>CM076399.1:15450950-16650950 GCA_038363315.1 Mugilogobius chulae | reverse complement strand
CCCTGTGACATAGTACAAGAGTAAAACCAAGGACTTCTTGCTATGAGGCGAGTATGCTTTCTCATTCGCCTGATCATTAATCTTTAAGACACATTTCTGTTTGCTTTATAAAATCTCATCTGAATATTGTTTTCAAGATGAGATTCCTTTTTATCAATGCTGACCAGCCTACCTGTATTATTGATTTGAAAGCTGCAAGTTTAAATTTGATTTTGTGACATTTACAATTTCTAATATTGTCATGTCATGATCGCATTGCTTTGTCAAAAGCATATATAAGCATACTATTTATTGTTTAATGCTGCATCTAGGACCAAAGTAAGATCCTGTCTTGTGGATTTTGTTTATGACAACGGTAATAGAACAGAATAGCTTTATAGTCTAATAGGGCTGGGCAATTAATAAAAAAATTGAGAGATTGAGATCGAATCGAAGCAAATTGTCAATTATTTGGTAGTGGATTTTGTTAATAAAAAATGTTTGGTTTGGAGCAAAAGTCAAACTTTGAAGAATATTGATATATATCATTATTAAAAAAAAGGGGGGGACAAAAAAAAAAGGATACTTTTAGTTTCATTTATTTCATGGAATACATTTTATCTTTTGTTATTTAAAAAGGGACAAAAAAATACTTTATTTTATTTATGTCAGAAAACATTTTCTTTTTTTTTGAAAAGCTGGCAAATCCATGAATCTAATTTCTGTAGGAAAAAAATTGATATATTTTTTCCCAATCGCCAGCATATAGCATGAGAAAAAATCCAGTACCCCACATGAAAACACATGAGTTTTAACCATGCTATAAGTGTTCTAGCATAACAGTTTATCCCAACTTAAATTCAAATTGATTCCTGCATGTTTGAATAATGTAAATATCAGGAAGACAATGTGGAATAAAGTAGCACATTCCAATCACTACAAAAAGCTATATTTCAGGATTTAATACAACTAAAATGCTATCATCAGATCATTCAGTTTATTAAATTCAATGCTAAACTGTGAGAAGCAGAGGGCATTTTTTCCCGAGAGACACATTTAGTGACCAAATAATCAACAAACGCAAATTCATTATTGACCGACTGGTTGATCGCATTTGCAACTTCAAGGTCAGGGTTGGGCAAGGAATTCTTAAAGATCTCTGGATGCAAACAGAGACCTGAATTCACAATCAATACTAATCATTTTCCACCAAGGCCAATTACTATCCATTCAGGTAAATTGATTAAAACCCGACTAATAGACTTCAGGTTATCTCACTAAAAGACAATCCAGCTGAACCGACGTAAGCCAAAACCTTCTGAATCAATCACATGTGCTTAATTGAAATTGCAGGCATTTTGATAGACACTTAATCTAACCGATAAAATTGCTTTAAAACTCAATCAAGCATGGAGAAATTCTTTGTAATCAAACCATATTAGAGGACAAATATGAAAAATGATCCGTAGAAATGTGTATATTCTTTACCATAGATTATCTGTTCAGAACATGAGATACATTGTTGAAAATGCAATAGCTGGAGGGTATTTGTGCAGAAAAAAAAAAACACACCTTGTGCCCACTGCGGTGAGACAAAGCCCTCGCTGTAACCTCACGGCCGACCTGAGACACTGACGCTGATGAGATGCTGGAGCTTGAGCCCCAGGAGACATCGGATGAAGAGGAACGCGTGAGGAAGAGAAGGAGGAGGATGGATGGTCAGATGATGAAGTTATTGTGGGGGAGGGACTGGGTTTGTTGTTGGAAAACATTACTGATAAAAGACACAAGAATCAAATGAGCATTTAAGTAGGGCTGCACGATTTGGGCAAAATATCTAATTGTGATATTTCTGACCAGTATTTGATTTCGACTTGATTTGCAATATGTATCTATGTCACATTTTTTGCTGTTTGTTAATAAAATTATATAACTTTAAAAATGCAGTTAATTGAATCTACTGACATTATGATTTCAATTGATTTTGATAAATGTGCAGCTTATTACAAACTCAAAAACCATGAAGTTGTTTAAAACTCACTTTTCATGACATAATGGTAATGATTTGTGCTTGCATTTTTACATATAGTTCACAGTTGATGAACTTTAAATAATATATTGAACGGTAGTTGAAAGGATAAGACAAGATCTTATATTATAAGCTGGTGCAGGATAATTGCCACATGATTGGGCAACAAAAATTATGCTGTGGTTGTTGAGCTGGTGTTTAAATACAACTAATAAAACAAATTCAAAACTTTGAGAGCAAATGGTGTAGCTGGGGTCTCCAAACTTTTTTTTATTTGGAGAACTAGTTAACAAAGAGAAAATGTCAGTGAGCTACTTGTTCTGGAAGTTGCAAAATGAGGCTTAACTGGGGTACAGTGGGGTGTTGATATAAAACATAACCTATTTTTTAGGGCATACAGTACAGTTGGCTCCTGGTACTCAACAAGTTTAGGTACATGACATGTGGCGCTACCAGGCCACATGTTGATATCGCATCGACTGACAAAATGTTGAAATATCGTATCAGCATTGGCCAAAGAAAAAACATATTGGTCGATCTCTAAAAGCAATAACATCAAGCAAAGTTGAGACTCTATCAGAAAAGTTATATATTTTTTATATGAGTTTAATAATGCTGTAAAAAGCCATTTGTGTATGAGTTTCAGAGTTTGCATCCAGGATAATGTGGCTGATTATCATATGTTAATATACAACATGATCACTATGTCAAAATTAGTTGATTATCAAAGTCAAAAAGTGTAAAAAGAGAGAAGTAATGCGCAATACAACTCCTTTATCACTCAAGTAATAACAATGATTAAAGTGACTAGAAAAAGGACCAGAAGTTAAGAGGAGACCACACGCGAAGAACCCTTTAGTCTATTAAGAGCGGAGAACAAAAAGCTGGTAATGAAATGGAGTGTGGTGCAGGTGGAAACAGAAGAGGGGCTCGAGATGAGCGGGGGTCATGCCCTCTGGAACATCACAGACAGAGGAAAATAAAGAGATCGATAGAGCGGTGAGCTTTCCATACCACTGGACACACGGCTTTAGAGACCCACGAAGCGAGTGGATTTATAAAGCCAGGACTTTTGAGTTTCATCTACAGCCCTTCAATCACGCGAGGTGAGGCTGAAAAGGTGCGCAGGCCACGGTGGATGTTCAGATGCATGAGTAAAGTCAGGTGGTTTAGATTGAGAAAACAGTAGATCATGTGCCACGAACTCTCATGAGATCAAACGGTCACGAAACTACATGCACACGTAAAGAACAATCTTGTTAGAATATTCCTTTGTTTAATGAGAATAGTCATGAAAGGTGGTGTAGCTAATTTTTATAGTTGTAAATTAGAAGACTTAGTGTTTTTCCTCTAAATCTGAACTGAATAATGAAGAATTTTTCCTCTAATGAGGAGCCGAATGCAGTTCTCTGATTGGCTGTGCTTGAGTGGTCCTCTCCAGTTTCAGTTTACGGTTGTACTGTCAGTTTACTGAAAAACTGGTATCTAAGTCACAATTGCCACCAAAAATGAACATGTCGATATTTACCATGTGTCGAAGGAATTATGAGAGGAAGTTGAAAATCTAAATTGTGTTTGCAGTGTCAAAATCAGCTACCCCACCTTTAAGTTGCGTATTGAAAGTCTCCTCCACATACAGACTTGTAGCAGACATAATCTGACAGATAACAGTCTAAACTGTCCCAGTTTGTTTCATAGTGATAGAGCCAATATTGGCGGTTTTCACACTAAACATTTAGTTTAAAATTGGTTGTAGACTTATGTCATCAATAACTTTGTAATCAGTAGGACGCGCTTCTTCTCGCTGTTTCGCTCTGTCAGCAGAAGCTGGGAAAGGGGGCGGAGCCTGAGAGTATGTCCAGATGTGAACTGAGGGTGTGAATATGTTTAAATAATTCTACTATACCTAATATAGAAGAAATTCACCGAAATTCTACTTACAAATCATGGCAATTGTACTTTATATTTTTATTAAAAACTACTTTTTCATTTTAGCCTGTTTTAATCTTGTTTCATGTGAAGTGTCTAAAAAATGCTATACAAGTCTGAAGAATTACTAATGTTTGATTTTTTTAAATTCATAGAAAGGCTCACTATTACATTTACACAAATAAAAACTAATGCATTTGTTTGAGCTTTAAATACAAAATAATTGATGATTAAGTCAATATACAACCATTGCATGTTGAAACTGTTGAAAGTAACAAAATTGAACAAAATAAAATTCTATAGGCCACTGATACTGCAAAAACTTTTGAGGTGTGTAAACTTGCATCTTTATGAAATATTTAGAAAAGAAAGTGGCTCTTGAAACCACGCACACAACGTTTAAAGACTAATATACCCTTTTTAATACCTATAGGAAAATTAAATGCAGGACTGACTGATTCATCAGAAGTAACACAAGACTGACACCATCTTGATTTCCTTCAGGTTAAAGTAACTGGAGACGAAGTGAGAGTCACATTCCATTACCACGTAACACAGTTGGAAACACTTTTTCGCTCATTCACAGTGGACACACTGACCAACTTACTGTGTTTTTAGAGGACTGCATCTGTGTGCCGAATGAATGATACTTTGAGTCACCCTAAAACGTTATTAACCCAACGTTCTGCTGTACATTAATTGCCTGTTACAGAAATAGACATCCATTTGACTTCTTCTTGATCTGCCCCTGGCCTTCTCGGAGTAAGCGGGCAACCTCAGAGCAAATCTCACTAATCGTGGCACTAAGTTTCACTGTGGAGCGCTTGATCATTACTGAAGCTCCAGCTAATGCACCTCTGCTCCACCTTCCATTCACAAAAATAGACATTTCATGAGCAATAGTAGAGGACTGTATTTCCTGGAATGCAAATTTAAGCAAAATTTAACGACAAACAACATTTAGGCTTTATGTTTTGAGCAAAGAAACTAATTTCTTGCCATCTGCATGCAATTTTCTACTTTCTGTCAAACACCTGCAAAAACTAAATGTAAATTGAAAAAAAAATAACAATATAGGAAAATATGAAACGTTGAAACCACAGTCATGCTAAAAATAAACAAAGATAAACTAAAAAAAAAACAACAACACAGAAACACTAAAATAACCAATTCTCAAATGGACTTTCACCAATAAAGAAATAGCTCAATATTGATACCAACATAAATAAGAAAAATATAAGCCCAAATATCTATCGATCTTTTGGCACAACACTAGATTTAACCTAGATTCATCCAAAAGAGAATAGACTACTTTTAAATAAATATAAGACAGTTGTATGTGTAAGTTTATTTTTTTATACTGGGCTCGTTGTGCCTACAGTTACAGTCTTTCAAGAACAAAAGCGGCTCTTGGTTTCACATGAATACAAAGGCTGCAACTAACAATTATTTTGGTAATTGACAAGTTGGGCGATTATTCTTTCGATTAATCAATTAGTTGGTAACTTTACAAGATTTTTGCCAAATTTGAGCTGAGGTAACGTCGCTTGAGGACATCCTGGAGATGTACATTATAGGGTTATCAAAAGCATCCATCCATTGATCAAACAATTACATTTAGCATTAATAAAATGTGATATTTTATGAGATTTTAATTAATAGTTTTATAAAAAATAACTTATAGCCAAATGTTTAATGAAATCTAGAAATCTGACTTAAAGAGAGCATTTTCAATGATCATTGTGCTATCATATTAGGCTTCATCAAGAATGAGTCTATTTCTTAGTTTGAAAAAACACTAGGCTTGGGCAAACTAGTTTTACAAAAACACTAAGTTTACACAATTTCTGTGTAATTTCTTTAAATCTGCTTACGAATGTTTGAAACCTGCATAAATACCAGTTGACAATTATTTGATCACTAAATTAGTTGATGATCATTTCAAAAATCAATAAGTTGTGATTAATCGATTAACTTGTTGGAGCCTTAGTACCTTTAGAAGTTGTGCTGGTATGGACAGACTGATTTCACAAGGTGTGAGAGTGAATGGCCTAAACATCTGGTTTAGAAGTTTTTTGATACAAAAAATAACCTCGACAAATTTATAGGTTTCTTCAGCTCAGCAGATTTGCCACATAAGCCTGGTTTTGGCTTTATCTCGCCTCAATGTCTGAAAAAAAGTTCCAATTTGAAACTTGTCAAAACGAGACTTGACCAAAAATACTCTTCTTTGTACATTGAACTCATCTAAATATTCCTCTTTGCCCTTGAGATCACTGGAGGCACATGAAGGCAGCATGAGTGAGTGTCAGTTGGATGTCAGAGACGCTGGTGTCATGAACGCTGTGAGCCTCCTGCTGGCTCTGGAGTCTTCACTCGTTCTGCTCCACTGACACAACGCTGCTCTGATGCCCCAAAGGCTACGGCTTAATAGTGCCACAATAATGACTTTCTCCAGCGAGCTGCCTGCTGCCTGCCACTGTCGCTGTCCCGCACACAATTACCCCATCTGGCTTTCATGTGCCGCTATGCTGTCTGCTCTAGAATGACATTGGAGTTAATAGAGAAGAAGTGTGAATGGTGATATCTCTGTCGAAAACGTGCACAAAAGGCTAATTCACTAGCTAAATATACTTCCACCCAATATCCTGAATCAAGACTGGAGGATCCCCAGGCACTGCACAGTGGTCAGTCATAGATGCTGACAAGGTGTGGACAATGAAATACATATTTGTAAGGTCCAGGACAGGGTTGTCATTAATATCAAAATTAGATATTAATCAAATTTATACTAATGTGAAAATATATCAATACTGAAGAGAATCACATTAACATGAAACGTTGCTATTTTTCCAGTTGTAGAACGATCTTGTACCTATTTAGAACAAGTATAAGACTACAAGGTTTAATTAAGCCAAGTGAGTCACATTAATTGTGTTTGTCCACAGTGCTTAGCACTTTGTTCAGAAGTCAGTCAACGCTTTGAACTCATTGAAATAGATAATTCATTCATATGTAAGACTATGGTCCAAGCTACGTAAGTCATATTTGTTGTCTAGTCCTGTTGTGTTTCACACAATCGTTTCATAGGTAACACAAATGTAGAGTAAGACTACAGGTTTATTCCAAGATTTCTGTAGTTAGATAAAGCAAAGTTATATTTGGTATTTACTTTAGTAAAATAGAGTACAGTATATATTTATTTTGTACAATTTCCACTTACCACAGGCTTGTGGATAATGGACACAAAACAACCCAAAAATGAATTTAATGAGTTAACTGAAAAGCCTGGTCTAAAACCTCGACTCAGCCTCAATCATTGTGGTATCCAAATTGGTATTGAAATTCAAATATTTTCCTTAGAAACAAAATACATTTTGAAAATGTTGAAAAACTAGCATTGACATAAGATGTTTTAATTCAGTACTGATTGGATTGATACTTAAGATAATTACAATCAAAATGACTCCTATTAGTAGTAATTACCACGTAAAGTGTCAGTTTTCATGTGCTAATTTGAGTATTTCCTATTGCATTATTGCCACAGCTTTAGATATTTTACACAAAATGGAGTTCTTCTGAGAACTGGAGAGTGCTAATGTCATATCACTTCATATCTTGCTTATGCCTATATATGAATTACAACAAAACATCCCTAACTGCACCCAATGTCATTCCAAATAGCCCCAACATGCACTCCGGCTATAAATAACGGCTCGATACATTCTGGTGACAAATTGTGGTCAGTGAAGTGTCAGATATAAATTCACTTTACGGCATTATGATGTCTCCACGCCTGACCACATTATCACAAATCAAATTCTGGAAAATACACCCCACCCATTATGAGAAGCGCAATAAGTCATAACCTAACTTTGTCCTGGCCTCGGAGGTGCGCTGGTTCAGTCTGTTGCAACAGAGCATTATCTGTTCGACAACAGGCCACTTGAGGAGGATTATGTCAGCGTCCCTGAAGTCGTAAGTCATCCCCCCAGCCCCCACCTAAGTAAGAATAATTTAATACAGCCTATCTTGTCTAAGCCATTGCCCTCAATTCCCTTCTGTCTGACGGTTTATTAACTTTTTTTTTTTTTTTTTAAGGACAGGTCATATGTGGCTGTGGTTGTTGTTGACGTCTGCGTACAACATCTGTTCGCCGCACTGGAAAATAAGATCTTTTTTTTTTCATTCAGAAGTAAGGCAATATGGCCCGAGATTGAAAGTGCTTGGACTTGTGAAGCTTAATTATAATGAAAAAAATTGTACTCCACAAAATAGATGTTAAATTGCGAAAAAGTCACACAACGCCATAATCCATTATGCTCTTTATATCATTACATGTAATTGCGAGTAGTAAAAGTGACCAATACCAATAACTATGCAGCGCACCATAAAGAGAAAATGAGCTGTAATTGGATTAAATAACTACATATCAGGGAGAGACCAGTGCTTCTCAAACTTTGCTAGTAATGTACACACAGTCTAACACACTAATTTTACATTTGTTTTCTTCTACATTTTTGTTGAAGCCCATTTGGTTCAGTCAAAACTAGTATGCAAACATGTTTAAATGAAAAGAAAAAAAAAGTGCTATAAAGCATTTTATACATTCAAATATTTCAACACAGCACCTTTATTTCAAATCTGGAAAAAAATCTAAGTGCTAGCGTAATCATAAAAGTCTTTGCACCCCTGATTGAGAAACAGTGTTCTAAGTTAGGGCTAATTTAAGTATAATAGACATCTAAGCAAGAACCCTATATAAGAAAGACAAAAAAGTACCAGTACAGTACCACTTGAAGGAACCACCATTGGTACTGTTTGAGAAATAGTGTCTAGAATAGTATTTTTTAACTTGAAAATGAAAAACAAGTGATAGACAAGGAGGAGTGCAGTAGAGTGGTTAGAGCTTTGACTTCCCAATGACCAAATCAACATCAAGTGGAGTTTGGTTGTAAATTTCTCCTGTAAGTGAATGGTTGCCTGTCTAATCCTGCGACGAGTAGGTTACTGTCCAGGGTGTTACCCCGTCTAAGGCCCAAAGTCACTGGGTTGGGCTCCAGTCACCTGTGACCCCCAACAGGAATAAGCGGTAGAAAATTAAAAGTCATAGAGAAGAAAAACAATTTACACCAGATGCCATTTTATCTGTAGTAGGTATGAAAACTGGTTTCATTCTGGTTGAAGGGTGAATGGCAAACTTACCATTCACTAAGTTTCAAACAAAAACTTTACAACAAATTTGGAACCAATGTGCTAATGCTAGGCTAGCACTGTTATATGCAGCATAAACAACAGCAAACAGTCTTCTAACACAACACTTTCTTCAAAATATTAATACTTATTTACTTTATTTTTTACAGATTAAAAAAATAGAAAAAAAAAAATTTATTTTTTATTTTTAAAGAACAAAAATTAAGGAGGATAACATTTGAAATCACTGATATTATACATACAATTCACTATGTTTTTTTAATTATTTTTTTTTATTGTAAACCTGTAGACAGCTCAAAATGTATCAGTTCAGATTAAGCGTATTCCAAGTTGTAGGAGCTAACTTTACAATTGCTGTAAATTTTACACAATCAGGCTGGGTTCAATTTTTCAGGTCTGAGCTGAAAAAAGAGCGCAGATTTCAGTCACCTCAGCAGTTGTGCGAGAAAGGACTGAGGATACCCAGTCCGAATTGGCCTTCTCAGCTACAAAAATAAGCCTCTAGTGGCTTTGCTGACTGTAAACAGTCATTTACAGATAACTTGTCAAAGCCCGGACAAGGCGGCGTCATATTACTCCCAAATTAGAGTTGTGTGCTGCACCATGTCATTTATCCATACTCTACACTGCTATTTTTAAACATATAGATCGTAGCAATGTTTTCAGTGATGTTTTTTTGTCAATGGCAAGAACAAACGTCAGTAAAACCCAGTGCAAACATCATCTGGGAACCACTGTTTATGTTGCCCATAACTTAGACAATACACACAGCATGTTTAACTGTCCACATGAGATTAAAGATCACAAGTCTGCCGCGCTGCAGTCGCTCATAAATGTCAACACATAAAAACATAAAAGAAAAAGTGAATTACGGCTCGGATTCTTTATAAAAGCAACCATAACAGTGTGCAGGAACTAGAAAGAGACGGAAGTTCGGAAGTTGGACGTGCCTGCCGCTTTAAGAGAGTCCCCAGGCAGGAGCCAAGTGTTGGGAATGTCGACCAGTGGCTTTCTCATGACCCCAAAAAGACGGCCTTCTTCCTTTTGCCTGGTGGATTGATATGGGACAACACAGATAGCCCAGAAAAGGACAGCCAGCTCATCTGCACACTATTTGCTCTGGGTTTGTCCAATCTTTATTAATGGCAGTTCCAATTTTTCATGTATTTTTTCCAGTGAATTGATCAAATTATTATACATTTGCGGATGTACTTAGCAAGCTTAGTGTGAATAATAAGAGAAACCTTAGAGAAAGAATAATAACCTTCCAATTTAAAAGACACATATTATGTAAATTGACTGTCATT
This sequence comes from Mugilogobius chulae, assembly GCA_038363315.1. Classification (NCBI taxonomy): domain Eukaryota; kingdom Metazoa; phylum Chordata; class Actinopteri; order Gobiiformes; family Gobiidae; genus Mugilogobius; species Mugilogobius chulae. The sequence continues at coordinate 16,640,492 of CM076399.1, read as the reverse complement.
TGATTTATTCCACTTTTTAAAGTTGTAATATAATGATTTTCAAATTTTCACACCAAGTGCCAATAAAGTATTTGTCTTTCTGAGTACCACCAAATCTAATCTCTGACTTATTCCTAAGTGGGCTTCAGTAAGTTAATCAATTAAATCACAACTAATAGATTATTTAAATAATTGCCAACTAATTTAGTGCTTGAATAATCTCTTAACTTTTTTTTTAAGTTCCAAACTCGGTTTTAATACTAAGGAATAGTCTCAATTCTTGATTAATTATAAAACCACAATAATTAATAAATGCTCTTCTCATGTTAATGTGTATACAAATACCATCTTCATTCAACATTTTGGTTTTAAACTAGCTTTAATAAAGCTCAAGATTATTCTAAAACTCTTCTAAATATATAAAATTTTGTCCTTCTAATGTTACTTTTTGAAGTTTCGATGAGCATCAGATGAGCATACGTTTCAATACAAGTTTTAGTACTGATTATTATGTATCAAGCAACATTATTTCAGCTCAAATTTAGCAAAAAATGTTGTATTCAAGTAATGTTTGCGTTCTAAGTTATTGATTTATCGAAATAATGAACGTCCATCTAATCGATTACTAAAATAATCTTTAGCTGCAGCCCTAATCTTAAAGCTGGGCAATTTTGTGATAGAAAGTGAATAGTGAGCTCATTGTTCAAACATACAGTACTTCTCTTAGCCTCAGAGTTGCCAAGTCTGCTTCTTTAAAGCAACTTTGGGCTTCTTTTTTATAGTCTCTGAGTGTTGAAGATTGTGGTTTTTTTGGGGGAAATGAATTTTAGCAATTTGTCAGGTTTTAAATATATCAATTTATGACTGAAGCATGGATTTTTTTAAAATAATTTTTTCATGTTTAAAAGTTGTTACTTAAGTTTGAAATTTAGTTGAAAATTGTTTTACGGAGACACACAAATGTTCTAATTAACTGATTATTTTATTACCTTTTTTTTTTGAGGAGTGGCCCGTGAGCTGAGCTGTGGTCACACGTTTTGGGATTTTTTTTTTTTTTTCAAAGGCTTGGCTGCTTGTTTCTCTCTGGGAGTCTGGCAACACTGTGGTGAATCTATGACAGTTGGATTTATTAGGTGTGTTCAAGATGGTCAAGACGGTGCAGTCGGCTCGAGCCGGTAAGGGGGTCGGGGGCTACGTCAGGGCTACGTAGGCCTCGGTAATCTCGAGAGAGCAATCCGGCTCGAGTCAACTTGACAAATCGTCGAGGCGAGAAAAATGCAACTGCTCACACACGTGTTTAACATGAGTCAGAAAAGACTCAGGATGTTGTACATTACACACAACAACATTAATACATGATCCTGATGAGCTGAAAGTCATTATTATATAGGCAAATCTAAAGTGTGCCAACTTTATCATGGGCTCTTTATTCTTTGCTCTGGTGATGTGTGAGTGAGTCTGTGATGCGAGAGGGAAACAGCATTTAAACAGCATTGCATTTACAACGTTGTAGGTAGTTTTATTCAGCGCAACACTTCAAACAAACGCGAGAGCTCCGTGACTCTGTGAGATCTGAAGCTGCCTCTCTGCTCTCGGGCTCAACAAGTGTCCAAGTTGAATCTCCTCCTCTTTGCCTCTGCCGCCTGCTCTCGTCTGCAATCCAGGCAGAGATTTTCGCATCTTGAACACACCTATTAGCTCAACGGAAGGAAAACAGACAGTCAACAAAAATAATGATAAAATCGAAATCGTGATCTGGCTCCAAGAAAATTATTGTACTATATTTTACTTTATCTGATCCAAATTTCAACTAATTATGTTCCAAAATTTATCTGAACTAGCTCTAAAAAAATGCAAAAAGACATAACCAATGCAAGTGATCCACAATGTTTGTCCTTTAAAAATTTAAAAAAAAAGGCAAGATTCATTTAAAAATCCATTCTGTCAGACGTCCCTAATTGTGATTTTAGGCTTGCATTGCCCTATAATTAATCCAACCATGACACTTAAAAGATGTATGAGCCTAAAATAGTAAGGTGCTGCTAAGTCGCGAATGTGGGGCAAGAGTTTCAACTTGTCAGACTGTGGACTTTGGAAGGTCAGAGGGATTTAGAATTCCGGCTAAACCCTCCGCGCTCCACCTTCGTTAATCACAGTGTTAATCCGAGGAGTGTGGCTTTAATTAAGGTAATATAATTGGATGAGGCTGTTTACATGACCCTGGTGTAATAACATTATTTAGGATTTATGATTGAGGTATTAAAAAAAGGATGACTAGTGAGGGTCGAGACTTTTCTAATAACACATTTGGGGTAAATTATTTAACTTGCTGTTTCTGGGTAACATCTTTGAAGAGGTCATGTGATAATGTCGAAAAACTGAATTACGATTTTTGGTGTGGAAGACCTTGAACTAATTGGCTAAAGACACCTTGAATGAGAGTTTAAAAATGCTAAAAAAGTTAACCCTTCAGTCAGTAATGCACTAGGGTTAATAACTATATAATTTTACGTAACTATTATTTATTGTGCAGGTACAACAACTTAATATCTTCATGTACATGTTCAAACATTATGAGGCAGTCTATGTTAACATCATCTAGTAAGTATTCTCACTACGTCTCTTTACAGGCACAATCAGACTGAATCATTGAAAAAATTCCAAAAATTCTATGGATTGGTGCTGATATCTGATTCCAGTATTATATTGGCACATACCTAAAATGTAAGTAAACCCGTTCCATATTGCCACAATCACACAAAGTACTGTATATATTTGTACAGATAGACCAAAGGTCAATATCTGCCCTATTGGAACATTGGGTATTGGGCTTCTCCAGAGTCCAAACAGACTTATACTATATTTTGACCAAACTGCTCCCAAGAAGGGCTGGGCAACAGGGTTGGGCCATTAATCGAAATATCAATCGATATCGAGATAGAATCGAATCGTCAATTATTAGTTGATTTTGAATCGAAAGATCCAAAACCAATCTTTTGTCAGTAAAAATGTGTAGTTTGGCACAAAGGTCAAACTTTGAGGCAGAATATTGATATAACGTTTGGTTTTTTTTTAATCTAGTCAATGGGACATATTAAACATTTTTGATTGATCGAAATGAGAAAAAAAACTTTCTCCAGATATTGACGAAAATGAACATCTGAATAATTTTTTTGGCATATCTCGATTACGATCTTCAGACAATATTTTTTTCAAACCAAGCATCAAGCATGTCTTTAAATGTATTAGTAGTTAATGTAAAGAAATAGACTCTAGACGTTCTTGGTCAACTTAAGACTTAATTGATTAGTCGACTAAAAGCAAAACTAGCAAGTGTCTCAATTATCTGACCAAATATCTGACCCAAACAAAAAAAACAAAAACAGCTAAATGAGATTTTCATTTAAAGCATTCAGTATAAGTTTATAATGTTTCTTAACCAAAAAATTGGATCAACTAGGAGACTCATTGAGTGATCAATTAGACTAAAATATCATAGTCTAACTTACTTTGAACATTTACAATACAAACAATATATATTCCGTTTTTACATATCTTTAAGATAACAATATGGAGAAAATTATCCAACATCCAGCCATAAATCCAGCAGAGCATCCTGTCCTTTTACAAAAGATACTATCATCAATCGCTAAAAAAAACATATCGGTCAATCTCTTTTTTAAGTTTTGAGACTGGTCAAACGATAGTAAGAAATCATTTTTTATAATAATTATATATTTCAACTGTGGTGCACTGTAAACACAAACTACACAAAATAAATGCATTGGCCACACAATGATGATGCATTTTCAAACCTGACAATGACATCTCTCTTCTCATCTCTGTAAAGGTTAATCTCTTTTACTGCTTCTCCTAGTCCGAGCACAAAGCACCGCTGGGTGTTATGCATAGGATTACACGAGAGGTTACACTGATGATTGGACAAACTGCTTTCACTAAAAGAAAGAAAAAAAAAACAGTTGAGTTGACTTTCTCTTGTCATTATGTATGTTGCGATAAATCCCTCAATCTCCTTTCTGAAAAAAAAAATCAAAATTACACCAGTTGTTGTGGACACTGTGGGATTCAAATGACCATAATCCCGGCTCCAAATGGAACGGGGCTTTACCAAAAACATCCCTTTGGCATTATTGTAAGAAATGGGCAATTACAGATAAGTCTATAGCCGTGAGTTTGACAAACCGCTTTCTATGCCTCTCCTAGACACCCACAGGAGACATAGAATATATTTCAAGATTAAGTGTTGTCAGGGTAACAATAGCGAGAAGAACTGGAAATAAACCAGTGTTGTCATACATTGTCATGCCGATGTGCAGGCTTGAACACATTTCCCGGTTTTTAATGGGGGGAAACCTTCTGCACCCAAAGCGTACCGTAGTTCAGAAATGACCAAAAATGTGAATACTAAACAGGGCGCTGACGAAATTCCAGTTGAGTTAGCGGTGGAAATCAGTAGTAGAAGTGCATAATTCCTCTTTGCGATCCCAGTGGAGCCCTTTGAAGCTTGCGTGGGTTGACCTTGTTAAATAAGTAAAGTCCATTGTGGGGACCCACCTGGAAAACAAATGAAGATGCTCTTTGGCCAGATGGCGTGTCCGGAATAGAGGAGCGCTGGTCGGTGTAGAGATAAGAACCGAGGTCTATGCGCTGTCGCCTTGGAACAATTGGCCTTGATAAGAGACTATGAGAAAATACATTCACGTCACATACAGTATAGTACTCTTCTTCACCTTATATGCAGTACCCAAACTGGAAATGGAGCGCGGTGAGATTGTGGACTGCCCGTTTTATTGGAGCGGAGAATATTAAAAATAGAACAGACTGCATGTCAATGAGTGAGAACCAGGAGTCACAGCCAAGTGGCCCCAAACCGACGCATTCTGAACTCCATGCCTGATGGAAATGTGTGCTCCTCATGTGAATCTGGATGGGTGAGGTGGATTTATGGCCTGAATATGGAATTTACCTTACTGATAATGCACTCTGCAACTTGAACTTGTGCCAGTCACCAGTTAAGAGGCAGTTTTTCGAAAGTTTGATTGCATAAAGTGAAAGATAAAGACTAATTTGTTCAATGTTTACGACTGCGATATAATGGGGTCATCTGATCGACTAAAGAATTCTTGGTAGACTAAAGAGATGTTCAGCCGATTGATTAGTCGACTGAAAACGGGTGTGGCAAAAGTTCTTACCTGAACTGTGATTGAAAAGACTAAAATAGCAAGGTATCTGCCAAAACAAATGTACAAATCACAGCTAAATCTCTCTTTTACATAAATGTAAAGGAGATGTTTCAAATTTGCTGTGGAGCTCCTGATTCAAAAGCCACGCCTAAATAATTGACGATATGACACATTTTATTATAAAATATTAAAATGTGTTGGTCATCTAGACATCATTGACTGCTCACTCGAGCTACATGATTAAAGCTCTCAGTGTTACAGTTAATGTGAAATGAAGCATCACAATTGTCATGACAATTATTGACACTATGCCCAAACAAAAAAAACTTAATTTTCTGTATTGAAAATGACAAATATACAATTCCTTCAAATTCATGAATTCAAACTTTCTGAGAAAAATGTGAAAAGGCAAAAAACAGCCTACACACATAAACAACATGCACACATAAACAACAGTCCGCGCAGTAATTAAAATGTATTCACATTTAGATATTGCCAATTACAAGTGTAATCACATTAGCTGATCCAAACAGACTTTACAGAGACAATCTTAATAGGATTGTCCTTTTCAAAAAGCTGGATAAGTTCAAACACACAGTCTCACCTCCTCGACTCATTCAAAGATGAATTATACTGCTTTTGTGCAAGTATGGCAATGGCCAAGCTTGAATGACTTTCAATCAAACAAAAACTGCTTTCAGTCGACAAGGTTTAAGTAATCAGTTGGATGAAAAAGTTTTTGCCTTTACATTTATTCTCATATGGTTTGGTAGGTTGCTAAAATGTTCTCCAACGTTGAATCATAGCTTCCCGAATCTGAGCAATAACCAAATTTCTGGTAAAGACATAAATGTTATAAAAACTCAAGTTAAATTATTACGCTTCACCTCCCATATGTCATATAAATGAAAAATCACTTGATGTAACTGCCAATGTCTTATTCAGAACCTTGTGAATCTTTTAATCGGTTTCACCTACTTGACCTGCTCAAAATATACCTCTGCTTGGGTCTTAACCTGCATATAACCTCTCATAGTAACCAATACTAAAGGAGAGATAATAGAAATGGCAGTTTAATCTGTCCAATTTACAAATTAGATTATTTGTCTCCATTGGATCCCACCTACTAAGTGTTAATTGGACTAAAAAGAATATGACTGCATGAACAAAAATGAGTTAATATGTTTGTGAATATAAACAACAAAATCTTTAATTTATAGTGTAATTCAAAAAGCTGTCAAATGGATTACATACAAAGCTTGAATTTTGCTCTAAACAACACTTCTTCATTAAACTACTCAAACTCAAGATCGCTGATCTTTTGAAATTGTAAGCAAAAATTTAAAAAGTAATAATAATAAATAAAATAAAATCCATTTTGGCTGTATAGTTGATGGATGCAATTACACAGAACAGCTATGGCGACGTACTCCCACTTAAATTGTTTAATTCTACTTTAAATGCTATTCCTTATAAGGTACATGTGCTTAACTCACAAATCCTGCATTTTTAGAAAGTGTTCTTGTTTCCTTGACCTAAAAAATTGTCATTATGTTCCAATAAAAATACATTGAACATGGTAGCAATCTCAACAGAGCAAAAGATAAAACAACAAATAAGTATAGTAGTGTATTGAAGAGTAATTGAAGGTTTTAATGGGTGAGGTTAACAACATCCTAATGAATCATAAGGTGGAACATAGCATATTCACCTTTGGAGAAGTAGTAACGCTAAAAAGCAAGATTACTCAAACGAGTGAATGAAAAAAAATACAACTCTATGCAACATTTTAATATACTAAAAGTTCACAAGAAGCTTTAAGAGAAACTGTACAGTGAGTAAAATGATTCACAAAACTCACATTTTGAATAGCTGTGATTTCAGACTGACGCATCTTCCGTTCTGCATTTTCTCAAGTCACTTCCTGTCCTTATAAGCTCGTCCAGTTGGGAGTTAAGTTAAGTTACTTCCTGTTGCCTCTATTCACAAGCGCTTCCCTTTGCATCTTGTGTTTTCCAGGACACACCTGCTGGCTGACTGACTGTTAGCCACTCACTGGGGTCAAGGGCAGCTACTGTGTGTTTGTGTTGTCCTATTGTTTAAAGCACAGGATCACAGCCCCCTGCTAAAGGTTAGTCATACAAGGGTGAAACCGAAGTTAGTAAAGTAGCCCAGCACATTTCAAAGAGAAGTTAAAAGTAATACAAACACTATTGTGACGATATTAAAATGTCAAACTTGATTTTGATTGCTAAAAAACTTATAAATGATGTGTTTTCTCATTTTTATGTTACACTGTGATCGAAGTTTGTTGTGGTTATGATAAAGTAGGGCTGCAACTAACAATCATTTCGATTAATCGCTTAGTTGTTTAGAATGCAAAAGTTACAGGACTACCAGATTTTTTTTTAAATAAATAATGCCAATCCACTTGAAATAATCACAATAAATAATATTTTGTTTTATTGACAAATTCAATTTATAGAATTTTCAGAATCGCTTGACTTTAGCCAAATTTACTCAAATCAAAACCAAATTTGTGTTTAAAAACACTGTCTTATTAAAGATTGTGTTTTTTCTAGTACAAGCTACATTTACATCTTCTTTTTTCAGTTCATGCATGTTTGGGAACCTAGACCAGTTAACAATTATTCCATTACTAAATGAGTTGATTATTAATTCAATATTTGAATAGTTGCGATGAATCGATTAATTTGTTGCAGCTCTATGATAAAGCTAAACATAATTATTCAGCTGTTCAAGAAAAGAAAACATTTGTATTTATGTATCTATTTTCCTTACAAGTTTTAGTATCTGATTTTAGGCCAACTTTTATTAGTTGTTATATCACCTGAACATGTTTAAAAACTAAACATTGACCCGAATTCTGTTATCAAAACATAAAATGCAAATCGATTCACAACTGCAATACCGGTCAGAAAAAAATAAATGTGTTTAATTTTGTTTAGCTTAGTTTAATAACTAGTCTATGTTTTCTACAACTGTGCAACTCTACTTTATAAACATACATAAAAAAAAATTCTATTCAACACAACTTTGTCATCATCATGATAATGCTAACAACAACTAGCATGCTAACAGCACTCTTTCCAAAAAATAAAACACTCTACAAACTGTATTTCAAAAGGGTTTAATTACAGCCTCTACTTTAATAAACCTTCCGGAACGATAAAGTCTGGGTGGTGGAAGTAGCATTTTCCAGTTAAATGCACCTCTCTGGGTGAAACAAGCCATTCTGAGATTGCCACTGTCAGCAAGTGATTGTTTTGGCAACAGCGCAGAAGAGAACACACAGTATGGCCAGATGAGAGTGAAACCAGTCAAAACATGTCGCTTCTCACAGCTCCAGGTAAAATACAAGTCACTGGATTGAAAATATCACCTGAATATGAAAAAGGAAATGATAAAAAACATATGCTTGTGAGGAGACACGGTTTTAAAGCTTCAACGTTGCTAACGTTGCTGCTAATCATACCATTAAAATGTGAATTAAAGTTGGGGGAGCAACTTTTGTAGTTGTAAGTTATGAAACTTATTATGTGTTTTCCACTAAAAAGTATATGATAAATGCAGCATTATTGAAAGAATTTAGACCTACCTGTACTGTTTGAATTGAATAATCAAGAATCTTTAGTAATCCAAAGCTCTCTGATTGGCTGAGCTTGGGTTATCCACTCCAGTTTTACTTTGTTGTTTGCAAAAATAAGGTTTTAAGCAAAAATTACAACTAAAAATTAGGGCTGGGAAATATATCGACATACATTGTATAACGAGATATGTACTGGACATGACATGAATTTGGCCATATTGTAAATATCAAGATATTGTATCACTGGTGAAAAAGAGCTCCTAAAAATGATGAAAAGCAGTTATATAGAGTTACATAGAAAAGTGACAAAGAGAAGGAATTGTCAAATCTTGTACTTGTACTATGCATAAAATTTTGTTTTACTCAGCAAAACGCACAACTAAAATTAATTTACTCAATGAAAATTTCTACTTTCTAATTAGCAGCCTAAAGACTTAGAAAAAATATTCACTTAAAAAAATGTCATTTCAAAGATAACAAGATATATATTGTATATCGCGATATGAACAAAATATATCAAGATATACATATACATTATACTTTCATTATGTTTGCAGTGAATCACCTACCCCACCTTTAATATTTATTTCCTAGTTATGATAAAATGACAAAAACAAGACTTATGACTTTTAGTAATACAGTATTGCTGATGAAAGATTAAATTGCCTTTCCATCTGGCTTTATGATATCGATGAATTCTATAGGTCAATAAAATTTAACACATGAGGTTAGCTAAAATGAATTATGTTCAAAAGCAGGTTTTGTTACAACACAAAAAGGTAATGGTTCTATTTGCTAATGGAAAGTGCCAAAAAAAAAAAAAAAGATTGATGAAATCCCATTTTAGATACTGCATATCAAAGTTATTATAATGAATATGTTCTAAAAGTACAAAACTGGGCTCTTAGGCCACCATCTGTCCTCATGACATCATCATCACAGTGATCACATTGACCACCAGCACAACCTCTTTATTCTTCCATGGTCTGAACTTCCCTCCATTCTTTCACTTCCACAAGAAAGAATCTCAAGTCACATATTGTAAAAACACACAACCATAAATTGCAATGCACCTCCATTCAATCAAAATGTTATTAATCGCCAAAACTTAATCCAAAGTTTTTCAATGAGTGTCCAAAAAACATCATCCAATACAGCAGTTTGCCCAAATAAATAATTCACAACTTCTCAAAGCAAAATTCCGCTGTACCATGCCCCAATTTCTAAATCAAAAGCGAAGGCAAAAGTAGGCTGCGAATACTGTACAAACCAGTCAAAGTAGGAGTTTAATACGACGGCTCAGCTCTCACTCTCTCTAGCAATGTAGCGGCAGCTCTAAAAGGATTATTCTCCTCTGAAAGACATAATCATGTGTAACACTCTTGTTTCAAATCCTGTGAAAAACAAACAGGTGCTTAAATCCACTTCACTTGTAGGCGAAGTATGGATTTATAAAAGAGTTTTATAGCTATGAGCATAGAAAAACTGACTCAAAATATAACAAAGTATCAACGTTGCTTTTACAGACTTTAACATGTTCAGCATTTGTCTTGTTTGATTTTGTCATGTCACCTATAGGTTCCCTCTCTGTGACCTTCCTTGTCTCGGCTACCCCTGAAATTTTGTCTCATACTCAGAAACCCCCAAACTTGGTTAACAGGCCAACAATCTGTTTATTATAGGAGTATTTTGTCAATTATTACATTTAGGCTATATTCTCTTGTCTTAAAAAGGCTGCCTATTATTTCCAAAAAAGCACATTTATGTCATATGTCTAACTACTCACATGGAAAGACCTTATGTACCCTCATGGTCATGTTGTAACCCTGATTTGGAAACGCTAGCTTTGTATTTCCGAGAGTTAAATGATGATAAATTAGAATCACTGCTTAATAATGATAACCTATATTTTTGAATAATAAAAAGTCCTCAAAATGTTGCACATAACATGAAGTCATTAATTTGTTTTGGCTTACTATTTAGTTATTTGTAAAAAAAAAAAAAAAAACTTTCCAGAATAGACATTAGGCTGCCTTATAAATAAACAAACAAATAAATACATAAATAAATAAAGGCCTATCTCCATGTTAATTAAACGTTTGGGTTAAGTGTAATAAAAAAGAATAAACTATTTTAAAATGTCGTTACAAAATAGTCACTAAGAAAAATAAGTTGACTTGTGAAAACTAAAGTCAACTAAAAAAAAAACAAGTTACATAAATTATTGAATGTTCATTATCACCAAATTTGTAAATGTCTAATTCGTAGTTTTCTGTTAGTTAGTAGGCAAAAGGTAATTAATAACACGTTTAGAAGACACGATACCTAATACTTTCAAATTAGCCTAGCATACATGTATGGAATGTTTAAAAAACGTCCCAGCGTCGCACGTGGGCACGCCAGAAATGTACGTCAAAACCGCACGAGCACCTCAGAAATTCCCGCCGTGCAAGAGAAGCTAGCGACAAGTTACTTTACTGACCTGGGAGCCCGCAGCAGAAGGCAAAGACGAGCAAAGTAAGTTTTCTCCGTGTAATGTAGACCTCCATGGTGGATGCTGTCCGTAACTGTCACTTCTTTATGTGTTAATGTCCTTCTCCCGGCTGAATATAGGGGCTCTTCTCCGCCCGAGGCACCTCTCTTGAAGTCTGGAAGTCCGTCAAGTGCTTTCTCTCGATGTCAAGGGACACTTCAGGTGAGGAAAAATATGGAAGCCGTCCACGTCCAGGAATGCGCCGCTTCGCTCACTTTCTCCCTCTTCTTGTACACTCAGGTAAAGTGAAGGAGTCAAAACTGACACAATGTTGTCCGCCCCAGTTGTCGTCCCGATGCCTGAAAGAAAAGGCTACGATGTGGTCCTTATCGAGTGCGCAGCGAGTCGCCTACAACTCCGTAACTTGTCATCCTGTCCTTTTCAGAGCTCGGAGGAAGGCAAAGGGACATGAAAAAGCGAGAGGAGAGAGAGAAGCGCTCCAGACACGGCGAAAGGATCAGGGTTAAGGAAGCTGTGAGGTAGGTTTCTGTATCCGGTAAGTTCTTTCAGTGTAAAACTAGCTGTACGCACACGACTCATTTTACGCACGCAGTTTTTAACAACTCTTATTTTGGTAACAGACGATTTTCCGTGTTTCTTGCTTGTGGTTTATGACTTTGCAGTAGTAGCTACACCTGTTCCTTTGTAAGTGCAGGTGCATTTGTAACTTGGGAGAAAAAGTAGACACAAACCCGATGAGTAAAAACACTAAATTGAAATTAAATTAGCGGTATGATAGTGACATGCTTTATAGAGTGTTATTAGGCTACAATATTTCATTATGTTTACATTTCATGTCAGGCTCTTTTGAACGTATAGTCACTTGGTTTATAATCTTAATTTGTTGGACCCATTGCATCGTAGTTTGAAAATATTTTGGACATGAAAACTGAACAAAATGCAAATTGAAAAGTATAATTGAAAGAAATGTTTTGTCATAGCTGCCAATACTTTTCCTTTTCATAGGTTCAACAGAAAAAAATAAAAGTGGGGTGTTGTTCGGTGACTGAGTGGATAGTAGAGGTGTACTTGATGTTTTGGCTAGCTTATTTGTAATACGGGTAGGCATATCAGGGTATTAACATAAATTTTAACCTGGTTGCTGTTTTAAAAGCTTGAACCTGATAAGCGAAAAGTGTCTTCTTATGGGACACTTATCTAACATTAAGAGCAGTGTGAAGATACGCATTTTCTGCCGGTTGTTATTCTACATAATCAAAGTTACTTTTGACACTGATTTTAAGGAGGTCTGTACACAAATATTTCATATGGAAATTGTGAATTATATTTTGAAGTGCCATTGCTGTATTTTTATAGGTATTATATAATACTTTATTTTTATTTGAATGAAGGCATAGTTGATAAAAATTAAATTTCAGCTTATTCCCTTTTTCTGCATAAAAATGCCAATTTGGCAGATTTTTATTTTCAATAATATATTGTGAGATACATATTGTTTTGAGTTAATTGTATGTATATAGATATAGATAGGTATCGTATTGTGACCCTTGTATCGAAATACATATTCTATCACAAGTTTCTTAGCACGCATTCTAATCTCTGTGTGAGCAGCATTGTAAGTTCAAATCTTGGTCCAAAAAAATGTTGTTGGTCCTTTTCTGGCTTCTGTTCAAGACCACAGATTCAGATTCTTCTTTGTAACAAGCAGAAGTTTGACATTTAGATGTATCTCGTCTGAAATTAGGTCCATGAGATTTTAGAACCCTATCTGGGTCATGTGTCCACACTATTCCCTTCTTAGGGCACTATTTAGGGGTCACTTCATTTTTAGTGGTATCTGAATGTCCAACAGGTGAAAAAGTAGTGCAGCAGTAGTATCTAGACTGGTTAGTGCAGACTACAATGCATTGCTAGAGTCAGATAAACAAAGCAAACAGCGACATGTCTTTAACTAGAAACAGCACGGCTGAATTAAAAATGTTAAAAGAGCTGTTTAAAAGCATTGTTCAGCCGAGATAATGAACACTGTTACACAAACCACTAACTGTAAGATGCTAATGTTAACCACCTTCCTAGGTTTGAGCAATAAAAGATTGCCAGCAGAGACAAAAAGCCAAATTATCCAGCTTGTTAGATGCTTAACATGAGATGCAATTTAAATAAAACCTGTATGGTGATTATTAGTCCAAGAGCATGTCAGACAGATTTGATCAGTATTTATATTTAGTTTTGCGGACTGTCATGTGATCCTCGGCAAGCAAAAAGTAGTGCGCTCAAAGTGCAGTTTTCTTTTTCTTTATTAGGAATACAGCCCAAAATGTGAAGAACTTGCCAACTTCCCCAGCTCGCTATAGCTTTTTCAATGTAAGCTTATTTCCAAAACCCACACAAGGACAACTGCCATGCTTCCCCTCTTGTCTTCTCCCCTGCACAAAATCTCTGCTTTATCTTCTCTCATGTGTGACGCGGCGGGCACATGAAAGCACACAAAACAGACTGGACTCAGCTTGACGTGGATTCCCAAGGTGCACTCCGACCCCCCCTTCTGTACAAAATCTAGACTGACCTGTGCTCTGCGAGGTGCTCAGACCCTTTTATTTCATTTTCTGAGGTTGCCCAGTTCCCTTAGCAACAGGGGTGAGGCTAATGCGTGAAGACTGCTCAATTATATAAGGTGAACAGGGGTTATTGCTGTGATTAGATTCAAAGAAGCAGGGTCCAATACAAAGGAAATGGCATAGAAATCTAGAGTGGACGTTCACAAGGAGTCTTGCCGCCCTTGCACCATTTTCTGTCTGTAATAGCGAGCTGTACCTTTGAATGTACTTAATTTGTTTTATTAACTTTTTGTCATGATTTGTCAATAATCCATGCTCACTCATACTAATGTTGTTTACTGCCTTGCAGCTTTGAATAATGATGCACCGATCAATACTGGGATCGAATATCGGTACCAATCCATGACATTTTGCTGGATTGAGTCTTGCCCATGTGATATCGGTTGAGCCGATATTCTGATTGTGCCTTTAAGTGGTCATAATACAATTATTTATGGGCTCATGTTGATCCTATTGTATGAAATTTCAGTCACATAAAGTTAAGTTGACACTTGCTAAATGAATATTAATTAGTATAACTCTAACCTACTTTCTAGCTAGTTAACAAAGTTTTGGTAACTAAATAAAAAAGCCATTATCCATCCCTACTCTGATATTGCTTGATGTGGGTATCAGCAGATACTTAATGTAAAAAAAAATTTAATCGTACCGCAAATAAACAAGGTGGATCGATGAATTCGTTGCTTAGAATGTTCTTTAGGAGAAACATTGAATATAACTGTTACTAGTTTTTGGAACACATTTGATGTATTATTTGCATTGTTTATGTCTTTTAAACATGCCCTTGAGAACCTTAACTTTGTATGCATTAGAACTTGCCTAATGAGTTGGATGATTTATAGTGCAACATCTCAGAGACCTACTTATAACACCAAATTCTAAAAGTGTTTTCCAATGCTGAGAGGAAAAAGAACTCACAACAGAACTTCAGTTGTGTTTTTAATGAGGCAGCGATGTTAGGACAGGATTATAAAACTCCAACAAAGTCAAGCATTTTGACTAAAAATAAATTAATAAGAGCTAGCTTTGTTTTGAAAAGATAAAATAAAATTGGTTAAAAATCACCCAGCTCTTTTTTAAAATCCATTACAGAGCTTTTACTTGATAGAGCAGTATTGACATTTAGGAAAAACTGTGCACAAAAGGTTATATAGTGAGTGTTTTTTTGTTGTTGTTTTTGTTTTATATTCCAGTAAAATTACAAATCGTTTAGTAGGACTTTACCTCTAATTCTGTAGCTTTGTTGCTGATATTTCAACTTATCAGAATCATAACACAGTGCCCACATTTGCTAAGAACAACATTAGTCTGACCACTCTAGTGTTCTTTAAGTCCAATTCTTTCGGGATCCAGATTTTGTTGTGCTGTTGGTAATTGCATCTGGCCCTCGGGCTGAAACCATACAGCATTCGGAAGAGGCTGTCAACAAGCACTTGTTTTTATTTGGTGGGGGTGAAATAAACTGAGGGGGGCAATGCGGAACCATTATTTGACGCTCAAAAAACCAACAGTAAGCAGACCTAACAACCCCAGGGGCAGGTATAAGCGTCGATTCGCTATATGCTGTCAGCCAAGAATTGAGTGCAAACAGAAGGAACATTAAACAAGGAAGCAGTAAACATAAGAATGGTACACTTGTGGCGCTTTACCGTGAATGCATTTATTGGTAATGCATGTATTCAAATCAACCATGGAGCCCTGGAGTTAAATAAGTGATGCTATTAGTGTGGTTTTGGCCATAAAAGGAGAATTAAAATGCAACTTTATTGTTGATTTTTCATGTTTTAGTGCTAGGAAAACATTAAGTTATAGTGAATCTACATCTGTATCTGTATTGCATGAAGATTTATTGCAACAGTATAGTGGACTAATGGGAATTATGTTCACAATGTGAGAATTTACAGTTTTTGATCAGATTATGAGATTATTCCTTCACGTCGTGGAGTGACATCCGCATGAACCTGTAAAGACTTAAAGGCTTGTGATGGTATTATAACACTGCCCCATTTTCTATAGATTTAACCTATGTCCAGATAGGTTTAACAAAGCATTTGCCCAAAGCATCATTCTTTTTTTAGTAGTAGTTTTATGTGTTTTGCATTCTTTAATTTTATGAATCGCCTGTGCTCCATATTATGATGAAATAAAAATAAATAAAAATTGACTTAACGCAATGTAAAGTTGAACTGAAGCAAAAAATGCAGTTGGTACTTAAAAGCATCTCCCTAGTGATGTATGGCATCTCTTAAACAGCCAAATGGTGCCATCTCCTGGAGAAAAGCTGACTACAACCTGTCGTTTTGCAGATTGCAGTTAGCTGGAGCATTCATTTATTTAACTTAGAAAAAATACTGTAAATATCTACCACTAACAATACATTGTATTTATTGGTCAGCTGATATAATACACGTTTACAGTGAGGAATGAACTGTAAGCCCATCTTACAAATACTGTATATTTAAATTTAAAATTGTGATGACAAAACACACCATGAATACCATTGCCACTGCATAACAGTGAGTGCCCTGTTTATTAAATTTTAAACATGTAAACATACAAGACGGTGACCTCAAAACAATCACATACAGACTTGGTGTCAACCAAAATATAGAAAATATATTAAACTTTATAATCAAAGAAAGAAAAAAACAGCAACTTTGCAGAAAGCTGGAATGCTCAAGAACACCAATATTCTTAAATATATCAGATATATAACAGTTTTCATATACAGTATCATTCAGTTTTCCTTCATTCAACTTCTACAGACATCCCTGGCACATTGCACATAAACTTGGGAATCTTAAAGGATTGTTTTATACAGTAGTGATTTAACCGCAGCAGCTTACACAAACAGTAGTATTTAGACTTGATGCCTGTGATCAATAGCTTAAATGTGGCATCAGCCCTAAAACTAATATTACAAAAATAAAAACACATACATAGGCAGCTAGAGATGATCCAGATACCACACATCCACTGCAAAGCGTATTCAAGTCAAAGAGGGCTCGGAGCATGGCACTCAAAACATTACAGCCACAAGTAGCAGCAAAGTATAAACTAATACTGTGCAGAATGAAATTGTCAAAATGTTTGTTCCAATAAATGTTCATTAGTAAGAATTCCTCATTTAGCAAAATGAAATAAATACATTTTTACAAGCATAGCACTTAAATAGTAATCAAACAATGTCAGTAGTGAACCCAGCAGCTTACAGAGATATTTTTTTCTGATCATCTCTAGTGGCGGTCCAGTTGCCTGTGCAAAATAAAGCAAAACTTAACAAAAGCATAACTCCAATGCTTTAGGTCTATTCATTAATAATTAAAGTGAAGGCAGTGTTTTATAAATACACACAATGGTCCCCCTGCGGCCTTGTTTGCTAGTGCTACATCCTACTGAGGTAGACAAATGCTTGTTGCAGTAGTCACCTTGACAATCACTCCCTCCTGACAAGGCTAAAGTCATCGGGCCTTTTAAAGCAGCCCAATCTTAAGTGCATCTTTTACTGTTTAGTGTGTTGTTCATCTACAGACTTTTTCCACATTGTCTTTCATAAGCTATTGGCTTTTTGAGTTTAATAAAGTAAGGTCAGACAAAATGTTGCAAATTTAAGTTTTTGTCTCTTGAAATTTTGACGGCACTGCGCACATCCTACGTGGCAATGTCAGTTACTGTGGCTCCTTGTTGTTGAATTCTAAGGGATAACCAACAGCAGTTTCAACGCACTCCAGCAGAGAGCCTGCTGACAGGAAGTCCAGCTCCACCTCCACAAACTTGATGTAAATGGCATACTGTTGAACAGGGCTGTCACTCCCTTCATTGTTCGGACTCATCCAGCGCTACAGTTCTCCTGCAGAAAGCGTGTGACAGCAGCTGCCTCTCCGTGGGCCGCGTGCCTGCCAGAGCCCTGAAAGTGCTGAAACAGACTCTGCTGAAGTGTGCGCTCCTCAGCGATGCCCAGGTAGCAGTAAGTGACATTGGCACCCGTCCTGTCAGTCGTTTTATGTGCTCCATTTTCTGACTGAGGTAAGTTTGATTCATCAGCCTGTGAGGAGGCCTGAGCACTGTCATTACAGACTGGCATGAGTTCATAGCCAATAACATAAAGGCCATAAGTCTTTGGGATGTCCCCAGGCAGGAGGTAGTGGGAGGTGCCCTTACCACAGCTTGCTGCTCTGGACAGAGAAATGGGGACCCAATCCACTTCCATGTGCAGCTCCAGGCAGCGTGCTTCACTGATTGTAATGTCTAGAACTTGTAATACACATTCTTCCAGTTCATTTTCTGAACTTTTGTCATGATAACACGCCCCTCTGGCTTCTCTGGGTTAAAATACTCCCTTAGTCTTTTGCCCAAAGGCACCTGGGAGCTGATCTCAGCGTAGTGGTATCGCACATCCTCCTTCCAGCGTGTGTTGTAGCCCACACCAAAGATGGCTAATTTGTTGGACAGGTGTAGCCGCGAGAACTCTGTCCAAGTGTGGAAAAGCTCCCATTTTAATGGCACCGCCTCCAGTATGCGCACTACGGTCTGCATAGTGTCCCTTTTTCTGAGGAGCATAAAAACACAATATTGAAAGTAGGAAACATATTCAAACTATGACATTAGATAATATATAAATATATGTGTGATATTCAGTAGTAGTGAACCTTAAACAAAAGTAATACAAATTATTCAAACTCACTGTGTTTGCTCTGACAGCACTGACTGAAGCTGGATGAATCTGTTTTTAGGCACCTGGATATCCTCTGATTGAAAACAACGACATTTTGTTTAGTTTACCCCATTGTTACTCCTGCAATATACGTAGTGAGAACGCCTGTACTGACCAGTCTCCATATCTCCCTCCTGGAAAGCTGAATCTAGCACATGGTTGCACCAGTCCTCCTGGGAGAAATCTTCCAGTGTACTACTGTCAGACTCCATTTCCTGGTAGAGGCCACTACTGTTGATGAGCACTGGGGCACAGCTCTGAGCGTCCCAGCCCCCTGTCCAAACACCTTCTCCAGCTGCTCCAGGGTGTAGCTGCTCTTCCTCTTACCAATGCCATGTTCCTTCACTCGGCTGTAGCAGCGTCGCAGGGTCTGGGAATACATGGAAGAACATTACATGTTATTAGACGGTGTATATAACTTTTAGATAATATTGATTGTGCATATAACCCACAAAGGAAAACTTTCCTTCTTTCCTTCATGTAGATTAGTCCCTGTTGAAATCCTTATTGTGAAGGGATGCATATTGAATGTGCAAAGAGTTTATGTTAAAATTGTTGCTAGCTGCTGGTGTTGATGTTTTTAAAAGGTTGGAAGAAAAAAAAGCATCTGGCAGTTGTCTCATTTTACATCTACTACTGTAAAAAAAAAAGTGGAGGTGGAAGTTTCTTCATACAAGTAAACATTTATTAAAGTGTTGCTCGGTATTTCTCGTAATAAAACATTTTTTGCCTCTATGTGGTTAGCGCCATAGACATATAATAGGTTAGCGCATAGCTACAAAACTGGGCCTGCAGCAGCACCTGTAGGTTAATGTGCATTTTTTAATAGTTTATGCAAATTATAACAAGTCTGTGCCGTTTGTTGTCATCTTAGGCGGTGACAGTAGCGTAGGACACTGACCTATATCATGTTCATCTAAAGATGAAGGGGCATCTGCTCACCTTCATTCGCTCGCGGCACTGTGAGGGGGTCCTCTCGTAACCCAGGTCGGCCAGAGCCCTGGACACTCGCTCGTACATGGCTGGACCTGGAGCCTTCCCAGAGAATACAGTGCCTGCCACCTCCAGCTGCTGCATTCTCGCTTCAGCTAGCCTCTCGTTACCCCACACCGCGATCAGGGCGTTCGTCTCGGACGGTGTCCAGGACATCCCTCGACAGGCAGTGAAGCTGTTGGCGGAGGATGAGGCCGCCATCCGCCCCGCGCTGCATGACGAGCCCACGTTCAAAGGCGAGAAGCGGTTTGGCGTAGAAGGGTTGGACTGATACAAATTACCGTCACTTAAATCCTCCGACTCAGGCGATGGCATCTCTGTTTTGGGTGTTTTTAGGGGCGCCGTTATCTCTGGAGAATGCTCCGTGTTACTGGACGCCGCCATCTTGCTCCGGTTGCTAAGGGAGGAGACGCACACTGACGCTAGGGATGAGGGAACGGGCATAGAGAAAACGCGGACTGGATTATGCCATTGTCTTTGTTTTTCTTTTCTTTCTTTTACTCTTTTTTGTGCAATTGTACATTTTATAAAGCAGGTTAATATTTTGCCTTATTGCGACGGAAAGTTATAAAGTATCACAATGTGTCATAAGAAAAAGACTGAATAGAAAAATAGTCTTCTGAACCAGTCCAGATTCCACCACAGTGTAAACAAACAAACTGAATTAGCTATTCACAGTACCCTGAGAAAATTTGACCATTATTCAATTCCAAAGATGGTGAGAATGACTTGGAAATAACTAGACAGACCATTTGAACTCTAAATTTATCTGGAGAGAACTTCACTGATGTTACAATAAATTCACTTAAAATAAAGATGAACTTTTAGATAATAATATAATAATACATTGTCTTAGCTTTCCCTCTTAATTGGACCATATAGGCATAAAGAGCACTGAATTAAATTAATATGTGAGCAGATGATCACTACACAGAAATTACATTTAGAGGAGCATTACAAAAACAGCAATACACGAACAGGCCACAAGCCCTCACCTGAAAAGTTACATGGGCCCCTTTAACTGCAATTACTTTCATTATAGAATCAGAATCTTTATTAATTTGGCTCAAGGACAAAACAGTTTGCTCCGCTGTCTCACTGCACTCGGTGTTTCACCTGCCTCCCATCCAGGCTCTGACTTGGCCTCTGAGATAGACCAGATCAGACTACCTGATTAGGTGGTAACAAGCACAGGTTGAATATAGACTAAAAGTTACTTTTGATTGGAGCTGGGCAATATGGCAAAAAAAGTAAAAAAATAAATAAATAAATATTAATAATATATCAAGATTTTCTTGGAACCAGATCGCAATTTTGATTTGATCACAATTCCTGTAGACTGTCTATTCCTTTGAATTTGAGGTAAATAAATCTGTATTTTTTGTTTGTAGTTTCTTTATAAGTTCCTACTCCTCACTCAGAGCAGAACTTATCAGTTTTGCCAGATTTTCATCGAGAAAAGCAACCATGTCTTTGGAAAAATAAAAGAAAGAAACAAGCAACCTCAACCTTTTAGTAAAATATTTTTAAAATAATCACTTAATTAGAACATTGTGTGTTGCCTCAAGATAAATACTAAGTTAATAATTTTGGTATATTTGGCAGTATTTTTAACATTAAAAACCTAGACATCCACATTTTAGTCATAAATTAACAGTTTTTTGTGAGTCAAACCGGAAAAATAGTCAAAAAGAAATCTTTTTATGATGCAAAAGTGCGGCACAGGAAAATTCAACCCACGACAAAATTTACAAACAACTTACATAAAGTGAAGCCCAAAGTTGCTATTAAGAAGTGGACTTGGCTTCTCTGAGGCTGACCAAGAAGTAGGTGGGAAAAACTCTGTATTCTATATCAGAGAAATGGGATTTCATCAAAAAGCAGATTGAAATGAGTTGACAATTTGATTTTTATCACTATATTGCCAAGCCCTATTTTTGTGTCATATTTTATTTGTAGTAAAGCCTAGTCTACTTGAGTTCAGTTTACCTAAGAGATATAGGACAAGGCTACACGCATGTTATCCTTTGGTGCTACTGTGGCTTTTGAGACGGATCTTTTATTGGATTTTCAGAGTGTAATTGGTCACTTGTCGACCGGATTGATGGATAGTGTCATTTCTCACTTCATCTTTTTTCTTGACAGTGTTTGATTGGTTTTCTTCTGGGACCACAGCGTCTCTGCCATCTGTGCAGTGCTGGGCTGTGGTCAGCTGGGTCAGCGGGGTCCTGACTTGGCCTGAGGTGCTGGAGCGTGCTTTTTGGATAAGGTTTGGATCAGGGCTAATGCGCTAAGGTTGTTCGATAAAGGTTACAGACAGGAAAAGCTGGGACAGTCTGACCTTTTCATGTCAACACCGCGCCTGTCAATGAGTCGTCAAGTGCATTGTTGAGAAGAATTGGATGAACCCCAACACCTGCTACCATAAAGAGTCTGACATGTGACATCCAGTTATCAGCATTGATCAATACGTGAACTTGTCAAAATATTGTCATTAGACATTGTACCTGCAGTTGTTGTATGACCTTAGTGACTCGCGTTTATCCAATTAGTTCTTCATTTCAGTTGTTTTTCGCATTCAACACAACATTTTTCTTGGTCAGAGCTATATCTTTCTTGAAACTTTAAACTTATCATTCAAAACAAGACATCCTGCTTTCATTGATGGCGCAGACAATGGAATACAGATTGGCCAAAAGTGTCCTCTAAACTAGTTTTCTTAATTTTTTCCATCGTTCATATTACAAATGTTTTTGTTTTTATTTAATTTAGTCATATTATGCAAGCACCTGCAAATGTGTCACAGTTTTTAAAATAATTGCATCACTTGACTTTTAAGCATCCTTTGCGTGCACACAAATTATTATAAAAATGCTTAGTTCAAATTGTGCTGGGATTCTCCATCGGCCCAGCGAAAGACATCGGGGTCAATTCTGTTGCTGTCTCATTTGTGTTTAATATTCCTCTAAGATTGTCGGAACAAAATGCCGCGGATCTGTGTTAATCTATGTACTATCGGGAGGCGGACATGGAATCTAGATTCATGCTCAGACATAACTTAAATATAATGAGGTGGGATTTATTTGCACATGTGCTGAAGACGGACTTGGATGCTGTGTCTGTGTCGCTATGTTAATTTACTACTGGGACCTGGTTTGCAATTAGTCGTCAAAATGCATAGCTTATTGTATGAAGGTTATTTATTTATCTCCGTTAAATTGGTGGTTGCTTAGTCAATAAGTTTGGCTGTGCTTTATTGAAAGTATGATACACCGATCCAATACAGGGATCGAAAATCAAATACGAAATTTTGCTGTATTGGGTACTGGTTTCATAATAATGGTTCAGCTGATATCCTGATTGGCTTTTTAACGATGTAAAAAGATTCTTTACTACTTGATACAGAACATATAATAATTGACAATTAATTGTGTGCATCAAAGTTTATTTTTAAATTGTAAAGCTTTAGCATTAGACACACTTTGGTTTTTTTGTGAAGTTTTCTCCTGATTTGTAAAATCAGGAGAAAACTGATTTTACAAATCTTTGACAACATCTAGCATGTTGTCCGAGAAAACCAATCGCGACTCACTGTACACTGCCGGATCTTGCAGTAGTTTTTCTTTTTAGAGTAGTAGGGAAATTTCATATAAATGAAGTTAACAGGAAATGAACATCTCAACAAAATGTTAGCATTTTCAAAAATAAACAAGCCAAATGACATTCTGTCAGTAAATGTATTCACATAAAGTTTTTAAATTGTTGTTTGTTCAATAAATTACAGTTACCAGTACATAACAATGTATGACACATTTTCTAACAATTCAACAGAATTTTGAGAGTTTAAAAAAATGTATTTACAGTTCCTTTTTTAGTATCGGTTAATATGAGGAATCGGCGGATAAAGCCAAAGTATCGAAATCGGTTTTGGAATTAAAACCGCTGAATCACTGCATCCCTAATTCAAAATGTAACTTTTTTGTGAGTCTGCTGCAAAGCAATTGTGGCTCCAATTTTCCTGTCAAAGTCAAATTCCTCTGTAAAGGACTTTTAAACTCTAATCCTTTTTCACAAATACAAAAAATTTCAAAAAAGTGACAAGGACAATTTTGCAATGTTAATTGTCTCACAGTCGCAGACGATCTTTGCTTGGAAACTCTGTTTTTTTGTCTGCTTTAAAAACAGAATAAAAACATAAATAAATAAATTAAAAAGTGGAGGCATCGGCTGATGTGTGGTGATTGTTCTTCTCTGGCTGCTGTTCTGATTGACTGTTGTAAATTTTGCCATAACATGTAAAAAAAAAAAAGTTGTTTGAATCACACCACATGTTTCCAGTGATGGGAAGTAAGTAAGTGTCAAAATTAGATCCTTGAAAATACAATCACATTTTTAAAATAAATAATACATTTTGATATTTGATCACACAATTTAGGTTTTGAAGTTGTGAGAAATATTTGTGAAAAGAAACTCTTATCTTGTAAAAAGATGCACAACAAACATTGTGTCAAAAATAAAAATGCTGTTTAAAACACATTTCATGCTATCAATATGTCTTTAGCTTAATAGTATTCAGATTACAGTTCTCTGGTAAAATGCATTAGAAAATAAAATACATTTTAATGCAGGTAATCTGTAACTAAATACATTTTTTAAATATTTTTCTCCAAACTGCATTTTACTTGGAGCCTGTTTTTCTGGCATTGTGGAGAGGCTAATCAAGCTAAATTCAAGTCTAAAATCCTCTAATGTGCACAGGGCTTAAGTGAAGCAGTGACTCAGCCACAAAGGGGCTTCAATGATTTGGTTCAGTGTTTTTTGTGACTCAATTGTATCTCATCAAAGCGTTTTTGAGCTATAGGCCTACTGTGCATTCATAGAGTTTGGCACAGTTTACGATGGTAGTAGTTAAAAACGTATTGTATAGCATTGTGTTGTTTGTTTTTCCATTTCCAATTTTCAATTTATGCAGAGCAATTTTCTCCATCGCTGCATTGTTTCTAAAGAATCATTTTTTTCAACCATTTCTATTATTGACTCCGGCACTAAGAAGCTCTTTCAGGAGCTTTGTTGTGCCCAAAGCCAGCAGATTAATTTCAGTTGAGTGATTGATTTATTCTTTTATTTTGCGCTCATCTTTGATTGGGTCGCATCTGTTCCCCCGGCACATCAGTATTAATGACAGTGGCAGCCGTGCCCTCGAGTGTTTTCATTTAAGACCACACCAAAGTGACACCGCGATTATGGAGCGAAAGTGCATAGTGTCGACTCTGATTTGATGCTGTTTCAGTCCTCACATGATTGGTTAAGCACCCGTAAGTATGTTGTGATTTTCAAGGTTGTACAAGTAATTTACTACTCTCTTTCTGATAATGTGTGACAGATAATGCCACATAAACAGCCTGTGCTTTGAGTAAATTTTATTCACAGCAGCATTCAACAGCAAGGTAACCACAGAAATATGTGGTATTGTGCAAGTGTGAAGAATTCGAAAATCGAAATATTATCTCTCTGCATTTTGTACATTAGAAGGTCTCCTGAGTTGCAGTGGACGTGACTGACAGATTATAGCAATTAAGTAAGTAATCTTTATTTGTATAGCGCATTTCACAGACACAGAGTCACAAAGAGCCTCCCTCTCCACTCAGTGATAGTAAGCAGCCCTGAGGTAGCTCATCAGAGGCGATTCGCCTAAACCCTGACGTTCAACCTCCGACCACCACCATGCGTTCTTTAGCCTGCATGTTATTGGTTGGTGAGGAAACCTGTATGCCCGAAGGACAACCACCCAGACACAGGGAGGAACATCATGCAAACTCCACATAGAAGAAGGAGACAAACCCACAAAATATTTTTTTCTCATAATCAACCATGTTTGGTTAGGTTTGGTTGCTTATGGAGGCTGGACCACACTACCCATAATGATTTATTGCAGTAATGAGCAATAAGAAAGTGTAAACTTTTTTTGTATCGCGCTCGACAGACATAGTCACAAAGCGTTTCACAGTGAGATCAACCCCTCCTCTCCCCACTCAGTGATAGTAAGCTGCCCTGGGGCAGATCACCAGGGTGATTCGCCTAAACACCTCAACCTCCGACTACCACCATCGGTAACATACAGTTTTAGGCTTTTCCTTTTGCACAACTTCTAAGTGGATGCTTTTAAATGTAATAAATTGTTTCTCTAAAATCAAGCACCAGTACTAATGCCTTGTGTCTTTAAATAATTAGTAAATTGATGAAGATGATGATGATGGTGGTGGTATTTTGATTAAAAACACAAAACTACATTGTGCTAAAAGCATAAAGATATTATTATTATTAAATGCATGAGCCAATAGCTCATGCATTTAGCTGTATATCTGAGAATGCGCAATAGTTTTAATGATTGGCTTTTCACATCTTTTTTCTAATTATCATATTACAATGAAACAAAGCAACAACTTTTTATGCATGAACTGGAACAAGACTGGTTTTTCTATTTGTTAGTAATCAGATAGCAAGGGATGCACAAAATATTGTGTTTTTTATTTTCTCCCGTTTTATTTTTTTTTGTACGTTTTAACAGTGCAGTAAGACGATGTCCTCAACTGGAGCTGTTAAAAATGCCCCATACATTTCTCAAACTGCTGGCCCTCACTGGTACATCAATGCAGTTTAATCCATGAAGCTCTTTCATGTTTTTAAAGTCTATTCAACTTTACCAGACTGGTTTGAATTCTTCTAGTGCTGAAATATGAAACTGCTTCATAGATAGATAAAAGAACATGACAAATTTTCTATTAAGATGCCAGGTTTGATCACATATCACTTTATTGCAATGTGCGTGAGGCGTTCTAAATAGTATAGCATCTTATTAGTGCTTAACTGTAAAATATGTCTTACTTTTTTAACTAAATAACTGTTGTGTTGGTTACCAAGCTTAGTCTGTCAGTAATGCAAGTTTCATTACAACAAATAGAATATCTGAGAAGCCAGAATCCATACCTGTATTATCTAGAGTGCTAAAAGCGTAGAGAAATATATATGAAATCTCACAATAACAAAACCATTACCTCTGCGAAAATGTTCACACGTAATGCTTTTCACATCCTCCATCCAACCCATCTACTGTCTTCGCCTCACCTGTCAGAGCAGCCATGGCATCATTACCGTAGAGCTGTGAAATGACCGGGCCGCGCTGCCCCTCTCGTTCTGATGGCGCCGGTCATGAAAAGGATCAAAAGTGCCCCCGACTTTTCCGGCAGATGGGCGAATCACTCCCGGAATAACAAGGCAGAGCGCTACAAAAATCTGAAATCAGTTACTGCACCGTGGAGCACTGTGAACTTTACGAACTTTGTAACCTTTTGGATTTAGTGATTCTGGAGTGGTCAGGATCAGAACTCTATGTACTATCAGATATCAAACAATGTGCCAGTGTGCTAAAGTGACAAGAAGTATAATACATTTTCAGTTGTATAAGTATCATTTTGTTTTTGTTATATTGTACAACTATGTGTCTTGCTTTTGACAGAAGTAACTTAACTTAAGATTAACAACATAAGAAATGATTTATTTTTCAATATAGCATGTCATAATGTTGATCCATTCACCTTATTACCTTTTGCCAACCTTTATTTGGCATTGCCCTTAAGTTTAGCTGTGTTTAACCTAACACGCTGAACCCACTGCATCCAGCTTGCTTCGTTCCACTCAGTTCTGATTGTCGGAGTAGCTTCGCAGAGCTGTTGTCAATGAGGGCCCTTCCACATCTTGCGCATCCACTTTGCAGGAGTTCGCCTTAGCTCTGTCTCTTTTTGGTCTTTTTTGGTAAGACCAAAATACGAATTAATGCTCTTCTACACCTGAGTCCAGCCAAGTCAAGTGCCGCAGATCAAAACCACCAAACATGAAAAAGAAACTGTCCAAATGTCCAGATTTACAAAGTAAATCACTCCACACGCACTTAATACTGATCAGATTACGAAAAGTTCATAGTTTTAAGTAAAGTTTCTTTGATGTTTAGACACAGCAAGCTGTTAACTACATAATATGTCGCTGACACAGAAAACATGTCTCTGAATTCATTCTTGTACAGTATAGAGTTTAAAGCGTATTTCCCCTCAGCAGAGAAGGAAATCACATCAATGCTCCTAATAAAGTTATTTGATCATCAACAAGGACTTTTATTTCACAAACTCGTGTTTTTAATGCATGCTGGAGCAGACTGGAGCAAAGGCAGTGGATGAGTGATCTGTGGCAACTTTTGGAGGTGGACTGTGGCGGAGTGAAACTGCATTTATTGGAATCAGCACTTAAGGTACATTAACCACAATCAAACAACTAATGTAATGATCACCTAATTTGCATATATGCTTTTGTTTGTCTGGGTTTATTTTAACTGCCATTAGATCTGTTTGAGATCCCAATGCAAGACAGACAAGCTAGCATGTTATCTTAATAGAACTAAACAGGAAGTGCACTGCCAAGATAAGTGGGCAGGGTGGATTAAGGTGAATATTGACTTCATCTGTCTTCATACTGTCTCCTGTTTCATGTTAATGCTATGCTTTTTGGAAACTTGGCACTGTATGTCAAGAAACCCAAAATGCTACAGTTTCATTCTAAATTTAAGGAGAGAAGGCAGTTAGTCAAGGTGGCGTTATAGTCATTAAAAATAACTAGAAATCAGTTTTGCTCCAGCACAGATAGTATCAAAGTATTTTTTCAGGTAGAAATAAGTTTACAGTTTTCTTGTCTTCGTCTATGGTTTGTTTCTTAACAAAATGTTTAGTGTTGTTTTCATTCAACTAACAACTTTCAGAATTTGCAGTTCAACTCGTGCTGCCCTTTAAATAGTGCTAGCAAAAAGATATCAAGTGAACACAAAAACATTCTAACACAGCAGCTAATGAACTTTATTTGTTTACAAAGCGATCTTTTGTTTTTTTGTAGCTACAATGCAAAGTTATGATTTGCCAGTTAAGTAATTACACACTTATTTGTCTATTCATGAGATGGTAATGAGCTGAGAAATGTCTCTCATTTAAAATGCTGTCTAATATATTTTTTCATAATTAGTAATTGTGCCAGCTGCAGTTAATTTGCATTCTATCATGCTTACAGTGTTTTTTTTTTTTTGGAGTCAAAATTATATAGAGTCCGATATTTTGCTAACATTGCTAAGAAGCATTTTTTGAAATGTTTTACTTGATAAAATAAATGTGACTCACAACAAAAACAAATAATTTACATTTTCAGAATTTACTTGCAAAAAAAAGAAAAGGAAAAGTCAATTCATAGAAAAAAAAAAGATTCTATCATTGCATTCAAACCAATTTATCATCTTAAATCATCTTTTAAGTACCACACAAAATTGTAAAACTACAACTACAAAATCAGAATTAAATTTAGCAGATTTCCAAAAGATTTACTCATCTCCTGTTTCAAACCTGAACCTGAAATGCTTGGCTGACTTTACTTGAACACCCTTAAGGCATCTATTGACATTGCTTCATCTTGTGCGTACGTGCTTGAACTTGGATTCCCTCACTGGACTCTTCCCATTTGTCCCACTAGAGCACAAGGGGCGTGTCATGGCTTTGGCCCTGACCCCCAAGGGCCCCCCTCCCTCACCTGGGCGTTTTGTTTGAAGCCAGCTGAGATCAGATGCTTTTGCTCGTTACACCACCTCTCGTTATGTTCTTTTCGTCCACATCAACCTAATGAGACAATGTTTAATGTCCAGAGCCCCTCCCTTAATAATGCGAGATGGGTGTGTTGGTAAGCCCTGGTCCAAATTACCCAACGTCTGGATCAGAAATGGCACCTGGGTCTCAAAGTGGCTGAGGGGGGAGATTTGACGTTGGGTGTGGTGGGATGGGTTAAAGCAGGAGCAGCTGGGGGAAGTTAAAGAGCAAAATGCAGAAAGAGGGGGTCCCGTATGAGAGAGTAGACCAGTTTGGACATCAGGGGAGTCAATGGGGGCTCTTGGGACGTCTCGTTTTCTGAGAACATGTGAGAGAATCTACTGGACATTTCTTTGAAATCTTTGTGTCAAGAAATGTGAACAAACAATGGCAAACAGCTAACTTTTTGACCTATACATGTAACTAGTTAATTTTTTTTTGCTTTTGCACAACTATGTTGTGATTTAGAAGCAGCTCTTCAAATTAAATTACTGACAACATACTGCATCTAATTATAAACTGTTGTGTTAATAGGAAACATAACAGTTTTATTAAGGATGGAAAAACATTAAAATGTTAATGTCATGGGCTAGTCATCTATTCACTAACTGATATCCATTACACGGTCGTTTTAGTTAGTTTAAAATCAAATCAAACTTTGTTTGCATTTTCATACATGAAATGTAACTCAAAGTGCTTTACAGTGCATTAGAACTAAATATGTTTAAGTGCATTAGGCTGGTAGAGATGAACCAGATGAGAAAGTACCACCAGAGGAACTATTTACACCAGGAGCAAAGTCACCTGCAGCCATGAAGTTAGCAACTCATTAAATCATTACCATTACCATTACTTCAAACACAAATGACACATTTATCCTTTTTTTAGTTTTCCTCAGCCTAAAATAAGATAAACTTACTACACAACGGAGAAAAAAGCACTTTTAGAGCACCTCTCTCATTTCATCCCTATATGTATTGAGTATTTTCATTTTTATATTTTGTTTAATCTGCTTAGGGTTTATCGAATCTTTGTGTCCTGGCTTATACTATTCCATAATCTTACACCACTTGAAGAAATATAAAATCTTTGTTGTTGTTGGAATTGTATTAATTTAAAGTTTTGTGTCCTTAAAAGATAAAGACTTACGTTTTCATTGTACTTTCCAGTGATTACAACTTATTCCAGTTTTTATATTGACTAGTCACTTCTAAAATATGGTCAAATGTGGATGATTTTGTTCTCTTTTTCTCATCACTTCTGGATTGCATGCTTTTAATTAACTAAGTTGCCTAGATAGCCTGCCTCATTACTATAATCTTCAGAGTAATTTGTCATTTTAAAATGCAGTCTGCCTTAGGTGCACAGAGCGTCAGACATCTAATCTCTATCCTTTGACAGAACACATTTTCTACAAAATGAAATAATAGTGCAAAGCTGTCAAGTCTCTCAAAAAGCATAACATAACTTTTTCCTTTTAAAGTGTGGATTTCTGTTATTCATTGCCTCCCTGATTTTATTACATTGTGTCAGTTATCTTATCACTTTGGGACATGCTCAAATTAGTCTGTGTTATTACTTGAGTCAGCAGGATGAGGCGCTGGTTTGGAGTAATTCCCCAAATGCCACGCTTCACTAGAAAGACAAAGAGAAGCCGTTGACAGAAATGAATGAAGCTCAGCTAATGGCCATCACTGTCTCTGTTGTGTGTCCGCGGAGGACTGTGGGGTTATGAGGGACTGTGGAGAGGCCATTCTGACCCCCCATCAGTGCTCAGGTGTTCTCCAGCTGGTCCACTGAGCACCCCCTTTTCTCTGACCCTTCTGCCTGGCCACAGTTCAATACACTATTAGCCTCTGTGCTTGACCCGGCCCACCACACTCACAATACGCAGGAGTTGGTGCAGGTAGGCTTGAAAGAGAGCAAAATCTATTTAATGTGTGTACCCAAAAAGAAGATTGAGGTGGTTAACTTTATTCACCTCACTTTGGCTTTTAGACGTTTTATTACATTTCTGGGAATTTCAGTGGAGAACTAGAGAAAAGTCTTCAGATAAAAAGTTGTTTTTCCAAAACCTGAAAATATGGAAGTATCTGTACGGACCAATATTTACATTATTTTGACATTATTGGTATTGACTGACATAATAAATATCGGTGTTTGAACAGACTAAAAACAATTAAAGCAGAATAAGCAACTTCAGCAGTAGTACTCCCCCTACAGTTCTGAGTAATTAAACTAGCCAATCTTTTGCTGGTTTAGTGAGGTTGACATAGAACAATAATTGACTTAATATTTGCGTATATTAATTTGTATAAACCTTACAATATTCTCAACCCAAAAACGTATGCACCAATTCCATGACACACACCACATCTTTCATAATTTTATCAATGTGCACTGAAAAAGTTTGTGTCCTCATAATGAAAATGTCTGTAAGAGTTTGTAAGAGCATAGCAAAATTAGTTATTGTTTGTGTGCATGTCGTGACATATTTTTAAAGTTGGTAGGCGTGCTGTTAAACATAGATGTTTTTTGAACATTATTGACCATGCCCCCATTTCTAGGTACTCCTGTTTAGCTGCATTTAGCCTGTAGACTTCAGACATTGGTTTTATTTTAACTGTAATGACATATGTTTGAAATTGCCCCACAAGCCAGACTGACAAACATGTAAACTACCGTAACAGAGCTAAACAGGAAGTGCAAATCCTAGAAAAGTGGGCGGGATAAAATAGGGTCAATAGAATTGGTATGAAAGTTTTACTGAATCAGTGTAAGTGATATACGGTACTGACACTTCGATGCAGATACAACTGTCCGTATCTACAAGTCAAGAAAGCATCCATTCTGATTGGCATGTTGACATCAACAGTGATTAAACTAATGTCTATAGAGACAAGTGAGGCTTGTGAAGTGGCAAAACAAAATTTTATGTAAGATGCCATTTTTGTGAATCTTTCCTAGTGAAGCAGTGATATGTTTCAACAGAAACAAAAGAAACGGCAAACCTCCTACTAGAAAAGTTAAATAGTTGGCCAACACTTTTAAATAAAGTATCTTCAGTCTGTTGAAGAATCTATAGGAGACATACAAAGACATACAAAAGAAGAATCCCACTGCTTTATGCCAGCAAGAGAAGCAGCGGGAGTTAACTGCAGCTGCTACAACCTCTCAAAAAGGTCTATAACTCAAAGTGTAAACTCTAGTTTAGTGGCACCATAAAACCATGAAAGACCTCCATACATTGTAGTGTTTACTTAAATGAAGAGCTAATTTTAGTAATTAACTAGGTCATCACACACAACATTCATAATATTGATTTGAACAGCAGTAGGCTTGGTGAGAGGAAATCTATATGATTTAAATAGCAATGCAGTCACATGTTGTATCCTCATATTGTAATTCAAATGAACATTATTTTTGTTGTGAATGTGTTATTTAATCTTTTTTCTAAGCATGCACCAATTCAGCTTTTTCAGTTTTGATATACTTTGGCATTAGTTATCTACCGATCCCTGATATTGACCGCTACCAGTGTAGGGACTGAAATAGCTTTTTTCTTTTAAAAATGTTGTTATGTAATTCCTAGGTACGGTTATTTATTTTATTTAAATGACAACTTAACACCTTTATGTTAATAAAAGCTATTATGTGATGTTCTGCATAGCATCAACAGTCTTATTATGTTAAGCTATCCCATGTTAATTATGGGGTAGCTGATTTTCCCACTGCAAACGTGATTTAGGTTTTAAATCTGACAACTTCCTCATAGAAATCCTTTGACACATGATTGATGTAGACATGTATTCATTTTGGATTGCAATTTTGGTCAATAAATAACTTTTTACAAACAAAAAAGTAAAACTGAGGAGGACCACCACAAAATTCTTTATCATTCAATTCATACAGTACCAGTCTTCACATTTTTTCCACAAAGTGCTGCATTTAACATGTACTTTTTAGTGGAAAGCACAAAGATTACTAATTTACAACTAAACAAGTTAGCTACCCCAACTTCAAGGGCACAACCAGGACATCAACTGAACCGAATTAGGATAACCAGTCCACTAATTCGTGATCGCCCAATACTCGATCACAATATTGAATCATTACATCACTCCTTTTTTCAGCCTACTTGTGAGTTTGGAAAAATCTGTAAAATTGTTTGCTAGTATTATCTTGCTTGCTTAAAGCACCCCCCAAAATAAAAACAAATCAGAGAATGCATGTAATAACTAGGCAAAACATTCGCTATAGACATAACTAGCAACAAATACTCATTCTTACTTTCAAGGGATGTTATCTTAACTGTAATTTCCCTTCTTATCAACATGCAGTATTTAGGCTTAGCATATTCATGTGAGGGGAACAAAAAATTTTTTTTTTGATTAGTGGTGAAACACAGAATAGTAAAAATAAGGACATCGTAAGTTTGAATCTGGACTCAAACCAAATTTACATCACATGATCTTTCCGGATGTAGTTTGCATGTCCTCCCTGTGTAATTGTGGATTCTCTTTAGGTACTCCAATTTCCTCCCACCTCCAAAAACATATATTAGGGTAATTGTGAAGTTCCCCTAGTGAATAAATGAGAAAGTGTCTGTGAATGAATTAAATGAATGTCTCTAAATATATATTTTTCATATCTTGATAAACGATATCCCATCTTGGTATCTCTGTCTCTATGTTTTAGCTTCAACAAGCTGGCCACTCTTCAGGGTGTTTCTCCGTCTAAAGCTCACAGTCACTGGGATAGGCTCCAGTCACCTGCTATCCAAAATGGAAACAAGAGGTAGAAAATGAATGAATGCCCAAAATTACATTCCAAAACTAACTACAAAACAGACCTCTAAAGTGTTTTGTGCGGAAAATATTTCAGTTGACTTTCCACATCACTTTTTACGAAGACATTATAAAGGACACTAGAATTTCCAAATGTTACTTTGAGTGCACAACAGCTGTTTAAGAGTAGCCTTTTCCATCTGGTCATTTATTTTGTGCCAAAGATCTTCTTAGTGCTGACTTTGAATGCAACCTGTAGCAAGTAGCTCGGTGGGCTTTGTGCATCCTTAGTTAGAGTTCGATTCCTCATGTAAGCATTTCTTCGCTCTTACTATACTACTTTCTTTTATTTGTGCTGTGTCAACTCAACAAACTGCAATATTACCCTTGTTTTAATTGAAAACTCAATCAACCTGAAATAAGAGACGTTGCTGTTCTGGGCAATTGCGACTTTGCTGACTGTGAACCGTATTTGTTTTTGCAAGTAATGATTTATAAGCCAGTATAGTTTTTTTTTTTTTTCAAGCTAAAGTTATTCTACTGACTGTAGTTTTGTCAGAAGTTATGTTATAACCAGATATTTTTGGTCCTGTCACACTACTATGCTTTAAGACATGTGAGGCTCTTATGTTTTTAATATATAATGGGGGATCCAGAAATAGTTATCCAGAACCCACGCTTCTGCAATACATTTGGAAAAGTGGATCTGGTCACCACTCCAACTGCTGCATTTCAATGACCTCCACAACACTAGATATCATGCAATCAAATCTGTTTATTCGCTATTTGCATTCCCACATGAAACTATGGGCTGGGCAATATAATCAAAGATGTATCTAAATATATATTTTTCATATCTTGATAAACAATATACGATCTTGATATCTCTGAAATGACCTTTTTCCTAGCCTAATGCTGCTGTGAATTCACAAAAAGCCATTTTACTAATAAAAAACACAAAATTCTATCCAACCCAAGTTCATATTTTGATTACGCCAAATATAAAATCGAATTGGTCTTTTTATTCTCTCTTTGTTACAGTCACAGAGACCAACTGGTGTCTTCATCAGTTTTATCAGCTCTATTTACACAGAATTATTACTATTGATATGTACAATATGGTAAAATGTATATATTGTCTTCTATGGGGCTTTAAATAATAACAATCGATATTTTACCCATCCGCAAGTCAAATGCAGTATTACTACTATCCTTTAGATGACTACTATTTACTTAAATTCCCACATCACCAGTTCAGACAAACCCTCCGGCTGAGTAAGTGAAGACGTGAACCCCTCTATTCTAATTACACAGATGAGCGACTAGGCGAGGAGCACACAGCGTAACCTACCTGGGCGGTTAGAGCGCTAAAACTCCAAACTCCCTCAGGACGCTCCAAGGAAATGACTCGTTCTCGCTAAAGGAGGCAGGTAAATTGAAATGTGTGCCCATATCCTCCGCAGTCATAGCAAATCCCACTCTAATGTGACCTAAATTAAATGGATAGAAGTGCTCCATTGTGACCTTCAGATGTTATAAAGCAGGTTTCATTCTTCATCAGCAAATAATTCTCAATAATGTCAGCAGCAGCAGAAGGCGGCTGTTCGGGAATTTATGGAGTGAAGCTTGTAAAACCATGATGCGTTATGTTCGTGTGTGTATATTATGGAGACTTATGAGTAAAGCCAGAAAAACTACTGAAGGTACAATGGATTTTTTACTGAATATCCAACATTTTATTGCTGCTAAGGCAAATTTTCTGTGATGATATAAAATGCAAACACATATTTTAGAGTTGTCAAAAGTATCAACATACAGATATTGATTAATAGAGCTTAGAATGGTGACTGAATTGGCAGTTGTTCTAAAGCTAAACCAATGGAGGTTTTAACATGCTAAATAGTGAAATTACAAACATGGATAAAATTGGTGGTACTCCTCTGGCAATTGAAGAAAAATCAACTATGATCACAGAAATAATTTGAAACTGAAGTCAAAATAAGGAAACTGCCCCCAGACAAAAATGATGATACCCTTAACACTGAAATCAAACCATTTCTGTAACAAAACTTCTACACCAATCATAGGACTGGGCCGTTAATCAAAAAATAGAGAGATCGAATTAAAACAAATTGTCAATTATTGGTTTAATCGATAATAAAAATCTGTCATAAAAATATTAGTTTGAACATAATTTAGAATATTGTATGTGACATATTAAAATTTTTTGATTTGTTTATGTGCCTCCCCTGACCCCTCCCCCAGGGCTCCCCTGCAAAAGAGATTCTGAATCTCAGTGGGACTTCCCTGCTTAAATAAAGGTCATGTTCATGAATGGCATTTTTCATTTGTTTTTGAAAAGCTGAAAAAAAAATCAAATCAAAAGTCAAGATCGATCAATATGAGAAAAAATAGTGATTATATTTTTTCCCAAATTGCCCAGCCCTATCCACAGGTATTTTTTTTAATACTTTATTGTGTTTATCCACAGGTATTTAGGCCAAATCTTTGTGAGCAAGCTGCTCTAGTTGTCCGAGGTTTTACTGGAGCCTTCTACAGACAGAATGTTTCAGTTTCTTCCACAAATGTTCAATAGGATTGAGATCAAGGCTCTTAGAGTCACTTCAGGACAGTCCAGTGTTTTGTTCTAAGCCATTGTTTTGTGTTTTGTGGGGTGTAGTTTTGGGTCATTATTCTGTTGGAAGACTACTGACTTTGGATGTGTGTTTTTAATTTTACATATTTGAATTTAGGTGCACATTTTTGAAATTTGTGTGCGTGT
Organism: Mugilogobius chulae; assembly: GCA_038363315.1. Taxonomy (NCBI): domain Eukaryota; kingdom Metazoa; phylum Chordata; class Actinopteri; order Gobiiformes; family Gobiidae; genus Mugilogobius; species Mugilogobius chulae. Next base: position 16,603,640 of record CM076399.1, on the reverse strand, counting down.
CTGAATTTGTGTTTTTTAATTTGGGTACGTGTTTTTAAATTTAGAAGCGTGTTTTCAAATTTTTATTTGTCCTTTTAATTTGGGGGCAATGAGAAAAACTAACTTATGTACTACTTAATTTTAGTGTTCTCCAATTCCATAAGGAAAAAATATTCAACTGAAAAAGATTTTATAACTTTCTCTGCCATGATTTCTCTATGAGGTTAAAGGTTGTTGACCAAATGTCCCAGTCTTGGAGCACTAGGCAGATGGTGAGCTGCTGTTTGGAGCACTACATCTGACCCAAGTCAATAATTCTAATGAGAGCAGACACTAAAACCTATGCTCGGAGCTATGATGTGATAACTAAATAAAGATGAATTATAATGAAATGAAAACAGTGATAGAAAAATGTTCCTTCGGGGAGAAAAGTGGCTGTGATTGTAAAGGTAATTTAATCTAATCTAAAGGCTGTTTACGACTCGATCAGAGCCAAAAATGATGTGTTATGACTTTATGGGGTTTGGTATTGTAACTCATGTCCCCCCTTTGGCCTTTACCATTTCATAATCTAATAATAAAAATCACTCATAGAAACCATATCATACACAAAGGCCTTAATACCCCAAAGGGTCTTCAAGTGAAATTGCATGTCTATGGTCTGTGAACACTTTTCCCCATGAGGTTCAGCCTTAGTGTTGGTTAAGACACAGTTAAGCTATGGTTGATTCTGTTTTTATCAACATATGAAATTCTTTTGGTATTTAATCTATGGTAATTATTTTGTTTGCTTATTTCTCAAACTTTTAGTTCTAGTACTTTAGTTTAATTGGATGTCTTGTGCTCTGGAAGGATTGACAGACAAAATTGTTCAACTTCTTTGCTCTCTTGTCGTACAATTGGAACCTTGGAAGTATAATTAAAACTCAGTTCAAGATGGCGTGTTCTTAGCGTGTGGTCATTGGCAATTTTTTTATCCGTACTGTTTCCTGAATATGGGCTAGCGCCTCCCACAACCGTGATGTCAGAAACATGATGGTGTGATTAGTTCTGACCATTCAGCCCAGAGCACGGGCAGGACACCCTTTTCAATCGTTTTTACAAACTTTTGAGTAAACCTGTCTGTTTACACCAAACCTCAAAATTCTCTGGTCTACTCTATGATGTCATGAAGTGGACAAGGGATTCTGCAACAATCATCCATTTTGCCTTTTTGCTTTTGAACAATCTGTTCTGTATTTCTGACAAAAGACTGTTTCTGATGCTTCTTTTTGATATTGAGCAATGACTTGTGATGTTCTCATACTCAACTATTGCTGTAGTTTGAACTCTACAAAAATATATATTGAGAAGATTTGGTGTAAATGTATTACGTTAACTACTATTTTAGTCCTAATTGTGCTGTGTTACTTTACACTAGAAAAACTGCAAGTTGTTGTCTTTTTTGGGAAATCTTCCGTTGTATCAAGTGAAGTAGTTTCAACAAGGTTAAAACACTGGCTGTAGATAGAAAGCAAATATCCAAATGATTCAAATGAACATCTGTGGAGTTTAAAATCGCATTATGACATCATGAGTGTTTTCGGTTCGAGAACAAGAAAAACGTAACATTCTATATTTGTGAGTTAACACATTGTGTAATTAAAACAAAACAGCGCAGTTTTGATGAGCAAACATTATAAAATAGATCAAAATGTATGTAATATAAGCCCTTTAAAACCTAATTTGTAATTACGTCTATTGTCCAATTGCCCTCATGCATTTTCTAGTGTTGTACAATTAAAAAACAAAGAAAGGTGAGTGTGACTGTTTAGCCCTGTACATGTATGTGAGTGAGTGAGTGATGAGTGGGTTGTGTGTTGCGTGGGACCCTGCTGAGAGCCTAATTAAAAGGCGCTGGGTGCAGAGGAGGCTGATGTGGCGCCCAGCCGAGCCTCTCTATGCCCCCCTCCTCTCTTCTCTATCCCCCCTGTTCTCCTCTCATCCACTGCCTTTGATTAACGCCGAGCGCTAATGCCCCCGCTAACACTGTAGCACATGTGACCCTTCTGAGGGGCAGGAGCCAAAATGAACAACAGTAGAGAGTGCTGATCCCCTGGGGGGTCCAGGTGAGCCGGCTAAAGTGCTTCTCATGTTTAATTAAAATTCAATTCCGTGCTAAGTGTTGGCTGCAAAAGGCAATCAGATCAATGTGAGTGGGAATAAAGCATGACTGGCGTGTTTATCAGAGAGGAGGATAAATAAAAATTAAGCTTAAGATTTTAGATAATTGCTGTAATTGTAATATATACAGTACAGACCAAAAGTTTGGACACACTTTCTCATTCAAAGAGTCTTCTTTATTTTCATGACTATGAACATTGTAGATTCACATTGAAGGCATCCAAACATGAATGACCAGGAAGGAGAGTGATGGGGTGTTGCGCCAGATGAGCTGGCCTCCACAGTCACCAGACCTGAACCCAATCGAGATGGTTTGGGGTGAGCTAGTCCGCAGAGTGAAGGCAAAAGAGCCAACAAGTGCTGCATCTCTGGGAACTCCTTCAAGACTTTTGGAAGAGCATTTCAGGTGACTACTTCTTGAAGCTCATCAAGAGAATGCCAAAAGTGTGCAAGGCAGTAATCAAAGCAAAAGGTGGCTTCTTTGAAGAACCTATAATATGACATATATTCAGTTGTTTCACACTTTTTGGCTATGTACCATACTTCCACATGTGTTAATTCATAGTTTGGATGCCTTCAGTGTGAATCTACAATGTTCATAGTCATGAAAATAAAAAAAAAATCTTTGAATGAGAAGGTGTGTCAACTTTGTCTGTATTATACTGGCATGCATTAGCAGAAAGCTCTCTCATCTTTAGTATACCGTCTGATAGACGTTTTCCTAAGTTGAGACAGTTTTTCTAGACATTTTTTCTCACTGAATGTAACTTTTAAGCTCGTAGATAAATTCAACCACAAATTGATAGCATAACTTGTTTCGCAATAGTTACTGACAATAAGCTTTTCGACTGTTTCACTGTTGTGTCTATACGATTGCTTCTACAGGGTGCGTGCACATCACCGTTGATAGACAAAAATCCCTCTATACCTGGCAAACACAGTCCTGATTTTTAGTTTATCAGCAGTCTGGTATGGAATAAATAAATTAATTTATTTACAAATAAGCACAGGCAGCAAAATTTGAATTTATTTTCATCAATTGTCAACTTGTACATCATTAAGATATATGAAGAACTAAATATGAAGAACTAAAGTCACACTGCCAAAATAGAGGCTGCAAGCCAAGTGTTGGCTCGTGGAGGTTGGGTACCGAGGCTTTGTAGGTCAATCACTTTGCAAAGCTTACACTGCACTTGGCCTAGTGGGTGAAAAGAAGTCAAAGGCAGCTACTACCACAGACAGTGCCGAGAAGGCGTCTAGATAACTTTGGTTGAAGAGGGGAGATCTGTGGGTTGCTGCTAGGGCACAAGCCGGGTCTGATCAGCCTTGGTTGGGTCGCCTGGGTGAGGGTGATGATGTGTAAAGACCCAAAACACCCTATGACCCCAGGAAACATCACTGATGATGTGCCCTAGTAATGCATTCACCAAGAAAGTATCTGAGAGTAAAATGATAATGACGGAAATACATTTTATCGTACACCAGGTCTATTCAACTTAAGGCTCATGGGCCAAATTGGCCCTCCAAAGGTTTGATTTGTCCCTTAATTGATCTTCCAAATATTGATAGTATCCATATTTTCCTTGTTAATTGTGGGTGTATCTTAGCTCTGGTATGATTTCCTTTTAGTTTTTGTGTAATTCTGCTTTAGACCTGACCTAATGATTGACAACCCTAAATTTTGGCAAAATTGCTTACGTCAACAACAAAACCCAGAGACCATGGTTCACCTGCATCATTTGATGAACATCTTTTCATGTGTCTATTGAAGGCATGGATTCACATTGCTTACATGTCATCCTACTGTACAACAAAGGTTGTTTATGTTTGAAAAATTTCATGACATGGATTCCTATACTAATTAACACCGAAGAGCACTGGGTTCCTCTGGAGGGTTTTCTAGCAGCTACGGCTAAGATAATGTCACTTTGAGAATCCACTCTGAGGTTACTAGTAGCCTATCTGCATATTTAATAATGACAGCACAATGCAGTCTTGTCACATACACTTAGATAAACTATCATTCCATCAAATCTCTGACATTCTGACTTATTACTTCCCATTGTTCAAAGTCAGAGACCTCAGTTTTACATCATTCGCTTTAATGCTATGTAGACAGCAGAGTTTTAATGGACCCACGTCTCTAGTCCTGATTGTTCCCTGCTGTTATCTGAAGCCAATTCGAAAGCACTTCTCCCCAGAGCTCGATTAAAATGCAGCCCATACAGCCAACCTATAACAGCACACAAAAGGACGCACTTCTCTGGAGAACTTCCATCTTTATTATAATGCATTATTTACTTCCTCCGCCGCTGCATCGAAACCTTTTGAAGTCCCATCTCATAAACATCCCAAAAAGTCCCTGTCGTCATCTCTGGAAACTAAATATGGAAACGCTTTTGTGATGTATGCTATGCTGTTTGTCTGGCTCAACCAAACTAAGCACAATGCCAAGTCCGCCTGATGAAACGGCCTCAAAGCAGAGCCCTGGAGCGAGGATCAGCTGGCATGGGACCACTCCTACTTCCACATGCACAAAAAACGTACGCTCAGACACACACTGTGGCCAATTTGAGTCGATCCCTGTGAGGGGCAAGAAACATAATCCTCAGTCGTAATGACATACAGGACGCCTGACCAGAAGCTAGTCTGCTTGAGCTCTGCATGTGTTTGTATGGTGAAGTTGCTTTGACATATAAAACAAAGATTATGACAAATTATTGACAATTAACCCAAGTATGAGCAGTAACTAACTTAAAAGGAGACATATTGTTTAAAATTGCTTTTTGACTATGTTAAAAAAGTGTTCTCTCATTGTTCATTTTCTCAATGTTGTAGTTAAATAGATTCATATTTGAGTAATCTTGTATTGTCCTGCAGCTGGCGCACAGTGCTTAGCAAATTCTTGTTTTTACCTACTTCTATCCCTGCCCACTTGACTGTATTTATCCAAGCATACGTAGTGTTCAAAATTGTCATGTAGTCACTTGCCTAAATAAATAAATTAATAAATTAATTAATAATAAATAAATAAATGTACTAATAAATAAATAAAAGTGATTTAAAATTTGTTGCTTGTACAGTTAAATTTTACTATGAAAAGGCAAGGTATTTCAGTTTGTAGTTGCATGAAGTCAATGTATTTTACAATAGAAAACATTTAAATTATGATCTTCACGTCATAATTTATTGCCAAACACATGGAAAAAACACAATTCATTTCCTTTAAGTTTTAGTCATACTTGGTACCAGATTTTTACCATTTTAAAAACATAAACACAATTTATTTAAAAACATTTTCAACAGTCCATGTGTTGTTCCCCTATCTAATGCATTCTGAGCCTCATAATTCTTCACTAGAAACACATTTCACAACATTAAAAACACAAGTTGAGCCATGTCGGTATGCTATCTGAAGCTGCTAAAAAGCACAATTTTGTATTTTTTTTTAAGTAACAAAATGCTCCTTTACGCTATTAGATGTAGACAGAACAGTGCAAGCTAATTTACTGAGACTTTATTGATTCATCATCAAAAATAGACCAGGGTATCTCATTCACCCAGAACATTTGTCTTCATGGTCAGATACAGAAACACTTGTCAGATGTGTAATTGGCTTGTAGTCAGAGATGGATCTTGAGTTCAGAGCTATAATACATGTTTTAGCCTGATGTAAACTTGCTTTCTACAACCCCTTCTGGTGGTCTTTAAACCACTCCAGACACAAATGTACTTTCTTTATTGAAATAGACACTGATTATATGAAATCGAATGAAACTTTGTGTGGGTGTTCCATTTCAGCAATCTTCCCTGCTGATTAAGGGCATTATTAATGGGTTAGGGATATTCATCATGTCTTCTTATATGAAAGAGTTTTTCTTCTATATCAAACAAATATCGGTAAGAGATGTTTTATTACCTGACTAGTTTTGGCGGTCACTTCTGTCTTCGAAAACATGTGACGCCTCTGAAGATGACGGAAGTGACCGTCGAAACTAGTCAGAAAATAAACATCTCTTACCAATATTTGTCTGATATACAAAAAAAAAACACTTTCATAAATTTTTCATTTCATTTTACTAGATGCTGGAAGAAATATGAACTAGGAGAGCATGGGTGGGTCGAGAGGCATAGTCCCGCTTACAAACGTCAGTTATCATATGCTAACTTATACTTTTGTTTAACTCAACAATTAATTTTCTAAAATATAGTAATAGAATATTATAATTTAATAATCTATAATAATTAAACTGAGCTACTGTAACCTTCACGTTCTTTATGCATAACATAAAGTTATACAGAGAACTCGAGTTGAGCCAGCTATGAAATGAAAATGAAAAAATTAATTAACTGGGGCTAAGATTGACCCCTGTGGCACACCATTGATTATTACAATGTAAAGTTTCCTGTCTCAAAGATATAAATGGGGTTATATCGGGAAATTTTCAAGTTCAGAAACCTCATAGTACATGCACAAACACACACTGTGGCCAATCTGAGTTGATCCGGTGCAGTGCGAGGGACATAATCCCCAGCCGTAATTGCATTCAGGGGGCTTGTTGAGGGTGCTTGATAGTCTACCGAAACCACTTTAGCTCTGCAAGACGTGTTTGAGGTCTTGGGGTTAGCGCTTAGAAGCATATGTCCTTCCATACTTCTAATCTCCATATTGGCAAACAAGATGGCATCAGGCTCGGTAATTAGCTAACCTCTATGATGTGGCTCTTGATTTAACATGGTTCTTAGCGAGCAGCTGGGAACAAAGCTAGACATGCACAATTAAATGAGAGAAGAGAAGAAGGAAACGAGAGTTACAGGGCGAAGTGTAGTTTGCAGTTTCCGTTTTGACTTTTAATTAAAGTCGGATGAAATAAGAAGAAATGGTGTTTGTCCTTGGCAGGAATTAGCGACTGCTCTTTGATGGGTTCACCTTTCTCAAACTCAGGTGTTTCAGAGGAGGAGTGACTTTGACAGAATCGGCTTCATTCACAAATTAGTTCATTTTTTCATAGCTTTAGGGATAAAGAAATTCTATGCGTGTCAGATGGTTGATGTGCAGAGGGTTATAAGCATGTAAGGGTGGGATCATACTAAACATAATGAATGCAGGAGCTGTAATATTTTCCCCAAGGCAAACGCACAAATGGGAAAGATAATTTGCAATGGCAGCGTTTAAGTTAAATTGGTTTCTTTCAATAAGGTCTATTTCTTTTGCCAGGTAAAATTGTGATCTATGCAAAACGTGGTACACTGCCAATTCAGGAATAATTAAGAGCTTGTTTGGTGGTCTGAAAGTTTCATCTATGTTAATGCTGTGCATTAATCTTGTTGTGCTACAAACAACATTCACATCCAAGGCCATTTTTAAGAAAGTGTAAATACATTGCTTAATAAGTGCTATTGGTACATAAGCATAAGACGATAATGAACATGGGTTTTCAATAGTATAAAAACTATACCTATTTGAAGATCTGTACTAATTACTATACGAACTTTTGTTTAGTTTAAGATCAGAGTATTGCAAAAGTTACTGAAACATGTTTTCTCAGTAGTAACTCTGCTCAATTTCATTTCACTTCAGCTACTGGACCAGGAATATCAGAACTGAAGATGGTTCCCAAAATCAAGGAAGTACAATCGGTCAATAAGGAAAGAGAGATGAAACAGGTCAGAACTAACCCAGATGCCATGTATATGTTTTCCTTTGACCTTGTGTCAAATGGTAGTTAAGAAGTTGATTTTGTACATTTACTTCATAAGTTTACCACACAAAATCATGCTTTAGACTCCACTTCTGTGTTCAGGCGCAGCGATTGGTTATAAAGAAAGAAGTACCCCCCTAATGGTGCAATGTTTGACTCCACAAGAGAAATGAAACCTACTGATGCATAAGGTTAGTAATGTATTGCACCAAATATATTACTATAGTTACAATCTCTTAACTCAAGATACACGCAAGGTGGGGGATCCATTGTTGACAAGAAGTTGTAAAGGAATTGTTATTTCAAAGGTTAAAAAAATATTAGAAAAAGAGTTTTAAGATGTCAAATTTATGCACAGTAATATATTCTGCAAATAAATGTAATATTAATATTATTGTGTTTTATTATTGTGCATCAAAAACAGTATTGAGCAACAAATGTGAAAATCAACTTTCACTTTTTAGTCTATTGTCAATACTAATGAAAAAAATTAAGTTCTAATTTCTTTTTTCTTGTAATAAGAATTTACCTGACAGTTTAGGTGGCTTAACTTTGTCAGAGGTTGACCTCTGAAAAAAGAAAGTTAAAACTAAGACGTAGACAGAATGAATTTATATAAAATTAAGTTCTTTTTGTGTTTAAGTCCAGGCTTATTTCAGATTAACAACTGTGCTTAGTCAATTAATGTATGATGTCATCTTAACATAAGTCTAGGAAATCTAGATAATTCCAGAAGAGTCTAGCATGTTTGTTTAACCCAGCAGCACTCCTGTATATACACATGGACAGAGTTGTGAGTGATAACTGTTCATTGGCCGGGGCAGCCCTTTAATTAGTGCCTGTCCTCTGGGGGCTATTACCACAGGGAATCTTGCCCCTCTTTATTAGCCCATTTTCATATTGACTGAGGAAAGAGATACACTGGTCGAGGCAATTTGGTATGCTCCTAGGGGGGACACGGGTTCTTGTGAATATGCATGGAGGGCTGCATATGGGACAGGGGGTTTGGAGGGGTACTGTCAGGGGTGATGGACGACCCAGACCAGGCATCATCTGTGGTCCCAAACAAAGACATGAGAGTTCCGTAGGACTTGATAAAAGAATAGACCAATGTTATACAAGAGGCGAGACAAAGGAGGTAGACAGGAATGTGTCAAGTGTAATGTAATGAAGTTGGTACCAGTGCATTAAAATACATGAGATATTCACACATGCTAAATATTCTTTGGCAGGTATAAATGTTTATTTAATTGTTCTACTTTAGGGCTGAAACAAGTAAATCCTTTAATCGCAACTTTTTTTCAATTGAGATAATCATACTAATTTAGTCATCTAGTTTAGTACTCCAGTAAACCGTCTTTTATCTGTAAATATACTCCATCAAGATGTCATCAAGTAGAATCGCCATAGCTTCAATTTCAAATTCAACATTATCTTTATCTTGCATGTTCCATTTTAAACAACAAAACGATAATTTGAAAGAACTACAGTACTAAGCTTATGAACTCACAAGAATACATTTGCAGAGCCTTATGGCAGTGATGAATTTACAACTGACAGCGTTAATTTAAACCATAAAAACAATACATTTTGAAAACTTATCAGATGAATTGTAAATCTGCACCATCTGGATCACTTTCCATCATCTTACGTCAATTTGTCCCTGGAGATATTTTTGAGAAATATACTTTATGTCGTGATCTTGATCAATCAAAGAAATATATCTGAAGATGAATTTTAGTGGGCATGATTGACAGACCCAATATTCTTTTAACTCAATTTTCCACACAACTAAAATAATCCACAAAATCTCTAAAAGGGCCCTAAAAACACCTAAAAACTGTGGTGTTACATGATGCATAGTGAGAAAATGCAGGTCATAATGTACAGTACATATCTAAAGTCATTTTATTATTCAAAGTTATGCTATGCACTAGCAAAACATTCACTACCAAAACTTTATTTTGTACAGATACAAGTACTCCTATGCATCTCATTTGGAAATAGACTTTTTCCAACATAGACACACTTGAAGGACATACTGATTCCCAAAACCAACACTTTGGCGCAATCAATTTAGCTTTCAGAAATAAATTGCTATGCATTAGAGAATTCTTGACCAGTTCCACATCAGCCATTACTGGTAAGGCTGGCATTTGGCCTTCCTCCCCTCCAATTTCCCAAATCAAATATCCTTTCCGATCTTTTGGGACAGTCCTTCGTATTCTCTGTCCAACTTTGATATTTCCCGAGATAATTTGCATGAATGCTAATGCTGTTCAAATCACATTCCCAGCAGACGACTGGCAATACAAATAATTTCCTTATTATCTTAAGAAAACAAAATTTGTATTTAAATCTGGCTTGCTAGATGAGCTATTCGAAATCAGTTAGAGACGTCTTTCTGTTTGGGGAGGACATGCTGAGATTGAATGGATAAAGACTGCCGCTGTAATATTTGCCTTCTCGCTGTTCTGGAGTTGCACTTTGCATACTAAGAATGAACAATAGACTAGATAGAGACTTGACAGATAACATTCGAATAAGACAACTGGTCAAGACAGTAATGACGGGGCACAGTGGTGTAGTCGTTAGACCTCTCAGCTCACAACAAGAAGGTTTTACGTTTACTAACCGGATCATGTGGCAATGTTCTGGGCACAATTTAGTTATCAGCCACAAACTTTAATCCAGCCCAAAGACATTGAAGGTGATGAAGACGCATTTCCCCACCAGGATGATAAAACGTTCCTTTGCCTTTCCATTTGAATTTTTGCAAGGTTGACACTATCATGTTAGGGCTGAAGAGTGATGGAGCATCAAATCTTAACAAGAGTCCTAATGATCTGAATGAAATGGTTGCTGACTTAATTAGATGAGAAGGTCTGTGTGATGCCAGACTCATTTAGGGAGGTATGCAAATGCGCTAAGAGGGAGGGGCAATAAAATTATGCGGTGGGCTCTCTTTGCTTTTAAGTTTAGAGGTCAAGCCGTAACTGCTGGAGGCTTAGTATGCTTAATGTACCATAGTTGCATTCTTTATGGCATATTATTATTTAACATTTCATGTCGGTTTTGTTAGTCATAGTTTCAAAAGCGTAACATATTCATTTGTTTAAGGTCTTTTAAAATCATCTAAATTCTTTAAGTTGTTCAATATTAGTTTAGCAATATGCAGAACAAAAAATTATGCTGTCTTCAGTTTTGTAGAGGGATTTTTTTTTTCAATACGGGCGATGTGCTAACTACAATAGTTTATTATTGTGCGAAAACAAAAGTTATGCTGCTAAATCAACATTTGTGAATGAAATTCAACCTTACAACTCTTAAATGTCACATTCAGGTTAGTGAAAAAAAACAGCAAGAAAAACACTGTCTCAAGCTTCAGGAGACAGACGTCCGTCAGACCGGGTCATACCTGATCGAAACAGCTTATTCCGTTTTGTTCATAGAAGTTTCTCCAGCTAACCCGATTGGAGCGTCTCTTTCTGCATGTCGCATGCGCAGTAGGGCGGAAAGTGACATCGACCGAAAATCCCTCTATACACTACAAGTCCTTAAATTATTTTAGTACTCATTGAAATATTTTCAACATCTAGTTTATATGTGCTCTTTCACAGCTGTGAGGTGCAAGATGCAGATGCAGAACAAGTTGTCTTATCTTTACTGCAACTAGCATGGAGACTAACTCTCCAAAAATAAATGCACACTCTCACTCGTTCACAGAAAGTTTACTTAGAAAATGTGTGCAGCTTTAAGAAGATGCTGAGAAAACTAAACTGATTCATGATACGTTCTTAACCAGGGATGCATAGGTGCGTGCATGGACAGTACGCTCCAATCCTGGGGGTGTGCGGGGGTCTGGAGGGAGTTATAACAGTGGCCCAAACAGAGGCACTGGAGCTGTGGCAACCCAAAAGGTCTCTTAAAGGAGGTTTTGGCTGTGCTTTTTAATCACAATTTTTCTCTTTTTTGTATTAAATATACATGTGTATAAAAATAATTTGTAAAAACATATAACTTGTAAATTGAAATAAGACATTTTGATTGACATATAAGTCATAGTATTCTAAGATTGTATTTGTAATGAAAACAAACAAACAAACAAAACTAATGATGACAGTAAAAAACAATTATTTAAAACAAAAGTGTGGTAATCAACCATGTCAATTCGGATGCACAGATTTAGAAGAAAGTGCTATATCACCATATCATGAGTGTCCTCCAAGCGCTAAATATGTCAGCATTTCCACTGAGTCAACAGTCGCCAGTGGCCAGGCTACACTTGGCCTCTCTCCCTCTCAATTTCTAAAATCAAATATTCTGTCTGATCTGCAGCAATGGTCCTTCCACTCTGTCCAAATGGGATATTTCCTATCAAAATTTGCATGAATGCTAATATTCAAATCACATTCGGGGGGCCAGCTTCACAAATAATTTTATTATTATCTTAAGAAAACAAATCTGTATTTAGATCTGTCCGAATAGATAAAATATTCAAAATCAATTAGAGATGGCTTTCTAATTTAAATAAGTCAACATTGTGACTCACAAACATTTCCATAAAACGCTATAACAATTTATCTGAAGGCTAAAGAACTATTTTTTCCTTGAACTTCCTGCAGCAGTTTTCAGATAAAAATCAGCTTGTGAACTTTTTTTGGTTACTTTTTTGTCTGTGTGTGTGTGTGTGTGTGCCCCATATTCTTTCACACACTAATTGTTTTCTGTTTGTACTGTCCCTAGAGGCAAATGTGTGTGTTTGTACAAAAAGGCATCAGCATTATCCTTGTGCACTCTTAAACAAGCATTTGATAAGTTGAAATACAGTATGTGTGTTTTTCCTTAGTCCTTATCAGTGACTTTAATCTGTCTGCAGCATTTCCAAGTATCCTTGTCAAAATCTGGGTCATCTTGTCACTCGTCATCCCAAAGTTTACTCATTAGAGCATGAGAGCCAGTGAGGAAGTGTGTTTGCTTTGAGTACCTCCGGGTCACTGTAAACTGTCTGATCCTTGACGCCACTACCATTAGAGCTACTGTCATTTCCTCCCAGGTTAGCAATTAGCACACGCCGGCGGGCTAACGCGCTAATGGCTACAGCGTGAAAGATGTGAGGTGCAGAGGAAGGCCAGTGGGGTGTCTGGAAAGCGGCCACGTCTTTGAGTCCTAATTGCAATGAAAACGTCATTTGCTTGTGTTTATGAGAGAGAGGCGGAGACCGGTGTCCGTAGCTGTTCTCGGGTCTGTGCTGGTGACGATGCCCCCCTTCAGGGTTTTAAGAGGTGGTCTGCAAAATAGACAGCTAATGGAAGAAAAACAAAAAGTAACAAGTTTTGTTTGTCAGTGCAAGAATTGATTAGATTAAAGGCCCTGTACACAAGTATTGTTTATAACAGAACTTAAAATCAGTTGGGGTTTTTAGCGCTGATCTATTGTACAAGGATTTATCCACGCGAAAATTATTTTGCCGTGTTTCGTAATACTGTGTTCTAAAACTGTGGTCTAAAACACAGGGAGTACAGTTTTTGTTTTTTAGCTGGTGTATACCGACATAGCTTAGATTAGACTGGCTTTGAAGATGTGAAGTGCACTTCTGAACTCATTCTGGTAAAGAATTATGAGACTTGGAATGCACGTGGTAAATAACACAAATTATATATTTTTCAAATAATAAAATACGTCTAAGTATGGGACAATGGGACAATATTGAAAATAATATCAAATCGTTTGATAGTGGTCTTTCAGTCCAATTTGGTGTTGGGTTAGAGCAGGGGTGCCAAAGTGGGCCCGGGGCCAAATTCGGCCCGCCAGAAGGTTCAATTTGGCCCGCGAAGGGTTGTTCAGGTTTGTTAGGACTAACTGTTTGATTCAATTTTGTGTGAAACGACTGTCAAATTCAAAATTCATGTGCAATCTATTAAAACATATTTTAAAAGATATTTAATCTTCATCTCTTCTCAAAATGTTTTTTTAAATGCCGAACAAAATTATGTTTGGCCCTTGGCACTCTTCAATGCAATACATTTTGGCCCGAAGAAAAAATCTGCAATTTTGGCCCACCAAGGAAAAAAGTTTGGCACCCTGGGTTAGAGCCTCATGTGTCTTTTCTTAGCTCTGTTCATATAGTTAGTTAAGGGTTGATTTCACTGGCATTTCTCAGTCCGAGGGAGCAAAGAGCAGCTTAGTGTCACTATATTTTTATTAAGGTGAGTTTTGTCATTTTGTCCTTTTTATTTCACAAAAATTGACACAGAAATGACTGAAATATGAACTTTTATAGACATTATCTTAATAATGGTGACTTAATTCCCTTCATAGTAAATGATTAATATTGTTATTTATTGGTCATGTTTTATTTAGCAAATTCACAGAAAAAGTAATTTGTTCTTGTGAGGTATAACAAAATCAAAAACATATCGTAATCGTGACCAATGTATTGAAACACAAATCAAACAGAATAAATCCATATAAGAATGGTATATCGCTGCAACCAAGCAAAACTTTTAGTCTGGAGTCCTGCTCTGCTTTGAAGGGATTTGAATTATGGGGTGGATCGGTGTGACTGACTGGGAAGGATCATTCAATCCTTTGAATCTTCTTCACAAAAATATGTACAGTAGCTAAAAACTGCACATTGATAAAGACTAACATATAATAAGTATCTGAAGATAATTGCCATATTCTAAAATGTGCTGCATTTAACTTAACCAACCTGAAGACCCACTTTTCATGTAATGCTTACTTAAAATAAAAGAAGCTTACTTTGGATCATGGTAGAATGTTAACTACAATCCTTAAAAGTCTTAATAGATGATATCAAACAAAGTTGCGACTTCTTGCCAATTCTCCATTTCTCTGCACCTGCTTGTGTTTTCCTTCCCAATTTTCCACTGGCTGCCCAGTTGTGGCACAGTTAACCAAGCAAAGCCTCTTTTTCATTTGCATGACAGAACCGCTGGTGTATCAAAATAAATGGTTGCAGGCTAGATTGAGAGGGAGAGCTTGGTAATAGGTCCATCTTGTTGTTCTGTCTGTTAATCATTCTTTCCCCCCGCAGCCCCCTCTGGCTTCAATAAAAGAATATAAAAGAACAATTTGGTCTGCCCCAGCTGTGAATAAGCCAGCCATCACAGTGCACAATAGCGCCGTGATCTCGGACACGCCCCTCTCCGGCCCCAGCCATCCGTCAGACGTATCATTTTGCGCCGTTACCCCCCTGCCAGGCCAGATGGTAAAAAAAAATCCATAATTCACAGTCAAAACAAAAAGAGCATCCACACTTCCTCTGCCTCTATACAGTTCATTATTTTTGGCCAGCCACTAACAACCACTCCCCCAAAATCACCCAAACCAACCCCCAAGCTGAATTTGGCTCAGATTTGTTTGTAGAATAGGAGGATGGCCAAGAGGAGATACCTGTTGCATGCAGCCTTTTAAAATCCATATAATAAATAACATTTCTTGTCATAGACTGTCCACTTTTGGAAAGATTTTTGCATTTATTGCAAATGTAAAGCAACCTAAATGGCGCAACTATGGAATTTACATTTTTACTATTCTCAAGATATTGTGTAGTTTTGGAGCAGTCAAGTTCAGCATTTTTTTTTTTTTTTAAAGCATAGTTTTATTACTGTATTATCTCAACATTTTTCTAGATGTAGTACTAGGAGAAGTATTTGGAGCAGAAGCTAGACTTTGGATGAAGAAATATGATTGTCCCCTGCGTCAAACCAGAAGTCCAGTTCATGTTCCTGAAATCATTGCCAAAAGCCATTTGTATTTTGTTTTGAAAACTCAAATTACAATTAAGTCAAAAATCAAGATGAATCAAAAGAGAAAAAAATCATGATGTATCTGTTCCTGAATTCGCCCAGCCAAATACTGTATGTGTGACTGTGTCAAAGTCAAATTCTATTTTTCCAAAACAAATGAAGATTAATGTAATGTTTATTAAGGACAATGTACAATTACATTAAGCACAGTGGCAGAGATGCCTGTACCAGATTCTAGCTTTTTACAGCTTTTTCTGTAGTCTTGAGGAAGGGAAGGCACATTGGATATGTTTTTAGTTTAATGTGTCGACTAGTTTTTCAATCAAGAGTTCAAGTTATTGCTAAACAAAATATTTTTGTTAGTGATGTACATGATTGTTATGTGATAGTATCCTTTTTGAGCCAGTCCAAAGCCTTGATAAATGATTAGGCCAAATCACAACTCTACAAAACCATTGCTTTGATTGCGTTAACTGTTCTTAACTGGAGCTAACCTGGTTCACATTATGGGCTGAAGTGTTACTGTGACTCAGGAGGATCATCCAATCAGCAAATGATTGTGACTGTGATTGCCTCATTTGGATTTTTTGGTCATAGTAAACCAAATGTGTCACTTTGTGTTAAGAAAAGGGCAGTATACATTAACATCAGAAACCAGAATTGTATAACAAAGTAGTTAACTTTTTCATTGCTAATAAATATTTAAAAAGGACTCCTCAAAAATCTCCCCAAAATGCTTTCAGTATGCTCAATTAAACTCAACCAGGCTCACTTATGTTGTATTGCACACAGTGCCAGTGGGAGGCTCACAAGTAAGTACAATCTAATGATATTTATTTATTTATTTATTAACTACTAACCCTAACCCTAACCCTATCAAAGGAATGGGTAATATAGGACGGAGAGATGAGTCCATTTGGGAAGACTGATTTACATGCAACAATTTGTTAGTCTGTTTGAAGAATTTGGACTGGCCTCTCTGTTGTTCGAAAGAGATCTCCACAATTCACGTTGCATTACATTTGTTGAACATTGTTTTACAAGTACTTATCTCTAATGCTGCGTTCAGACCGAATAGAATGTGGGCATCTAAATTCACCAAAACGCACACATTTTAATGCAATCTATTTATGAAACTGCTGCCCCAAATAACATCGTTCTCAAAAGAACAGTTGACAATATAAATGCTTATCAGAAAAAGTAGCTAACTTACCTGATAGCTCAACTTCCTCACTTCTCCTCCAGGCAATGTCTTTTTTAAGCCTGTCTCTGTACCTCTCCATTGTTACGTTGTACATCAGGCATTGAAAGTGTTGCCAAACTCTGGAGTTAACTCATGATGGGCCAGCCAGAGCATTGGACGTAGGTTGAAGCGTCTACTTTGCAAAATAAAGCGTCTACAAATTCCCTGCGCAAATTTGCTGGACGTATGCACGTTTATGTTGACTTAGCATTTATGCCTGACTCATTAGATGCTTAGGCGCTGTCATGTTTGAACTCAGCATAATACTGAAATGGTGGACAGTTGTATGTATTCATCTGGGATTAAAAAATACTCCACCTTGCTTTTGGCATTGGTTTTCGAAGTGACTTTGAAGCAATGAAATTTACAATGTTTGTAAAGCATTGAGGTTGAATTGTTAAGGTGCAATATGCACTGTATTGGTAAATAGTCCATATAGCACTTTTCCACCTTTCCAGGACTCAAAGCGCCTGATTGTGCTCTGTGCATCGTTAAACAGCAAACAGCCAATGCAATTGTGTACTAGCTTTGTATTGCTTTGTTTGTCGACTCAACTAATAAAATTATCACTGGAAATACTGTGATTATCACCAGAAAAGTCAGTGTTTCATAAGAAGTGATTTTTGGTTTCTGTCCATATTTTTGCTGTGTGGTTTACACTTGAGTCTGCAATCTCTCTCTGTTCTAATCATTGCACTCAAAAGTGTTCTAAGGTCCTCTCAAAACTTGGTATAGCTCATTTTTGACAGCAGAGACACTCTCGGGCCACTCAAAAATGGCATAAACTGAACTAACTCTCAAGGTCTGTCATAGGTATTCTCATTTAAAAAAAAAAAAACATGTTATGATTATGATACACAGTATTTCTTCCAAACTTATAACTGCCATCAGACCATCAGCACATGTTTAAGTTAAGTTATGCAACAGCTCCTGCCAGTTATCTCTCTCAGGTGAACCTCTCATTAAGCTGTGACTGCCTTCTCTATTGATTTTCCCATCACATGTGGCCTCTCTGCTGCCCCGCTGTCCATTGCTGCTCTTCACATGGGAATGCAATCAAGACCCCAAGTTTTTTTTTTTTTTTTTTTTGTTACCCACTCCTTCACAATCTTGCCTTGACAAATAACTCATCTTTTCTCGCACCCAATCAATAGCAGCGCATGCCTCTTAACTGCCAATACTTTCACTCTTCAAGCCTGATTGGAATGAACCCTGGTGTTTGGGAGGCCAACGTGTGCTGATTGGCGCAATGTAACATAATCTAGGTGAATTTGACTTTTTAACAGTTTAGCCATATACTTTTAAATTTAACTCCTAAATCTACTGCAAAGTCTCTTTGAGTTGAGGTTTTGAAATTTGAACATGTTGATTATTTCAGGCCAATTCATGAGTTCTGGAGTTCAGTGCTAAAGTTTCTTGATCGACCGAAAAAATAAGGACTTTTTTATTTAACCAGAAAAGGCCCATAGAGTTTCAAAATCTCAAAGGTCTTCAACCACACTTCTCAAGAACACAACATTACAGCTTTTACGCTGCATTCATTTGTGTGTGGCAGCGTGCCAAGCCATAATCTTGACTGCCACTGCAAAATGTTCTTTTTAAAAATGATCTCTGGAGTTTACAGTTTACAGAGCTACAGTGTTATAGGAATAAGCTTGTGTGTCACGTTTTGTCGCTTGTGGACTCAATTAAAAACGTAGTTGAAGTAGTTTTTGTTCATCAGCAGAGTCGCCCTTTCTTTCGCTCTGCACCACTCTGCCTCTCAGAGCTCTGATCGCACACACAGGGGAGAAACTTACGTGGCTTCACTGAAGAGCTCTGATCGCACACAAGGGGGAGAAACTTACGTGGCTTCACTGAGACCATGACGAATGAATGGTTTGAATGTTTTATTTACAGATACAAAGATGAGATGAACGAGATATTAATGCTCCTTTTAAACACTTTAGTCTGTGACTTGCTTTGTTGAGAGACTTGAGTTGGGTTTACTGTGTTTTAAGGGGCCAGACATACGTGTAAATAGGCAAATAACTCTTTCACTGCCACCCCTATTCTCGCTTTGACCGCCACCCCCTTCCTTGCCAGGCCTTTTTGCTAAATGTAAACAATATTGACAGCTCCACAAAAAAACTCTGTGCAACTGGAGTCATGACATGTTGTACATCAAATGAGACCTACAAGTGTCTACTTTTATTTAAAAAGATAATTGTTATTTTACATAAATCCATTTTCATCAATCCATTCTGTTTTTATAGGTACTTAGAATTCCTTGTTTCCTTAGATTTCAACCTTTGACCACAAACTTTTGAGATAACGGCCTTTTTCTAAAACACATTTCGTGTGAGTGTTGTTTTCCTCTGTTCTACTTTTTGGTGAAAGAATATGAGCCACTACAGTGAAATAATGTCTACAATAAAAAATACAAGGTTTCTATGATTAAAACAATAAGAATGACTGTCTTTGTCATCTTTAAACCAACAAAAGCTGTCTTACAGACTAGAAAGCAGCACAGCAGTTTTCTACTTTTTGATGTAGATTTTATATTTTCAGCCTATTTCATGGAGCATAGATTATATTTAACCCTCCAAACATGAAGAAATACAGTAGTTTCAATTGCTCTGACCACTTTTGGAACACCACCAAAGAGGAAGTTTCGTTTTTGTGGTAGTTGCTCTCTGCGCACTCATCATCTGTGAGTTGTGGTTCTTGCCTGTTGATTGAGCTACTCTTTTAATCTTGTGCTGTTCTGACCGGCTTGTAAAGACATACTGACTCTGTCTTTTTAGTGCAGTCCATTTCCTCTGTGCTTGTAAACGCGATGTATCATGGGAGATCCCACTCAAAATGAGCAGTCTCAACCAAAAAAGAAGTCGATGTAGACTCGTCAGCAAATAACCACCTTCCATTGAACAGGGTCTTTTCCTTTTACAATGCATATTTAAATCAGCACTTTGCATTTATCTGCATACATCTGAAAATAAAATCAGAAGTGGAATAAAAATGATATGAGAAGTCGTCGGAAAAGAATTCATGAGATGCAAATTTTGTCTGGATAAATGGCAGCTCCATATTTGGCGGCTAATGTCCATGGGTTGTGGCTAATTGTGGCTTTGTTGTGTAATTATGGGTGTTTGCACAGGGTTTAGGGTGCCGGGGTGAAAGGAGGGGGTGAAGGTGGAGGAGCTTTGTTTAACTTCCTGCCTAAGTGGCCCCCATGTCACTCGGACCCTCTGGAGATCGGGGATAATCCTTTGACTAAAGCATATTGGCCCCGTCACCCCCAATTATAAGTTCTGACATTAGGAGACTGCAAAAATGTCAAGAGATTTTTTTTTTTTTCAATAATGTATAATATACTTTTGATCACCAGGCATTGCAATTCTCATTGCAATGCCTGGTCTCAGTGACTTTACAAAATACTTTTGTCTGCTGTGTTTCTTTAATTTATTCATTTATCAGGACAATGTACGACTATATTTTACTTAATACCAATCATGCATGCCTTGACTAATTTCCATCTGTAGTTGTCTGTAGATCTGACTTTGTTGTTCTCTTTGATTATAGATCTAAGTTCCTTAATTGTTTTCATAAAAGTCCCTCTTTTCTCTCTTTGTGTGTCCATGTTTTAGAATTTTTGGTCAGTCATCTGTTCAAATTAGCCTTTGAACAATGTCTGGATTAGAGCTTGTTGTATATTTTTCTTTTGTTGAATCAGAACCTTTGATTCAGTTGAACAGAAGCATTGTTTGCATTATCCTTGTTTTTTAAGCATATTTTTTGTGTGACATTGTACTAAACTACAAATATAAGACAGAAGTTGAGTTTGAGCTCCAACTATTGGCTCCAAATTGAAAACAAGGGGAAATAATCAAACTGATCTTGCCTAATTGCCTGATATACTATTGGTGTCGAAAGTTAAAAAGAGTGCAGAACAAAAATGTACCTGTGACATCACAAGATTGAGACACTCAGAACAGTACTTTATGAAGCTCATAAGGAAAAATAAATTGCATCTCACAAACAGATATTGATCTTGATGACAAAAGAAATGTTTGATTTAAAACTCCTATAAATAATTTAGATTTTGTATTCTTGAAAGAAATGTATTGATTTTTGACTTTCTGGTCACCCATTTTTTATTTTTCAACATAGTTTAATTACTGCACTTTAACAAAAGTGTCTTTTGTGCAAAAAATATGAATTTCTTTTATGTATTTTCCTTGGAAAGCTATGTGTGTATAACTTTTACTTGATTGCAGTTGTTGTGAACCTCATGATTCTTAACTGTTTTTGAAAAATATATGTAAACCCTATGCCATATTGTGCATCGCCAGCAACTTTGTTCAACCCAATTTCTATGAAGCAGAAAAAAAGAGAACAAAAAAAAGTATTACTGCCTGTATCCTCACTGATCCTTACTGAAACAAGGGGATGACCTCAGACTCTTTGAAGTGGTCTTTTGAAGTGATGAGGCAATTGGGAGAAACAGGAAGGCGTGTTCCTACTTTGGGTTCCTGGAGAGTCCGTTTGTGCCAGTTGTGATTGGACACAGCGCCCCATCGGGTTACATCGGACATTTTGCACAGGGGGGTGTGTCTGCCTGCCTGCCGGACAAAACATACAGAGCAGACGCCGCAGCCAATTTGGCATATGGACAGCAAAGTACCCCTCATTAAAATGATGGGGACTGCCAAATGCCTGCCAGTCTAGCTCTGAGCATGTTATTCAAAAGCTTAAAAAAGACATAAAACAACACCAATTATGGCCATGGTTGTCTTTACAATGGTGAAATACTCTTGTAGGGACATATTTACAAAAATGAATTCAAATGTACTTCTGAGGTTGCAGACATGTTGTCAAAATATTTAGCATGACACTATATGACCAAATTTCTTATGTTTTGAAAAGAAAAAAAGTTATTCTTAGTCCTTTCACTAGTATCAGTTGATATCGAGTATTGGCTGATGCTTAAAGCCAAAGTATCGAATCTGTATCAAAACTGAAAAAGCAGGATTGGTGCATCCATAAATTTAACATTACTGTATTTTCACAAAACCCAGGAAGCATGCTTATTGTTGTTGGTAGCATGGCTAGTTGCTGTTAGCCTTTCCGGAACTCGTCAACCAGGCCTCTCAGATTACAGTAAATAATGTGAAAGGCAGAAAAAGTCTAAACTAAAGAGTTCTGTTTTTTATGATTTGAGACATCAAAACTGTGTAAAGTGTATTTATAAAGTACTGCCCAAACAGCCTTTGTGCCCCTGAGCAAGACACATTTGAATGTGGTGTGTGTGAGAGTTAATAATTGGTCAGAGAGTATAAACTTAACTCAAAATTGAATATATTATTGTTATGATGTCACCACTCCTGCTCAGTTACACTGCTACATTATCCTTCATTTCATTAATTGCGCTTTCAGCCCAATGCCAATGTCAAAATATAACCTTACCCCCACTGCCCATTGTCTTGTCAACATAATGACAGCTTTTGCACTCGACTCCATTGAAGTCCGCCAACCCAGATGAACCACACTGCATGTCTGACGTGCTCTGAACAGCGAGACGTGAACCGTGCCAACACCTGCGGAGTGAGACAGCCATCACAGCATTGGTCCACATTATCACATCACACCTGGGTGGAACATCTGTGTCCGGGGCGGGGCACTTTGGGGGCGTGCTGCTGCTCCCCTGGGAGCTTAGGCTGCGACAGCAGGATGAGTCCCTAAGACTTCCTTCCCAGCTGGAAGGGGCAAAATGCCAGATTGAATGTCCCTCAAAGATTGAAGGATACCCTTTATCCACTGATGTATTTTTAACTTTTGTTCATGTCTGTTATGACATTGTTAAATGAAAAACTTTCACCAAGTGCAATCTCTCTCCACAGATCTGGGATGTTGTATTTAAGGGTGTGCATCATATTCTCACATAAGTGTTATACCTACTTTTTGCTCTCTTAAACCATATGCAAACCAAAAACTTACTTTTTTTTCGGAGACTCCAAAGTATTCAGCTGCTTTGAAGCCATTTTAGAACTTTTTAGCCAGCGTGACAAATTCACTTTTTGTGAAAAATGGTACATTATTAATCATAAATGGGACAATGCAAACTATTTTTTTCCAATACTTTTCTCCAATACTACAATTTATCAGTGCAGAAAGCTTTTTTTTTTAGTTATTTCAATCTGAATTATTTATTTATTGCAATTTTGTTATCATTTTAGCATGTAACTTGGTTGGCTTGATGGTGACACTGTTTGCTTGTCTTCATTGAGGTACATTAATGCTATACTAGTACTAGTACTTAATGTGTTTTTATAGATCATTAAAAGAAGAAAGCTTCACAGCCTAGACACAACTACCTTGATACAACTCATTCACGCAAGTTGGCGGTGTTCTAGCTTGGTCCTGCTGAAAGTAGAATTAAAATAGACAATCAAAGAATCTAATGGAAATATGAAAAAGAGCTCTGACTCATGAAACATGCATGGGCCAGAGTTTCATTTGTCCTAATAACTTAATAATGAATCTAAAAGAGACTTCCACTTTAGATATGACACTACATTACAGAATCCCTGATTGCGCGATCTGTGAATGAAATCCTTCCAATTAAAAGTTTAAACATGGTCATTGGCAGAAATTTTAAAATGTAATTTAATTTTCCCTCAATACACATAAGCCAGTGCCCCTTGCAGTGGTAATAATTACTTCCTCAAGTGCCTCTTAGCAAAGCAGTTAAACTAGAGACCGCATTGAAGTCGCTTTTGGTAATTATGCTTTATGCAGAAAGTTAAAAGCATAAGCCGTTTTTTAAAATATGAAATGACCAAAGTGACATTGGAAGCTTGAGATAAACTAAAAAATTTTCGGCAAAGCGGAACATCAGCATGTAAACTAATCCTCTAGCTAGGTACTTAAAAAATGTCCTGGTTCAATATTTATTTCCATATTTATTTATGAGCTTTTACTGTTATAACTGCAGCCTTCACCCAAACTCTTCGTTCAACATTAGAGTAGTGTATTTTTAATTAGTTCAAACATTTACGTGAACAAGTAATCTTTCACTGTTTTGCATTCGAGACTATCAGAACATGTTTTTTCATCCCTTCACTATAGGTCATATGTTTCAAAGCCTCCAAACACTCCATGCAGTCCCACAATTGACACAAACAGGTTCAACCTTTCACTGTTTGTTACTCAAAGAAGCATGGATTGTATTGATAATGATCACATGTGTAATTTGATTGAGGTGAGTGTGGGTATGCAAGTCTAGTGTGAACTCGTACCTGATGACAAAGGTAGTATATCGACATTACTGACCCCATCGTATCCATTGCTTCATTTCCATTTGTATCAAAGGCCAGACTCTCTGTGAGCCACATTCATTCTGGGTTTGATGGATTTGCATGAAATCTGGTTCCATGTGCAAAGCGGAGGTCCCCGTATCAAAGAACAAAGGCACGGGCAAAACAAAACAAAAGGTCGCCATGCTGGTAGCCTCTTTTCAAAAGCTGCTCGTGCTCACGCCAGGGAATTAATTCAAATCAATTTTTTTTACGGCGCCAAATAATGACAATTCACTTGTTGTCTTAAATGTTTTCACTGTTCATCGTGGTGAATACATCCTTTTCCTTTTTTTGAGTTGATTGTTTTTGTTTTTTTGAAACATGTATAATAATTTATTTTTTTACTAAACTTTATTCAACCAGGAAAGTCCGTTCGGGGAAAAGGCAGAGAGGAGGTGCTACTGGACATGTTTTTATAGGGCAGTGATTCCCAAAGTGAAAACTGGGTTTGAAACAAATTTTTATATTTTTTATTTTATTAATTTACTCTTGTGAATCCACAGGCATTATTACTTTGCTGTTTTGTCATCTTAATATGAGAGTATATACATTCTACTTAATTTTGAATGGAGTGTGAAATATTTCTGAGGGGCCTGGGGCAATTAACGAACCAATAGGGGGGTCGCAGCTCCAAAAAGCTCTGAACGACTGTTATAGGGAATTCGGAGCACCCGGAAGAAACTTACCCAGACACGCAGAAAGGTCCCAGGTCCAGAGCAATAACTGCTGTGCCACCGTGTTGTCCTAAAATTTTGTATTTTCAAACACGAGAATGCGTATTGAAGGGCTGCAACTAACCAAAATTAATCTAACTGTGAAGTTTCAGCTACTGAATAGTTAAGTCAAGGACATCACTATTGACAGCTTTATGTTGTTTTCTTCCCTTTTTCACAGTTGAAAAAGTATGCACTACAACTTTATTATAATTGTTAATTGCAATTCTAGACAGTAGTTATGATGAAAGAGATTCCTGGACAAGGAAACCTCCAGAATGAGTCAAAACTAAACAAACAAAGAACAACTAGGTCATCTTTTGAAGAGCTTGCATTTTTAATTCAATTGTTAAATTTTTGAATAATTCTCCCAAAATCTAGTGTCTGCCAGGCATTACCAACAACACAACTCATCCAAAGCGTGTAGAAGGTGGATTATTGAGCCAGTGAGAATCATTCTGGGGAGTTATGAGAGCAACATGCAATTATGAGCCTGTCTTTGTAGTGCCACTTCACCCTCTGCCTCATTACACATGGTTTATGACACAAATAAAACATGTGAGTGCTGCAGGAATAATTGGAACCGCACCACTACCACCCATGGAAACTTAGATTTTGGTTGTGATTTATTGCTTTTGGTGCTTGAAATAGATTTATTCAGTGTCTGATAGCTAACATTGAGAACATGTAAAAACTAGTGATAATAATACACATCTTACAGAGATTGAACCGTCAACCAGAGTTTGGGAGTCAAAGCTGAGCCACTACCTTGATTTGATAAGAAAAACGCATAATGCAGAAATGTAAGGACCACCTGTATATACCTCAAAGATTACAATCTAATTTTGAAAGATGGCCCATTAATATCTAATTCTCCCTTTAGATCTGTATATCTTGAGTATAAAATACCTGGTATGTAGAGGTGGATTGGACATTTAAGATGGCTACACTCTAAAAGAGTTTACATTCTTTGAAGATTTTCAGGCATTTCTTAAGCAGAACAGGCCACAGACATAAGTGCATTTTGCAACCACCTTTTCTTGTTTCACAGTTGCAGCATGTCGTATAAAGCAGTGATTCTTAACCAGAGGGCCAGGGCCCAAAGTTGGACCATGAGCACCTCCTTGAGGGCCACAAAACCAGTAAAATACAATACATTTAATATGAGATTGGGCCCCAGGTTACTTTCTACATGAATATTCGGGCCCCGAAGTAAAAAAGGTTAAGAACCCCTGGTATAAAGGACAGGGACCTAACAGACTTGCAGGGTTCAGCATAGAAAGTCGAGACTCAAAATAATAAGTTTGTACAAACTTTAAAGGCTATTTTTCATAGCTAAGAGACGTGACAGGGCAAGAAAGTTTGGCGCTGCCTGGCAGATTGGCTGCTGTAAAGTTTGCAGTAACTGCTCAGAATGAGTTGTGGTTCCTCTTCCCACTGTAAACAAATGCAATTTTATTCTGCTCTTTCAACTTTGATTGCATTTTTCTAATTTCTGTGGTACTTAATTAAAGGCCTCTTGTGAAGAGATTTATTCTGTCTTCTTATCTTAAGTTTCCCAAAAAATGTTTTTCTTTTCGTCAGACAGGAGCGTTTCTTTACCTGCTTTACATGTTTGAGCTACAGGAAGTAGCTGAAACATGTAAAGCAGGTAAACAAAAATGCTCTTGTTTATCTAAAGTTTTTTCTTACAAATGTCCTAAGAACTTTGCAAAATCTTAAAACAGTTGTAGAATGACTCTTCTCTACTCTTACTTGGTACTTATCTTACCTAATTTCTTAGATCACTATGTGATCACAACTCTACTCTACAACTCTACCCAACTCAACAACAACAACAAAAATAAAATTTAAAAGGTAAAAATTAATCAGTTTCTTTCATATATTTAATATTTATTTAATTTACAGGCAGTGTCTCACCTTAAATACAAAGGCATGTACATCATAAGCAAGCTTGAACACATACTAAAGATTTATTTCTTTATTTTTATTGAGAAATTTACCATGAAGACTCGAGAATGATGGACTGAGACCGAAAGCACCTCAAAAACAACTTACTTACTTTTTAAACCACTCTCTCCAGTTGAGTTTTCTGGGTCAGCTCCAAAAAACAATTGTGTGTGAAGCATTAGCCTGTCGATGTATCCCCCCAATCCCATCAGCTGTTCCCACGCGGTGAACCCTGACTTGAATTGGGGCGAGTTCGGCGAGTGTTGCTGAGACTGTTAATCACCTCTCCACAGTCCAGGCAATAGAGTTACAGAGGTGGAGGAGAAGAGTGGGATGGATTGTGGATGGATAACCTCAATATGTGCCACAGTACAGTGCACCGCCGATCATGTCATCTTAGACAAGGTGCTTTGTCTATCACGGCTGTAACATCTTTGCACCCATTCAGAGCCACTTTGGACGATGTTCTCGTGAAAGTGGTAGAACGAGATAAGATGACTCCCACACCTCCCCCAGGCTGTCAGTGCCCATCCATCTCACTAAGTACAGGACCATACAGTGTCCTTATGAAAAAAATACATGTTGAAGACGACATGCAGTAAACAGGCCTTTTGAGTGTTTGTTCTTAACCTGAAAAATGTGCTTGTATTAATGAGTTTTTTTGGAAGCTGACAGGGTCTCTTTATAGCTTAGATTACGGAAATGTGATAATATGGTTTACTTCAAACAGTGGAGCGAGTACTGTTTGCTTAAAAAATATCAGTGGAAACGTAACTTACTTTGCATTGCATGTTTGTTTATTTTAGTTTAGTCTATATTTGAAGGGACAATGCAAAGAGACATTGGCCTCTATCTTGTGAAACGGCGCAAACCTTGACGCTGGCAAAAGTGCCAAAAGTCGCCGCAGGCGCTTTTTTGAAAAACTAGGCGCAATACGAAGTCTAAAAGGCGGAACTAGTTGGGGCTGATCAGAATAGGGTGGAGCTAAGCTGCCTGCAGGTGGAGCTTCGTGAGTTTGAGGATGAGTTCTGGCCGAAAGCCTACAATATTTGCTGTTTTATAGTTTATATAGTTTACTATTTTAACTTGTATTTAGAAACTTTTTAGGCCAATTGCACGTGACTAAGGAATGACGACATAATTCATCACACCGGGAACAAGGAGCAAGTTGGCCCGTAAGCAAATGCGTTTGGAGGACTGTGTTACTTGGAGCGCTTTAAGCAGAAACACGGACCCAAAGACAGAGCCACAGCAGTCCGACAGAACTTTAGGACACGCTCTGGACAGCGGTCGTTGTTTGGATTTATTCAATTTTCTTCAGTGAGGACAGTTACCAACGCTTGACATGGATGTGCTGCTTTCTGACACAAGGTAAGTATTTGCATGCTTGTGTTTAAACGTGATTTTACTGGTAAATAAATGTGATCAGTAAAAGTGCAGCGTATAACCTCTTGAAATACATAAGAAAGGCTTATTCTTAAACACAGAAATACATTGTGAAACCTGCCGCAGTTAGTCCTGGGTCCTGGTCTAGACCTGGTTCTGGGTGAGTCCGGTCTGTCTGATTGTGGTTCTGTGCCTGCGTCAGCTCCTCCGCAGACTCCACAACCCGCTCATGACACGAACAAAGCCAACCGTAATGAACATTTTACATCAGCGATCTCCTCGACTCGCGCTAGATTCATTATTATTATGTTGCTTTTGGTTTAGTTATTTTGCTGTTCTGTAACTACGTGGTTACTGAACGTATTTCAAAAAAATAAAAACTGACATAGAGGTGATAATTTACTCTGTTGATATCTCCATACGGCCAATCCGAGTTCTGGCCTAGTTTTTGGCAAAACACATTTAGGAAACTCTTCTTGTAGGCTTTTGACTGAGAGGACAACTTCATCTTTTTTCACTGACACAAACCTACTTCTTTTGTGTCACAATTAGACCCCCACATAAGCTAGGCCTACATGTTTCGTGAATCATGCAGCCTTTGTTGTGCAGCCTATATAACAATAATAATACAAACAAAAAATAATAATTAATAGACCTAATTCAAGAAAAACAATGTGTAAGGCTTACATATTTTTATTTTTATTGTTCATTTTCTTAACATTTTCACACTTTCTTTCTAAGAGCGTGCAGAAGGCCACACTCTTAGGTTTTGTCCAATGCATCTTCAAATTCACAGGGCTCCACCTGCAGGCAGCTCAACTCCACCCTATTCTAATCAGCGCCAACTGGTTCCGCCTTTTAGACTTCGTATTGCGCCTAGTCTTTCAAAGAGCGCCTGCGGCGACTTTTCGGACTAACTGCTTGCGCAAGGTAATTGCGTCATTTCACAAGATAGAGGCCATTAACTTAAAAAACAGAGATGTTCTGCACCAGATTATAGCAAGTTTCTATCTGCAGTTAAATGCATCTTGTATTTAATCAATTCCAAATTTAGCCATGTAGTGAAACCTGCTCATATCTCCATGGAGACAAGTAGCTGACTGACCCTCCATTAGAAAAGTTATATGAAACACTTTTAAAATCCTCTTCGCCCTTAGTCAGTCTCCTAGCATCATGTTTAATAAAAGACGATTTATTCAGAAATGCATGACACCATGTTTTAGTGGTTTGTCAGAGACATGATCCAAGTGATCAAAGGTAAGTGAAATTTAAAGCACTGCCAAAAAACATTTTCCACATATTTATTATTTAGCAAGATAATAGGCAATATTGTGATAACAAGCCAATTGTGACCTTATGATCGTTACAATTGGCTTTTGAGTTGAAATCCTCACATTGTAAATTACCTTTTTTAAGTTTAGTGCAGCTGTCTGGCCAATTAGAGACTAATTTCTCTTACAGTTCTCCATCCAGTTCTTTGAGTGAATACTGAATGTAGCCAATCACAATAAAATGAGAACCTTTTTATGTAATTATGTCTTAATGATTTTCTGGGATTGAAAATTATCTCTTCACTTTCTCAAAGTTGTAGCGGAAATCATTATATGACAATTTCATCAAGGAGTAGGTTCACAATTTGATTTTTAGTCGTAGAAGCAGATAATTCTATTTAGCCCAAAATAGATATAAATAAATGATATAAAAATATATATCGTGTTTCAAGAAAATTAGCATACACATTTTTGTCATATTGTCCACCCCTAAATGTAACTCAACAAAATAAAAAAATAGTAATTCACAAACTATAAAAAGATAGAATAACTTGATACTCAAACTGTTATTTTCATATTGTTCATTTTGTTTTGCTTGGTCTTTTTGATTTTAGTTTTAATATTCATCTGAGGTTGTGCATTATTCATGGTCACTTCTCTCAGTCAATAACATCATACTTTATAAAAGTTAATTAACTAGTTTTGTAGACAAGCAAACAGGGTAGAGCCTGGCGTCAGACTCCGCTGTAAAAACTTCAAAGCTTATTAATGCCTGTGGTTTAACTCAGTGAGAAGAGCATTAAGGAAACTAGGCCACATCACCCTGCATGTTTTCTTAAGAAAAACCTGCTCATACTGTTCAGGAGTATACAATGATAATCAGAGTTGGATATGTGCCAATACAGTGCTACTATTACAAAAATAATAATTTATTTTGCCCCCTTTTTTCAGTTTCCATAAAGCCATTAGCACTGTATGTCACTGGCACCAAACACCCATGAATAGAACACCTTATAAACAAGGAGGGCCTGGAAAAGACCTGGACTGGGGGTCGTCACGGCAACTTTGTCTCGGAGATGGCTCTCTTTGTCCCCATGATGGAGCAGGAGGACAGGGTCCACATGGGGGACGGGCACAGTTAATGGGAGTCACACTGCGGCTGTCAGCGGGACCCCCAACGCCACATGCGACCACAGCATTACCCAAACACATGGGCGTTGACGATGACATGTGAAGCGGCCAGCGCCAATACAAGATGCTTGAGCATGATTGAAGGCATCTGAGCACATTCTGTTCGGCCATATGCACGTGCACACATATTTATGCAAGCGGACAATGGACACAATAACCGAGCCCACCCAGCACAATACAGCTGATGTAGAAAACTGACAAGGTTATTAAAAGACTGTCTACTTTCATTGGCTGTGACCAATTTAAAAATGTCAATGTAAAATCATGTCTCATCTGCAGTTGGGAAATTTAAGGCATAGAAGAAAAAGTTACTTGGATGAGTGGTGAGACATATCATAAAACTTTAATTGGTAGATTTTCTACTTTACAGTTTGTGATGCATCATCTGGAGTCATGGTTATCAATTATGAACATAACTTTGTGCTTTAGAGCTCTGCAAGTTTATTTCAATTACAAACATTGCTAAAATCAATAATAAATACTGAGTACAGGTAATCAAGTTATCACAGTTATTAACATGAAATTAAGTGCATGCACAAATGATAACCTTTTACATACCTTTTCAGCAAACCGTCTTTATGAGAGCCACCTACAGTAAAAGTTAATTCTCTTGTATTTAACCTGAGCTGACTTTATAGCAAACAATTACTGTGATTTCAATAATTTTTTAGCTGTAACTATTTTTTCCCCCTATTTCAGCAGTTCAAGTATGACCCTTGTTAATGAAATAACACACACTTTTTATGTATTGTAAGACATTTAAGATATTTCGTAGTACATTATGTGAATCTTAAGAGCTACTGCTTGAGTCTTAATGAGGTGGAGATCGTTGACATCTTTACTCACAGCTTTTGATAGCATAGTTCAAACCACTTATTTTCTCCTTCCAATATAACTTTTAATGTCTACAATACTCTTGACTTAAAGTTGAGTGGGCGAGCACTTCTTCATTGAAAGTAATATGAATATATTGCTTAAACTGTCCCAATGTCGATAAAGCAGACAAAGAAAGAAACACAATTTTATTTTTGTATTTTAAAAGACACAAACAAAAACAGACTACTGACAAAATTTGAATCAGAACTGAATAACAAAGCTCCTATTTTCAAGCAGACACTGTGATGAAAAGTTTGAAAAGTAAATGTCAATTTTAAAAGCTTTAATCACCACAACAAACAAATCATCACTTCTCCTCCATCAGCAAACAGACACCAGTTTTCCTATTCACGTTGCCCATTGACTCAAGTCCAGTCAATCTTAAACTGTACTGACAGTCACAGTTAAATCCACCCAGTCTATTTTACACATCACCTGAATTCCACGCCTCCGGGGATGACTATTAATCCAATAATTAAACATTTATTGCCCACAGCACCTGCTCACTTTCTCTCTCCCTCTACTGCGAACCCCCGGGACCCCATCGCAGAGCAGGGAGAGGAGAGGGAGGGGCACAGGAGGAGCCAGAGGAGGGAGGGAGGCAAAGAATCCCAAGCATCACCATATCGCTGGATTCTTCCATAGCGGCGACAGCGTGGTTCTACTGTGGGTGCCATCTGAACCCATTGAGTGAAGTTATGTGATCAGAGAAGAACAAAAGAAGACAGGAGACAAGGACAGGAGGGCAGGACACGCAGCGAGAAGCCCCAAGAGGATTGCGACGAACATCTGATCTGAATTTTGGACAAGTTTTATCACACCTCAGAGCATTTTTTGGACTATTTGAATCAGATTTGGACTTTTCAGAATAAGTTTCAACAGAGAGTTTTGGAGGCGCTTTACGTGGCCAAGATGCTGCGTTATTTACTCAAGACACTTCTGCAGATGAACTTATTTACTGACTCCATCAGGAATCCCCACAATGGAAGCGACATTTACTACAACGAATCGCTGCCTTCTTTTAATGCCACTCTGCTTGAATGGGGAAACTTCAGCTCAAGCTTCAACAACAGTAAGACAATTCCTACAGTTTAAATTTCTTATCAGCGTTTTGAGCTCGTTCTTTGGCAATGTTGTGAATGAAGATGCTCGCTTCTATTTTTCAAGATAAGGATTTACGGACTTGTGATGCTGATTGAACGCATCCGTGAAGTCATTGAATGCTTTAGGATGAAAGATGCTGTTGTTTTGAAATTGTATTGTTACTTCTGTTTTTTGACTTTAGTAACTGTTAAAATAACAACTTAAGCTGTTAAAACGCCTCATTTCTGCTTGAACTTATAATTCAGTTTTAGCTGATTTAAGTTATTTGTACAAGTAAAAGCAACTTGCAAATTTTAGAGTTGTCGAAAATCAAAAATCACATACTACTCAATCTTGAAAATGAAAAAGACATTTGAGAAAATGTCAATACTAAACACAACATACGTGATTGGACTTTTCTTGAACAGTTTTTTGAGTGACAAGTTAGATCAAAGTTTAATTTTTAAAAGTACAATGATCGTGCTAAAAATGTCGTCTTGTTTTAAGCTTTCACTTCTAAAAGAGCTTGCAATTATTGTGATATCAAAATTGGTATTGAGAATATAGTATATTCCTTGGTATCAAGTTAAACAATGTATTTTTTAGTATTGTTACAACACTGATAGCAATAAACCTACATGAACAAAGAAAAGTTCAAATCCAACATTTTTCTTCTTCATTGCACAAGCCAATTACATTTTTAACATGCTTTAGAATCCTTATTTAGAAATATAACAAATAACAAAGCTAACATTTTCTATGCTAGACCAAAGTATTCCAATTGGAAGTTACAGTCCTTACTTTCTATTCTCTACCCATTATTCAGCACTTAAAAAACGATTTAAGCAAATCAATTGGAGCACGTTGTGATAACACCATGTCCAATACTTTTAAGTGAAACGTGGCAGAGAGACACTATAACCTAATATACCTTTCTGAAACGTGCGTCACACAGTCCACTCATTCTCTTAAATGAAGCTGTCTGCTGTCAGGCACGCTGTCACATCCTTTCAGCTTTAGTCACTGGGGAAAAAAACTCAATTTTTCAACTTTCAAACTTACTAAATCCTGCGTTCTTTGCACGTAATATATTCCCTGTTTGGTGCAAAGACAATGTAATGAGATGCCCCTAAGCATGCTTGTCTCTAATGGCAGGCTGTAGGTTGCGTGTATACATATGGTGCGTTCAAGTACATGTCTGTGCACACGTAAGGCAGCAATAGGACCACATATCACCTTGATGGGTCCAGTAATGAGCTGCCAGCTTTGTCCCCATGTCACAACATACAAATGGGACACGTATAATGTATAATGTTATCCAGCAGAATTTATGCTATTGACAGTTAGTTTGCATATTTATTTTCCAACAGTTCTTAAAACATTTGAATAGATGGATGTATAAAATATAGTTGTCACATTGTGTTTTGACTGGATGAAAGGCCAGTTAGTGGGCAAGAGTCAATGTTTCCATTTAAATAAAAAAACATTGTATTTTAGTCTGAAAAGGTAATTTCATACATTTTGGATGATTTCTATAAGTGAGTAGGGCATTCAGTTTTTGTAATAGACCAAAAAACAAATAATTTTGTCTGCTTAATCTTTTAAACACATTGGCGTTTAAATGCTGTATGTCACTTGAACAGAACCTATTAATCATGTTAATATGCACTTCAATGATTTATATAAGCCAGCTTACTGCAATGTTGAGTATATATTCTACAGAAAATTTTATATTTTTAGGCAACATACAGTATTTTCAAATTCGGTGGTTCTGTTCATGGTCTTTGGTATTTGATTTATGGGGTCATTCAGATTAAATAATAGTTAGTTCTGAATCGTTATTTGTATATCTATATAACTCAAATAGACATTGTTTTCACTCAGAAACTGTTAATGTTCCAAGATCACGTCTTTAAGAACATAATTAAGTTGTGGAGTTTTAAAAAGTCTAGATTATTTCAATGCAGTAGTATATATAATTAGAAAGTACTCATTTGAAAGTTTGTTAAGAATTAATGTTACAAATAGCAAGACTGGATGAGTTTTTTTCGAATACATTGTGACTTAAATAGTTCTTTCTTGCGGCTGTTGGGTTTGACGTAGCAGCGTATTCTTTCTCAAGTCTGTCATTAATAATAGATTCCAAACTTTCAT
Source organism: Mugilogobius chulae (assembly GCA_038363315.1). Lineage (NCBI taxonomy): Eukaryota > Metazoa > Chordata > Actinopteri > Gobiiformes > Gobiidae > Mugilogobius > Mugilogobius chulae. Next base: position 16,568,814 of record CM076399.1, on the reverse strand, counting down.
TTTTCCCCAACTCTTTTGTACTGTATCTTCCACATTTCCCTTTTTAGCTTTGGTTATGAAGCACCCAGCTGCTTCCTCAGCATGGATCCATCAACCGCCGGTCAATCCATGGTCCGAGGGCTTTTGCTCCTCCAGTGTCTGCATGCTGTTTCCAGTGGAAGTGTGCTCTGGTAATTGGCTTGTATTGTCATCGATGAGGGGTGTCTGGGCTTTTGCCTTTGAAGTGGACAGGGCCGATTTGTTCCCTAAGCCTCCCTCCCTGCCTTATTCCTGCCAGTACTATCAATGAAGTTTATATAGTGTCTCTATCTCACGCACTAATGGAGTGTAGATGGAGCATGCTGGCTGAATCTTAGATCTATAGTGAGCGATGAGAAAGTAAATGTAAAGGCGACAGGGAACAATGAATCTATTGTGAGGAATGTGTGCCCGACTGATAGACAGACGTGCCGCTTGCCTTCTCTCTTTCATATTCTGTTGTCATCTCTCCTGCTGAACCGTCCGACAAACCCACAATCTTTACTTTGAATCGACATTGTGTAAGACAATTGGGTATCTAAGCTAATAGTCATTCTAATCAGTCATCTAACCACTTTTCTTTCTTATAGATCTAGTCACACACTGTTGCCGAAAGCTGATAAGTTTCACAAGCGGCGCGCAATCAATAGTTTGTTTCCTTAACCAGAAGTCTATAGATAATGGTCTTTGTTATGTGAAATGACATATATTTTGACCCATAATAGAGATGTATCTGGTGGAGCTATCATGTGCTGATTCATCAGTGGGGGGGCTCGCGGTCAAAGCGTGGCTACCCAGGCGAGGAGCTCGATAGCAAGGCAGTGGGTGGACAGCTTGCATGGGTCGAAAAGGGAGCACACAGGGAGGCTCAATGGGAAAATCAATGTTGCCCGATAACCAATTTGGGAAATAATGGACAATTCACTCAAACACTGTGGCATAGTGGACTACTGGGGACTAGCAAGTTTATCTATTTTGTCTGCACTGAGTAGGTCTTCCTTGGATATCACACTCTCCCGATCGCACCTATCGACAGTTTCTGTAAAGGCTGTTGCAGTTCAGAATGATTCGTATACTTGGGTGATTGGAACTGGCGGAGGAGTTAGCAACGAAATTTGAGTCTGCAGCTTTTTTCTTGATTAAAAGGCCTTTAATGCATTCTTTTTTTTTCTCACATTGTTTTGACATGGTTAACACAAAGATCTGATCCACGATTCAATGCTCTATTCCACCTTGTGATGTCATTTAGTAGTAACACAGAAACTGCTTTTATGTGTTTAAACCCAACAATTCAAAACGTATATTTTCATTGTTGGATTTGCGTAGCTAGCTATAGCTAATGTTTTAGCTTTTTCTAATCGCAGCACATCTTTGGAACCAATGTGTTTTGAAGCATTTTCACAACATTAAAAAGCCAAGACAAGTTGTGCTGTGTCTGTATCCAAACTTCACTTGGACATAAACTAGTCACTACAAACAATTTTTCACCTGAATATATACTTTGATAATATATCTTTGCTGGGGGAAGCTGATTTTTTCTTGGAAAAATAAAAAATCAATCAGGTATGGTGCCTTTAACAAAAATGTACAAATAAAACATTGACCAAAAAAGTGACAACTTTTTTGTTGTTTGTTTGCTTGTTTTGTATGTGTTATGCCGTGAGTAAAAATGCTGTTAAATTTAAAACTACCACATATTTACATCACTAGGTGTAACAGGGCATTTTGAGCTTTGGACTCACAAAAAGCAAAATGACTCAAATATTTTTGATTTTACCATCTAAATACATGCTACATCACTCTCTCTCTCAAAATTACAACATGCTAATTTTGCTTGAGAATCAAGTAATAAAAAAGAGTTGACCTGACATATTTTTGGCAAGACAGAAAATTGCTTATTGAAAACTTTTATGACATAATGTTAATGTCTCCCTGTTAATGTAGCAATGGAATGGGATATTCAGTTCATCATGATGTTTGGCCCGAGGGGTACGCTTGGAACATTGGGCAGTTAATGATAAGCTTAACACGCTAGAGGCATATGCAGACAGACAATGCACTTGTTCTCACATCCATATGAGCAATTCAAATTCAATATTTCTCTTGTGAAAATGTGTTTTGTTGGCTTTAAACAAACATATTCTATTCTGTCATGCGTCTGAGGATAAATGTTTGACAAGACTCACACATGAAACTAGATAAGAGCTCTACGTTATGTTAAAATCTAATTAAATTCAGTAAGCACTTTGCATACTAGAGTAAATGTGCCAAAAAACCTTTCTAAATCCACGCTGGTCAAAAGAAGTGACCATAATGTATCATAATGACGATACCATAACTGCGTAGAGTGGTGCACTTTATGATTTTACACATCTTTAATTCCTCGTCGAAGCAGATGGGTTTTTTGTTGGAATGTAATTTATGGGTGCTAATGCCGTCATTTGTCCCTTCTCTGGGGTCAAGTGGGCCTCCCCTTTGCTCTTTTTGCCATAAATCAGTCAGGGAAGTCATTATACCAAGTGTCTATGTGCATATCTCCCTGCTAATTATTGCTAAATATCTCAAAATGCAAATCCAGTGAATGTGTCGAAAGCCAAGCACGTCATGATGAATTTAAATAGAGGAGAAAGTAAAGCAGCCAGCATGGTGTAGGAGCTGAGAGAAGAGGGATAAACTTGCTTTACCAGGCAGCGTGTGATGGTTGTAAAAAGGAGAAGCTCTGGCAGGTGCTAATGGTTCTGTCAGTCTGAAGGTAAAGTCGCTTGGGAAATTTTTCTAGAAAGTAGTGAAGATAAAATATGATGAGTTGATTCAAAAGTGTGAGAAAAACGTGAGATATTGTCATTGTCACTTGTTTTCAAGCCTGACAAGTCATTGTATGCAAAAACTATGAAAAGTGGTGTTTTTGGTAAAGACTCGACTGTCTTAGAAACACAAAGGGGTGCACAGTACAGTAGCAGAGTGGTTTAATTCCAGGGTCAAGCCAAAGACAACCTCTCACATCACTTTGAGTGGATTTTGCATGTTCTCCCTGTGTCATTTGGGCATCACTGTAAACTTACACTAGTGAATGAATTCGAAAAGGAGTTTCTGTGTTTGTTTCCAGGTGATGAGTTGGGCACAATCCAGGGTGTTTCTTCACTCTAAGGACCAAATCAATGGGATAGGCTCCAGTCACCTGTGACCCTTGACGGGAACAAGTTGTAGAAAATTAAATAATGAGTAGAAACACAAAGCAGTTCATTTTAAATAGTTCAACAAAGTTTTTCTTCACTTTCCTAACACATTGCTATCATGCTAATTAATCACTTCATTGTGTTTCACACCATTTTTTACACTATTTAAAGACAAGAAATGTAACAACGCTCTACTGTAAATCAATACCAAAACTGTTTAAATACTAGAAAAAGTGTGCAGCTGTTTTTACATATTGTTAAAAATCTAGTTACACAACATTAGTTACAAGCATGATTTGAAGTGCTCTTAATTGTTCTAGATAAATGTTATCTATGCAAAAATATTTACTTGACCAAATAAGTATTGAAGTTTACAATATTATGAATTACACAATTGCTACACAAAGATAACAGTACAATTTTGCATGTATTTAACTTCTCTCCATCAAACTGTACCCCTAGAAAACAATTTCTTTGTAATTCACATGTTGTACATTTTTTTTAGTTCCACCCAATATAACTTTGAGTAAACTACCGTAATGACGAGAGAACATGGTTAAAAACTTAGATAAGTGGATTTTAGATAGTATGTTCTCTTTAAGATAAACTGTAATTCATAGATTTGTTGCATCGATAGTTCTTGTTTATTGCGAATTGATGTAAATATAGTAAACAGTATTAAAAATTACTAAATGTTTTACCATTTTAAGTGCAAACTGCTTCAATGACCCATACAAGCACAAGTTACTTTCACTGCCTGTCGCAAGTAATAAACCAACCTTGGGACCCTTAAGCAGCCTAACCTCACAGTTGCAAAGAGTTTTAATGGTGGATTTTGTTAAGCTTTTTGAGCCAATATAGCTTGCTCCCAGCTGCTAAACTCAACATTTATTCACCTCACCGAATCGCCCCAATACATTATTAATAGATGTCTAGAGAGCATTAGAAGAGCCAAACATCTTAATTCATGCTGACAGCCAGACTCAGAATTGGAAACCACCAGTTGTCTCTCACCTAAGTTTGACTCCACCTCTGCCACCGCCACGAGCTAGCCCCATAATTCTCTGTTCACATTCTCAGCACACGAGGTAAAATATAGTCAGACAAATGCACACTAATTCAAAGTCACAGACACAAACATCGGCTCACCTCCGGACCCTGTGCTTCCTGTCAAAGCTGCAGCAGGACGCCACATCATTAGCGGTGACCTTTAGCTAGCGTGGAGCTGGCAGTGAGGCCGCGGATGGGACTTTGTTGTAAGCTAGAAAGAGAATGTGTGATGACCGGGGTGGGCACAGCAGCGTCTGGCCATGAACGCTGTGCTGGAAGAGATGGTGTGCAAGAGATTTGAACCCCCCACACCGATCCTGGCATTCCGCCAACATGAAGCTATTATTTTGATAGGAGGAAGGTCAGGACCTCCAACCAGTCTGTCAATCACAGTCACATGCTACTCAGTAGACCTGGATGTACTGGCACATTATGCATTATTAACAGCTGTATAAAAATCTGCTGTGGCATAGCACAGTGGGTTAAAGGGAGGGTCAACTGTTTAAACTTCACCTGAACACATTCTGTCATTGTGTAATAGGTAAGACACTTATGTAGTCCACTTCAGTTAGTCTTCATTTATTTATTTAAGTACACAGACTTAAGTTACAGACCTTGTTTCAAAAGTTCCTGTTCTGTCCAGTTACTATATGTATTCATTTTAGCCAAAGAATTCAGTATGCTTTTTAAAATGCTCATTAGACTCGTTTAACCTTAACTAGAGGATTGCACATTCCCAGAGACTTGGTTGTGGAGAAAATATTCTCTACCCATAGGTGAGTGCCTAAAGCTACTTAATGTGAACTTGATAAAGTCACTGATGGTAAGGGTGTGGGAGGCATACTGTGCATTATTTTTTTTTTTTTTTTTTTTTTTTTTTTTTTTTTTTTTTTTTTTTTTTTTTTTTTTTTTTTTTTTTTTTTTTTTTTTTTTTTTTTTTTTTTTTTTTTTTTTTTTTTTTTTTTTTTTTTTTTTTTTTTTTTTTTTTTTTTTTTTTTTTTTTTTTTTTTTTTTTTTTTTTTTTTTTTGTATTTTTGTAAATGTTGGAATAGTTGTTTGTCACAGATTTTTTTTTTTTTTTTTTTTTGTTTTTTTTTTTTTTTTTTTGCAGTTTTTTGGCACAGACAGAGAACAAGCACAGCATAATATTTTTTGTGCATTTTTTTTTTTTTTTTTTTTTTTTTTTTTTTTTTTTTATGCTACATTTTGCATAATCATTTTGTTTCTTTGCTCTTCTCAGATTCTGTGGGTGCTGTTTGTTGTACATTGAAGTGTGTGTAGTTCTAGAGCCTGGGAGTTACAAAATTTAAAGACAAGATATGGAATGTATCATTCTGTATGGTTGGTTGAGAATGTGCTTGGTTGAAGGTTTGATTCAGCTACTCTATTATTAACACTCTTGAAAAAAAAAAATGTTTGTGTACAAACTGTGTACTACTAGTTGCAAAAGTTATGGTTACTGTTTTCTTAGCATGCAAAGGGGAATTCTGTTCTCTTCTACTTTCCCAGCTCTGCCGTAGCTAACATTCACGCTGCAGAGTTCACACTGGAGGAATTAAATGAGCAGCCTCTCTGTGAAATGTGAATTTGAACACAAGCTGACGCTAAAACTGTCATGTAAACTTTGAGCGCAACATGGTGCTGAATACTAAAGCAGGCTATTATTATAGAGGCTGTAAAAGTGAAGTGTGGCTACAAAAGCCTCTCTGAGTAAACTGCAGAGTTGTTAGGGCATGAGCTGCATTCACGATGTGTGCAATATTTGTCCCTGAGAATTCGAAAACGATAAATTTATAATTCATGTTTTGGCAAAGCACATAACATATAGAATAAACATGTGTGATCAGATTAAGCGAGCAAGACCAATCATTTTGCTTTAGCACTTTATTGCAATCTTTATGTGCCGACAGTGGCAACAATTTGATAGATGAGATTGACCGTGAATAAGTCTCTTATGTCATCCACCAAAAGAGTCAAGATAATAAGCAACCAGTCTTTTTCGCCAATTGAAGTCACAGTGCAACATGACCTGTTGCACCTCACCGCAGAAGCAATTACGTCAAAATAATGAACAGAAGCTAGTGGAAGGAAGTGCTTAGGGATCGAGAAAATGCAGAGGCAAATAAATTCCTATCATGGGACCAAAAGACAACGGCAAAAGGTGTAGAAATGAATGCAAAATAAGTCCTCTTATATTCAAATTGGTCTCACGAAGATGACATCACACACTTCTCATCCTCACTCCTCGCACCTGTGCTCTGCCGCGCTTTGTCCCATCTGATCTCACTCTATTCACACTCTTCACTATCTGTCTCATTTCAATTTTCAATTCAACCTGGGTGTATTGGCACAAACAATATTGCCCGCATACTCTGAATAAATAAAAGGAAGTGACTGTGGCGTATTTGTGCATTCGACGGAATCTTAATGAGTGGCTTGGAGTTCATGCATATTCCTCTCCGATGGTCCTTCACCTTATCCCTCCATCTGTCCTCCCATCGCTTCCATTAAAAACCCTCGTCGCTGCGTGTTGTGAGTCGGGTTTGTGAATGGCACGGCAGGGGGGCTTGTGCCATCCAGCTCGGAGCCCAATTACTGTCAGATCATCTCCGTGAATTTTTGAGGAGCTATCCAGTTGAGTCTCCTCATCAAGCGTTGAGCCTTCTGCGTGGCTGATACGACTGTGGTCCAAATTGCACTTTCAAATTACAATCAGGAACTGTATTTGCTTGAGTGAGCTGAAACTTTAGAGAATTTAATTTGAAATTCGTTGGAAAACTATAGTCTCTTAGAATATTTTGCAAGGTATGAAATATTGTGAAAAAACAATGGTTATTCATCACAGTTATGGCATGCTTTATCATACCTTTAGGGAAGTTTGTTCTCTGCACTTATATTGTGTTTCAATGAAGATGGGGCTTACCTGAGCATAAGGATAATTCTCTCCACCTTGATCAAGATTTATGATAAGTACCTTTAACTGAAGGGTTACACCTTGCTGCCGCACAAAGGAACTGCTGTGCTGTCATAGAGTGAACCTCGAATGAAGAGTTTTGCTCTACTTCGCTGTTGCAGTTAAGTCTTCTAATGCTGGGGATGGCTTTTGGGTGTTTGGTGCAAATACACTCAAATCCAGGGGAAACAATGCAAACGCCAAGGAAGGCTGTCTGGTTTGGTCTGGTAATAAACATAGAAACTTCTGTGTGCGAGGCTCTATATTCCGCTGCATTTTCAGTTCACCAAATCAAGTGTAATGACACAAAGTAAAAGTCCTGCACATTCTTTTTATGAAAACAAAACAACTTTAATTAGATTTTCCTCAATACATTGCTTTTATTTGACCAAGATGCCCCTTCAGATACTGTATAACTTATTTTTTGAGCGAGATTTGGTCAAGAAGCATGGCAGCACAAAACCAGAAGAACATATTAATTAAAACCATTATAAACATATTTGGAAATTTCATTCTGTCCACTTCTTAATTTTAACTTTCTTTTTTCCTGTAATAAGACAGTTGTAATAGCTTAGTTCTTATTTACTTGACAGTTTCGGTCGTCTGGTCTGGTGTTGTGATGTGTCTCTTATAGAATATTCCGAGACGTGGCCAGTTTGACAGGTCTGTCAGACTGACCACGTCTGCCCCCGCCTGGTGGTCTCTGGAGAAGTGAGTCCCATGTGTGAGCCAAAGAAAAAGCTCCTTCGTCTCTGTTGATGGTCTGTGCGCCCCGCTTCCTGATCTCAATAGCCTATTGTATCCATCTTTTGTATTTGTGTTCTTCTGTCCCAATTATTTTTGTGTTGTCCCAGTCCAGTTTTCTCTTTTGCAGTGGTTGGATATTGCAGATTTTATGTTTTCCTGTGTTGCTTTTTCTTTTTCTGCTCTTGTTAAACATCCTTGTGTTTCTTTTCTCCACTCTTTTTTAGTGTTCTTTTCTATTTGTATCGAATGTTCAGCTGGTCTCTCCACTATAGATTTTTTTGCATGTTTTGCAAATGCCATTGCCCTTTTTCTCTGGCTGTGTTTTGTCTTTTGAGTGAATTAAATGTTGTCTGAGCTTGATGTGGAGTTTTATTATTGCGTTGATGTTATGTTTACTGAGTGCTCTTTTTACCTATTCTGCCAGGTAAATGAGCACTCAGCTATTTACAACTGTCTCGTTACAAGAAAAAGAAAATTAAAACCATAATAAACATTTAAAAATATATATATTTAAGAAGAATAACGTTCATTTACAGTAATTCTTTTTGAATCAGTTCCAGAAGATGCAATGATTTTTAAAAATGTTGTTCCAAACCCAAGAAGCTATTCTGGCCAGTACAGGAGCCATTGTGAAGAGCGACAGCTAGACACTGTTAGTTGTGGTCAGAAGCTGGCACATGTATGACAATACTTTTACCCACTGACGGCTTTAAAGATGAAAACAAGTCAATGCTGTTGTCTTTTGAGGCCATGAGACAAATGCATGCAGCTCACAGCGGTGGGTCCTAAACAGAGCATCTGTAATGAAATGTAAATGCTGTGATAAACTGTGTCCAGGCTGTGCAGAAGTGAGGAGGCTGCACTCATATAAATAATGTCTAGTCCAGAAATGAAAGGACGGTGCTCTAAACAAGTGTCTTACTCATATCAGGTTTGAAACTGCTAAGAAGAGATACATAAAGCATTTTGTTCACTAAAATCCAGGAAGTATGCATGTTATGTTTTCAGCATGTCACTGGCTGTTGCTCCTTTACCAACATGACTGTGAAAAACACTTGGTGCTCTCCATGATGACGAATTGGGAGGCTCAGAATCCATTGGTAATTGAGCAAGCTTTGCTATGTAAGTTTCTTGTGAAATAGTTCTGTTAGTTTACAAGACTTTAACGTTACTTGTGTTTTATTTTGAAGCCAACAAACACCTTTCGGAAATGCAAAAATCTCAGCATGGTGTAATCACATGGAAAGATGTTCACTACCTCCCGCTGGCTTTCATTCAGAATGTTTTTTTTTTTACAGACACATCCTGTCTTGTGAAAGTTGTATTAGATGACAGAAAACCTTGATTTGTTGACCAACTATAGTTTTCTTTCTTTCTCTCTTTTTGTTTAGGGTAGCAAGACTGAACCAAACCTCTAATTTTTTTCTGTATAATTGTCTATATTACACGGACTGGAATCGAAAAACTTAGCTGGTGATTGATTCAACTGTTCTCAAAAAACTGATCGTGCAGCACTTTTTATCTACTATTTACAACTCATAAGGCCGTGACATTTTACCATTGCTCCTTACCCCTGAGATAGTATGCAGAATTATGTACATAACCAAGCGGGGAATGGAAATTAGATGGCATCTGCAGCGTAGAGGACCACCAAGGGGGACGCAAGAGTGAGACAGACAAGGAGAAGGCAGATGACTCTACTTTGTAGGCAGTACGGACTTGTGCATATGCTAATGTCAGATTGGACATCTCTCTCTATAATAGGTAGGATTTCTGAAGGTGTCAACGTAAAATCCCAGACTAGATTTAGAGGTAACCATGAAGACAAGGATTAGTATAATGCATTTATGAATGACATAAAGAATCAAGGATCAAGGGAGATAACATGGCTTTATTTTATGCTGGTATTTTTTGACTGTTGGGGTTAGTGACATGATAGCATATGATAATAAAGCCTCTGGCAGTGAATACAATGAATTTGAGGGAAGTTATATTTGCCTTTTCTAATTTTCAACATCCAGCGATGCTTTGGTTGTAGCTTGCATTTTTCAAAACAGAATAAATCTTCCTTACACATATGGACTCCTTTGCCGATCGTTACTTCACATAATTATAGCATCGAGCTTTCCAGAAAAAGCTTCAACCAAGGACAAAAATGCAGCGCTAATATGCTAACTAGCATACGCAGCCAATTAAACTGACATTAAGCACTTTAAAAAGTAGGCCAATCAATACTAGGTCCAGTGGAGTTTGTTTTCTTTGAAGCAGCTGGACGTGCTGTTAAACATTAGCCTGGCACTTTTTAACTGGGTAATGCTAACCATAATTTAAATAGAAAAATGTATGTTCTTTAGCATTGTCATGACTTGTTGGCATTTTTGATCAAGCTGCCAAAGGCTGTTAGTGACATTTATAAGCAAAGTGCCTAGTAAAAGCTAATGTGGTCTTAGTGATTTGCAAGGTTTATCACAGTTTAATTGAATGTAATCAAAACCATCATTTTTGATGCTTGGAACTATGATCTCTTTACCTGCCTTTTAAGTCGTCTTTAGCACATGTAGTTTGTGATGAATCCAGTTGTTTTTAAGTATCTCTGTCAAACTCCTTTAGTGTAAATAATAATAGTTGATATTAAAGTATCATGTTTAATATGTACTTAATATGCATAATCTTGTGATGTTGCACTGTCACTTTGTTTTGTTTTTTTTACTGCTGCCTTAGATTCAAGTTGTCTTTTTAACTGAGAGTTTCCTCTCAAGCCTGAATAAATAAAGAGTAAATAATAATAACAATAAAAAAATAATAATAAAAATAATTAATCAGAATAGACACAATTGCAAAATTGCAAGGGTCTTCACACAATTTTAAGCTGGTTATTTCTATTAGTGACTGAACCCATTAACTTTTTTAAATTACCTAAATAATTGCGTTTAAATAACATTAATTTTAGCTGCCACCTGTCGTAAATGTTGGTCTATATATATATATATATATATATATATATATATATATATATATATATATATATATATATATATATATATATATATATATATATATATATATTGTCTTATTCTGCCCAAAAAGTGTTACATCTGAATTTTAGAACTGTGCAAGCACGTTTTAAAATACTCTTGTAGTATTTAATAGTATTATTCCATTAATTTATTTTTCTATCCCTATGATAAAAATGTGCCATTTGTGGCTTATCTTGATGCATAGAATCAATTAGAGCTGTGATGGGAGTAGGCACAAACAAGCTTCTGCTTCAGCCTACTCCTTTTGGACTTTGTGCAGCAAAATTAATTGAACGAAATCATGATAAATCTACTGTGTAATTGCTCAAATAAACTAAACTCTGAGCAGAACTGCTTTACAAATCAAAATACAAAACACAATAAAAATTGTAGTAAGGTATCTTTAGAAAGATTTCACCGACCTATTTTGTTTGTTTTGTTGTTAAAAATTTTACTTACGTTCTATGTAAATCATCTTTCGGCAACTTTTGATAAACCCTAATGTTTATGTCATATTATTATATTACTGTTGACTTGTTATTAATGCTGAACTAACTCTTCTCTAACTTGTGTCTCTTAAATGTGCTGATAATTGAGCAAAACAAATACTTCAAGACGTTGTTTAACCATTTACACCAATCTCTTAATGCAATAACGACACGGCATCCGCTTAAATCTGTCAAATCAATAAAATAGTTCATGCTTGCTCGCACATTGCAAACACACACAATTTGCCGCCTTCTTTTCTCCACCTCAATCAATTCCCCCATAAATTACCCGCACTTTCCTTTCTCAACCACTGTCACCGGAGTGTATTAAGCTTCTATCTGCCTCTGTTCATCCAGGAAGCGCGCGTACAAGTCGGAGGTCAATCCAGATGAGGGGTTAAGTGTGCTGATGACTCCGGGGTCACCCAGAGAGGTCGCGACCCCTGAACCCACCTATGACTTCGCTCTAACATCTTCACTGAGTACGCAGCTCCCCAGGTTTATTGAGCCGCACGGCACGCTTCCTTTGTTCGTCACAGCTGCCCCGAGCCTTTGTTATTCCAATCAGTGTCATCACTTATGGGATCTGTCCACTCTGATGCTCGCTCGTGTTAAATCTGCTCTTTGGTTTGAAGCGCTGGAGGCCACGAGGTCTACATAGTGTTTTGTAGGGTGCTATAGGCTGTGAAAATGAAAATGAACTTAAATAACTTGACTTCAGACTAAACTTTTGCTTGAAGAATTTAGAATCTTGAAAGTAAGAATATAATATTAGCTAATGCATTTCAAGTAGGAATGGGAGTTCGAAAACTTTGAAAAAACATTAGTATGCAGTGATTGAATCGAAAAGCCAGAATTGATCAGTTTTGCTCCTGTGTTAAAATGACCACTGACCAACACACACACTATAATTGTAGAATACAAATAATAATACAATAATTGCCAAGATATCTGAAGAAACAAAGCGTGAACTTATGCAAGACCTCACCGAATTTGCATTATCATGTTATTGTGTTAACAATTGATGATAGGCTTCTAAACATTACTGTTTACAGTTCAAATCTTCATAAAGATGACAAGTTCTAAGCACTAACAACAGTGGATTAAAAGCAATGGATTATGCTTTAATTTGTCTCGTAAGACACATTTAGGGCCGTATCTTATGAGTGGCGCTAAACTTGACGCTTGCGGTGGTGCGAATATTGGCCGCCAGCGCGGTTTCAAACACCAGACGCAAAACTAAGTTCAAAAGGCGGAACCAGTTGGTGCTGATTAGAATAAGGTGGAGCTAAGCTACCTGCAGGTGGAACCCCCGGGAATTTGAGGACGCACATTGGACAAAAACCTAGGAGTGTGGCCTGACCCACGCTCTCAGAAAGAAAGTGTGAAAATGCAAAGAAAATGAACAATAGGCTATGGGCCTAATTAATATTAATAAAAATATAGGCCTAAGCCTAACACATTTTTTTCTTTAATTAATTATAATTTTTTGTGTTTGTTTTATAGGCTGCACAACAAAGGCTGCATTATTCACGAAACGTGGCCTAGCCTATGTGAGGGTCTAATTGTGACACAAAAGAAATAGGTTTGTGTCAGTGAAAAAAATTAAAGTTGTCCTCTCAGTCAAAAGCCTACAAGAAGAGCTTTCCTAAATGTGTTTTGCCAAAAACTAGGCCACAACTCGGATTGGCCGTATGGAGATATCAACAGAGTATATCATCACCTCTATGTCAGTTTTTATTTTTTCTAAATCCGTTCAGTAACCGCGTAGTTACAGAACAGTAAAATAACTAAACCAAAAGCAACATAATAATGAATCTAGCGCGCGTCGCGGAGATGGCTGCCGCTGCGTCTGCTGCTCGAACCGTAGAAAGGCGCTGCATTTTATTAGAAAGACAAGCAAAAACAAAATGTAAAACGTTCATTATCATTGGCTTCGTTCATGTCATGAGCGGGTTGTGGAGTCTGCGGAGGAGCTTACGCAGGCACAGAACCACAAGACAGGACTGACGCAGAGCCAGGACCAGGACTCAGTACTGAATCAGACAGTTGCCTTTCTAATGTATTTTTAATAGTTTATACGTTGCACTTTTACAGATCACATTTATTTACCATATAAAACCACGTTTAAACACAAGCATGCAAATATTACCTTGTGTCAGAAGCAGCACATCCATGTCACGTGTTGGCAACTGTCCTCATTGAAGAAAAGTTAAATAAATCCAAACAACGACTGCTGTCCATAGCGTGTTCTACAGTTCTGTCAGACTGCTGTCGCTCTGTCTCTGGTCCATAAGAGTCCGTGTTTCAGCTTAAAGCGCTCCAAGTAAACAGTCCTCCAAACGCATTTGATTACGGGGCCAACTTGCTCCTTGTTCCCGGTGTGATGAATGATGTCGTCATTCCTTAGTCACGTGCAAAAGGTTTTTTAAATACAAGTTATAATAGGAAAATTATAAAAACTATAAAACAGCAAATATTGTAGGCTTTTGGCCAGAACGCATCCTCAAATTCATGGGGCTCCACCTGCAGGCAGCTTAGCTCCACCCTATTCTAATCAGCACCAACTGGTTCCGCCTTTTGAACTTAGTTTTGCGTCTGGTGTTTGAAACAGCGCTGGCGCCCATTATTCGCACCACCGCACGCGCCAAGTTTAGCGCCACTCCGTAAGATAGCGCCCTTAGACTCGGACTTGACTTGGACTCAGTATTTGACAATGAGACCACATTTCATTACCATCATGTTCTGCTAAACTTGCGCCAGGAGTGAGGTGACCTATCCCAGGCATAGTTTGCACTAAGGAGTGCACACTAAGATCACGTAGACACTGATTCACACTGATTATTGTGGAACATTATTATTTCTCAATGGGTCACGGTCTCGTCTCGGTCTCGACTGAAAAAGTCTTGGTTTTGGTCTAGACCTCCAGTGGTCTTAGTCTTGTCTTGGGACATTGTGGTCTTCCAATGGTCTTGGTTCCAATTAGTGTGGTCTTGACACTAGGTTAAACTAACTTCATTTAATTTTGTGTTTATAGCATGTGCAACATTTTTATTTCGGGATTAGGAAATATTAATAATAATCAACAATAGTCATTTAATAGACACTTATTGAGAAAACTTTGCGTGTGTAAGCTTTATGTTTAATGCTACACAGTTGTAATAGAAGTGTTTATTTTTCTCATGTCAAGCTTCAAAATATGCACATGTTGCACTTTTCTTCCCCGACTCATCAAGTTATGGCAGACAAATGCATTTCACAATACATCCGGAGCGGTGCACGACATTTGATTTACAGTATAAATTAATTCAAGCTCATACGTCGTGGCAGAAATATAATAACACAGGGCAATCCTTCTACGCGTCAATGTCAATTTACGAAATACGTACAGGCGAAATAATGTCAATCAGCTCTGTAAGTATGACAAATGTGTAGCCACTGTTTTTCTGTTCACAATAAAATGCATATAAAGTCAATTTGACATCACATACCCAGACATCTTCGATTCTAAAAATGCAGAATGGAATTAGCAGAAAGTAAAATTCACTCAAAACACTTTTCATCACAAGGTTTTGCTCTTAAAAATGATTTGAAGGAGGAAGTTTGATTATTATACAAGCCCACTTGATCATCACCTCCATTTTTTTTTCTCTCGTAATCAGACCATCACTGAGGCAAATGAGATGCTACGTTTTATCAAGACGCTACTTCTCGTAGTGTAAAAATATTCAAAGAACAAAGAAGATTTATGCGTAAGTATGATTTGTTCATGAGGATTTGGGACATGTCTCAGTATCTGGAGAGAATAAGTGTGAGGCTGCATGCCGATATTGATTTATTATGTTACACTGTATATGTGTGAATGCTTATGGATGCATTTTTACAATACTGTTCAATTGTGGTAGCTCCAATACTGTATGTATGAGCTAGTTATGAAGTCCATGACAATGAATCAATTAAGTTACTGAGTAGTGCTTAGTCCTAAAAGTTCTGTATAGACAAGATTTTATCAATTGATATCAATATATTGGGTGGTAAATTCATACTCCACTGGGATTTTAAAGTGCGTATGACAGGTCTCTACAATTTTCTGATTTTAACTTAATTTAGTAGATTAACACTGTTGTGTATATAAATGTTAGTTTTACATGGATCAAAAACAAGTTTGTGATGAAAACAAGTTAGAAAATATGTTGAAGTAGAGCAAAGTTCTAAATGACGTCACACTAGGGAAACAAAGACATTTAAAATTTTCTCACAATGAACCCTATAAATATAAATTTAACAAAATTAGCATGCTGTTGTGTCATTTTATGTTTCAAGAAGTGAAAACCTTTTACATTAGAAGAGTTTTGGCCCAATTTATTACCTAGCGTTATGTCATCATCTATGAACAGGAAGTAAATTTGAAATCCAAAAAAAACAGCTTAACTGGGATGAACTTTGCAAAATGCTTCGCGAAATCTTAAATATATAATGATCTTAACTTTGTTTTTGTGAAATTTGTAGTTCAACCTGTCATAGCCACTTTAAGAGCTATATGTCCAAATGTTTGTTTTTAGCAAAGTTGCATTTTGTTTGAAAAAAGAGGCACAGTTAAGATCATTATAGCTATGATTTTTACAGTATGTTATTTTTTTGTTTTTTGTTTTTTAATGTTAGTTCATAATTGTGATTTATGACATAACTAGAAACTGATACCTAACAGAAATTATGTTTATAATCATAAATATATATATGTAAAGTTTGTCTGTGTGCCAACTTTTTGAATACAATACTGATACTACAATAGGAGCTTATAATAATTGAATGTGGAGTGAATGAATAATGTAAAATGTGAAGCATCTTTGGAGTGTCTTAAAAAGCACTATATGGATCCAGTGCATTATTATTATTATTACTCATGATGAAATGTCATCAATATTGTATATTTAAAAAATATATATCATTGTTTCAGTACAGACTGTGAATTGATAATTGTCATTTATATAATATTTTATTTGGGGAATCTAAACTAGATTCCATAGATTAACTGAAATATGTTCGAACTAATAACAGTTGAGTCCAATGTGCATGCAGTTCACACTACTGCAATTCATAAACTATAGGCTGACGGTTGGTGGACTAGAGCCAATTTCACAAGCGATCAATTTAATTATTTCTTATAGGGACTAGACCTTTTCACTTTTTGCAATACAACAAAAAACTGCATTGAAATAATGTCACTATGTCACATCATTTTGATACTTTATATGTAGACAATAAAGAGATAAGATTGTCATTGTCAGTCATTTTCATAACAGATTTTTTTTTTTTCTTCACTTAACAAACCACTTTGAAAAATATGTTTTCAACTTGTCTTTGCAAAATATTCAAATTTTGACATTTTAATTCATCCTTCTGCTGAAAGTTGAAATCCATCCACGTTGTTAGTCAAAAACAATCCTATTTATACTGTTGCTAATTAAAGGATTGTTAAATGTCATTCTGTAAATGTCTGACATAAAGTCCATTTAATCTGTATTGACTGCTAACTCTATTTGAACTTAATAGAGATTGTAAAGGCTTTAAAATTAATGAGCTTCTAAACAAACTAATTTACAGCTTGGGCGGGCCGCGGCTGGGCTGAGTTAAACGGTCTCCGGTGATCAGAGAGGGCCGGCTCAGGACAGATGGTTAGTGGCACGTACAGTATGATCTAAGGGGGGGTTTATTGATGGGGACCGGGCGCCTTTGTTGTGATACGAGCGCGAATAAACAGGCCCACACCTGAGCAGGACGGATCGGGCCTGGGCCAGCCAACAAGGGGGAGCAGATGGTCGGGTCTTACTCATTCTCCACGCTCGTAATGTCTTCGTAAACAGGCAGGTGAGTCAGAGCGAGGAACCCAAAGACCCCCCTCACCCGTTATTAGCCCCCTCCTAGCTTTAGATGGGCCTTGTAAGTCAGACTGGAGTCACCAGGCAGACAGAGAGGCCTTTTGTCTTGTAACGAGCCAAGGAACATGAATTATGACATGGAGTCATTTGTGCAAAAGACGTAAGAATGTATGATGACCTATACAAAGATATGTCATGTCTTAAAGTTATGTTTTAGTGTACGTGAAGTATCCAAGTTAGATTAAGATTTATTGTGGAACATTTCATTAGTGTGTATAAATTGAAAATAAAGACACTTCCCAGTTTATTATAAAGATGACTCATGCAAAAAGTGCTCAATAGTAGACTATAATACTTTATTTTACATGTGAGAATTTAGGGAATAAATGTCTAATTTAAATACATAGTCGTTTATTTAGAATTTAGGATTAGATCAGTGTAGCAGAATGTATTTTTGTTGATATTGTTGATTAGTTGAATAAACAATTGTTTCCATTGTAGACTGAGACTTTTAAATTAATTGTCTATCAAAAGATAGATAAATACGAATACAATCTCAAAAATTACCTAGAGTTTCCACAAATAACATTTTTATTGTAGATAGTAGTAAATTTGATCTTTTTTCAAATTCTGAAAATGTTCTGCATATTCCCAAGAGTTTTGATTTGGAAACTCTATTATAAAGAGAGAATATTTGCAAATAAAGTCAATTTTTGTAGGGCTGAGTGATATGAACAAAAATGTATATCTTGCTATTTTTTTTATACTGTATCTCAATAAACATCTCAATATCGCTGAAATTACATTTTTTTAAGTGAATTAAATGTTTTCTTTGCCTGTAGCGTGTTGATTAGCAAGTAGAAAGCAAAATTTTTATTGAGTCTAATTTTAGTAATGCATTTTGATGAATAAAACCGTATTTTCTGGATTATAAGCCGCTACTTTTTTCATGAGCTTTGAACTATGCGGCTTATAAGGGAATGCAGCAGAATTATAGATTCTCATAGACTTACTATTACCAAATGTGGCCTATATATGTACTTTATCATTTTTCTTACTTAAATCTAGTGGGTGCGGCTTATATTCAGGTGTGCTCAATAGGGCAGAAATTACAGTACATAAAGCAACATTTTAAGATAATTTTACAATTTGACCATTAAAATAAAAATATACTTTATCTTCTCATTCTATTTCTAACTTTTCTCTGTGACTGTAACTGCTTTTCATCAGTTTTATCAGCTCCTTTTACCCAGGACCAGTAAATACCTTAATGTATATCGCCCAGCCCTAATTTGTAAGAAAAAGAACATGACATACAGTCTACTATACTTATGAATTTTATTTTTACATTGCTGCTTTTTATTATCTATTGTTTGTATTATCACAATATTATTGACTGGAGACAGTTAGTTGATTGTGGTTCAAATCCTGCGATATATTAACACTGTCACTGAAATCTCATTCAGTCAGTGCTAAGCTTTTTTATGTGCTGTTTAAGGCTGTAATTTGAAGTAGATTCATAGCTTCAGTACAGTTTTTGTGCATTATACAGTATACGAATATTTTTATTCTCAGCTGTACTCAGAACTATCGAATGTCCACTTGTGATACTTACCACTTTCCCACTAGCATTGATTCACCACAACTATGCTTATTTGCTGTCTCCAGTGTAACAGACAATTTGATTTAGTGGGTAAAAGCTTAAATAGGCTTGTGATGCCTCTCATTGATTGGTCTAATCAGGTTTTCAATGATACTGGTTGGCTGTCAGTATATAGCTGCCTCTGACCTCAGCAAAGCCACTTCAGACACAAACATAGCCGTGCAGAAAATAAATAAAAAATCCGTAGTTTGTCACTGACTCTTTGTGAAGATAAATTGCCAGACAAGCTCAAAACAGCTGAGAAAGTCTTAGCGAATGTGCAAGGAGGGCAAAAAGTTACAATAGAGGGATGAGACGGAGATAAAGGGATAGTTTACGAAAGACGAAAGGATGAGGTGTGTTTTATCCGAAGGGTCAGTGAACACATCGTATAAGGGAGTATTAAGCAAGACGAGAGCAGCTGCACCTTTGGGCGACATGCGGATTGAGAGCGAGCAGACAATTCCTTGAAGAAGCGGAAGCCATGACGAGTCCAATTTGAGGAGAACAGATTACACCGGCGGAGGATCCACGAGGCAAACAACTCTATTTCCCAGAGTGCACCAGGGTTCAAATAAAATAGAACATTGTTTCAATATAGACACAGGCACATAACAAGCTCTTCATAACATAGCACGTGTCGGTTCTGTTTGGTAATTTTCAACCTTTTGGCTATCAGTAAAGGTTTTCTGATAGCTATGTTTATAAGTCATTGACAGACAGGGTATGTTCATCACACAGCTAAAAATACATTTGATATTTTGAGTCATGGAAAGCAAGCAAGTTCAAAAAGAAAAGTACTGAGTTTTATGTACCCAATGTTTTTCTCATGTACTGAATTAAAGCAAAGTTAGTTTTGTTCATGAACAGAATAAACTCAAAAACCTTCTGCATACCATAGGAATTTGAATAGGAAGTCTGATTTTTATTCTAATTTGCATTTCCTCAAGTAACATGTCATGTCAGGCTAAGTGAAGTTAGCTTGTTGTTGTGTTGGGCACTTATAAACTCATCAAAGTGAATAATAATGGGTCGAGAATAATTGGGAAAGTGAGGAATTGATTAAGGCCATAAGCAGAATTGGCCTTATTTATCAAGCATTTGCTCATGTGCAAAGTTGGTTAAGGAGAGCAAAAAAAATTGACTGATATTGATTGAGAACTGATATTTGTGTCTCATACAGAGATTAAGGTTAAGGGACACTTTATTTTCCCCATAATTCGTTTGTGCTCTGCATTTGACCTATCCTTAAATGGCTCTGGCACTTATCAGGAGAAATGAGCGGAAGGGTTTTTTTAGCAACTGGATTGATAGGTAATTTTAAGTAGTATTTGAAAAAGAGTAAAAATCTGCTACCCTTTGTAAGTACATTTTAGTTTCTGCTTCACTAGATTTAAGCATCACATAAAAGAAGCCTACTTTTATTTCACTAAGTTTTCCAATGTCCTTTAAGTCCCAAGTTGGAGTAAACAAAACATTACAAATAAAACAAAAAAATTATGAAAGTTATTTGAGTTGTCGAAAATCAGTCTGCACTTTTTTTTTTAGCCAGATCCAGACTTGGCACTTACATGGTTATTTGCTTGAAAGTGTACTTTTTGTTCTAACTACTTAAATTTTGGTGTCATGCTTTCACTTTGTCGTCAGTATTTAATATATTTTTGCCTTGCTCGCGTATCTGCACACTTAAAGGTTGTATAGAGGATTTTCAAAAATTGTTTGTTGTCAGGCTAAATCAAAAACAGTTGCATAGATTTGTAACAGTCGTGTACTTATGCTAAACAAAAAAAGAATTTTAAAAATATATAAACTCTGGACGTGATGAGGCAAGTAAAACGTTGACCAATAGATAACGAGGTACCTGTTAACCTGTCAAGCAAACCCTTAGTGTTCCTAAGTAACTCACTGGCCCAGTGAGCAGTGAAGGGCGTGGCCCTGGGAGGGGCAACACATGTGCATCATTTGAAAAACAGCAAACAGTTGTTGGATTATAAAAATCCTCCATACAACCTTTAATTAACTAACTGCTACTTCCTTTCACCAACTTGATAGAACCTGGATCTTGGTTTTATGTCTGTTAGCCAAAGTTAGTGTATAAAATGTATTCCAGACAGGCAGATAGATAGATGCACATGCAATAACAATACGAATGTAGCTCTTATTATAGGGTGGCAAACATAACCAAACAGTCCATTTTATAGTCTCAGCAAAATATGGCGAAACACAGCAACCTTTGACCGCTCACGTCTGGTGCAGAACGACCCTTGTTTCAATTTCACTTTTCTTCTCCCTGAAAAACAGAAAACTAAAAAAAAAATGAAACCACAACTACACCTCCCTTGGACTCGTAGGTCAGGACTATCCTAGATTTCATTATATTACCCACGGCTTCGAAGTAACAAGGCTGCCAAACTGATCAAATATCATAAAAGAGAACAACCAAGAAAGAATGAACAACAGAAGTCATAGAAGTGAGCCCAAATAATAACGTTATCTTATTATTCAATAGTGTGATAGAGAAGATAATAATATACCTGTCTTGTCTAATGCTTATGAATTATACATGTAGAACGGGTTAATTTAATGCATGATCAATGAAAGAGATAAAGAGATGCACGGGACAAACGCACTCATTATTTAACACACAGAAGGGATTGTATTGTTATATTAGATTGAAATGCAATGGGAAAAGGTATATCAGGCAAATCAGGCTTAGGTATCAACTAAAAAAAATCACCAGCATTGTAAAGTTTGGTTTGTATAAGAGCTTCTTGAAGGGCTTATCTACAGTATATACTGTGATAAGCACTTTAAAAAAAGCTCTCTCATATCATAATCTCTTTTATAAATCTATGGATGACGTTCATTAAATGGAATAATAAAGCATACATAGAACCAGATTGGAGAACTTAGTCGGTTCTATGAATTCATAAGAGCAAGCTGATAAATTGATGAATAAATATGGTAATTTATTTTTTTCATCATCCACACAATTTTAAAGCATTTAGTCACCAACCTTTATTTTGTATTTAAAAAGCTTCTAAGTATAAATATTCACCTGACCTATCGACTAAGGCAGGGCAATTAATCGAAAGATTCGAGAGATTCAGTCATGTCAAATTGTCAATTATTGGGTTGGTTGTTTTTAAATGAAAGATTGACTCCTAATTCTGTTAGCAAAAGCATGTGGTATGAAGCAGAAGTCAAACTTTGAGGCAGAAAATTAAATAATTTTTCTGTTAAATGGAACTTATTAAAAGTCTTTCCAGTGACTGTGCTAAGAGGTTATAATTTTGATACAGAGTTTAAACGCATCAAATCCTCAAATTCCAAATCCCAAAAAATAAACTCTTAGCAATAAATTTTTCTTTTTTTTTTTAACTGAGCTCTATATATGGTGTTTTAATTGCCACTTTTCATAATCCTTATTTTTCTATTTTTGCGTGCTCACTGCATTGGCCAATAGCAACTCTACTTTCAGCCCAATCTCTGGAGAAAACGTAGATATCTAAAAAAAATGTCAAAAACATGCGTACGTTGTTTTTTTTTTTTGTTTGTTTGTTTTTTTACGCCTTTTTCACCCCAAGCCCCGTCCTAAACTTAATCATTTTAGTTACTTGACACTTAAACTTACCTGTTAAATCCAAAGAAAATGTCGTCACGTAGCTTCAGTTATTTTACATTTTGGCTTTTCGTAACATATTGATGTAAAAATTACGCGAAAACATTCTTATTATACGTTTTTGACGTTTTGTTATAAATGTTATAAGTTTTCTTCGGAGACTGTGTTGCATCATCTTACACTGGCCTGATTACAGACAAAGTACTCATGACCAGTCCCACTTCTTGTATCACACTCCTCACCTCTTTCAGTTCTCCAGCACTGCCTCGTTTGCCATCTTTGTTTGAAATATGCGTACGGGCAAATTTTTAGTTCAGTATCACTTAAAAATTACAGCACTTTCTCCTCACATTCAAATCACATGGCATAGCATTGAAAATGACCTAAATGAAGTGAACAGTTTGGATCAAGAGCAGTAGCCTGTGCGGTGCTGTGAGTGTGAGTGTGAGCATAGAGAGAGAGCGAGAACGGGCGAGCGCCACAGGGCCACCACAGCCAGACTGACATTTGCCGACACTTTAATAACTGTATTAAGATTGGCAGCTCAACTTGCCGTTCGGGCGCTCTGATTACCATAAAGCTATTTATTAGGCTGATTTCCCAGGCTGAGAGCTACACGGGTCGAGAGCGCGGCGATACTTGGTAGGGGGGGAGTTGCGGACCTCGTTACCATGGAAACAGACTGGGAGGGTTCGAGGCGGCAGTGACTGGGAATAGTGGACGGCTTTTAACAGTTTGGAGAAAGAGATGCAGCGGAGGTTGGAGGTCAGATATGAATTTGACTATGACTTTTAAATGAGGCACTTGGAATATGAATGCGACTAAATATTTCAGAAAGATATAACATTGTGAAGAAGGACAAGGTAGAATAAGATGGTAGAGGTGTTTGATATGGTGTGTATTCAAAATGCTGGTGTTTGGTCTCAGTTTTATGGTAATGGTTCTGGAGTTTGGTGGAAGGTTTGCCATCTGCTTGTCTGCATAGATGTCTCACAGCAATTTTTCGACTTTGCAGGAGTTTTTGGCAACTCATATCTACTTGAAAATCTCTCCAAAAATGTTAAACTAAAATCAGCAATTTTATAAGATACTATTAGATAAAATAAAGATGACTTCTATCCAAGTGTGAGGTGCTCTTTGGGGCAACAGTCCTTTGAAAATATATTTAGCCATAGAAAACTTAATTTCCACTATAAAATGAATTTTGTATGACATTTTGTTTCTGATTTAGTCGGAGCACTGTATTCTGACTACTTTCATCCAGTTTTGCATTAAATTTGTAGTGTTAAAGCACAGCAAATGATTAACTAACTAACTTATGTTTTTGGTTATGAAAGACACTTAATAATGCTTTTCTCAAAATTTTCCATAATCACAATTTGAAAATAATTGAAAAAAGCTCTAAAAATGTTACATCTTTACACTTTTTTACTGTACTTCAAGTCGCTCAAGCTTTCTGTGCTGGCTTTGCCTAGAATGTTCCAGTTCTTACAAACTAAGTCCTCTTAACTTAAAGGTGGGGTAGGTGATTTTCACACTGCAAATACAATATAGGTTTTAAATCTGACAACTTTCTCTCATAAATCCTTTAACACTTTGTTAATATCAATATTAAGTTTGGGTTGCAATGTTGACCTAAAACCCTCTTTTTTCTTTATTAAAGTGAAACTGGAGAGGACCATGCAAGTTCAGCCAATCAGAATCCTGCATTCTGCTCTTGATTAGAACTAAAATTCTTTTTCATTTGATTCAGATATTACTCTATGGGCAAATTTTTTTCCACAAAGTGCTGCATTTATCATTTTTGGTGGAAAACACAAAATCTACTTATTTACAACTAAAAAAGTTAGCTACCCAAACTTTAAAGGAGCATGGCGTAAGTTGCAAAGGTTTTGAACAAGGGCGCCATCTTTGGCGTTTTGTGGCACTGCACCTCCCTACTATCAGCAGCTGAAGACGTATTTTACGCATAAAAGATTCTTTTGACACATCGTTACTTTCTGCTAAATATTTTCTTGGCTAAGAAGACAAAGTTATTTGTATGAAAAAGTAGATGCTGACTATTTTATTTGTTCTTTTTGACTGACTAGTTTTCTCTCCTCCAAAAGTTACACAAGGAATAATTATTGAGAGTTTGAGGAAAAGCTTTGTTTTAGCGTGAGAGAAAATTGTAAACAAGCTTTTTACAGACCTCATTTCTCATAAACTAAATGCTCAATGGCAATTTATTACTCTAATAAAACATAAACCTTACCGAGACAAACAGCTAAGCGCTAAGCTAAGCTTTGACTAAATGTGCGATGTACTTTGACAGGCCTGAGAGTCGTACCTTCTAACGAAAATAATCACCAGATGAGATTGATCTCCTGCACAGTTCTTCTTTCTCAAAAACATGTCCAAGTGCTCCTCGGCTCTGTCAGTCGGCTCATGCCGGTTGTTTTTAATCGGACCTAGGCTAATTTTTCTGTGTTGTGGGGGTTCGGAAGCTAGATGGCAGTATTTACCACTGATTATTTATTTAATTTTTTTATTAAACAGTTTACAACATTCGTCTGTTGTATAAATCCGAGAGCGTTAGCGAAACAAATAGAAATAATGCCAATAAACCAGTGAAGGAGGATTAGCGCGGGAAAATGCGACCAGCGCCACTCACATTTATGAGCCTGTCTGCGCTTATACAGGCAACCTCGATAAGTTTACAAAACAGAATGGCGCATATCCAGGCCTGTGCCAATGGACGGTAATTTTATATATCGTAAAATTGAGCATTTTAACTTACGCAGTGCACCTTTAAGGTGCGTATTAAAAGTTAGACTACATTTTTCAGTAAGCTAAAACAAAGTGAACATGATCCGATTTAATATTGTGCTAAACATTCCATCATTTTCATCCAATTTGTCTGTTTTAGGTTTGAGGTTTATAATTGTCTTTTGTCCAGCAAATATGACATATAGAGGTATTTCCACAACTATTACCTAGCAATCACATTGAAAATATGGTGCAAAATCCAAATAAATGACACTTGATGTTATGATTGGACAAATGTAGCACTTTATTTTTGTTAAATGGATTGTTTAAAAATTCATATGACATCTCAAATTACATTAATTTT
Source organism: Mugilogobius chulae (assembly GCA_038363315.1). Classification (NCBI taxonomy): domain Eukaryota; kingdom Metazoa; phylum Chordata; class Actinopteri; order Gobiiformes; family Gobiidae; genus Mugilogobius; species Mugilogobius chulae. The sequence goes on along the minus strand of CM076399.1, from coordinate 16,543,110 downwards.
CTACTTTGATATGTTAATTGCTTAACTATAATAAATATTTATCACAAGCTAAGCTACCACCAAGCTAATTCAAAATAGTAATAAAAAAATAATATTTTGTCAATTTTCATAATAAATTGCATTTACCACTCACAAAGATCTGCTTACAAGGTAGTTTAGGTATTAATAATTGTTGAAAGTTATGACTAAACAGATAAAACTTTAAATCCTTATAAAATTTCTTTTAAAACAGTTACATAAACACAAATAAATACAAAAGAGGACCAATACAACTGTCTGTACAAGTTAGTTTTGAATATATAAAATACATAATTTAAATACTTTATTGAAGGCCAGACATAGATGCAATTATTTCAAACGAGCTATGTACAAAACACCAGTATACTCTCTAGTCACAAAACACGGTGCTACTTGTGGCAGGCTTAGATTTCATCTGTTTGCACACATTTCCCATGCAATTAGCTTCATTAGCGTTAGCGGCTTAACGCTGAGGCTGTAGTGGACGTGCTAGCTGCTCAGACCGGCTGTAGGTCTTCATTAGTGCTAATCAGGGGCTCGATGTCGCCCACAGCAGGGGCCCTGACACCTCGGCCCCCGCGCACACTTATGTCACTCTGAACATGTAATGTGCAATCAAGCCCAGTCTGCAGTGATTAGAGACGGACACCAAATAGATGCTGCTCCACACTGGTCATCTTGAGCTGGAATGGTGAAGATTCTTTTAAAAGGTGCAAATGATTCAAATAGCAATCTTTTTTTTTTTTTTTTTATCTTTTTATTTGTCTTTATTACTTTGGGTAAAAGGTATCTAATAAAAAATAACAGTAACATGTTTATCACAAACCCAAAATCTAGTCATAACAAAAAAAAGTCTCTTCCGGCTAATCATTATTGTTTTTACCTTTTTTCATATGGAAAGCATTTTACTCTTATTTGTTTAAAGATACACTATGTACATTTTAGATAGAAGGATAAAATCTTGCTTGTTGCCATGGAGAGGTTACTGTTTTGTCTAAGATGTCAAACTAATTTAAAGCCATGGAAACAGAAAGATACCATATCGCAGGTCAAGTGTCTTTTCTAGAAAAAGCACTGGTAAATTCTAGAAATTTCTTATAAAACTTCACATAGAAGTCTCACTAAATATTATGTTCATGTAATCTTCCGTTGAAATACAAACTAGCATGCATTTTTGAACTCTAAAAGACAGAGTTTTTACAGCAATTCTGGAATGCACCATTCATTTCTACTTCACCAGTCATGGAAGTGAGCCCAAATAATGAGATCACCCAGTTATGAGATCACCAGAAAAATTGTTGTTAATGACAGAACAAATTATGTTATCTTTCAGTTCAAATACTTTTAAAGGAGACCTATTGTGTATTGTCTATGGGTTAAATGTAACCGGTTCATTAATGTTATAATTACACAACATTGTCTCTGTTGCTGTTTATTCTACATACCTGGTATCCAGTCACTATGCTGTCACGGTGCGCGTTTTTTTCTTCGTGTGTCATAACTTCCTCTTCTCTTTGGCAATACCCCATAGTGGGAGAGGTTGGTCATCCAATGTAATCCCATGCTTTAAGTAGATTTTAGTCATTATTTCACTTTTATTTTGGTTGTTAAACAAGCTATTGTTGTATTTGGGTAAATATTAAGCCTTCCTGTTGTTCAGATTTTTTTATTTATTGTCGCAAAGAAGTCTGGAAAAATACTGACGCTGTCATTGTCTCTTTTTTGTAGTTTGGGCCAACTGTAGCAGCACATGTTGACTCTGTTCACTTATATTGTAATTCAGATTAAATGGAGACCTCCTCCAATCGCTAGGCTGTATCCTGTGGTTCACTCCTGCACCAACAATCATAAACCAGCACACACAACACAGAAAGAAATACGCCGGTCACATAAGTAACAATGACATACAGTATGTAGATCAATACCTTACATTTACAGTACATTACATTTAAAACACAAAAATGATCTAAAACGCCTTAGAAACTTATGTCTTCCTGTCCAGATGTTTAAAATGTTCAATTTCACAGAAGCTGTTGAATATATACTAATAGTCTACTCTGCGCCAAAGTGTGACTTTTTTTACAGACAAAAAATTTTATATATTCCAATCAAAAACTCCCGATCAACTATTTGACCAATCGATACAACAGAATCTTGATCTCTCAATTTTTCGAGTAATTGCCCAGCCCTAGTGGTGGATGAAAACAAAGATCTCCTTAGCACTGAAGCATCAGCTGCAGGGCCGTACAAGTCAAACATCAAACATGCATCAACACAACTTTGACTGAGCTTTTGATGAGAGAACATCGGTAAAACAAGGCTACACACTCAGAAAAGTGGATTTTGCATAACAGGGTACTCTGGATGGCCAAAATATCTTATCAATTATAGTTTTATTGGACACTCATAAGAAAAATAAAACTAAATATAATTTTAATTCCACTGTATCAATTCAGTATGTTCCATTAAACCATAGCAAAATGATTCAAAACACTATCGTTTTCTTACTTGTACTTAGTTTTAAGAAAACCCAAAGCTGTCGAATAATTTGACTTTAATCAAATTTTTAAACCAGCCAATGCACAAGGTCAGCAGCACATGATGTTCTGAGCGCGCTGATGTGTTATGCATGCGCAGTAGGTTTCGGACACACTTATTAAAGCAATGTAATATGTCTCCATGATTCATATACTCTTCTAATCTTCTATGCATGGCCTCGACTGTAATCCTGTAATAGTGGAGATTCACTTCCACGCTCATTCTGCATGTCCATGACTAACGAAGCGTGTGTTCAAACAGCTTGGACAAACATTTCAGGACAACCATTTCACAACCATCAGCACGTAGCGAAGTTTGCATCTTGTTCATTTTGTTGAAATTGTTGAAAAAGCAATAAGCGGATTTGTTCAAAGGGCATGCTTGAATTTGAGATCCAAGAAACAAAAATTGGTAAAATATATTTCACTATGTCAAAAGGGTATGCAAAAATCTATTCTAATAATGCAATTCTAGTTAATTTAATTTGAAGGACCAGAAAAAACTAACTGGTGTGAGAAAAATAAATATTGAAGTGATATGTTTGCTTATCAAAAATGTTTCCTGTCTGTGAGCATGCTTTTCGTCTCTGCACTTATCTGTAACTTGGCGTCACCTGCTTGTCTCCATAGAGATATAGTTTAAAGTGCATTCATTGAGTTTAATGATATATTTTGATTAGATTTAGATGTATTAATTGTTGCCATTGTACATAATTCAACAAAACTTTGATAGAGCAAAAACACACAGTAGTATGTAAGTTATTTAAATGAATCAATATTAATAAATGCGCTCACATTCTCACAATCATACTAGATAGAAACACATACAGTACAGACCAAAAGTTTGGACACACCTTCTCATTCACTCTTTTTTTTTTTTTTTTTTTTTTACGACTATGAACATTGTAGATTTACACTGAAGGCATCCAAACCATGAATTAACACATGTGGAAGTATGGTACATAGCCAAAAAGTGTGAAATATGTCATATTCTAGGTTATTCAAAGAAGCCACCTTTTGCTTTGATTACTGCTTTACACACTCTTGGCATTCTCTTGATGAGCTTCAAGAGTTAGTCACCTGAAATGCTTTTCCAACAGTCTTGAAGGAGTTCCCAGAGATGCTTAGCACTTGGTAGACCCTTTTGCCTTCACACTGCAGTTTAGCCTAACCCCAAACCATCTCGATCGGGTTCTGGTGACTGTGGAGGCCAGCTCATCTGGCGCAGCTCCAATCACTCTCCCTCCTGGTCATTCATGGTGTTTATATTTTCAGTGTGAATCTACAATGTTCATAGTCATGAAAATAAAGGAGACCCTTTGAATGAGAAAGTGTGTCCAAACCTTTGGTGTGTATGTGTACTGTATTTTTAAATGATGAATTGCACTGTTCCTTCAGACCTTTTATCTATATACCTCTGCACCTGTAGCATGTCCACAACTCGTGGGTAAAAGCTGTGGCGCAGTCTGTTTGTGCGATTGATGTAAGTTTTCTAGAGGGCAGAGTGGAGAAGAAACTGTTCCCAGGATGTGTAGGATGTGCTGAGTCCTGCAGGATGTTGGAGGCACGATCGAGGCGACACATGGAGTAGACGCTGGATCTGATTGCAGCAGAAGACAAACATTGCAGACCTGATATAAGTCAGTTTCAAACTTTCAAACTACACAAACAATGAAATGGAACAAGAAATACCAAGTAATTTCATAAAATACAATATACAATAGTAATTGTTTTAAGTTTTATATAGTCTAACATAAGCCTATATTCCAAATGCAGCCCTCGACCAACTCTGACTTCGATTATTACAGCCCCAGCTTCATCTGAATTTGAGATTTGAGACCCCTGTGCAAAAACAACCCCCCCACCACCACAAAACTATGTATATGGTATTTACATATCATTGTTTATAGTTCAAAGTTATTATTGACTTTGTCAATTTTAGTGCACACTAGTAATTTGTAGCCATTGTTTTTTTTAATCAATTCTAAAATGACTAGGGGGACTGACCAGACATCCAAAAAAATGTGGCCAGAATCTCAAACATCATAATTGTTATGAAAATGATTCTTATGCCGAATATTAATGCACTAAGCGCAGCTGACAGCTCACTGCTCCTCGCACAGGACTTCGTGGATAGAATTAGTCTGAAGCTTTTGTCAGGACAAATAACGTGTTTTGTGTGCCTCTGAATGTGGAGTCATCTGCTTCATTTTCCTGTTGTAATTTTTTGATTAAAAACTACAGATATAATAGTTCAGGTTTTGCTCCTAGTTCAACCAATAAGAGACAGTATGACATGAAATAATACCTTGTGCGATGTAGAACATTGTCGTGTTTTCAAAACTGGGTCTGAATTTGCTCTATGTGCAGCAAATGATCAGGTGTAACAATGACTTACTGAGCTGTGTCTAGATGCCCTTTAAAATTTGCAAGATAACAAATGTAACCAGGAAGGAAATGCACAATTCTGAAAGTTGCCAAACTGAGCTACAAGTTGCAACATTTGGAGTAAAATCTTATAGATCAGAACTGCGTTTTAATGCATTGCATTGTCTAACCTTTGACACATTAAGGCCACATGTGGAACTTTTTGGCAAAACTTGCACCAAATAAAAGCACCTCTAATTGAAGTGAACTGCAATGTTTTTGAGCAAACTTTTCATACAATCCTCGAATAGAGTTGTTATTTTGTGTGTATCTATTAAATGACTGGCAGCTTTCATTTTGATAAGTTAATCCCTCCCTTACAGTGTCACTTTGTCCCTTTTGATCAGCTTTTGGCCTTTGTGTCATGTCTGTGTTGTCAGGTGGATCGTTTCTCCATCTCCCTGTGGTTTTGTCACTCTCATCACTTATTTATCCTGATCAGTGTGTCGAACTGTTACAGAGGCAGCGCTGGCCTACTTCACAGTTCATATACAGGTTAGTAAGCTCGCTGCATAAGCCACACTGCGTCACTTTTATTGTATTTGGGTTTAAGCGGTAAGAGAGTCCACGGCAATAAATCAATAGCAGTCAAAGAAATGAGTCAAATGGTGAGATCATTTGTGCAGCGAGCCAATTAGGTCAGACTCTTAATCTTACGGTTCTTTTCTACAAGAGGCCCTTCGGAATGAATACTGAAGCGAAAATGGGAATTACCTCATATTTTACTCAAAAATACATTAATAACAAGAAAGACAACAACAAAAATGATAAACAAAAATTAAATATTGATATGAAAATCATCAAACAATATAATGCTAAATGATATTGATATATTCACAATATATAAATTATTCAATGATAAAAAAGATGATATAATGACAATGATAAAATTATATGATATACTGATAAAATAACAATGACAATATAATGACAATGATATGATGAAATGATAATTATATGACAATGAAAATGATTTAATGACAATGACAAAACTGTATAACAATAAAATGAAAATTATAAATGATACTGATATAATGACAGTGATAAAATGATAAATATGACCATGATAATGGTATAATGACAATGATAAGATGATGTAATAATAAAATGATAATGACATGACAAGGACAAAATGATATAATGATAAAATGACAATGATATAATGATAAAAGGATAATTAATAAAATGATATATGACAATGATAAAATGATATGATAAAATTATATTTATATGACAATGATAATGATATAATGACAAGATGATTTAATGATAATATGATAATGATATAACAACAATGATGAAAATATGTAATTCTGAAATGACAATGGCATGATGACAATGATAAAATGATAATTATATAATGACATTGATAATGATGTAATGCAATGATAAAACGATAACTATCTAATGACAATGACAGGGTTAGGGTTATATTGATATAAGGATACAAAGCTAATACTTAATTGAAAGAAGTATAATACAGGTTTTAGACAACTTTGGCTTAGTTTTATATTTTAACATGGCTAATGAATGCATTTTAAATGGTACTAATGATACAGAAAATAATGATTAGCTGAAACATATATATTTGACTGTAAATAGACCATATATTTATTAAAAATGTGCCGGTAACACTTCATAAAAAATCTAATGTACAAAAGCAAAAATAATATTTTATCATTAGCTAATTTTTAAAAAAGAACAACTAATCTACGTCTTTGGTTTATCGATTAATCACAACTAATAAGTTACTCATGAGCTAATTTAGTAACTGAAACATGCCATGAGTTGAGAAAGTAAGTTTAGCAATTTATTGAAAGACAAACTGCTACACTAATTGATTAGCAAACGTATTGTTTTTGCCCTATTCTAATGTTTCACAATAATAAACTTATAATGAACAAACATGAACTAATGACATTTCTGTAAAGCGTTTAAAAAACTTTAACAATATTAAAATCACACACAAAATGAACTAATTGTTAAAGCTAGGACATTTACAATTCATTTTGTTTGAAAACACTCATCACTTACAAAGTAATGAAGTAATCATTTACAGTTATTAACAATGAAACAACTTTCTCTGACCTTTACGTTATTTAAATGTGATTTTGTCAGTAATTAGTTCAGGAGAAAAAACATTGAAAAACTATTTGTAGCTTGGCGTAGGATGAATGATTCATTTCTGATTAAACACATGTTAAAGATTACCTTATTTTTGCCAGCTTTATAAATACTTTGCACACATTACTTACCACAGTGCTACTCACAATACAGCCTAACTCAAAACATCTCCAAAACCTTCACTGCTTGAAAAAAAAACACAACATATTTGTCTTGCTCCCGCTTTGTTCTTCTCTTTTCTACACTTGCTTTGTTCCAGATACAGACAGGTGAACCCATGAGATCAGGAAGCGATGACCTTATATGGATTTGACATGGTGACATCACAGGCTCCTATCGCATCATCGTCGGGCCTATAGTAACAGCTGGGGTCACCTTCACACACACAAACAAAAGCCTATTTCTACCACCGCTCAGATAGTAAAAGGCCCCAATGTGACTCAGAGCTGATGTCAGGATATTTACATAGAAAAAAAAAAAAAAAACTCAGAATCTAGAGTTTACAGGGAGACTTCATTTAAGGTTTAGATATGAGACCAATATATCAGACTGAGACAATAAAGTTGTTTTTTTCTTCTTTTATTTTTTTTTTATTTTCTATTTGTCTGTAATTTTTTAGCTTACTACCAGCTGACTTACAAAACATTTTTTTTACAATACTTAATCAAAACTGTTTTCATCTATGAACCCAAGGACAAATATGATAACAATATAACACCATTCTTAAAGCTGGGGTAGCTGATTTTCACACTGCAAACACATCTTAGATTTGAAATCTGTCAACTCCCTCTCATTAATTCTTTGACCCATGGTTAATGTTGACATTTATTCATTTTTGGTTGCACTTATGGCTCATCAAACTTATTTTTACAGGACCACCCAAGCACAGCCAATCAGAGAGCTGCATTCGACTTCTGATTAAAGTAGAATTCTCTTCAATCTAGACCGCATTCAGTGGTATGTATTTTTTCCACAATGAGCTGCATTTACTATATACTTTTTAATGGAAAACAAAGGGTTTACTAATTTACTGGTAAAAAAGTCAGTCACCCCAACTTTAAGGACCTTTACTTTGGCATCTTATAAATTTAAAACTTAAAAATGCTAATGCCGAAGAAATGCAAAAATGAGAATTCATGAATCTCAGAGATCTATCTATGACATCACAAATATCTAGGAAATTTAGAAACATGTTTTTTGAGGCTCAGAGGAGGAAGAATAGCACCTCACAGACAAAACGCAAGCTTTTTGTATTGAGAAAACATTGTTAAAACTTGATTTAAAACTCAAAGTTCAAAATAAATGATTGATTAACAGCTCGGGACAAAATGACAACCAACATTTTGTAGAATTACTTTAACATTCACAAATAAATCAAAACATGCTTCCAAAGATGTCAAGACAAGATGTTAATAGTAAATAAATATTAATACAAAATTAAATGAATACATGAATAAACGGAGCTATGTTAAGGTCCTTAAAACTGTATTCAAAAGTTTCAATCACAGCATTATATGTGAACATTGTGGGGGTTTTGTTAGAATAAGTGTAATCAAGCCTCATTGGAAGTCTTGCATAAATGTTTTCATTACATCATTGGACTAAACTGGCTCTACTAGACATTCCTGCCTCAAACAAAAGACTTAGATCATTCAAAAGTGCTACTAAAAACATATAGTCAAGACCACAATTACTGAGACAAAGACCTTTCTGAGGAGACAGAGACTTCTAAACGTCAAGACCAACTTTGTAATTTTTGACATTTGTCAGTCTACATGATATTGTGCTGTTGTGATTATAGCAAAACATGGTGTTCTCAGTGTCAGACCCCCAGTCCAAGATAAGAACGAGACTAAGTAACCTCAAGACCAAGACAAGTTCAAGTGTCCAAGCAACCTTCAGACTACAACAAGACCAAGTCCAAAGGCACTTGAGTCTGAGACAAGACCAAAACCTTAAAAATGCAGCCTCAAGACCAGTCTCAAGTACTACTACGCTAATACACATATAACATTTTGCTTCAGTCTGCTTGCACATGCACACATCCTGTTAAAAAGCCAAACTCCAAAACAATACTTTAATACAATGTAGAAACTTAAATTGAGAAACCATCAAAATGAGAAAATCCACTACAAATTGTTTCGCAAGACTGATTTCTTTTTTCTTTGTCTTATTGCTTCACCTGCTGCTAGGTTTGCTTCGAAATGAATTTGGAAACAAAAGAAAATGTGCCCAAAACTGTGGCATGTGTGAATATAAAGTGGCTGTGTTCTGATTGTGGCTCAGTACAGCTGGCTTTGTTCTCAATTATCACACTGGATTTGTATTCTCCCATTTATTAATGTGCGCTGGCTGTGTTAATATTTATGACTTTACCAATACAGCCAGGAACAAAAAGTCTATCTGTCGCCGAGAGATTTACTGTTTCAAACTAGATTTCTAAAAACAATCTTATTTAAATCACCAGGCATTTTGTAAACATATTTGAATAAGACACAAAAGCGGCAAAAGTGTTCATGGACTTCTTTTGCTTTGTAACCAATTATTATTCTAAGTAGTCTCTAAGTAGTCTTTTGCTTTGATATGTTCCATTATATATCCAATTATTATTATTTATATTTGCTTATAGGTTCAGTCAACAATGCGTATCTGGAGAAACCAAAGACGCTTTACCTGATTATTGCCATTCAAAACAACCTAAACAAACAACAATAATTCAATACATATTAATGCTGATGTTATTACTGAACTTTGATAGATCAAATGTGTTAAGCTGCACCCACCCACAGTACTGACTCTGCTACTGTTATACTTTTAGTTAGCACATGTAAATCCACATGAGGGAGCCAGAGTGCCAAAAACAGGCTCTACACTTTCCATTTCTTTAATTGTCTTTCCTCATCCTTATTTCTCTCCCACTTTCTGTCTCATTTTCTCGTTTCAGTCTCTTTCTGCCGCTCCCTCTATCTTTCTCTCTTTCCCTGCCTTTCTCTCTCTCTCTCTCTCTCTCTCTCTCTCTCTCTCTCTCTCTCTCTATCCTCCACACAGCTTTGCATTTGAAAGGCTTCAGCACATGAAAGTAAATGTCAGGGCCAAAGAGCAGAGCTAACAGTCAGCATCAACACACTGGCTCACACTAAGTGGGTCTTGTAACCGGTTACTTCTATTTTGCTTTTTGGGATAAAGTTTACTTCTAAGATTTATATACTTTGTACACCACATTCACATAACTACTATCCATTACTCTTTGAGCCCAGTTTTTAGTAAACTTGTTGTGAGTGAGACTGATGTTTGGGGCCATTTAGACAGCATTTTTGTACTCTAATCGCTACATTAAACTCCTCAAAATATCTCAAAGAAAATGTAACAAAACAATATGTCTTTGCAATATAATAGTTTGGAAATTCTGGTCATCTAAAGGCATGTCTTCTCAATTGATTAGTTAACTAAAAGAAGGTGTGGTCAAATCTCTCAAACAAAATAATAATTCTTTGATCTAAGCGTTGCATAATCCAAGCTGCACTCAAGAACACTTATGTAGATTTGTTGCAAAAAACAAACAAAAAAAAGTGTATATTAACTCAATAATTTGTCTCTAAAAATGTAGGTAGCTCACTTATTTTTGCAAATCTTTGGAATCTGAAATTAAGACATCCAATGAAATTAAACCAGAAATCAAGCTAAAGAATTATTAAAAGAGGTAAACTCAAATTCAGTGAAAGTGTCAGCGAAAATTAAAAACTCTGCTGTAAAGTGCAACATGTAACATGGAATAATGCTAATAAAATAAACTATGATAAAGTAAACAAATGCAAAGACACCGGGGGTTGGAGCAATACAAAATATATAATCAGGACAACAGTGCAAACAATCATTGCAGTTAGATAAAATTATTTAGACATAGATTATTAAATGACTGGTGTGGGTCAACAATTTAAAGACAAGGGTTAGTTCAAGCATGACCAAAGCAGCTTGTGATAGAGTTATGGGTCCCTCTAGTGGCCAAAACAAAGCACCTCACCTTCCCTACCAACACTACTCTATACATCATAATACATTTTCTTGGTTTATCTCTTGTAAATTATTTATACATGTGGCATTTTTACATGTTGATGAATAGAAATACAACTTTAAAATATAAATTCGTATTAGCAAAAATGTGTAAGTCACGTGAACAGCTGGTTTGTACAAACAGACAGACAATAGAAGGAGACAAAAGACCCAAAGAGAATTCCCCAGAGAATATACACTGCAGAGCCTGAAGCAACTGCAGCAACAGCAATGGACACTAGATGGCAGCAGGGCATAGAACATGTATGTTACTTGGCCACGCTGGGTTTTTGTGAATGGAAACCACAAAGTCAGCCAGTTTCGTCATCATTAATGGCATTTTGACTGCATTTGTCTAGCAACTGAGACTTGAGTTTTCAAAAGATTCCTATGTTCACCTACCCCCTACTTCCACCCACATCCATGTATTTACTGCAGTTGTCATTAATTGAAAAATAAACACTGATGAAGTAATTTTATCACATGAAAAATGAAACTTTCTATAAATAATTTAAACCACAGCTAAATCAAGAAAAATTATGACTATAATATAATATCACCTGTTTATGTTTAGGTGATGTTTTCAAGCTTGACTTCCATTCTACTTTGCTAATGCAGTTAGTCACATGACATATAGGTGCTCACGGGTAATGTGCACTTTTGACCTTAAAATTTATTTTTTGTTATTTTGCTGTATTAAATATTGTTGTTGGAACAATTATTGTTATTTTTTTCTGCCAGTAAAGCCAGAGTTACACAGTTATTACAGCAATTCTTCAGGGCACAATACCACCATGACTAAGCTTACAATGTGGTTTAATGACTCCTTGTTGCATTAAGTGCGTTCAACTTATATAAACTGCTTTCTTGGCGTTGTGCAGTGTAAGAGGCACAAGAATAGCAACCAATTCTATCCCTCCCTTGACTTATTTCTGTAATCGTCGCATTATTGTTTTGAGCCTCTGCTGAGCCTACTTAGTTATTGTCGATGCACCTCTATTTCCAATTAGCTCTGTATATCCTTTCAAAAATGTAAGAATATCAGCTAGTGCACAGGTTTTCAGAAGCTATAACTAGAATGTACCGGAGACATATGGACTGAAATAGACATATATGTCAAATAAGTTACAAAAAGGCTTTTGGTAAGAAAACTTTAAAAAGTGAGTTGTCAGTTTTAGTCAGTAATGTACTTTAATAATCTGGCAGGGCCCTTAGTTCTTCTTAAAATGCATACATACAGTACAGTAGCATTTTAATTCCAGGGTATAGCAGTATAGATGGTCCCATCCCACATATAATATAACAAAGCACTAATGGTTGTTGTTTGAAGCTTTCAACACCAGAGGGAGTAAGAGATCTTTACAGCTATAGTTCATTGTTTGGTCACTGTGCAGCCACATTTATTCTCACTTGTATTGAATCACTACTTACTGTCACTAGTATTAATCACTAGTAAGTATACAAACTATCAACTCATTATTTTTTATTCATTAAAACATTTACTGCCATTCCACATATAGGTGGTCCATGTGGTATCTTTAGAGGTGTTTACCTGCAACATTTTCTTTGTCTTGTTTAAATCTTTTTTTTGTTTATTTGCAAAAATGTAATGATTGTGATGTGTAAGCCATATATCACCTGATTTAGTCACATGATCCCACCTTGGTTTATCTAAGCACCCCTGTGGGTCTAATTTTTTACTGGTTGAAACGTGTTGGCGTCCCAATACATAGTAAAGGACTTTTAATTTACCTGTTAGTGTGCCTTGAATCTTACTCATACTGGAAGGCAAGTGCACCAAAAAATCCACATTATTATTTGCAGGCTCACAATATGCATTTTTTCATTTTTCTGTAATTTTTTTTATAATAGATGAAATGTGTGATATGTAAATTTTGGACATCTTCAAAAATAGTCATGATATTAATTAAAATTAGATATATTTTCCACTTTTATGCAAGTCATCAACAATATAGACAATCTCAACTATCTGATAATGATGGGCGAAGTGAGTTCAGTCATTCAAAGCATTCTTTACGCCAACTTGTAATCTCTGGACTTTTTCCACCTTGCCAGTGTCAGTCGGAACAAAACAGTACGTTTTGAGCTACAATCCCAAAGTCAACACAGAATAATCTTAAAACAGTGAAAAGTTATTGAAAAGTTGTTGTCCAATGTCAACTTGCGAGACAGCTTGCATGTTGCATTATGGGAATTGTAGCTCTTCTGTCTAATTAGCCACAACCCTCAAGCTATTACACTGCCCTATTACTTACTTATTGTCTCTCGGAGCATATGAAAGACCATTTCTTTCATCATTTGGGTGCTTGTGCGTGGAGGCGATGGCAGGTGAGTGGGCGGACCGGCTTCTAGACACGTTCCAATGAGGCCTTCAGACATACCTTCATCCATCACTTAGCCTGGCACACGGACACGCCCCCTTCCCATGGCTAAACAATGTGGACGCCATTTCAACTGTCCCCGGCTTGGGAGAATGTAATATAGCAGACTATGCATATATTTCAATGCCGTTGTGTCTTATGCATAACAATAAGGAAGTGGTAAATATGCTATCTGCTTGATTTATTGCAATTCCAACGTGTCACAGATCAAATATTTAGTGGGAGATAAGAAAGATTGTTAGATAATTCGACTTAGCATATGTAATCCTGTAAACATCTTGGTAAGCCCCTAGTGCATAATTTTGCATGTGATGTTTATTTATTCATCTTTGTCGTTTTTGTTCGCTATGAGTAATGTATTTGTAGCACATAACAATAACTGATTAATTTTATACTTTAATGACAACTTAATCCTGTTCTAACATAGTTTTATCATCAAAAACAGCTGGAGTTTTGTTGGTGAGATACTATTCTGTCCCCTCTGAGCCTCTGAAAACACAAATTGTCTTGTTTTGTGATGTCATATCAACAAGGTCTCACAGAAATCGATGACCTATGCTACGTTGTGTTAATGATATATCATGACATTTCCATTTGATGCTGTGAAAAGCTTTGTATTTTTAGACGGGTGTTTTGGTTGACATTTTTTGGGTTATGAATAAGTTTAGGTCTGAAGTTAGAAAATGGGTAAATTAGGTCTGAGTTGGAGTTGGTTAGATTAGAATTAAGATTTGTTAATATTCATAAATAAAAACACATCTTTATTTCCACTATGCAAATTAACTGGGTAGATAAACAACAAAATGTCAAAAACATACAATAAACATGTTTTTTTTTTACATCAATATGTTACGAAAAGCCAAAAAGTAAAATTAAATTTTGGGCTGGGGCTTGGAGTAGGTTGATTTCCCTGAAAATGTCACTATGACTGGGTTGCATGGATCTGCAAAAAAGGCAAAAGTACATGATGTACATTTACACTTAAATTGAGATTGGGTTGCTTATGTAGATCTCTGAGAGCACTGTTTCCAGTCGATCCATCAGTCTAATCATCCAGACTTGTTATGATTATTTGTTCTGTTCGATCATTTCCTTCTATGTAATTTCCTTTACCCTCAGTAGATGAAGTCATTTCTTGACATGGGAAACACATAATTGTTGTGTGTTTTTATACTTTTTTGCTCTGCATAAGGTACCAAAGAAAAGCTATTTAAGAGCATGTTTAAAAAACAAAAACAACGCAATATGCATCATACACATTAAAGCGGTGATGCAACCCACAACTAAAAAAAATTAACACCCACTTTTTTTTATCCGGAATGCATTTTTTTATTTAGGAAAAAATGCAATTGAAAGAAAAATAAATAAAGATAACTTTTGAGGATCCTTATCTGCCATAAGCTCTGGGAAATACTACCCTTAACCCATTCCATTCTGATAACGCTCAGAGATGCTTTACATTACATTATTCAGTCACTCCACACACATCAGACCTGACCAGACTGACAAAAGCCCGGCTGCAACAGACGCCATAATTGTACTATACTGTAAGGAGGACTGCACAATTATTAGGACACAAATAACATATTTTCCTTCACAAAGTACAAAATATCCTTTTCTTTTCTGCTTCAATATGCAGTTAATTCTGTAGCTTACAAACATGTCTTAAAACAGTAATAATTTTTCTGTTCATCTCCCAGACATCCTTGAAGTCTGTACTCAGAGCAGAACTCGATTACTAAAAAAGAAAATTGCAAATTGAATTGCAATAGATATTTTTCTCAAATAATGCAGCCCCAAGTAGGTGGAGTATCTTCCCTGAAGTTTGAAACAACAATTTGGACAAAACCCTCTGCGTTTGCAGTTACATGCACAGAGTCTGACATTTGTGGTAGTAAAATCAGAAATCAGATATTAATTAAATTTGGAAGCGCATACGAACATAGCCTCTCTGGTTTTTCATCCAAGTACAAACCACACCCAAAGTCCTTAGCTTCAGAAAGCAAACAAAATCAGGCATTGACAAAAAGAAGATGGTTGTTAACACTCTAAGTACCAAAGTAACAATTCTGCATCCAAGCCAAATCAACAGAAATGTGGTAATTTGTGTTTTATGCTTATTAGTTCAAGGTTATTAAAATAGTCCACAAAAAGGCAATACTAAATGCATTCCTTAATAAAAAGCTCAACTCAATATTCAGTTTTTGTTTCTTCAAAACAACATTCATATTTTGTCTCAAGATTCAACACTACGCTAGTCATTGTATAAAATAATAAGCAGAGATTTTCCAGTATACATTTTGTTTAGTGTCTGCTGAATTCACCTTATTCTGCCCAGCTGTGGTTGACCTGTAGACTTCAGTTGCTGGCTTATTTTAACTGTTGACGTGTCAGTCTGAGATAGCGCCACAAGACATCCAATCTAACATCTTAGCTACCTTAACAGAGCTAAACAGGAAGTGTGCTGCCAAGAAAAGTGGGCAGGTATTCTTTGCTTGGTGTGGAAAAAATGCCATTAGTTGGTAAAATGATCAAGCTAACAATCAATCTAATATCAACAATCGGAATAAACAAGTTACAAAAGCTTTCAAGGCTTTCCTACAATAGCAACTTTAACAAAAGGAAAAAAATGTGGCATCAACTAAAAACTTCATAACGCAATGCTGGAGTTAACCATTTTAGACGAAAAGTAGCAGCTAGCAGCATTTGAATTAATCACGAATGAGTAATTGGTCCAGTGTCCTTGTCACAGTATAAAAGATAAGCATAATTCATCTAAACTTGTGTTGCATTTTAACAAGCAGCCCAAAGGCATAATCCCCCAGGTTAAACTGTCTGTTGGCCAACAAAGCCCACTTTTCACCCACTCACAACGAAGCCAAAACTTGAAAACTAAATGCTACTATATAAAAAGTAATGGTTAAGTGATGGGGTTAACATCTTTCTCATTAGGTGAAGGACAAGGAGTTTCCATGGTAACATCATTAGTTCAAGTGATAGTAAAAAAAATCTGCTTCATTTGAATATATTCTTTGAGGTCAAAGCAATTAATATGCAGTGTTTTTATCTTTTTTATTTAGTAGTTAGTTGGACAACATTATTATATCTTAATAGAACATGTCAAAAAGCTTAATGAACACACAATTTATGAATATTTCATACTTTAAACTCTTAATTAGATAGTAATGCCAAGCCTATGCTTAATACATTATTTGTTCATTATTTAGATCTTTGTTCATGTTTATTAGTGCTTCTTACCATCTGGCTTCAAGCTTATAACACAAATTAGCTGTTAGCACTTTATAGCAGTATGCAGCACAATAAGCTAATGTGCGTTAATATGTACATATACTTTTCTTGAGTTGATTTGTTCTTCACATGCAACGTTTCATTGCATTGCTAACCAAGCGATGCACAAACAAATCTAAATCTATTTAAGGTGTTATCATAAAAAATTTCCGAAGTAAAAAATAAATGCAGATAACAAATAAAGATATGCCACTTTTGTAATGAAACATGTTCCAAAATATAAGCCATCCAGCTCACTATTGTAGATATACAACAAAATGCCAAAAACTTACAATAAGCCTTTTTCACACCTTTTTTACGCCAATATGTTACGAAAAGCCAAGAAGTAAAATAACCACGAATTTAGTTCGAATCCATGTAGCGTCATGTCAAGTTTATGCCTCAAGTTACTAAAATGTAAGTAAGGTAAGTTTTGGTCTGGGGCTTGGAGTAGGTTAAGATTCACCCGTTAAGTCCAAAGAAAATGTCGTCACGTTGCTTCAACCAACATTCTTGGTTATTTATCACATTGTGCATTTCGTTGTATATCTACGTTTTCTTCGGAGACTGTGCTCCTTAGTAATATTATCCCTAACTTAGTCAGAAAAATTCACCGGTGATCAGAAGGGAAATTGAGGAGCCTATTGTACATGTCTTCAGTGGTAGGGGAAAGAAAAACACCAAGAGGAAACCTATGCAGACACAGAGAGAACATGCAACCATAGAAAAGAACAAGCCATCAATTCTTGCTATGGGCTTGAGCAACAATCGCTGTGCCACCACATAAAAAAAGACTGTTTTATAAGATTATTTAGATTAACCCAAAAGAGAACAAAAACAAATGGATGAATGCTACTTATACTTTATTTTTTCCCAAAGAGATTATCTTCAAACATTATTTTTTGACAGCAGAGGATGTCACAAAAGAAATCACCTCAAATACCACCATTCTGGAAACAATAAGAACAGATGAAGGTAGTCCTTGTTTTCTATTACAACACAACTATGTAACTATTTCCATCATGTAATACTATATCTGAAATAGAATGCATCCAAGGCACAAATTTCATCTGTGCGTTTGAAATTACAATCGTCATTCATGTCATTGTTCCTGTTTGCCGGTACTACCTGTGGCATTTCTATTTGCTCCCATCTGTTTTGCTCTCATGCATATGTTCATCTCCTGTCTAATCTTCATCTTGTTGTCAGGTGCGGGCCGGTCACACGTGTCGGTAATTGCTGTAGGTGAAGAGCAGCCATCTCAAAGTCACTTAATCGGCTCGGAATCTCATTTTCTCTCCCTTCCTCTCCGTATTCCCACTTTCCAGCTAAATATGTCATCGCCGGGAGCATTTTTTCCAACCTTACCAACCCCCTTTCATATTGATTTTTTTTCACCATTGATTTGAATCTACTTCAGTGTGCATGCACAAGTCACTGTTGGGCAGAATTACTGATATTTGTACTTGCCCGAATGGATTTTTAAGCTTTTGGAGTATTTTGCCTTCTCTCCAAAGCCCGTAGAGAGCTTTTTAAAATGAGTCTTTATTTTAGAAGGACTTTGCTTGGAATCAATGGTTTTAAAATGCAAGCTTGATGAATTGCTTTGCGCATAAAGGAGACTATGGCATATTATCACTCCACTCCAATCCATATCTCTTCCAGTTTTAATTATAATATTTGTCATTTGAAAAAGGAATTACGCCCTCTCGCAGACAGTGTACAATGATATTAAATTATCCCAGCGCAAGTAAAAAGAACAAAAACTGCAAAGCGTATCTGAGAAATGATTAAGATTCCGAGAGTGTGCGATTTCTATTAGAGCAACTTCATATTGGTTGGCTAAAAACGCAAAACATGTTGTCTAAGATAACAGGGAAAATAACTGTCATGTGTGCTTGAGAAATGGTCAAGATTTATGAACTGTGAAATAAAAATGGAAAGTGACGGTCATGAGGCTTATGTTATCACAGAGTAGCATAAGGACCTTCATACAACAAGATGAAAGTATGCCTTTCTTTCTAGAGATTGCTCTTATGGAAATGATGATTGGGATAAATGTAGAATTTAAATTAGTATCACAACATAAACAAGAAGACATTATGCTAACTGGACCGATATGTGCTTAAAAAGACAACTTTGGAATCACATTTACCAGAACCAAAGAAACAAGTTCAAGGACTTTCAGAACCATGGTTTCTGAAGAAAAATATCTCACAGACAAAACTTTAGTTGTGTTTTTAGTTGTGTCCTTAAAAATGTAAACAAACATAAAATGAAATTTACTTCCTACATCAGTGTACATGTTTTGCTCACTTACCTAATGCATTCTGAGCCTCCGAATTGTGTCCGACACGTTTTAAGCTTTTTCATAGCTGTAAGGGGAAAACAGGCCGGTATGCTAACTGCAGTCAGCCACAACCCAAACAAAAACAAATGAACTTAGTAGAGTATGGTGAATAAACAGGACATTATTAGATGTAGTTAAGAAATTGCAGACTGATTTCCAACTGAATAGATACATCATTATTATAAATAAAATAAAAAATGGTAAGATACAGGTATAGTCCCTTTAATTAGGAAGATAATGAAAAGTCAGCTTTGAACTATGTGTGCCCTTTAAAAATAAATACACCAATCAGCCGTTTGTTTAGAATAGTTACACTTGCTGTGATCGTTCACTCAGCGCAAAGAAAGGCTGACCATGGTAGGCAAAAGAGTCATTTGTGAGACAGCTGCTACAAAAAGTGAATCAAATAATGACGATTGTCAGTCACCCAGAAATCACACAATTGCAGGGATTATGCATTACCTTTGTACCTCTAGCCATTTTTCAAAAAACATAAGCATCTTAAATGCAACCGTGAAGCTGCCAGCAAAGGACAATCACTTTGGCTGTTTTGAGCAATAAACCATTAGGTAACTGTGAAATCTTTAAACATAAACACTCCAAGTCTCCTTTAATATGAGAGCTTTTGTAACTTAGCATGTTTATACCCACCAGGCAGTGTCTCCAGAAATATTTGACATTGTTGCATGCACTCCTTTGCTGCAGGCCTGAATCCATAATCTGTCACACTATTGTTCTAATGGGTTTAGAAGTGAGCTCAGTTACACACCCCGAGGACCAGGGATCACTGCATAACCTTTTTGGACGTTGCTGCTGGCGGAGACTCTGAGTTTCCTTCCCTTTCCTCTTTAAATTGTACAGTGTATATGACAATGGGATTACTTTGACATAGGTGAATGAAGTAAAAAGAACTATATCAGGTAACATTTAAAAAAGGAAAAAAGCTCATGGAAGTTGAGTAGGATTTAAACAAGGAATTGGATAATTTTAGTTAATCCTCTGTCAGTAAAACAATAGGATTTGGAGATTTGCCGAAAGTATACTTTTTGGTGTTAAGTGCTTTTGATTACATCTGACTACCTTGTATGTGTCACTATGATTAGTTGTGAAGGTCTTTTTACAACTTTATAGACCCTTTGCAACAAATTGGAATGCTAACGTGAGCTAATTCATGCTAATTACATAAACAAGCGTACTTCTTGGGTTTGGGGAACAAAAACCTAATTTTCTTTCCAAAAGAAAATAAGAATTAACAATGGTTACAATTACTTTAGTATTGAATGCTATTTATAATTAGAACAAATTTGAAAGAGAGATCCATTCCTCTCTCAGTATTCCCCAGAAAGTGTCAGAAATATGTCTATTAATTACAACAAGGATACTTTTTGAATTTAAGAAGACAATAGATGCAATTTCTTATTATCTGGACTAATTTAGACCAATCTTTTGTCATTGTTAACTTACAGTATGTAGTATATCCTCATCAAGATTCAGATTTGTAAACCGAAATCCCAAAGTCTGGATTTTTTATAAGGACATATAGTCGTCTCATGTTTTATGAGTCTTCTTAGTCATCGTAGTTTCCATGATTTAATTTGCAGTCATACAAGTTCGTCAGCTATTTGTGGTCACAACTCAATGAATATGTGTCCTAGAGACGTGGAATTAAAAACTGGCTAATAGCTCAAGAGTGGTAGAGCTTTTTTTGTCTTTGACTGCAATGTGACACCCTAAGCAACCAACTAGTTTGCCTACGCTCAAAGCCACCCCTGCCTGCATAGAAGAGGAGAAGAAAGAAATTAGTTAGTCTTGAAAGCTTTTTTTGGTTACAACTAATTAGATTGGAAATGCTTCTATTACAACATAAAACCAAAACATAAACAATGGATTTTCAGGGTTTAAGGCACAAAAAACAAATTTTCACCTGAATAGAAATGAAGAAAGAAGTAGGTACAGTGAAATCTATTTATAATCACAAGAAACTAGATTGAAAAAAAAACATTCATTCTTCTTTCCATATTTCTCATCATCAAAGGAAATACTTCTGTCACAACATAAAACCAAAGTGGAATGCTATTGTCCCCATACATTGCAGGACTGTCCTTGAGCATTAGCGAGCAGCCAACCACTGATGGATTAAAGAAGACGTGGGCGTGGAATGGGAAGAATCTGCCCCCTTCACCGCTTGGCTGGTCGGGGATATCCAGAGCCAAATTCATTTTTTCTCCCCACTCTACTTTCATTCCACAATCCTCATCACAATCTTGTCTGAGAGCTCGATCGATGCCCAGGCAATAGAGTTTCTGAAATATGCTGCTGCCAATGGAGCGTGATTTATGTCCTGTGTAGGCTAAGAGCTTGTACTTGTGCCAGATTTCCTCAAAAGGGCCTCATAGATTACAAAGATCAATCAGAAATGTAGATAGTTTAGCGCCCGGGTAATCTTTTAAGTTCAACTCGAGAAGGCTTTGTATTATTTTTCCAATAGCAGAACACTGGGTTTTATTGGTCACGTTTTGCGGTTCGTTTTTATCGGTGATGAACAATTCAGGGTCTCGGCGGAGTCAGCGAAGTTTGGAAGATGTGTGGTGATGATTCGGTTGCGCTTATCTAATAGAGTCGGAGTTACGGCTGTTGAAGAGCTTTATCATCAAGAAGACAATAAAAGCAAAAGTGGTGTTCAAATGGTTGTTGAGAAGGTGGACAAGCATGATGGAACGATAAATTGAAACTAAAGCTCCACTGCAGGATATTTCTTTTAGAAGAAACTTTTATAATTGTATTAGCTTTACACAATGGGGCACTGGTTAACTGACTGATTGGCAATAACTTATATTCAGTTTTCTCCAGAACAAATACATTCTGAAGCATCTTGAATCGAAATGACTAGTGCAGATACTAGATAATAGATCTGGTCGCTATTGTTATGAGTTATTGTAGCTAAACAGGCTTAAGCTGTTAGATGTTTGAGAAGTTTGTGTGTTATGTTATAGCATTTGTGTTTGTTTGTTTGTTTGTTTGTTTGTTTTTATTGCAGCTCACATGATTACTCATTTTTCTTATCTTAACTGTTTTGCTGGCAAGCTTTAGCCGCACTTTTCATAGGTTTCACCCATAAGATTGTCCCTCTTTTTTTGCTGTGTTGTTAGCATGCTAGTAGTTGTTGTTAGTTTTAAAAAGATGGCAAAGCTGCTCGCATTGGTCCTTGAAAGTTGGGATATACAAACACATATTAGGTAAATGAGCCTGAATATTTTATAGTAAATGCCTCCCGTATAAACTGACAGTGAAGCGAGTTTGGTGGGAGACGTGTGCGAGTTTCTTGCCTTGTACACCATCTCCAGTCCACTGTGATCCGTGTTTGTCCAAAGCTACGCGGATTCACATGGATTCTCACAAGAACGCTCATTTTATGCTTTGAAAGTCGTATCAATTGCCAAAATTATTACATCAAAAAATAAATATTATGTATTATATTTGTGTTGATCTTGTCCTGCTCTTAGGCATTCGCATCTTATGTATTAGTACTTATTAGAACATTTTGGTTTCCCATCTCCAAAATGAGAGAGGAAGTTTTCTTTTCTGGCTGCAAAAGAAATTCCAAATGGGGGAAATAATCAAAGCAATCTTGCCTGAAATGCTAAAGCTACAGAAATGCTCAAAACAAGCCTGGATGATTCATGGACAGAGTGTAAAAGATCTCAAGAGATCTATGATATCACAAATCTGGGAAATTCCAAACTGTGTTTTCTGAGGCTCATAGTGAAAAGAATAGTACACAGAGGGAACAATATAATTAAAAACTCAAAATACAAAATAGGTGTCCTTTAATTTTGAGAGAAGTACTGAAGTGAAATAAACAGAAGCTATCTTAGCTGAAGATGCTAGGCCCACAGTGATGATGAACCTAGGCAACAATTTGAAAGGTACTGTATACTGTGTAAAATAGACACTTTGCTAAGCCAAAAAGAAAAAAAAGCAAACTTTACTTAATATGTTTACTTAAAACTATAGACAATTCAGATTAAACACGGACAATTATTATATTCTTTTTGTATTTCAAATATACATGCACCTCGTAATTATAAATCATGCTTTTGTGGCAGCTGCTTTACACTGTTTTGTAACTCTGTCAGAACATGTCAATAGCGTTTGCATAAATTATGGAATTTTAGCACCGAGCACAGCGGGGTCTGACAAATGACTGTGAAGTGGATGCAAACAGTGGCGGCGCTCCGAATGGAAGAGTTGTTTTCTAGTTGATTACAGGTGGACCAGGCTCTTTCATATCGTTCATTTCCAAATACAACACAAACGTACAAAGAAGTCAACTGCTGAGTGTAATTATAACCTGTATGCGACTGTGCATGGGGAAAAAGATGACAGATAAATACGCAGTTCAGATTAGGTCTATTCATAAACAGAACCACTTCAGAAAGGGAAAGTTACAGAATTTTAGAAGTAGTACCAAAGAGATGAAGATGAATGTTCGGAGTCTAACATTTTGGTGATTTTTTTTTTTTAGAGATGAAGTAGTCGATTTTGCTGTGAAAAACAAATTTAGTCCATTTGAATGGTTACTGCTTTCAACCTTTTCACTTTCATAACACATTTCTGGCTTCATAATTATTCACCACACTGATTTTATTAGCACTTTCCGCACTGCACTTTATGACTCCCTAAAAGTCTATATAGTTTTATAAAGTATATATCACAATCAGGGTATAACCTAAAAATGAGGGTTTGAATTAAGATTAGTTTTATATTGTTATGGTCACGGTTAGTTCTTTAGAAACTTGAATTCTAATGTTTGGTACTTGCTAGATAATTACTATTTCACAAAGAGGGCAAAATATAACCTTCATTTTCTTGATTACCTTTTTGAACATTTAGAGCTCTGGGACATAGAATGTTAGGGTCAATCCTGTTACGTCACCACTGTAAAAAGTGATACAATACCCAAAGTTTACCAGGTAGGTAACTTGAGAACACTTACAACTACCACATGGCCAAGACGCACCACAAAACATAATAACTTGACTTATAACTTTGTTTGCTCTGCCTTACAGTTTTAAGCTATTTAGATGTACATACTGTATGTTGGTTGTCTGTAAGGTGTAAATTAGAATAACGTTTCCCAAAGTGGGCATGGTACCCCTCAAGGGACCTCGAAGAAAAATCTGGGGTTGCAAGATAACTTTAAGATATCATTTTGCAATTTTTATTACTTGATATTTCACCTTTATTTATTTATTTTATTTATTTATTTATTTTTTTACTAGAATTATCATTGACTAAAATTTGGTCCTATAAACAACTTGAAATTACTACAGACATCTATTTTATTTTGATGTGGGGGTCATAGGTTTGTCACATGCTAATTTTCAGAAAAGATGGGAACTCTTGACTTACAACACCAAGTTATAATTCATACAAGTAAGAAATTAAGTCACAATGTCAAATTATATACCAATAAAAAGATAGATTCAAGTTAATAGAACCTATGACCTTTTTGCATAAAAACATCAGATACATACTAAAGTACATGCATGACAGCTTGCATTATCACCTATACCGCTAATAAGGTCAAGGTTTTATTTGATAGTGAGCTTGGTTATCATTATTCGAGAATACGATGACTTGAGCCCTGAGAACCACCTTAAAGCACAGTGAGTTTCCACAGCTGCATTTTAACATTAATTCATGAAAACAAGTAAGTCTGACCTATCTTACACTTCGTACATTCTATACGCATTATCTGCAAAAGCAGAGTTGAATGATTGAATCAAGTAAGAAGGACTTAATAATTTTTATGACCTGTATTGTAATTTTGAATGTGGTTGTTTTAATGAGTAAAGTTTACCTTGTGTTGGTTTCTTTATTTGCTTGCTGTTTATTTGCTCATTCTATAATACTACCTTGCTGAAAACAAGACCATAATTCCACAAGAATAGCACAGTTGCTTCATTTGCCCTTAGACCATTTAGTCCAATCTATCCTGACTTTGCACTGGTACAAAAACACACTTGACTTTCTCATCTTAGCTAATAACATCCATTCAGCGCAATGTCCATGCTCTAGTCACTTACTCACACTCCAGACCCACAATTATAGTCCGATTACTTTCTGGTTAACGCCTCGTGCTCGTCTTATATGCCCTCAAGCCGTAAAGCCACAAGTGCAGCGTCTAAAATCTATACAGCTCACTTAAATTAATCTATTCAAAGTTAATTTAAGATGACTGTAATTCCTTACAATGCAGTTATCGCGCGCAGACATCATGCACCATTATGTCGAGCTGTGAAGAACGCACAAGTGTCTGTAATTTTACCATTGAATCGTCCCTAATTGCAAATCTATGTATCATTGTCTCGCAGGACAGGTTTTCATTATAAGCCTTCTGCAATGAGATTAGTGCTTTGGCAACAATGGGAGCAAATTGGAGTTTTCCTTTTGGGTTAATTGAATTATTCCTATCTGTCAGCTTGGAACTCCAGCTATTATTGGATTAAACACAAGAGGCAGTAATTATATCATAGCCGAAAATATCTGTCAACGTAATGATTGATGGCTGCTTTTAGCCAGAGTTGTCTGACTGACTGTATCATAATGAAAAAGGTTCATCGAGTGTGTTATGATATAGAACATGAATGTGGGTTTTTATATGCGGCAGATTGAATGCTGAAATTAGCTTAAATAAATGCATTATTCAGGCGTTCCTTGGAGTCGTGCCCCAAGCCGTGTTAATCTGTATTGACACGTTGAAGGCTAATATGGAAAGAACAAAAGCACAGGAAGCAGCAGCAGTCATCACTCCCACATACGTCTTCGATAATACGACTTAAGACATATGCTATAGGAATAGGTATGAATCACAGTTATTAGGTAATGATTTTTGCCTAATGAGCTGTTGTCGTTTATATAAAAGCAGATCTATTATGTAAAATCCACTGGTGTGAGTTAGAGCTGCATCTAATGATTATTTTGATGATCGATTAGTTGGGCAATTATTCTTTTGATTATCAATTAGTCGTTTAGAACACAAAGTGACTTATATAATAGTGCTGCAGTCTTTTAGTCGTTTAGTCGATTAATCGGTCGGTGCATTCTTAGTCGACCAACATTTTTTACAAGTCGATTCATTGTCAAATTTACACTGAACGTGATCATCTTAAATTAGAGCAAGTGAATCTGAGCCTGAAAGAAAGCCTATTCAACAGATTAAAGTAGATTTTGACTAGTTTAAATAAGATTGCCAATAGAACAAGCGTAAAATATCTTGTTTTTACTTTAAATTTGAAAATACACATTCATTCTAACTTGAAATCTGCAGAAATGCCTCTGTATTTGGAATAAGAACACATTGTACGTGTTCTATGGGCAAATTTTAAAATATTCTCTATATTATGATAGATGCCATTAATTTCAACCCCTTTTCTTTAACTTGTGAATGTGTTGAACAAAAAAAGTAGTGAATTAGCTGAAGATTTTGGACTAAATCATTGGTCTTATCTGCATTCTTTACATAAACACACGGTCAGAATTTCAATTGTTGGCTTTTCGTGAATCCAAGCCATTTTAGTCTTTTTGAGTACAGCTTGGGTCAAATACAGAGTCAGATCAAAACATACTTTTAAGCTTCAGAGCTTTGGCCACACCCTTTTAAGTCGATCAATCGGTTGATGAGACAAGATTTTAGGCGACCAAGAATTTCTTTGGTCGACTAAAGCTCTATATATAAGACTTCTGCCCTATTTGAGCTGAGTAACGTTGCTAGAGGTCGTCCTGGAGATGTCAGTTTTAGGTTTGTCAAAAGTGTCAAAACTCAGATACTAATCGATACTAAAAACTGGAATCAAAGCTAGACCCTCATTTGAACAAGGATCAGCACTTTAAATATCACCTTCACAAGACAGAACTTTATATTTTCTGAGAAGTTTTACCAATTATTCTGAGCTTTACCCTAACTAGTTTAAAACCAAAATGTTTAATAAAAGTATTTGTATTTTGTGCTGGAAATGTCAGTCTAGTGTATCGTATAATAGACTGAATATAAAAGTGTATTACTAGGCAGAACCTTAATTATCAGAATCAAAACTGTTTTTAATGTTAAACTCAAACGTCTGTACCTATAGCGCATGCTCTATCATACAAATATGCATTCAAATACATATACACATACATATTTTAAATGTATATGCGTGACAACTTACACATTTTCCACAGTCGCCTTTTAATCAATTCTGCATGTGGCTAGATACGGGAAGTACGTCGTAAACAGACTTTGGGACTGCTATCTTTGTTCTCCATCCTTCCTTGCAACTTTAGCAAACAGGATATTCATCTCCCCTTTGTTTTCACCCATCTTCTCCTCATTTAAACTTATGCGGCATAGACATCACCACTACACCGTTTTATTTTTGGCTCAACACATTTCTTTCCATGTCCAAATATGGAAAAAAAAGAACTGTCAGTCTGTGAACTAAATATTTCTAAAGCCTTATTTTCACTTTCAAAGCTTCTGTTATTTGAAATACACAGCATGACCAAGACACGTATTTTGTTGGAATACCTTTAGCTTTAATGACATCTTTCTATGAGCTTCTGCAATGCTACGACATATGTCCATCAAGTAATGCATTCATCTCTCACCAAGATCTTGTATTGATGATGAAAGAGTGTGATTTTCTGGCAATTCCTAAGATTCTGTGCACTCTGGTGGCCAAGCCATGTGTGAAATCCTGCTCCTGACCTTTCACAATGAGCGTCCATGAATGCTTGCATTGTCAACTTGGAAACACCCATGCGTTAGTGAAAAGAAATTTATAGATAGAAACAGAGGTGTGAATTTGCAAGCTGTGACTTGGACATGAGTCAGACTTTGAGTCGTTATTTTGATGACTTGAGACTGGACTTGATAAAATATACTTAGGACTTAATTTGGACTTAAGGTCAGTGACTGAAAGCGACATTGTGTAACTTTCTGTAAGTGAAAGTCAAGTCACAATTTAATAGAAATAGTAAGATTGCATCATTCTTTAGAACATTCCTATTGGGGATACATTTATTTTATGTAAAAAATACAGCTAAAACAGCAAAGTTTACATAGAAACACACATGAGTGTATCAAAGTAAATTCACACATTATATCAGTTATTTAATGCTATAAAGCAACGTGCTCTCATGGATGGATAATAGCACACCATGACAAATTGCGTATCATGACGACGCCCTCTGCCTGTTTTGGCGTGCAATTACACACTTGTTTTTTATGGCGTGGTCTGGACACGCAATGTGGTTGACGACAAACACAAGGTTTTTTAAGGGATTAACGGCTAATTTTAGGTCTGAAGTTGCAAAAAAGGGTAAGTGTAGGTCTGGGGCTTGGAGTTGGTTAAATTTAGGATTGTGTAGTATTCATGAATAATACACGTCTTAACATTCCCATTGAAATTAACTAGGACAGAAACTAAAATAGAAGTTGGATTCATATGACACACTGTTTACCATAGGGTGGTATTGACACGCTTATCCATGAGAACAGGCTGTAAAGATGTTCAAACTAGAAAAAAACATTCCTTTTAAGTCAAAGAGTGGAACATTCAAGATGTATTAAGTCATTTTATATAATGATTTGAAAGATTTTGACTGGACTTGTGGAGCACTACCTTTGGAACTAACTTAGACTCAGTGACTTGGGACATTGCTTGGACTTGCCTCCCTGTTGCTTGGTACTTAAACTTGAGACTTGAGACTCGCGAAACAATGACTTGGTGCCATCTCTGGATAAATAGTCTTGTCATTTGGCACGTTCAGATAGTCAGCTAATCTTATTCTTTGGACAATAGTGTTGCTGACCTTGCACTGACCAACTGAAGCAACTCAAGACCTATCTGCTTAATCCAAGCTTTCTTTTGGTCAAGCAGTATATGATTACTCACAAATTTAGAAAAGACAAAAGAAATCCATGCATGACACACAAAACATGACGACAGGAATCAAAACACTCTCATCGAAAGGTCTTAAATTCTTAATGGATCGGCTTTCCCGGCGCAGAGGTGGTTTGTCGCGCGAATAATCAATACGGGCAAAGTGAGGAGAGACAGGGAGAGGGCTGAAATATTAACCAAGTGCCATCAGAACGCAAGCCACAGCTGATGAAACAGGGAATCCATTACGTGCAAGTGCCTGTGAGTTGGGAGTTGTTGGAGGAATTGGATTGGAGGAAGGAGAGGGGCGTAATGCGCGTTCACCGCTTTATTGAGAACTCGTTGCGCGGCAAAATTGAGAAGCCATTGGTATCGATCAGAGCTAGAGGAGTGGAGAGAAAGAGGGGAGGGAAAATAGGCAGGGGTTAGACGAGTTATTTTCTTCATTTCCCCAAAGGCTGGAGTTTAGCGCGAGCACATCCAAGCAGGACGCAAGTTTGGGCTGGGTAGATTTATAATACCTGACACAGAAGTTCTTTCTAGCGCTAACTTGTGAATGAGCTCTGTGAATCTTTGTGGTTGGCATATTCTTTGTTCAACTAACTTCAGGCAGCATAGTGACTCTTTTCAGCAACCATTGGCAGCCATTATACTTTGCAGCTAGAAATGATAAGTAATAAATTTGTTTCCATTTGAAAAAACACTTTGGTAATAATCGATGAAGAATGGCTCAGAATTAGTTACAAAACGGAATATTAAGTAGTAATGATGTTGCTCATTTTAAAAAGTGAGCAGTATTATAGCTTTCTTTGTGTATTAACTCTTTCCCTGCCAATGACGACAACGTGTCGTCATAACGAACCCAACCGTAGCCTGCCAATGACGACAATTGTCGTCATAAGCTTTTTTTTATATGCGGCGATAGAGGGTTCTCTGACGCACGTGTCCGGTGCACCAGCAGTAAACAATCATGTTGCACTTTCATATATTCACCACCGGAGGGCAGTATCACATTAGCACAAGGCCGCAGAGGAAGCCAAGGACCGGAAAAATGCACGTCTTTCCTGTTTACATTACGGAGCGCAGTTGGCTGTGTTTAAGTAATCATCCGCCTCTAAAGGATCGTGTTTCTTTTCAAACGGATTACAGGCAACACATCTTGGACTAAAAACATTGTTGAGTAAGTTTAGAGCAGATATTTGATCTTAAAATGAAGAAAAGACGATCCTACTGGACTAGGAGTTTGAGGAGAACAACTCATGCAGCGAGTCTGGAGGAGAAAAACTAAACTTTCTCCTCTGTGAGCGATCCAAAAGTGTCAGAGTAAGTCAAACTACTGTATTTCTTCATGTTTGAAGGGTTAAATATAATCTTTGCCCTGTGAAAGCGTCTGAATCTATAGAATCTGCATCAGAAGTAGAAAAAGTCCTGTGATGCCTCCTCGTCTGTAACACAGCTTTTGTGGTTTAAAGATGAAAAACACACTCGACCTCATTGTTTTAATCACGTGAAGCTTGTATTTTTATCCTAAAAACATTATTTCATTGTACTGGCTCATATTCTTTCACTAAAAAGTAGAACAGACAAAAATAACACTGACATGAAGTTTGATTTAGAAAAAGGACGTTATCTCAAAAGTTTCTCGTCAAACACTGAAATGTAATGAAACAACGAATTTCAAATGTCTACAAAAAGAGAACGGAATAATGTAGAATAACATTTATTTTTTAAATGAAAGTAGACAATTGTAGGTCTCATTTGATGTACAACATGTCATGATTCCAGTTGCACAAGGTTTTTTGTGGAGCTGTGAATATTGCTTAAAATTAGCAAAAAGTCCTGGCAGGGAAGGGGGTCAAGTGAGAATAGGGCTGGCAGTGAATGAGTTAAAGTAACATTTGTTGTGTTTTCTTCTGTTAAACCATCTACTTTAGAGAAAACACTACATCTATACAGTTTTTATAAACAGAATGCAGAATTCATTAGCCTGGTACAATTCTACATGTTAGTGCATTTTCTAAGGAGTTAG
This sequence comes from Mugilogobius chulae, assembly GCA_038363315.1. Taxonomy (NCBI): domain Eukaryota; kingdom Metazoa; phylum Chordata; class Actinopteri; order Gobiiformes; family Gobiidae; genus Mugilogobius; species Mugilogobius chulae. Next base: position 16,511,956 of record CM076399.1, on the reverse strand, counting down.
CGTTAGCTTCCAAATATTGCAACTGATAAATAACAGAATCATTTCGGTGACTGAAAATCAGAAACACTATAGCCTTGTTAAAAATATTACTGTATGTAGAAACATTTTGTGTTACTGCTGAAATTGGCATACATGCTAATTTGTTACTTCAACCATTACAAATCGAACAGTAATATGTAAACTTTAGAAGTTTGAAGTTAATACTCATTACAAATGCGATGAGCATGTAACAACCTTGTTTGTGCAGTCAAAAAAAAAATATATATATTTTTTATTGGCTGCCCCATTCAAACACCTTCCTATACCCAAATTAAAGCAGTGGCCCTTAGAAATATAATCAAACATATAACGAACACACTTTTGTTTGAGACAAATAAAAAAAAAAGTGGTGTTTTTGTGCATATTTTCCTGTGAAATGTTTGGGCTTTTTACTAATAAAATGCACTAATACCTACTTTTATAACTTTTAGCTTTTCGTTCCATGCAAAGCTAAATTCCAAACACCATCACTTCTGGAAGAATCTCTTCTCCATTAAACAGGAAGTGCGCTGTTAGCATAATAGATCACTGCAAATCTTGCTCACTTTCTTTGTTTTGAAAAGCCTTTACTCATTGTAGTGAATAAATAAATTGCTAGGAAGGCATTAAATTAGTATTTAGCAAGCATGTGGACAGGTGCTCAATTAAAAGTGTTAAAGTGAACAAATTCTGCATTTTTAAAAGCATAAAAATGATAATGCATTTAAAGTTGTATTTGAGTTAAATGCAAGTCTCGTTTAGTTGCTGTTTTGGGATGTAAACTTACTTTCACTAGCAAGGACCACACCACCAAAGAATGCAATTAAGATATTTATTGATGATTGATGATTGATGGCTGGATCGAGAGACTGTGGATGGGGGCTCTGTCTCGGCGATCCGTGCAGCCGATTTAGGACCCCCCCACCTGTAGATAGAGATGTCTCCAGCAGGAGGACAGATGAGATGAGGGGTGGGAGGGTGGGGTCGAGAGATCTGAGACAAGACGTGTTGTTAGGAAAGGACTGTTTAAGTAGAGGCTTCTGGGTAATTGGAGGTGTGTCCGAGAAGACGAGCGAGGCGTGGTTTCCTGGTGCAAAGGAGCTGTGGTCCTGCTCCTGAAACTCAGTTAATATACATACGTACATTAACTCCCCATTCACTAGCAAGGACCACACCACACAAAGAATGCAATTAAGATATTTATTGATGATTGATGATTGATGGCTGGATCGAGAGACTGTGGATGGGGGCTCTGTCTCGGCGATCCGTGCAGCCGATTTAGGACCCCCAAAAGAGAGATGAAGAAGAAAGTGAAATGAGCACGTTCCCAATGACGTAATGAGCTTGACGATGTGTGAGTTGAGACAAGACTAGAGGAGTTGTATGAGAGTATGAGAATCTGGCTCAAGAAGGGAAGCTTGGCAGTAAGGAGGTACTAATAGCCCGAATGGAGAAAGCACTGGATAATGGTAGACTCCTCAAGAGACACTAAGAGATTCTAAAGTGATCTGCACGGTTACTGGAGGAGAAGTGTTCTGATGTGAGATTGGATACCAGGCCTTGGATCGCCCTGAGATACTGGAGAGTTTGGGCAGAAGCTATGGAAGCTGTCCAGGTGGCTAAGACAGGGGAGGAAGTAAATGAGTAAATACTGGAACGGCAGAACAACCTTGAGACAATTAGAAGAGAAGGTTAATGCATTGAAGGGAAAGAACCTCTGATGTCAAAGAAATCTGAGCGAGCCAAGATCAATGCAGATATGACGTGAACCATTATGAGTAGCAGGAACTGTACAGGAGGCAGCCTGCTCTGGGAGCTTTATTACCTGACCTGGGTCTGGCACAAAGGTGGAAACGGGTAGCAATGGACTCCGCTCTTCTGGCTTACGGAGAGAATGCAGAGCATAGTGAATGCAGACCCAGGGCAGAGACGAGACGTGTGAAACAGAAACGTGGGGCAGGATGACATCTTAACTTCAGGGTGGTACTGTGGAGGCAGGGAGTTCCTTCTCTTGGAGTAGTAACGTGAAACAAGCTAATTGAATACATGGAGCTAAGAACGGATTAGAGGGAACCTTGAGTCGACCTATCGGTTGTAAATTGAGCAGAGTGAGATTGTAGGCAAGGCCTGACAGACTGGAGAGCGAGCTGGATTAGTTGAAGGAGGCTAAAACGAAGCAGAATGTTGATCATCAGCTTTAGGTGGGAACCATCTGGATTCCTGGAATGGAAGCAGGTGCAGGGTCAGTTTAAATGATAGAGGTCTACAGAATGAGTAGCTTGTGAGAGGAGAGACATTGTTTGTGACAGAGTTGGAAAGAGAGAATGTGGAGGTTTGAGTCGTGTGGACTCGGGAGCAACTCAGACCCCCAAAGAATGCTGTAATGACAGTGGGATAGAACAAGTCGAAGGCTGATAATTGATTCGAGAGCGGGGTGAATGAAATTGTTCAGTTGTCAAAGCGCTCTCTTGTATGTAAAGGCGTAGTAAGATTGAAGTGCTGCCTTGGTGCCAATACCGTGGCATGAACTGGAATGCAGGATGAAATGGAGACTCGAGCTCTGTGGCTTGAGGATGGTCTGACAAAACAGAAGAGTAGCTGATGAGACAATGAGGTATGCAGATATTGGAGGTTGATTTTGAGAGGGACGCCATGGAAATGCGGACATAGTTAGGTCCTCGATGAACAACGAGGGAGAGCATGACATGAGGAATGACTGAGGAAAGAGTTGAATAGGATGAGGGACGATTGAGTTTAGGCTTGAATAGGGTGAAGGATGAATGAGGGAAGACTAGAATAGGATAAGGGATGAGAAAGGGGAGGATTGAAGGTGGGGACCCATCCTGGTGCTCCTTGAAGACTGCATGGGGGCATCTTTGTGCCTGCCGAGACTCCTGAAGGGGCGTCTTGTTGTCTGCCGAACGACTCTAGGAGGAGAGTCCTGGTGCCCGTCGAACGACTCTAGGAGGAGATCCTGGCGCCGTCGAACGACTCTAGGAGGAGAGTCCTGGTGCCCGTCGAACGACTCTAGGAGGAGAATCCTGGCGCGTGTCGAACGACTCTAGGAGGAGAGTCCTGGTGCCCGACAAACGACTCTAGGAGGAGAGTCCTGGTGCCCGTCGAACGATAGGAGGAAGTCCTGGAGCTCGTCGAACGACTCTAGGAGGGGTCTCGATTTGGTGATGAATCTGGGTGACTGGCAGTAGCTCTATGCTGGGCGGAAGGATGGATTGGAGGGAGTGAGAGATGAATGAGGGGAGGGGATGAGTGGGGAGAAGGTAGAATGAGGAGAAGGGTAAGGGAGACATGGTTAGCACAAGCGGTGGTAGCGTAGGATAGCGGACTGAACTAGAATGAATGAGGCGGCGATGGGTGAAATAACCCTAACTGACCAGAGAAGATGGTCTGAAGCTAGCTTGACGAGAAGTGGTGTAGAAGCCTAAACCGAAAGTGCTAAGACCATGAGCAGAATGGTATGTACTGAAGTGGAATGACGAGAGGAGTGTAGCAAGAGGGAAGCAATGCTAGCTAAAGAGCTGAAGTGACGCATGTCGGCGTATGAGTAGGCCTACGAGGACTGACTTAGGATAGCGGCACTACATATCGAGACTAAGCATGGGCAAGCTGAGTGAGAAGCCCTTTGTGGGCATAAGAATAGCATGGTTGTCTGTATAACAAGCTAGCATGACGAGAATGATGTGAGTGAACGAGATACAGTAGCTTAACCGTGACTGAAAAAGAAGCACAATCAAGCGAACGAATTAGCATAGCCGCTATTGAAAGAGTGAGCAAGAGGGAACGATGCTAGCTAACATGATGTGAAGCTGGTATTAGACGAAAATTGACAGAGTGATGTGTGTGAAGTATGCAGCTGAAATGTCGATACTGAGCGTGAGCAAGAGAAGCAAACCGCTTAGTATGCATCCGTGATAAAATAGCATCGCTACATGTGCGACAAGCTTGCATGATCTACGATGATGAGGCTATGAGTCTGATACGCCTGAACTATCGGAGATAGCGAGCTCTAGATAAAGAATTTGGCAAGCGTAGACAGACTGATGCAACAGATAGCTTGAAACCAAGATTTACATAAACACAGCCGAATAAGGGTGTGAAGCGCATAAGTGATGTGATCTATGAGGGCAGAAATGTCAAGACTATCTTAGATAACCAATGTGATGAAGTAGCGCTAGCAACCTAAATAATTTGAAAGGACTGTGGTAGCATCGAAAGGTAGCTAGAATGCTAGCTAGAGTAAACAATGATTAACTAGCTTAGACTGGTGGCAGCCGGACGAAGACTGAACAACAAGCAAGCGCAAGCTAGAATGATTATGAAATGGCGAAGCCGGGACTGAAGCTCTGAGTGCAGCATGACTTTGATGAAAGTGACCACAGGAGCTGGTGTGGTGCAACCATGAAATACTGGACAGCACGTGAAGGGTAAGCAAGATTAGAGGAGCATTGGTGAAAATGAGAAGAAAAACTTAAATAGTATAAGAGATACAAGGCTTCAGTAAATAAGTAACTTAGAACGACAAGCGCGAACTAGAATAGCATAGTGGACGTAGCAGCGGGCCTAAAGTGGAATTATGAAGCTGAAAGGAGCTGAAGCTGAAAGGAGCTGGCTGGAACAAAGAGACAGCAAAAAATACTGTTGGGGAAGGGGCGAGGATCAGGGAGGGGATGGAGGGATGAAGAAATATATGTGTATGAGGATTGAGAGCAGCCAGTGCGGGTAGAAAACAGACATAAATGAAATGATACATGTAGTGTTGGAGAAGGGGCGGGGTTTCAGGGAGGGGGATAAGGGTGGGTGAAAGTGATAGAGCAGAAGAGAGGAATGGATGAGAGGGCTGCTTGACTTGCTGTATGCAGCTTGTTGCAGTACTCATAGAACCAGGTTACGCAGCGTAACTAATATGCTTGTAGGAGGGCAGAGTGTGAGAAGCCATCTGTCAGATATGGCGAAATAAAGAGAAAAAGATGGGATGAAGGGATGTATGTGCATGGGGATTGAGTGCAGCTGAGTTAGCAGAAGAAATACGGAAATAGATCAATTGATTGATATCATGCTGAGCGGGACAGTGCTTGAGGGGAGGTACTACCTGGTTCCTGCCGCCAGAGGGAGCTGAAGCGCTGAGATGAGCCTGAAGCGCCGAGATGCGGATGAGAGGCGATGACGTCAATGGCTGCGCGCCGGGTTGGGAACCAGGAAGTGTTGAGCTAGCTCTGGCAATGCAAGCGGTGAAAGAGGATTTCTCTTCTGCACGCGTTGCGGGTCGGGCGCCGAGACATGATGAATCGTCTGCGGGGAGAGGAGAGGCCGCAAGCTCGGGGCGTGCGCAGCTGCGCGGGTGCTTTGGCGGGAGCGAAGACGGCTGTGAGCATGTGAGCATGACTTGGATTGAACGTAACCACGGGAGCTGGTGTGATGCAACCACTGATGAAGGTCCTTCTTCTGCACGCGTTGCGGGCCGGTTGCCGAGACTTTATGGTTCATCTGCTGGGAGAGGAGAAGCCGCAAGCTCGGGGCGGGCGCCAGCTGCTGCTTGGCGGGAGCGAAGACGGCTGGTGAGCGGGCGCTGGGCCGCTGAAGCTTCCGGACGGATGAAGGAGCGATCCGAGCCGGAGAGGAATATAATACGTGGTCCATGATTTCGGAGCTGGCGATAGAGAATAGCTGGTCTGACGCTTGTGAAGGAGGCGCAGCTTGATGCTGGTTTGGCGGGAACTGGGAGAACTATCGCCCTGTGAAGAAATGAGGACTGGAGACGACGAACAGGTCAGTGTTCAAGCATGGTGGCTGAACGAGTCGGGATGTGTTAAAGATGCCTGCTAGGGCGTGAGTGTGTCTCTCTGTCGAGAGATCTGAGACAAGACGTGTTGTTAGGAAAGGACTGTTTAAGTAGAGGCTTCTGGGTAATTGGAGGTGTGTCCGAGAAGACGAGCGAGGCGTGGTTTCCTGGTGCAAAGGAGCTGTGGTCCTGCTCCTGAAACTCAGTTAATATACATACGTACATTAACTCCCCATTTGTGCAATACACGAGAAATGCTTCTGGTATAAAATATGCCAAATTGTAATTGAAATCGCTTTGTTACCAAAGGCCGGATGAAAATAACCTCACTTACAATGCTTGCTGCCTGCTTAACTTATTGCTTTTTTTTTTACACCGCACAATCAATTCCCCGTTATTTAAGCCAATCTGAGGCTGTTCTCTGTAGGAAGACTCTTTTAACAGCTTTTGGGCCCGCTCAGCTTTCCCATCTCCGGTTTCATTTACGCTCCACCACCAGCATGAGCTCTGTCCGGCATACCTCTACCACCTCGCTGTGCCTGTCACTGTGCAGCTCCGGACCGGATAATGACTGTGGAAATCCCCCGGTCCACTGTGGAGCAGGCAGCGCACCGTGGGTATTTGCTCGTATCACTGAAAGGAAAGGAATATATAGAATGTTATTTGAAAGTAAGTGAGTAGTTTATAGAGTTGAATTGTTTGTTTGTTTGTTTTGCCCCAATATAGATATGTTCGAGAGTATCTATTTGGGTGAAAATTTGTCATAGTGTCTCGTCTACATATAATAATAGAAAAACTGTGGTATTGACATTCATATCTGTGAGAACAGGCTGCACACAGTTGAAGTCATTACCTTTTTCACCTTAAAAAAGATGTTTTTGAGTTTTTTGAAGACGTTATTTGTTGCATAGCATGCAGCTTAAAAATACATCTTGTGATTTTCTAATTGCTGTTAGCAAACAAGCTAGTGAAGCTTTGCATCATTGCCACGACAGCAGAAAAACTATTGTCACTTTCCATTTTACCAAATAAGTTTCAATTCTCAGTCAGAATGTTGAACAGCATTTCTCAAATAAAATAATGTCTGTGCATAACCTTTATGCTTGTTTATGTTGTTAGCAAGCACTAGCTCTTATTATCATACCAACTTGACTTGCCAGGTACAGTTGTGGGTTCACCTTTATGTAATATTTCTGGACATATTACAATTAAAACATCATAGCAGATCTAGGTGAAAACAAGCAAATTGTTTAGTAAACTTAAAAATCAATAAAAATATTTAACGTTTTACTGAAAATATGGTCTAACCTGCCATATGCACCTTTAGCAAGTGTATATTTTGTTAATTTATGTTGAGAATAGTTAAGATTTGTGTAGTGTTTATATCATGTTATCGTATTTGTAAAAAAAAAGATGACGTAATTAAGCATATATACAATGGTCAACAGGATTTTAATTTCTCATTTCAACCGGCTAGTCTATTTCTCCTTTGGTTTTGTTCATTTCATTTGCAGTGTAACTGTAACAGTAAGAAAGGAAAGTTCTGTGTCATTATAAATAGTTCAGATTCCTCCCCCACATTTGTCTTATCCCTTCTTATGCAGGGCCATGAACTAGCTATTTTTGCACTGTAATCTATAAGCTAACCTAGAATTAGCTAAAATAGCCCAAAAGCTTATTTTTCTGGGCATTTGGAGGGAACATAATGAAAGCAATGAGATTTAGAAAGTTCAGTATGAAGTTTGAAGGTCGACAAACCAGCATGGTTTTATATATTAAGAAAACTCACTTAGATGACTTTTGATTTATACATTATTATATAAGTTTAGCATGTGTGTAATTTTGTTGGAGACACATTATTAAGTTTATTTAAACAACTAAAGAACAATACATACAATATGTTTGAGTTAACTGTGGATTTTTTTTTCAGTGGATTTTTTTCAAATGTATTTTTGCATCAATATGGATTAATATTTTGATTTGCATTATTTTGCATCTCAAACAATACAATAACTGAATTGTGAAATTAAAGCCCCTCAGATTTTTTTTTTTTTTTTTTTGTGTAATAATGTAATCATTAATGTATCATTTAGTTACAATATTCTAGGAAATGCTTGTTTATTATTGTGAAAAGCTCTTTTTAGCATGGTGGTCATGAATTATGAGGCTCAGAATGGATTACGCAAGTGAGCAAAACTGTTGTCGACCTATGGTGTCACACGCCTTGTTTTGTTTAAGTGAAAACTTACTAATTAGGATACATCTTATTCGCATGAATAAAGCTAAATACATGTTCAGGTATATGTTTCTGATGAGGGAAAATAGTAATAACATGGTTAAAATCTCCCAAAACAGTACATTTGCATTGTAGACATCCATTTTTACAAACTAATTGTAGTACTATGTTTTCTGCGATAGTTACAGTATATATATTATATGCCAACATGCACATGACATACATAAGAACCCAGCTAGAAGCTAGTTTTGTACATTTTGCCAGAACAGAAGGTGTTTCAGACATAAAATGAATAGATCTGTTTGTCTGATTACCATAAGGTTCAGTAGGGACATTCAGTAGCTCTTTGCGGTTACAATGTTATTGCAAGCATCTGAAATCAAAATTACAAAGCGTCAACCAAGGACAATCTTTGGCACACCGTATGAAAGCCATCAATCAGCAGTAACAACATTGTGGATTGGAAAACCATGTCAGCTTTGCCAATATAAGCTCAAATCTGCCTGTATTGGATTATTCGTGTGGAAAATGAATGGTCAAATTCTCTACATATACACCCAATAAACTCCACAGCTTCTTAGAGTTATCTAAACAATGTGGTCGCTTGTTTTTGGACAAAATTCTATTCACTGCAAAAAAAATCTATGCTGGACAAGTGCAGAATGGAAGATCTCAGACAAAGCGAGGTGTTTACAGGCCAATTTGATTCAGTACAAATTCTATTCTGGTAAATTGGTCTTGGCTGTCATGTTTGCACCTCGGCTTCATATTTAACGAGGGGTGAGATATTTAATCATTCGCTAACAATAGCGTTTGCAAAGTAGCTGCCTTCAATCAGCTCGGCGTACATTGTGCTGCGGCGATGATGGAGCTGGTGTAGAAGAAGGGAGTGGGGCGTGAGGCTGTGGGCTGCGTGCTCAGAATGCAGGAGACATCACTGCTGTAACGCGCTTGTAACAGCCCACTGATCAGCAACCAGGTGCTATTGTGTGGAGAAAGAAGGGTGAAAATGGAAGGGAATGGAACTGTGGTTTAGTGAGGTTCAGGGTTGTTAAGGTTGGTAAGTGAAAAAAAGCAAAAAAAAAGCTATCCAAATAAATATATGAGATACAATTATAAGGGAAATGAAATTGGATTATTACAGAATGGAGGCACACACCAGTTGACGCAAGCAAATCTTTCAAAAAGGCATTTGCGTATATTTGGGAAATTAATGTGGTTCCTAAATGTCAAGTGCCACTTTGAAAACTCCAATTCTTTCTCGTTAGCCCTGCATTATTCTTTTAGGGTGCAGAGCTCAAACAGAGTCATCAAAATCAAACTTTTACTATCAAAAAGGGCTAGATATGCGCCCATGACAGTATTGAATAACCATAAGGAGGCAAACAAAAGCCAGCTTGCCCAGACATGTTAATGAAATGACTTATTTGTAACATAATTTGATTAAGCATAATTGATTTGAGCCTGGTGAGGATTTATGTAATCACAAACTCTATCTATGTTTTATGTTGCTAAAGTGAAGATATTGAAACTGTGTGTATAGAAGGAGCAGAAATATGTAACCCAAAAACACCATTAATGAACATTATTAAGGTCAATAACTCTAACAAACGATTGTTATTTGTTAAACTATTGAAAACCAGTGGTGTCTGATTTTTAGATGACAAAATCAGAAATAGGTTTTAAATCTATCCACCTAGTTCCTTTAGCTGTCATATTAAAGTCCATAAAGTTTGGCCTTTAGCCATGGCTCTAGAACAGCTTCTTACAAATGTCAAAGTGAAACTGAAATGGACCACCCGAGCATAGCCAATCAGAACACTGCTTTCAGCTATGCATAAGAAATAAAATGGTTTATTATAAGGTTCAGACAGTACTACAGCAGTCTGATTTTGGTCATAAAATGCTACATTTGAAGATGCTCCTTGGTGGAAAAGATCAGGTTTAATTATTTTATACAAAAGTTAAATAGCTTTAACATAATATAGACACCCAACACTGTACCATCATTGTTTACATGGCCAACACTTACATTTGCATTACACAATNAGTAATGCCAAGCCTATGCTTAATACATTATTTGTTCATTATTTAGATCTTTGTTCATGTTTTATTAGTGCTTCTTACCATCTGGCTTCAAGCTTATAACACAAATTAGCTGTTAGCACTTTATAGCAGTATGCAGCACAATAAGCTAATGTGCGTTAATATGTACATATACTTTTCTTGAGTTGATTTGTTCTTCACATGCAACGTTTTGATGCATTGCTAACAAGCGATGAACAAACAAATCTAAATCTATTTAAGGTGTTATCATAAAAATTTCCGAAGTAAAAAATAAATGCAGATAACAAATAAAGATATGCCACTTTTGTAATGAAACATGTTCCAAAATATAAGCCATCCAGCTCACTATTGTAGATATACAACAAAATGCCAAAAAACTTACAATAAGCCTTTTTCACACCTTTTTTACGCCAATATGTTACGAAAAGCCAAGAAGTAAAATAACCACGAATTTAGTCGAATCCATGTAGGTCATGTCAAGTTTATGCCTCAAGTTACTAAAATGTAAGTAAGGTAAGTTTTGGTCTGGGCTTGGAGTAGGTTAAGATTCACCCGTTAAGTCCAAAGAAAATGTCGTCACGTTGCTTCAACCAACATTTTGGTTATTTATCACATTGTGCATTTCGTTGTATATCTACATTTTCTTCGGAGACTGTGCTCCAGTAATATTATCCCTAACTTAGTCAGAAAAATCACCGGTGATCAGAACGGAAATTGAGGAGCCTATTGTACATGTCTTCAGTGGTAGGGGAAAGAAAAACACCAAGAGGAAACTATGCAGACACAGAGAGAACATGCAACCATAGAAAAGACAAGCCATCAATTCTTGCTATGGGCTTGAGCAACAATCGCTGTGCCACCACATAAAAAAGACTATTTATAAGATTATTTAGATTAACCCAAAAGAGAACAAAAACAAATGGATGAATGCTACTTATACTTTATTTTTTCCCAAAGAGATTATCTTCAAACTTTTTTTTGACAGCAGAGGATGTCACAAAAGAAATCACCTCAAATACCACCATTCTGGAAACAATAAGAACAGATGAAGGTAGTCCTTGTTTTCTATTTCAACACACTATGTAACTATTTCCATCATGTAATACTATATCTGAAATAGAATGCATCCAAGGCACAAATTTCATCTGTGCGTTGAAATTACAATCGTCATTCATGTCATTGTTCCTGTTTGCCGGTACTACCTGTGGCATTTCTATTTGCTCCCATCTGTTTTGCTCTCATGCATATGTTCATCTCCTGTCTAATCTTCATCTTGTTGTCAGGTGCGGGCCGGTCACACGTGTCGGTAATTGCTGTAGGTGAAGAGCAGCCATCTCAAAGTCACTTAATCGGCTCGGAATCTCATTTTCTCTCCCTTCCTCTCCGTATTCCCACTTTTCCAGCTAAATATGTCATCGCGGGAGCATTTTTCCAACCTTACCAACCCCCTTTCATATTTGATTTTTTTTCACCATTGATTTGAATCTACTTCAGTGTGCATGCACAAGTCACTGTTGGGCAGAATTACTGATATTTGTACTTGCCCGAATGGATTTTTAAGCTTTTGGAGTATTTTGCCTTCTCTCCAAAGCCCGTAGAGAGCTTTTTAAAATGAGTCTTTATTTTAGAAGGACTTTGCTTGGAATCAATGGTTTTAAAATGCAAGCTTGATGAATTGCTTTGCGCATAAAGGAGACTATGGCATATTATCACTCACTCCAATCCATATCTCTTCCAGTTTTAATTATAATATTTGTCATTTGAAAAAGGAATTACGCCCGCTCGCAGACAGTGTACTATGATATTAAATTATCCCAGCGCAAGTAAAAAGAACAAAAACTGCAAAGCGTATCTGAGAAATGATTAAGATTCGAGAGTGTGCGATTCTATTAGAGCAACTTCATATTGGTGGCTAAAACGGCAAAACATGTTGTCTAAGATAACAGGGAAAATAACTGTCAATGTGTGCTTGAGAAATGGTCAAGATTATGAACTGTGAAATAAAAATGGGGAAAGTGACGGTCATGAGGCTTATGTTATCACAGGAGTAGCATAAGGATGTTCATACAACAAGATGAAAGTATGCCCTTCTTCTAGAGATTGCTCTTATGGAAATGATGATTGGATTAGAGGTGTGCAATATATCGAATTTTAGATTAATATCGTGATTGTTGTCTGGAAGATATGCAAAAATGGAATATCGAGTATATCGTTTGTTGTAAAAAGGCAACAAAAAAGGTTGCTAAAAAATAACAAATTAAGAAAATGACATTGTAAATGTTCAAATAAAGCTAAGATGGTATATTTTTGTCCAGTGATAAACTCATTGGTGTTGTAGTTGACCAAAAATTTGTATCAGTTAGAAAGCACATTGCAAACTTATTCTGATTTTTTTTGCATCAAAATCTTCTTTTGATGGGGGCCTCAGGATCTCTGAAGGGGGGCCTCCAAAGGTTGTCCACCCAACAAGCATGACAGAAAACTGGGTTTGAAACTAACTTTAATCTTTTTAATTTGATTCATTTACTTTTTTTAAATCCACACTAAGTCCACAGACATTATTATTTTGCTCTTTTGGAATTTTCATATGAGAGTATATACATTCTCGAACAATCTATGGGCCAAAAGGGGGGCCCGGGCTCCGAAAAGTTTGAGAATGGCTGCTCTACTCAATCCAGTCAAGACCAATTTTTCTGATCATTACACTTCAACGAATTAGTTTAAACACAGGCTGGATGTTTGGTTCGAAATATCGTCTGAATATCGTCATCGAGATATGTCAAAAAATATCGAGATATAAATTTTGTCATATCGCCCAGCCCTAATTGGATAAATGTAGAATTTAAATTAGTATCACAACATAAACAAGAAGACATTATGCTAACTGGACCGATATGTGCTTAAAAAGACAAGTAAGCTCCCCACTTTGGAATCCATTTACCAGAACCAAAAAAACAAAACAACAACTGTGTAGTAATTGGACATAGATGGACTTAAAAACAGTGGAGAGTTCGACTTCCAGAGCCACGTTTTCTGAAGAAAAATATCTCACAGACAAAACTTTAGTTGTGTTTTTAGTGTCTTAAACAAACATAAAATTAAATTTACTTCCTACGTCAGTGTACATGTTTTGCTCACTTACCTAATGCATTCTGAGCCTCCGAATTGTCTCCGACATGTTTGAAGCTTTTTCATAGCTGTAAGGGGAAAACATGCCGTTATGCTAACTGCAGTTAGCCACAACCCAAACAACAACAAATAACTTAGTAGAGTATGGTGAACAAACAGGACATTATTAGATGTAGTTAAGAAATTGCAGACTGATTTCCAACTGAATAGATACATCATTATTATAAAATAAAATTAAAAATGTAAGATACAGGTATAGTCCCTTTAATTAGGAAGATAATGAAAAGTCAGCTTTGAACTATGTGTGCCCTTTAAAAATAAATACACCAATCAGCCGTTTGTTTAGAATGGTTACACTTGCTGTGATCGTTCACTCAGCGCAAAAGAAAGGCTGACCATGGTAGACAAAAGAGTCATTTGGTGAGACAGCGCTACAAAAAGTGAATCAAAAAATGACGATTGTCATTCACCCAGAAATCACACAATTGCAGGATTATGCATTACCTTTGTACCTCTAGCCATTTTTCAAAACATAAGCATCTTAAATGCAACCGTGAAGCTGCCAGCAAAGATAATCACTTTGGCTGTTTTGAGCAATAAACCATTAGTAACTGGTAAAATCTTTAAACATAAACACTCCAAGTCTCCTTTAATATGAGAGCTTTGTAACTAGCATGTTTATACCCACCAGGCAGTGTCTCCAGAAATATTTGACATTGTTGCATGCACTCCTTTGCTGCAGGCCTGAATCCATAATCTGTCACACTATTGTTCTAATGGGTTTAGAAGTGAGCTCAGTTACACACCCCGAGGACCAGGGATCACTGCATAACCTTTTTGGACGTTGCTGCTGGCGGAGACTCTGAGTTTCCTTCCCTTTCCTCTTTAAATTGTACAGTGTATATGACAATGGGATTACTTTGACATAGGTGAATGAAGTAAAAAGAACTATATCAGGTAACATTTAAAAAAGGAAAAAAGCTCATGGAAGTTGAGTAGGATTTAAACAAGGAATTGGATAATTTTAGTTAATCCTCTGTCAGTAAAACAATAGGATTTGGAGATTTGCCGAAAGTATACTTTTTGGTGTTAAGTGCTTTTGATTACATCTGACTACCTTGTATGTGTCACTATGATTAGTTGTGAAGGTCTTTTTACAACTTTTATAGACCCTTTGCAACAAATTGGAATGCTAACGTGAGCTAATTCATGCTAATTACATAAACAAGCGTACTTCTTGGGTTTGGGGAACAAAAACCTAATTTTCTTTCCAAAAGAAAATAAGAATTAACAATGGTTACAATTACTTTAGTATTGAATGCTATTTATAATTAGAACAAATTTGAAAGAGAGATCCATTCCTCTCTCAGTATTCCCCAGAAAGTGTCAGAAATATGTCTATTAATTACAACAAGGATACTTTTTGAATTTAAGAAGACAATAGATGCAATTTCTTATTATCTGGACTAATTTAGACCAATCTTTTGTCATTGTTAACTTACAGTATGTAGTATATCCTCATCAAGATTCAGATTTGTAAACCGAAATCCCAAAGTCTGGATTTTTTATAAGGACATATAGTCGTCTCATGTTTTATGAGTCTTCTTAGTCATCGTAGTTTCCATGATTTAATTTGCAGTCATACAAGTTCGTCAGCTATTTGTGGTCACAACTCAATGAATATGTGTCCTAGAGACGTGGAATTAAAAACTGGCTAATAGCTCAAGAGTGGTAGAGCTTTTTTTGTCTTTGACTGCAATGTGACACCCTAAGCAACCAACTAGTTTGCCTACGCTCAAAGCCACCCCTGCCTGCATAGAAGAGGAGAAGAAAGAAATTAGTTAGTCTTGAAAGCTTTTTTTGGTTACAACTAATTAGATTGGAAATGCTTCTATTACAACATAAAACCAAAACATAAACAATGGATTTTCAGGGGTTTAAGGCACAAAAAACAAATTTTCACCTGAATAGAAATGAAGAAAGAAGTAGGTACAGTGAAATCTATTTATAATCACAAGAAACTAGATTGAAAAAAAACATTCATTCTTCTTTCCATATTTCTCATCATCAAAGGAAATACTTCTGTCACAACATAAAACCAAAGTGGAATGCTATTGTCCCCATACATTGCAGGACTGTCCTTGAGCATTAGCGAGCAGCCAACCACTGATGGATTAAAGAAGACGTGGGCGTGGAATGGGAAGAATCTGCCCCCTTCACCGCTTGGCTGGTCGGGGATATCCAGAGCCAAATTCATTTTTTCTCCCCACTTCTACTTTCATTCCACAATCCTCATCACCAATCTTGTCTGAGAGCTCGATCGATGCCCAGGCAATAGAGTTTCTGAAATATGCTGCTGCCAATGGAGCGTGATTTATGTCCTGTGTAGGCTAAGAGCTTGTACTTGTGCCAGATTTCCTCAAAAGGGCCTCATAGATTACAAAGATCAATCAGAAATGTAGATAGTTTAGCGCCCGGGTAATCTTTTAAGTTCAACTCGAGAAGGCTTTGTATTATTTTTCCAAAGCAGAACACTGGGTTTTATTGGTCACGTTTTGCGGTTCGTTTTTATCGGTGATGAACAATTCAGGGTCTCGGCGGAGTCAGCGAAGTTTGGAAGATGTGTGGTGATGATTCGGTTGCGCTTTATCTAATAGAGTTGGAGTTACGGCTGTTGAAGAGCTTTTATCATCAAGAAGACAATAAAAACAAAAGTGGTGTTTCAAATGGTTGTTGAGAAGGTGGACAAGCATGATGGAACGATAAATTTAAACTAAAGCTCCACTGCAGAATATTTCTTTTGGAAGATACTTTTATAATCGTATTAGTTTTACACAATGGCATTGACTGTAACCTATTATATTCTTTCATGCAATAACTTAAATTCAGTTTTCTCCAGAACAAATATATCAAATCAAAATGACTGGCTTGTGTCATATACTCTCAAATAGATCTGGTTGCTATGGTTATGAGTTATTGTAGTTTAAGCTCATACTTTTTTTGACAAGTTTGTGTGTTATTTTATAGCTTATGGTGAGATAAGGCTAGTTGATGAAACATTTGTTTGTTTTTGACATGATTAGCCTACCCATTTTTCCTATCTTAACTTTTTGCTGGAAATCTTTTGCTGTACATTTCAGAAGTTTCACCTTTAAGATTGTACTAGCATGCTAGTAGTTGTTGTTGTTAGGTTTAAAAAGATGGCAAAGCTGCATTGGTCCCTGAAGGTTGTATATACAAACACGTATTAGGTAAATGAGCCTGAATATTTTATTGTAACGCCTCCCGTATGGAGGCGAGTTTGGAGCGAGATACGTGCGATTTTCTTGCGAAGTGCCTTATACACCAGCTCATGTCCACTGCGGGTCGGTGTTTGTCCAAAGCTACACAGATTCACGTGGATTCCCTCAAGAATGCTCATATTACTGCGGCTTTGGACAAAAAATGATTATAGATTCTTTCTGCACACGATCGCACTGCTCCAAGGTCTGTGTACAAGTACGAATTGGTTTTAAGCACTTTTTAAGTCTTGTGAGAATTGCGAGAGTCTGCCTCGCACCAAACTCGCACTCAGTGTACAGCAGGGGTAACTGTCATAAATTGCCAAAATTATTACATCAAAACACAAATATCATGTATTATGTTTGTTTTGATCTTGTACTGGCACTTAAGAAACCTTCACAATGGCCTTTTATATACAGTTTTAGTACTTATTACAACAGTTAGGTTTCCCATTTCCAACTGAGAGAGGAAGTTTTCTCGCCTGACTGCAAAAGAAATTCCAAATGGGACAGAGTGTAAAAGATCTCAGAGACCTATGATATCACAAATCTGAGAAACTCCAAACTGTGTTTTCTGAGGCACAGAGTGAAAAGAATAGTATCTCACAGACAGAAGTCCAGCTATGTTTTTGGGCAGGGAACCCTATAATTAAAAACTCAAAATACAAAAGACGTGTCCTTTAATTTTGAGAGAAGCACTGAAAGGAAATCAACAGAAGCTATCTTAGCTGAAGATGCTAAGCCCATAGTGATGATGAACCCAACAGATATGTTCTATCAGGCAAAATTGGACAGGTATACTCTGTGAAAATAGACACTTTGCTAAGCTAAAAAGAAAAAAAAAGTCAACTTTGCTTAATATGTTTACTTAAAACTATAGACAATTCAGTTTAAACACGGACAATTATGATATTCTTTTGTATTTCAAAATACATGCACCTCGTAATTATAAATCATGCTTTTGTGGCAGCTGCTTTACACTGTTTTGTAACTCTGTCAGAACATGTCAATAGCGTTTGCATAAATTATGGAATTTTGGAGCACAGCGGGGTCTGACAAATGACTGTGAAGTGGATGCAAACAGTGGCGGCGCTCCGAATGGAAGAGTTGTTTTCTAGTTGATTACAGGTGGACCAGGCTCTTTCATATCGTTCATTTCCAAATACAACACAAACGTACAAAGAAGTCAACTGCTGAGTGTAATTATAACCTGTGTGCGACTGTGCATGGGGAAAAAGATGACAGATAAATACGCAGTTCAGATTAGGTCTATTCATAAACAGAACCACTTCAGAAAGGGAAAGTTACAGAATTTTAGAAGTAGTACCAAGAGATGAAGATGAATGTTCGGAGTCTAATATTTTGGTGATTTTTTTTTTAGAGATGAAGTAGTCGATTTTGCTGTGAAAAACAAATTTAGTCCATTTGAATGGTTACTGCTTTCAACCTTTTCACTTTCATAACACATTTCTGGCTTCATAATTATTCACCACACTGATTTTATTAGCACTTTCCGCACTGCACTTTATGACTCCCTAAAAGTCTATATAGTTTTATAAAGTATATATCACAATCAGGTATAATGTAAAAATGAGGGTTTGAATTAAGATTAGTTTTATATTTTATGGTCACGGTTAGTTCTTTAGAAACTTGAATTCTAATGTTTGGTACTTGCTAGATAATTTACTATTTCACAAAGAGGGCAAAATATAACCTTCATTTTTCTTGATTACCTTTTTGAACATTTAGAGCTCTGGGACATAGAATGTTAGGGTCAATCCTGTTACGTCACCCACTGTAAAAAGTGATACAATACCCAGTAAGTTTTACCAGGTAGGTAACTTGAGTCAACACTTACAATCTAGACACACCAACCAAAACAATACATTTCACACTCTAAGTTCATTTGTGATAGTTATAACTTTTAGTTGTGCATCTGCCTTAACTTTTGTTTGCTCTGCTTACAGTTGTAAGCTATTTAGATGTACATACTGTATGTTGGTTGTCTGTAAGGTGTAAATTAGAATAACGTTTCCCAAAGTGGGCATGGTACCCCTCAAGGGACCTCGAAGAAAAATCTGGGGGTTGCAAGATAACTTTAAGATATAATTTTGCAATTTTTATTACTTGATATTTCACCTTTATTTATTTATATTATTTATTTATTTTTACTAGAATTATCATTGACTAAAATTTGGTCTATAAACAACTTGAAATTACTACAGACATCTATTTTATTTTGATGTGGGGTCATAGGTTTGTCACATGCTAATTTTCAGAAAAGATGGGAACTCTTGACTTACAACACCAAGTTATAATTCATACAAGTAAGAAATTAAGTCACAATGTCAAATTATATACCAATAAAAAGATAGATTCAAGTTAATAGAACCTACTGACCTTTTTGCATAAAAACATCAGATACTACTAAGTACATGCATGACAGCTTGCATTATCACCTATACCGCTAATAAGGTCAAGGTTTTATTTGATAGTGAGCTTGGTTATCATTATTCGAGAATACGATGACTTGAGCCCTGAGAACCACCTTAAAGCACAGTGAGTTTCCACAGCTGCATTTTAACATTAATTCATGAAAACAGTAAGTCTGACCTATCTTACACTTCGTACATTCTATACGCATTATCTGCAAAAGCAGAGTTGAATTGATTGAATCAAGTAAGAAGGACTTAATAATTTTTATGACCTGTATTGTAATTTTGAATGTGGTTGTTTTAATGAGTAAGTTTACCTTGTGTTGGTTTCTTTATTTGCTTGCTGTTTATTTGCTCATTCTATAATACTACCTGCTGAAAACAAGACCATAATTCCACAAGAATAGCACAGTTGCTTCATTTGCCCTTAGACTCATTTAGTCCAATCTATCCTGACTTTGCACTGGTACAAAAACACACTTGACTTTCTCATCTTAGCTAATAACATCCATTCAGCGCAATGTCCATGCTCTAGTCACTTACTCACACTCCAGACCACAATTATAGTCCGATTACTTTCTGGTTAACGCCTCGTGCTCGTCTTATATGCCCTCAAGCCGTAAAGCCACAAGTGCAGCGTCTAAAATCTATACAGCTCACTTAAATTAATCTATTCAAAGTTAATTTAAGATGACTGTAATTCCTTACAATGCAGTTATCCGCGCAGACATCATGCACCATTATGTCGAGCTGTGAAGAACCGCACAAGTGTCTGTAATTTTACCATTGAATCGTCCTAATTGCAAATCTATGTATCATTGTCCGCAGGACAGGTTTTCATTATAAGCCTTCTGCAATGAGATTAGTGCTTTGGCAACAATGGGAGCAAATTGGAGTTTTCCTTTTGGGTTAATTGAATTATTCCTATCTGTCAGCTTGGAACTCCAGCTATTATTGGATTAAACACAAGAGGCAGTAATTATATCATAGCCGAAAATATCTGTCAACGTAATGATTGATGGCTTGCTTTTAGCCAGAGTTGTCTGACTGACTGTATCATAATGAAAAAGGTTCATCGAGTGCGTTATGATATAGAACATGAATGTGGGTTTTTTATATAGGTGGCAGATTGAATGCTGAAATTAGCTTAAATAAATGCATTATTCAGGCGTTCCTTGGAGTCGTGCCCAAAGCCGTGTTAATCTGTATTGACACGTTGAAGGCTAATATTGGAAAGAACAAAAGCACAGGAAGCAGCAGCAGTCATCACTCCACATACGTCTTCGATAATACGACTTAAGACATATGCTATAGGAATAGGTATGAATCACAGTTATTAGGTATGATTTTTTGCTAATGAGCTGTTGTCGTTTATATAAAAGCAGATCTATTATGTAAAATCCACTGGTGTGAGTTAGAGCTGCATCTAATGATTATTGATGATCGATTGATTGTTGGGCAATTATTCTTTTGATTAATCATTAGTCGTTTAGAACACAAAGTGACTTATATAATAGTGCTGCAGTCTTTTAGTCGTTTAGTCAATTAATCGTCGGTGCATTCTTAGTCGACCAACATTTTTACAAGTCGATTCATTGTCAAATTTACACTGAACGTGATCATCTTAAATTAGAGCAAGTGAATCTGAGCCTGAAAGAAGCCTATTCAACAGATTAAAGTAGATTTCGACTAGTTTAAATAAGATTGCCAATAAAACAAGTGTAAAATATCTTGTTTTTACTTTAAATTTGAAAAATACACATTCATTCTAACTTGAAATCTGCAAAAATGCTTCTGTACTTGGAATAAGAACACATTGTACGTGTTCTATGAGCAAATTTTAAAATATTCTCATATATTATGATAGATACTATTAATTCAACCCCTTTCTTTAACTTGTGAATTGCCCCGTTTACATGACGGTTTTAATTCCGAATAAAGATAATTTAATTCTGAATTAAAATTAATTCCGCTTTAAAAAGTCCATGTAACACTTAATTCCTGATAAAAAGTTTATTCGGATTTAAACTTAATTCCGAATAAAGTGGGTGGTTTATTCCGCTTTTAAATCCGAATAATTTTATTCCTTTCTCATGTACCGTTTTATTCGGAATAAAAACAATTCCGTTCACACTGCGCATGCTCGCACGTTGTCTTTCTGACGGCGATGACGCAATGCAAGATGGCGGCACGGACACGAAACTTTTTTGTTTTGTATTTAAATGCGCTACAGTAGCTACAAATAATGAAAAGAGTGGGTGGGAGAAAACACGAAACACTCACCTTTTCGCAGAGGCAGCGGAAAGTTTTGGACAAGGAGTGTACGTCATGTACGCGGAGAGAGACGCTGCGCTGATCCCAAACAAGTGGAAACTGGAACTACTTTTACTCCGCTCACAGAACATGGCGTGGAGCGGATGATGTGATTCTCCAGCTGCTGCTTAAAGACTTTCATCGGAACGACTCCAAAAAAAGTTAGTACCATTGCGTCCGTGGCGTTACAACAATCCCAGGTGAAAAAAAAAGCCAAAAGCCGGTGTCCCGTATCTATCGGACGTTTGTTTTTCCGGTAGACGTAATGACGTAATGACGCATGTGCGTTCCCTTTCCTCTCTCTCTCTAACCCAGACGTTAAGCGGAATAAGATAAAGCCGATTTAGCGTGTTTAACATGTAAACCTTTATTCGGAATTATTATTTCCATGTAAACTTGAAGGAAAATATTTTAATTCCGAATTAATTAATTCGGAATAATTAATTCGGAATTAAGAAACATCATGTAAACGTGGCCAATGTGTTGAACAAAAAAAGTAGTGAATTAGCTGAAGATTTTGGGACTAAATCATTGGTCTTATCTGCATTCTTTACATAAACACACGGTCAGAATTTCAATTGTTGGCTTTTCGTGAACTCCAAAGCCAATTTTAGTCTTTTGAGTACAGTTTGGGTCAAATACAGACTATAGCTCTATATATAAGACTTCTGCCCTATTTGAGCTGAAGTAACGTTGCTAGAGGTCGTCCTGGAGATGTCAGTTTTAGGTTTGTCAAAAGTGTCAAAAATCAGATACTAATCAATACTAAAACTGGAATCAAAACTAGACCCTCATTTGAACAAGAATCATCACTTAAAGTATCACATTCACAAGACAGAATTTTATATTTTCTGAGAAGTTTTACAATAATCCTGAGCTTTACCTTAATAGTTTAAAACCAACATGTTTAATAAAAGTATTTGTATTTTGTGCTGAAAATGTCAGTCTAATGTATCGTATAATAGACTGAATATAAAAGTGTAATTACTAGGCAAGAACCTTAATTATCAAGAATCAAATCTGTTTCTTAGTATTAAACTCAAACGTTCTGTACCTATAGCCCATGCTCTACCATACAAATATGCATTCAAATATATATACACATACACATTTTAAATATGCGTGACAACTTACATTTTCCACAGTAACCTTTTAATCCATTCTGCATGTGGCTAGATACGGGAAGTACGTCGTAAACAGACATTTGGGACTGCTATCTTTGTACTCCATCCTTCCTTGCAACTTTAGCAAACAGGATATCTCATCTCCCCTTTTGTTTTCACCCGTCTTCTCCTCATTTAAACTTATGCGGCATAGACATCACCACTACACCGTTTTATTTTTGGCTCAACACATTTCTTTCCATGTCCAAATATGGAAAAAAAAAAAACTGTCAGTCTGTGAACTAAATTTTTCTAAAGCCTTATTTTCACTTTCAAAGCTTCTGTTATTTGAAATACACAGCATGACCAAAAACACGTTTTTTGTTGGACTACCTTTAGCTTTAATGACATCTTTCTATGAGCTTCTGCAATACTACGACAAATGTCCATCAAGTAATGCATTCATCTCTCACCAAGATCTTGTATTGTTGATGAAAGAGTGTGATTTGCTGGCAAATTCCTAAGATTCTGTGCACTCTGGTGGCCAATCCATGTGTGAAATCCATGCTCCTGAACCTTTCACAATGAGCGTCCCATGAATGCTTGCATTGTCAACTTGTAAAACACCCATGCCGTTAGTGAAAAAGAAATTTATAGATAGAAATAGAGGTGTGAATTTGCAAGCTGTGACTTGGATATGAGTCAGACTTTGAGTCGTTATTTTGATGACTTGAGACTGGACTTGATAAAATATACTTAGGACTTGATTTGGACTTAAAGGTCAGTGACTGGAAAGCGACATTGTGTAACTTTCTGTAAGTGAAAAGTCAAGTTCACAATTTAATAGAAATAGTAAGATTGCATCATTCTTTAGAACATTCCTATTGGAGATACATTTGTTTTATGTAAAAAATACAGCTAAAACAGCCAAGTTTATATAGAAACATACATGAGTGTAGTCAAAGTAAATTTACACATATATCAGTTATTTAATGCTATAAAGCAACGTGCTCTCATGGATGGAAAATAGCACACCATGACAAATTGCGTATCATGACGACGCCCTCTGCCTGTTTTGGCGTGCAATTACACACTTGTTTTTTATGGCGTAGTCTGGACACGCGATGTGGTTGACGACAAACACAAGGTTTTTTAAGGGATTAACGGCTAATTTAGGTCTGAAGTTGCAAAAAAGGGTAAGTTTAGGTCTGGGGCTTGGAGTTGGTTAAATTTAGGATTGTGTTAGTATTCATGAATAATAACACATCTTAACATTCACCATTGAAATGAACTAGGACAGAAACTAAAATAGAAGTTAGATTCATATGACACACTGTTTACAATAGGGTGGTATTGACACGCTTATCCATGAGAACAGGCTGTAAAGATGTTCAAACTAGAAAAAAACATGCCTTTTTAAGTCAAAGAGTGGAACATTCAAGATGTATTCAGTCATTTTATATAATGATTTGAAAGATTTTGACTTGGACTTGTGGAGCACTACCTTGGAACTAACTTAGACTCAGTGACTTGGACATTGCTTGGACTTGCCTCCTGTTGCTTGGTACTTAAACTTGAGACTTGAGACTCGCGAAACAATGACTTGGTGCCATCTCTGGATAGTCTTGTCATTTGGCACGTTCAGATAGTCAGCTAATCTTATTCTTTAGACAAATAGTGTTGTTGAACCTTGCACTGACCATCTGAAGCAACTCAAGACCTATCTGCTTAATCCAAGCTTTTTTTTGGTCAAGCAGTGTATGTTTACTCACAAATTTAGAAAAGACAAAAGAAATCCATGCATGACACACAAAAACATGACGACAGGAATCAAACACTCTCATCGAAAGGTCTTAAATTCTTTAATGGATCGGCTTTCCCGGCGCAGAGGTGGTTTGTCGCGCGAATAAATCAATACGGCAAAGTGAGGAGAGACAGGGAGAGGGCTGAAATATTAACCAAGTGCCATCAGAACGCAAGCCACAGCTGATGAAACAGGGAATCCATTACGTGCAAGTGCCTGCGAGTTGGGAGTTGTTGGAGGAATTGGATTGGAGGAAGGAGAGGGGCGTAATGCGCGTTCACCGCTTTTATTGAGAACTCGTTGCGCGGCAAAATTGAGAAGCCATTGGTATCGATCAGAGCTAGAGGAGTGGAGAGAAAGAGGGGAGGGAAAAATAGGCAGGGGTTAGACGAGTTATTTTTCTTCATTTCCCCAAAGGCCGGAGTTTAGCGCGAGCACATCCAAGCAGGACGCAAGTTTGGGCTGGGTAGATTTATAATACCTGACACAGAAGTTCTTCTAGCGCTAACTTGTGAATGAGCTCTGTGAATCTTTGTGGTTGGCATATTCTTTGTTCAACTAACTTCAGGCAGTGACTCTATTCAGCAACCACTGGCAGCTATCATACCTTTGCAGTTAAGTAATGATAAGTATTGAAATTTGTTTTTGAAAAAAAAAACTTGATAAATCGTTAATTGATCATTAATCGATGAAAGAATGGCTCAGAATTACAGAGTTACAAAACAGAATATGAAGTAGTAATGGTGTTTCTAATTTTAAAAGTTGAGTATTATAAGCTATTCTTTGTATTATAGCTTTCTTTGTGTATTAAAGTAACATTTGTTGTGTTTTCTTCTGTTAAACTATCTACTTTAGAGAAAACACTACATCAGTATACAGTTTTTATAAACAGAATGCAGAATCCATTAGCCTGGTACTTATCTATATTTTAGTGCATTTCCAGTGGAGTTAGCGTTATCTTCCAAATATTGCTACTGATAAAAAACAGAATCATTTCGGTGACTGAAAATAAGAAACACCATAGCCTTGTTAAAAATATTACTGTACGTAGAAACATTTTGTGTTACTGCTTGAAATTAGCATACATGCTAATTTGTTACTTCAACCATTTCAAATCGAACAGTAATATGTAAACTTTAGAAGTTTGAAGTTAATACTCATCACAAATGCCATAAGCATGTAACAGTCTTGTTTGTGCAGTCAAAAAAAAAAGACAAAAATTTATATTTTTTATTGGCTGCTCCATTCAAACACCTTCCTATACCCAAATTAAAGCAGTGGCCCTTAGAAATATAATCAACATATAACGAACACACTTTTGTTTGAGACTAATCAAAAATAATTGTGGTGTTTTTGTGCATATTTTCTGTGAAATGTTTGGGCTTTTTTGCTAATAAAATTGCACTAGTATCAACTTTTATAACTTTTAGCTTTTCGTTCCATAGTAGAAGTCTTCCAAGTAGTCATCTGGACATGTTTCCGAAGATCAAGACGTTTCGACTCTCATCCGAAAGTCATTTTCAATCTGAGTCAATCTGAAATCATTCAGATTGAAAATGACTTTCGGATGAGAGTCGAAACGTCTTGATCTTCGGAAACACTGTCCAGATGACTACTTTGAAGACTTCTACTATGGATCATCCTGGATGAATGAGGGACTACACCGCCTTTTCGTTCCATGCAAAGCTAAATTCAAACACATCACTTCTGGAAGAATCTCTTCTCCATTAACAGGAAGTGCGCTGTTAGCATATTAGATCATAGCAAATCTTGCTCACTTTCTCTACTCATTGTAGTGAATAAATAAATTGCTAGAAGGTATTAAATTAGTATGTAGCAAGCATGTGGACAGGTGCTCAATTAAAGTGTTTAAAGTTAACAAATTCTGCATTTTTAAAAGCATAAAAATGATAATGCATTTAAAGTTGTATTTGAGTTAAATGCAAGTCTCGTTTAGTTGCTGTTTTGGGATGTAAACTTACTTTTGTGCAATACACCCAGAAATGCTTCTGGTATAAAATATGCCAAATTGTAATTGAAATCGCTTGTTACCAAAGGCCGGATGAAAATAACCTACAACTTACAATGCTTTGCTGCCTCGCTTAACTTAATTGCTTTTTTTTTTTACACCGCACAATCAATTCCCCGTTATTTAAAGCCAATCTGAGGCTGATTCTCTGTAGGAAGACTCTTTTTAACAGCTTTTGGGCCCGCTCAGCTTTTCCCATCTCCGGTTTCATTTACGCTCCACCACCAGCATGAGCTCTGTCCGGCATACCTCTACCACCTCGCTGTGCCTGTCACTGTGCAGCTCCGGACCGGATAATGACTGTGGAAATCCCCCGGTCCACTGTGGAGCAGGCAGCGCACCGTGGGTAGTTTGCTCGTAATTCACTGAAAGGAAAGGAATATATAGAATGTTATTTGAAAGTAAGTGAGTAGTTTATAGAGTTGAATTGTTTGTTTGTTTGTTTTGCCCCAATATAGATATTGTTCGAGAGTATCTATTTGGGTGAAAATGTGTTCATATTGTCTCGTCTACATCTAATAATTGAAAAACAGTGGCATAGACATGCACATCTGTGAGAACAGGCTGCACACAGTTGAAGTCATTACCTTTTTCACCTTAAAAAAGATGTTTTTGAGTTTGTTTTGAAGACATTTTTGTTGCATTGCGGCTTAAAAATACATCTTGTAATTTTCTAATTGGTGTTAGCAAACAAGCTAGTGAAGCTTTGCATCATTGCTACAACAGAAAAACTATTATCACTTTCCATTTTACCAAATAAGTTTCAATTATCAGTCAGAATGTTGAAGAGCATTTTTCAAATAAAATAATGTCTGTGCATAACCTTTATGCTTGTTTATGTTGTTAGCAAGCACTAGCTCTTATTATCATACCAACTTGACTTGCCAGGTAACAGTTGTGGGTTCACCTCTATGTAATATTTTCTGGATATATTACAATTAAAAACATCATAAAAATAGCGGATCTAGGTGAAAACAAGCAAATTGTTTAGTAAAACTTAAAAATCAATAAAAAATATAATCACATGTTTTACTGAAAATATGGTCTAACCTGCCATATGCACCTTTAGCAAGTGTATATTTTGTTCATTTATGTTGAGAATAGTTAAGATTTGTGTAGTGTTTATATCATGTTATTGTATTTGTAAAAAAAAAAAAAATGACGTGATTAATTTCTTTGATTTTGTTCAGTTCATTTGCAGTGTAACTGTAACAGTAAGAAAGGAAAGTTCTGTGTCATTATAAATAGTTCAGATTCCTCCCCCACATTTGTCTTATCCCTTCTTATGCAGGGCCATGAACTAGCTATTTTTGCACTGTAAGCTATAAGCTAACCTAGAATTAGCTAAAATAGCCCAAAAGCTTATTTTTCTGGGCATTGGAGCGAACATAATGAAAAGCAATGAGATTTAGAAAGTTCAGTATGAAGTTTGTAGGCTGACAAACCAGCATGGTTTTATATATTAAGAAAACTCACTTAGATTACTTTTGATTTATACATTATTATATAAGTTTAGCATGTGTGTAATTTTGTTGGAGACACATTATTAAGTTTATTTTAAACAACTAAAGAACAATACATACAATATGTTGTTGTTATATGAGTAAACTGTGGAACTTTTTTTTTCCAGTGAAATGTATTTTTGCATCAATATGCTTTAATATTTTGCATTTGCATTTTTTGCATCTCAAACAGTACAAATACTGAATTGTGAAATTAAAGCCCCTCGATTTTTTTTTTTTTTTTTTTTGTGTGTAATAATGTAATCATTAATGTATCATTTAGTTACAATATTCTAGCAAAGGCTTGTTTTATTATTGTGAAAAGCTCTTTTTAGCATAGTTGTCATGAATTATGAGGCTCAGAATGGATTACGTAAGTGAGCAAAACTGTTGGTGTCACACGCCTTGTTTTGTTTAAGTGAAAACGTACTAATTAGGATACATCATATCAGCATGAATAAAGCTAAATACATGTTCAGGTATATGTTTCTGATGAGGGAAAATAGTAATAAAATCTCCCAA
The DNA here is from genome assembly GCA_038363315.1 of Mugilogobius chulae. Classification (NCBI taxonomy): domain Eukaryota; kingdom Metazoa; phylum Chordata; class Actinopteri; order Gobiiformes; family Gobiidae; genus Mugilogobius; species Mugilogobius chulae. The sequence goes on along the minus strand of CM076399.1, from coordinate 16,483,720 downwards.
AACAGTACATTTGCATTGTAGACATCCATTTTTACAAACTAATTGTAGTACTATGTTTTCTAGCGATAGTATATATATATTAAATGCCAACATGCACATGACATACATAAGAACCCAGCTAGAAGCTAGTTTTGTACATTTTGCCAGAACAGAAGGTGTTTCAGACTAAAATGAATAGATCTGTTTGTCTGATTACCATAAGGTTCAGTAGGGACATTCAGTAGCTCTTTGCGGTTACAATGTTATTGCAAGCATTTGAAATCAAAATTACAAAGCGTCAACCAAGGACAATCTTTGGCACACCGTATGAAAGCCATCAATCAGCAGTAACAACATTGTGGATTGGAAAACCATGTCAGCTTTGCCAATATAAGCTCAAATCTGCCTGTATTGGATTATTCGTGTGGAAAATGAATGGTCAAATTCTCTACATATACACCCAATAAACTCCACAGCTTCTTAGAGTTATCTAAACAATGTGGTCGCTTGTTTTTGGACAAAATTCTATTCACTGCAAAAAAAAATCTATGCTGGACAAGTGCAGAATGGAAGATCTCAGACAAAGCGAGGTGTTTACAGGCCAATTTGATTCAGTACAAATTCTATTCTGGTAAATTGGTCTTGGCTGTCATGTTTGCACCTCGGCTTCATATTTAACGAGGGGTGAGATATTTAATCATTCGCTAACAATAGCGTTTGCAAAGTAGCTGCCTTCAATCAGCTCGGCGTACATTGTGCTGCGGCGATGATGGAGCTGGTGTAGAAGAAGGGAGTGGGGCGTGAGGCTGTGGGCTGCGTGCTCAGAATGCAGGAGACATCACTGCTGTAACGCGCTTGTAACAGCCCACTGATCAGCAACCAGGTGCTATTGTGTGGAGAAAGAAGGGTGAAAATGGAAGGGAATGGAACTGTGGTTTAGTGAGGTTCAGGGTTGTTAAGGTTGGTAAGTGAAAAAAAGCAAAAAAAAAGCTATCCAAATAAATATATGAGATACAATTATAAGGGAAATGAAATTGGATTATTACAGAATGGAGGCACACACCATTTGACGCAAGCAAATCTTTCAAAAAGGCATTTGCGTATATTTGGGAAATTAATGTGGTTCCTAAATGTCAAGTGCCACTTTGAAAACTCCAATTCTTTCTCGTTAGCCCTGCATTATTCTTTTAGGGTGCAGAGCTCAAACAGAGTCATCAAAATCAAACTTTTACTATCAAAAAGGGCTAGATATGCGCCCATGACAGTATTGAATAACCATAAGGAGGCAAACAAAAGCCAGCTTGCCCAGACATGTTAATGAATGACTTATTTGTAACATAATTTGATTAAACATAATTGATTTGAGCCTGGTGAGGATTTATGTAATCACAAACTCTATCTATGTTTTATGTTGCTAAAGTGAAGATATTGAAACTGTGTGTATAGAAGGAGCAGAAATATGTAACCCAAAAACACCATTAATGAACATTATTAAGGTCAGTAACTCTAACAAACGATTGTTATTTGTTAAACTATTGAAAACCAGTGGTGTCTGATTTTTAGATGACAAAATGAGAAATAGGTTTTAAATCTATCCACCTAGTACCTTTAGCTGTCATATTAAAGTCCATAAAGTTTGGCCTTAACCATGGCTCTAGAACAGCTTCTTAGAAATGTCAAAGTGAAACTGAAATGGACCACCCAAGCATAGCCAATCAGAACACTGCTTTCAGCTATGCATAAGAAATAAAATGGTTTATTATAAGGTTCAGACAGTACTACAGCAGTCTGATTTTGGTCATAAAATGCTACATTTGAAGATGCTCCTTGGTGGAAAAGATCAGGTTTCATTATTTTTATACAAAAGTTAAGTAGCTTTAACATAATATAGACACCCAACACTGTACCATCATTGTTTACTTGGCCAAACACTTACATTTGCATTACACAATCCTTTCTAGAGTCTTCCCATTCCAAACCACGCCTAAAGTGACCAAACTTACACCACTTCCAGTTAAAAAACAAGAGTAATTCAAGGTGATATTTTGGTTTCCTTTGTCCTAAAAATCTACTTTTAGATCCCAAATCACAGACTAACAGATGATCCGAATTAGCATATAACCCTTCAGAGCTGCAGGATTTATGCTCTTGTTCTTTATTAAGAGCCACTCGGCACACGCTGCATCTGAATGACAATGCTTTGGCCATGTGTCGCTCCATCTGGCCACGACCGGCAGCTTGCACCCCATTTTGAACTTCCTTAATAAGTTGATAGGCCTCATCGGACAACATGTGGACTGCCCTTTAGAAAACATTGGCCAGTGCAAACAAGGGTCAAACATATCCCTCTCGCTATTCTCTTTGGACTATAGCTTTATTCTTCAATGCCATCTTGGGGCCCCTGCTGTTATGACTGGACATGCTAGGGGCCCCCAGAATTCATTGGTGTCAGGAAAGTGAATTGTAATTCCATTGGGCCGACACGTATCCATCTCAACAAGTCCATTTGTGTCAGGTTGAATGTATATTTTTCTTGAATTAGGCCTTTAGGGGTGAGATCATTTCATCTGAGTGCACCCAAGTCGTTTGTCCCAGCGATGGCTATAGGCGGTTACTGTTTCTGAAAGGGATTGAGTTTGTGATATGGGGTTTGACGTTTGGTTTGGTGCTTTCACAGTCATTTTGGAAAAGCTGTGATCAAGCAATCTACAATTTGAATGTCAAGTTTTAAAAGCTACTTTACTTTTTGCCTATAGGAAGAATATAGCTCAAATGCATGCTATTTTATAATTACATAATCTAACATGAAACTTTTTCTCTTTTATCAGGACCATATTTAATGAACTGGGTGTAATTGATAACATAATTTGATCCAGACAAGATGTAGGTACCTGCTAATCTTATTGAGATGTAGACAATGTTCCACAGAATGGCTTTAAATATTGTTCTTTGTGAAGACAAGATGCTATCCGACCTATATACTGGTCAGGAAAGTCTCATTTAGAAAACATGTGTACGTACCAAAATGGTAAGTAAGTTAATTTCTATGTTTAATTTTTTTATTTTGTTGCCCACTAGGTTTAAGACATGAGACAAAAAGATACCTTACTACAAGTGACAAGAAATCAAGTTTACATTTTGCTAAGAATCCCAGGCAAAGTTGTATAAATGAGAACAATTATTGTATGTTTGACATAGTGTCATGTTTGAAAATTGCTTTTAATGTTTATTTATAAATGAAAACAGACGATATAACACGACATTTTAGAAGTGGAATATTATGCTGAATGCAATACGAAGAACTCCCAACCTCAGAGACCTCGTGTAGCCATATAAAAAAGGATTTTGAACAAAGAAGAAGTATTCTCTGCACTGACTGTTATCAAGCTTACTGAAGTTGACAGAAAAATCATTCAATTCTCCTTGTCTGAAGTAAAAAAAAAAATTGCTTTGTTAAAAACAATTAATCAGCAGAAAAGGTAAGGCTTTTTGAAAATTCCTTTTTAACCAGTTTAGAAAAGCAAACTTTGATTGTTTCGGAATTATGTCATTTTAATAGGATTTTTTGTTTGTTTAAGGATGATTTACATACTACTTCCAAAGCTGCTAAATGTAAAAATCAGATCAGAAAAACAACACAAACACAATACTTAAAACAACACTCAGTTTTTCTTTGCATGATTGCATACCATTTTTAACCAAAGCACAGAATTTCCGGGGTACTCCCCCAGATGAACATGACTAAACATTAATAATGAGCCTATTTAAGCTTGTTTCCATGGTGGTCTTGGAGGAAAGGAGGGGCCGTCTGTGGTGAGATTAGATAAGAAGTAATAGAGCCACGCTGGCCTGTGTCTGTCTGTGATTTAACCACATCTGTGAGGTCACTGATAAGTCCTCACTAATGTGAATATATTAGCATGGCATGAGCAGCCCAATGATCAAATAGCACCATTCATTACAATTAGACAGGCTTCGAGATGTGGAGAAGACACTGATGTGAGAAATATTTGTAATGACAACTTAAATCGATTAACAACAATGGGAAATGCAGGTCTTGTTTTTAAAATGGTTGTAGATTTGATTAACAAAATACCAACTTTTAGGGCTTGGTAAAATGAAGAAAAAAAAAATCATCACAAATTTTTTTCCTTCTAAGGTCATCAGTGACTTGTAATTTTCATAACCACCAGTCCCTTTGCATGTTCATAATGCAGCTGGTAAAATAAACTATGGAGTCTGTCGACAATCAAAATATTCAAAATGTATCCAAAGTACTAAAAACTTAAGAAAAATGTTAGTTTGGGGTATTCTTAATTTATTTACATTAGTTGGATGCCCTACTGTGGAATATTAAGCTAAAGGAACAAGATCTCCATGGAAACACGCAGGGGGAGACCTTTTCTAGGACAACATTAGAATTTAGTGAGATGCAAACCTGCTCAAAGTAAAGACACACATTTTTACACGTTATTAGTTCAACAAAAACATCCAAGTAAAAGAACAATGCTTTGTTCAAGTCTGTTTTTGGCTAAAAGTTGCAGTATACTTTTAAAAATCAACAATTTTCAGTAGTTAAATTGAATTTTACAGCAATTTTGGCATTATCAACATATTTATTAGAATGTCTCGACAAACACACAATCAAACATTCAGACATGTCTCTCAGAATCACAGGTGAATGAAACTAAATCAAGCTTTTTATTAGAAACCTGATTGCCAATCCTTTTTATATGCATCAACTGTTTGTGCCATCTTGTGTGTGCCTAAATGACACAATTCCAACCGTAAACAGTAGGATATTTCTTTTTGTCACTAGATTAAATCTTCCCTGATCACCCTGACACCTGACAATGCATCCTAGCAGTCCAAGACCTCTGCCCTCGTGCTAACTGTAATTACCCGCTACTGTTTCCAATCAGCACTTTCTTTGACAGCGCCTTCCGTCTGCCTCATTGTCCGACTCCACGGCTATGATTATTGGCTGATTGGGATGATCGCACCAATCGATTTTTACACCACTGCAATCAATCAGCAATTCACCTGTGCCACCGCTGTCCTTGACTCGCAAAGTTGACCTTTGTAGAACAGAACAGAACCGGAGTCTGAAGTAAGCCATATTTCAGGGCCATATTGTTGTCTGGAGGCCTTGTGAAGTGACTTTTATGTAGTTGAATAGCGAGAAGGAATCAAAGGTTTGTTATATTCATTTTTTCTGCTATATATACTTTGATGTTTTAGCTGCATTTATTCACTTGTGAAAGGTGAAGGTGAGGCTAGCAGCAAAGCTTTGTTCCTCAGACTCATTTTTCAGTGAGTAACTATTGCATTTTGTGTGCTGAAATTAATGAAATTAGCAGATTCCTATACCCATTTTTGTTGTAAAATCTGAATACATAATTCCAAAGTGCAGAAAGTGGCTTCAGAAAGATTGATAATTGGCTAGCACACTCATTCTTAAACCTTTGCCTGTTAAAGTACAGTATGTTAGTGTTGAAAATCGAAGTTAGTGCAATCAGATCTAACATGCTACAATGTCTAACCAAGAAATCACCTAAAAGATGGCACAAAGTCGATTAAATTGACTTTAAGCTAACTAAATATTACACATTTAAAGGAGAGAGCAGTCATTAATCAACTAATCGTGACTGATCAAATACTGCATAAAAATGTTTAGTTGTACTTGTTTTTATTTTCATTTTGTAATCGTTATAGGGATTAAACATACTCTATGCATAGGGTTCCCAAACTTTTAGGCTGGGACCTCCACAACAGCAATGAATTTGCGACCCATCACATCAGACTTTTAAATAAATAAACATTCAAATTGGGTCAAAATTAGTTATAGTAGTTAATTGCAATCTGGCTCACACCAGATGGATATATATTGATCTGCGACTTGAGTTCTTTTACATTATCCATGTTGCAACCATCTGGAACTTCTTCCGCTGAAAGCGTTGTGGAAAAAGCGGACATTTAATGAAATACTTCAAGCTGACTGGGTGACTTGTCAACTAGTGCCTACCTTAGTTTGTGATTATTCAGTCACAGCAACAAAACACACTGGCATATATACAATGTGCGCATGGATAGAACAAGTGTCACTTTTTATTTAAAAAGTAAATACTTAAAAAGTAAACATCCAAAATCCACAAGAGGTATCTTTGTTTTGCTTGACTGAGACACTACTGATTGGGCCGTTAAACCATTCTGCTGGTTGAGGCCAAAATATATTTCTCTGGCTGCACAGGTTACAGTAATTGCTTTCTATGTTGCAAGTAAGATTACATCTTGAAATCATCTCACAACACTCTCTTTGTGAACACCACTTTGGGAACCACTGCTCTAAAATACATAAGTATATTTTTTGAAGTCTCTACATTATTAAAACAAAATGTTAAATACAACAAGAAATTGCATGAAGTATCATTTTGTGAACTTTCTCCAAGGGCCACTAACCATAGATTCAAAACAACAGGTTCAGAGCACATTTTACTCCCTCCATTGTTTCCCTCTGTTTGCTCAACTCTATTGCGTCTCACTCTCAGATGGACCGGAGTCAACAAGATCCCGAGTACGCTGTCTACATGTGGGCAAACAAACACGGCGATTTATGACCTTATTACACCGAAGATGAGATAATTAGGACACGCACCGCCGGCAGATCTGATCCTGTCTGGGGGTTTTATGTTACGCGCCGGCCATTAAATAATCTCCAGTTTCGTGATTGACTTGTTTTGTGCGGAGCGGTGGCATGGCGGATGAAGCCAGCTGAGCCACGATCGATCCTCATATAAATACATACAGTAGGCGGCTGCGTGGAGTCTGATTGGCAGGAAGGAGAGATAGAGTTGCAGAGGCCGAGCAAGTGTCCTTGAAGTGTAATGAGAACTGAAGAAGAATAATGAAGAGTGGTCATCATCATGTTAAGACACTGATACATGTATTTAGATGTAACGTTATATTCATTTTGTATTTTTCGTATGATAAACAAAAATGTACATTAAGAGTTTGAAAGCTTGCACAAGACATATATTTGGTAGTTATTAAGAAATAGAATAAAACTTGATTTTGAAAGTTGGTGGTGGTAGAAGAGAAATAACGAACACTGGAATATATGTAGCTTAATTTATTTCAGTTATTTCACAACGTCAACATACAGAAGAGAAGTCAAGAAGATTAACAAAATGTCTGACAGACAAAATAAATATCACTAAAACCCAAAACCCCAATGACGCTAACTGCTGAATAAAAATAAATAATTTTTTTTTTTTTTTTATTATTCACACTGGGCACCCAAACAAACACAAAAGAAACAAGATGGTGGAATAAAAGGAAAGGTAATCTGTCAGCCTGATGAACACATCACCTTTTAACTGAAAACTTCTACATTCCTGCACCAAAAGGTTCAGATTATGAAACTTTTTGGTTACAACTTGACCAGATTTTATGCATATGACAAAAATGTAAAACTAAATAAAGTGTGTTCTCATTAGCAGTGAGTATGATGTTGGTACGACATCTCAGACCAAAAAAATCTTGGAAATGAAACAACCCAAACTACATCAATTCATAAAGAGCACAATACTCAAAATATGCTTTTGTGAGATTTTAACCATTTTGAAATATTGCCATACTATTGAAAACATACCCAAAAAAAATTTTGTTTTATTCAAAAATTTCTAAATTATCATACATTATTGGTTTGGCCACATTTCCAGAACTCAAAATACTCCGATCCACTTTGTGATGTCATTAAGTGTGTCAGAGTTAAATGTCAATTTAGCTTCTATTGACTCATTTTTATTTACACTCAGTTCACTAAAATAACCTTAAGTTGTCATCTTTTTATACAAACGTTTAGACATATATTTTTTGCTTTTGCTTGACTGCAAAAGAATTTTCAAGTAGGCCTATTTTATATTTTCTACTGCTTGTCAACTGATTCAGTTTAAACAAGCAAAAACTACAAATTTTGGCATATTTGAGTTTGAAAATATTCAAATGGTTCCAGTGAAGATGTAGTGTTTCAAAACACAATTGGGTGCTTTTTGAATTACCACATAATGACATCACATGGTGGAACAGTGTGTTTTCAGTTCAGCAAGAGAACACAGTCTAATAATGCTAGACTTTTTTTTTGTTAAAAAGGGTGAATAAAACAAAACCCAACTTTAGACTTGTTTTTGACCAAGAAATGATGACAAAACAAAAATCAAAAATGTGTGTAATAACATTTAATCTATAGTATACAATTTTACAATTTTGCTAATCATGAAACTTATTAGTGAAAACTAAAATGTACCATTGTGAAACAAGCTACATTTACAACAAACCAGCAGTAACCTAGCTAATTAATGTCCAAGCCAACACATCACAAGTTACTCATGTAAAAACACCAAATTCCTAACAACTGCTGCGGCTATTTTCGCAACTACAAATCCCCAACTTATTCCACTTCTTGACTTGCAATTTGTTTGTCTGAAAAGGCCATTTATAATCCCCTATTCGCTTATTCCTGTTATCTGCCCACCTGATAGCAGAAAATAGTGGAGAAATGCTGTTTGCTGGACTATCACAAAGTTCCTTATCATTGAATTGAAATGAATTGCCATAAACGTAGAAACTGTGGTTACTGTTGTTGCTGCGGTTTGAAGCCGTATAAAAGGGTTAATGCCTTTTTTGCTCGCGATGGCTGAAGGGGAGGTGAGGAAAGGTCATTGCTTTTTGTTGGCGGTTCATCAGCCCGACCGGGACTGGTTGAACATGCAGGTCACGCGCGCAACCATACTGTGCACACATGAAACTAAAATAAATGCGCTCAAACATTGTTCTGATATTGACTGTGGAGAGTGCTTCGGAGGGAGAGTGGGAAATAGAGCACTCTGGAGTCTGATTTGCGCAACGATGAATGTTTGTATGCCAATATTTTTGTGGGGCACGGTTCAGAAGGATGGTTAATATGTGGTGTACTTATTAGAAATGTATTGATTTGGTCTTCTTGGCAGAATATAGGTTGACTGCATATTGGCATTGAATTGATGGTTCTCATTTTAACATATAGAAGCAAATGGGGTCTTATAATCCGCATGGTGCTTTTGCTGGACGACTGCACCTCAATTAGTTGTACGTATTAGAGTTGTCAAAAAAACAATCAATACTCAGATAATGACTGATACTGAATTTAGTATGGAGTCTAGAATGTATTTAGTATTTAGAATGAAAAAATACACAAATTGATTCTTGAGTAACTGCAGGCATTAACGTATGTAAAAGGCAGCTCAGTTTCCGAAGAAAATATACAACAAAATGTCAAAAACTTTTTTTTACGTTATGAAAAGCCTAAACGTAAAATAATTTGGTCCAAGGCAGCTATGTGGCGACAGTTTGAGGCCTAAACTTACCCCTTAAACCCAACGAAAATGTCGCCACATGGCTTTAACCAAAATTTCTGGTTATTAAGGTCAGATTTCAGTAGCTAAGCATGTTGGGTTTGGGCAGTACTTGGATAGGAGACCACTGGAACCTAAGGTGATATGGTAGGGTGAAGAGAGAAACTCAGTGATGTGTCCTTAAGCAAGACACTTCACCCACATGAGTTTGAATTGTTTGTGGCTTTTGAATAATCGCAATACTTGATTATTGAAATAATTGTCAACTAATTTAGAAATGAAATTAATGGTAACTGGTCTTAAACAGATTTCAACACAATATGAGCTAAGAAAAGAAAATCAAATTGAACAATAACGTGAAAATTGTAGATAAATTTGGTACATTTGAACCCATTTCCAGGTGTTGAGCTCAGTTTGGTCATGACTGTTGCTGGCACATTCCCCTATGTGCATGTTTTGAGTTAGTGAGTTGGTGCAGGAAACCGAAATATAGACCCATGGAGAAACATGCAAACAAGCTACAAAAAAGGATCTGGTTGGAGTGTGCTTTTTGTATGTCTCGAACCTCCAAAATATTGTTGAATTTATGTGTGAATTTTGGTAGATTATGTCTTAATTGTGCATAATATCAATGTATTTTAGCTTTTTGTGCAAGAAGTTTGAAAGTTTTTTTGTTTTTGTTTTTTTAGGACAATGTATTGCAATAACCACAATGGCAAAGATGCTGATTCTAGTTTTTGCAGCTAATTTACATGTGTATCCTGGGGATAAGGAGAGGTGCTTCAGGACATGTTTTTAGTGGTTGGGGAAGCTGAAACACCCGGTGTTCCAGCTTCCCCAAACCTTAGCAAACCTTACATCTTGTTATGATACCAAAGTGCTAGCTAGAATACCGCTAAAAGAGTTGATTCGGACTTAGTAAAGGAGTACTTGACATTGAAAAAGAGATGTTTTGCATTGTATCCAAATGTACTGAAGCAGAAGATGCATCAGCAATCATCATGATTGTTGCAAATAAGTACCTAAACATGTATAGTGCATGCACCTACTGCATAAAAATAGAACTCTTTTATATGGAATTGTTCGTGAGTGCTTGTAGCAGATTGAAACACTTGTTTCTGCAGTCTGTGGGAACACAGCTAATTTGCTATTCATGAAAAAGCCACTTGTATAAAGCTACCCTCTGCTGTAGCAGTCACTAGTAAATTGTCCAATTACACTAATGGAAGCCCCAACTCCTGCGTTTTTGCCGTAAAAGTAGTAACCATAGGTAGGCAGAGAAAAGTCGAGACAAAACTGTGGATATAGTGATTTTATTTATGTTGGAACAAGGCTGCCATTACGCTTCACAAGAGTCGTCGATTTGACCAAATTGCTTGTCCATGTGTGTTTTTCGTGTCCAGGCTTGGGGCTTGAATAAAGTGCAAAATGTCACCAAACCAGCTGGAGAGGGCTAATGATGCTAGCAGGGGTTTGCTATCTCCCATGTATAAAATTGCTTGAAATCGTCTGGAATTAAAAAGCCATCTCCCGGTCAACCCTGCCGCCACTCCAAAATTATTCTTTCAGCATGTTTTTTTGGCCTATGTTTTGGTCTTGTTGGTGCCAGTTTGTCTGTCCCTGAATCCCTGCACTGTGGGTTTAAAAGGTCTTTTGCAGATATTAACGTGGTAATGATTGGAAAGAGGCACGGCGGGAAGTTGACCGTTGGTTTTAGTCGCGGTCAAGAGGGAGTCAATGAAAAGATACCTGCTGGGCCTTGAAGTGAAAAACGATGTAGCGCTGGCCCGGCTGTGAGAAGAAATACTGCTCCCGTGCTCTGAAAAGAAAAAGTAAAGGTGATTTGTGTATTTCATAAAGCCGGTAAGGGCAAAGAAAGTAGGTGTATAATTCTGTTGGTTGGGTTTGCATAGAAGTTGAATACTATAGCACAGAATTTGAACTTGACTTTCTTGAAAGTGTCATAGCTAAGGCTGAAATTTAGAGAAAGTGCTTGAAAAAGATTAATTTGATGATCCATATTCTATGCATTTGACTGTAAAAGACCTCAGATTTTCTAGAAAAGGGAATAGGGATTGGTAGGAGATATTTAAGATATTTTAACGGTATTGGTCTGACATTAAAAAAAAAATAATTCAGGTCTCTGTGAAGTGTCAGTCCAAATTTGTCTTCAAAACATCAAATTGGTTATTTTGAACAAACTGAAAAGTAAAAATGGAAGTAAACAAGCAATTAAGCTAAAATATGGTTGTCTATTTACATAATTTTTCTGCACTGTGTGACAGCATATTTCAACAAACCAATTTCTTGTGGTATTTTTTGATTACATTCTCAAAATGCATAATAAAGTAAAACATTTTGAAATACACTTTTGTTCTTATATAAGAGCAACGTTTTGCACGTTTCCAGTTTGGCCATTTTCATGTTTTTCATAACTCCTGCTAAATAATTGGTTGTCAGATATTTTTTATGAAATAGTTTGATGGATTGTGTTTTAGGACTCAGCATTACTTTCCAACTTTCAACAGTCCTCACCCAGAGGTCTTTGGTGTTTAGAAGGCATGGTGTGTGGGGATTGATGCTTTATGTTCAGCCATTTTGTTCATTCTGTTTCCTGGCGTAGAGAAAATTAACACACTTGCTTTGTACTTTTGAGTGTCTTTTCTCATCTGCCACTTTGTCGTTCGCCACGCTATGCCCAATTTTTGCTTTTTTAAAAAATGTAAACAAACAAATATAGCATTTTAAACTTCCAACATCAGTCCACGTTTTGCTTAGTTTGTCTAATGCTTTCTGAGCCTCGGGAGTGTTCACTGCAATGTGTTTTAAGGTGTTGCTAACGACAACAGTCAAGACATTTTTACACATAGACAGGACAGTGTGGAATAATTTTCATGTGAGTAGATGCATTCACAAGAGATCTCTGCAAGGGGGAAATTGATTTTAAGTAGAGATCGACCGATATGGGTTTTCTTTAGAAGATGCCGATACAAAAAATTCATAAAATATAAAAAAATTCAGTTTGTCAGTTGTCAGTCAATGCTGATATCAATGTCTGCTCTTTTTAACGCTCTATTCTTATTTCAGTTTAAAAAAAAAGACTAACTGGGATGAGGTAGTGTATAAAAAAATTACATTGTTAATATGTGTTGTTATTTCATGAATAAAACATATTTATGCACATCAAATAACATTTTTTAAGGGCAGATCAGTGCTCCTTTTCAGCACAAAGTGTTTTTATATACCACTGTGCAGCCACATGATTTCTCTGTATTAAAGTCAATTAGTTACTGACAAACAAACAAGCACATATCAAAGCTTGTGTTGCTGCCAAAGTCATAGAACAAGAATAAAAATTAAAGACACACGTTAATGACAAAATCAAAGCTACAGACTTAGAGATAAAACAAGTCTTGCCTTTTCTTGTCGATATGGCCAATATGAAAAAAATTCAAATATTGGCCCAAAAATATCAGTCTAACTCTAATTTTAAGTTACTTTGTTTAAAAAAAAAAATGGCTATAGCACCTTTAAAAACGTTCATACCATACAAAGACAACAAAACTAGAAGAACTTCCTATATGCATTTTAAATAAAAATGCAGGGAAAAATATCAAAATTAACCTTGAGGTTTCCTGAATAGTGATTGAATTGAATCTTTGATAAGGTCTACAGTCCTTGATAGCAGTATGCACAGTATGCTAACTCAAACAAATACCACCCATTTTGAACACAAGCCAACATATAGCCTGACCAATTAGAGCACAGAGAAGTCCCAACTTAACACCTTGGCAACTGCATCGCCAAAGCCGAGAACTTAGCCTTTAGAGTCACTTGTTATCTTAGGAAGTGCATTTTCTGTCATGAGCTAGCATAGGCACATATGTTTAGTGTTTATCTAAACGTTTTCATGCAAATTCACCCATTATGAAATTCTCTCACGGCCCATGTTCTATCTCGTTTGTGTAAGCGCTGAATGTATCGTTACGCACAATACATTCAATTTTAATTAGCTCTGTTTGCTGCTCACTGACGCGCCACGTTTATTGTTATGTGATGACAATGATACACTCCCGACATACTAAACAATATTGAGATCATTGGGTATGTTCGGAGGCACCATTGGTCTCATTCAGGAATGTTAGACACAAATGCTATCGACTGTACTATATGCAAATACTCTAACGAACTCAAACTGTCACTACCAGGCACATGGCACGGGCATAATTACCTACATCCACCATTTGACCTGTACACGCGATTTGACATTTCCACCGTGACGGCTACATCTGTAACCATCTCGCAGCACAAAAGACGCACTACCAGATGACAAAGAAAGAATAAACGACGCCACAACCTCTCCAAGTTGCTATAGCGATGTTCCACCACCTTAGACAGCCCATTTTCTAAATAGACGCATTACAATTCCGGACTAGCCTTCACCACACCTGCCACAAAGCCGGATAATTGGCGCTCGTACGGAAACAACTGCTCTCTTCATTAGAATTCCCGTCTTATATTGGTTCAATATCATTCCGCCGCTGCGAGATCATGTCCACACCCAAGCTGTAGTAAAAGGAAAATGTATAAGGATTCCAGGTTTTATGGCCTTGGCGCTTGCCCCACACAGAATCCAATTAAAGCGATAGAATGAAATCAAGCTTTAGCTACATCTGGATATGCTAATTCTGAACCTCTCTCAATTTGATTTCATCCCAAAGGTCATTCTGAGACATGCCTGTAGCGTGTTGTGCATGTGTTTTTGCTAGTTGCCCCCCTAAGGACGTCTTCCTAGGGAGTCATTTGGTAAAGCCGGGGGCCTCTTTTATTGGATAAATTTCAATTAAACACAATTACAACCTGTTTGATGTGATTGAAGGAAAGGCAAGTGTAGCTCTGTGGACATTATGGGGTGGGCTCACATATGGAGGCCTGGCTGTGTGGGAGGATGGTGTGATTTTATTTATTTATTTATTTATTTTGAACGTCTGCTGATATGCATGGGCACGTGCGCTGTGGAATGTGGAATGGAGAAAGCCTTGACAGTTTACAGCCAAATCTCCACATGACAATACAAAGAACATCCATCATCATGTGTTTTATGGGCAGGTCATGATGAATATATAATGGGCTACCTCATGAAAAAGAGAGCGTGTTCAGTGCAGTGTGAGGAGATCTGGGAAAATCGGATTTTTGGAATAATAGGTGCTTTTTCATCTGAACTGTATCAGCGGCATGCACAGAATTTAAATTTTGTGTCACTAGTATAATGGTCAAAATAATTGTGATTAAGGATAATATTACAAAATACTTCAACATTTGATTTTTCTGCCATAAGATGATATCCAAATTGCTGTATAGGTTTTCCAAGGATGTAAATTTTTTCCTATAGAGGAATTATCTCTCTACTGTACATGCTCCATGCAGAAAGAGACGTTGTCCATCTAGTTGGATGGGGAAGCTTCTTTGATTGGAACTACAAAACAGGACGAGATCAACTGTTTTGGATCAGGTATGAACTGGTCTGACAGATGTCTGGCTCCTGAAGCCTGAGACAGTGTTTTTATCACTGTTTTTTCACTCACCTGAATGTAACGTGTATGGGTCGTGGGGTCAAATTTCATTCACAAATGTTGAAAGAGCAGCTTAACTTTTGTTTTCGCACAGTGACAAACTGTTAGTGGGCAACAGCGTTGGCTCGACTTGTGCGCGCACTTTTCCCGTGTAGAAAAACAAATAATCCCTTAATAGAACTGTGGCCATAACAAAAATAGGTCCTTTAAAACAAATTAACTTTTACCATCCAACAGTTTATCCAGAAGTCCACCTTTTGCTCACCAATTCAATGCTTTCTGATGATTATTCTCCACAATGAGTTTAGAAGCTAGCCAAGCAGTAGCTACCACATACAAAAAACAACAGCAAGTGCACTTCCTTGGTTCAAAGGAACAAAGTGCTCTAATAAAAAAAAAAAGGACGTAAAAGATTCTCATGACTCGCTAGGGCTGGGCAAAGTTTTTTTCTTAACCAATCTCGATATTTGGTTCAATTTTATTTTGCACATAAAAAAGGCATTTGGTAACAATTTACATATTCTGGCCTTGCCATTTCACATACAAAAAAATCCTCTTCCAAAATCTGCTTTCTGCTCCAAACCATTTATTTTTACACAGACTGTTAGCTGTGGAGCTCTAGTTTCAAAGAGCACACTCAAATAACTGACATTTTGACATGACTGGATTGCAATCTTTCAATTCCAACCCTAGGACTCGCCATGGACTCTCTCATAGTTTCTCCACTTACTGCTAAAATTCCAAACATGATGTCATTTGCATAATCTGGACTGCTTGGAATGGTTTCATTTTATAATCAAACATATTACAAAACCTACACATATATCTGCTACGTATATTACATTTATTGAAGAACTAATAGACTGTACAAGTGACTTTAAATGAATAAAATATATTCCTTCAGATGCAAATACATGCCTTGACTTTTAAACAAACGCTCCACAACGTACGTTCAAGGCTAAGCTCGTCGTATAAAGTGATTTTCATTTCTCTCACACTTCCACCTTTTCAGTATGCTGGCCCTACATTCTGAGCCCATGGCCTTCTTTCCTATTTACTGTGCAAACATATGGATACAGTGTGCAAACAGGCCAGGGGCTCTTCTCCTTTTTCTCCGGTGCATCTGGGGGTCTCGCCTTGATGAAGTGTGGCCTGCCTTAGGTGAGTACCACACCCCTGGAGGAGAGACAGCGCTGTGCTAGGCTACTATGAAATATTTATGCCTTTTTCTCGCGCGCAGTCGTCGGTCTCACAAGGTCATTCGCTTCCTCTTTTTTCCCCCCTTTTTTTATTGTCGGGAAAACACGCTGACGGCTCAGGCAATTGAAACTGAAGAGATTTCCACCCCCCTCAACGAATTAAAGCGAGGAAGCCGGAATTCTTTGTTGGAGTGACCTCGCGAGCATTGTTACCTGGAAGGAGAGAAGTAATAAGCAGACAACAGGAGAAAAATGTAGGTTTGTCCAGACTGACTTTATTTATCTGAGTTGTGGTGGTGGCGAAGACAGTTCTTGCCAAATGTATCAAAACTAGAAAACTTTATCGAGCAAGACATGACAATTGTAGTTATTGTGAGTATTGTGAGTGGTACCCAATCTTTTTCAAATAATGTCCACTCTCCTTGACAGACAGCTGGGAATTACTTGATTCCCTTTTTAACAGTGTCCATTAAATTGTATTTGATTAGCCTCCTAAAATCATGAAAGTTATCTCATTAAGCTTTGTTGTGGGACCAGAAACGCAAATTGGGACTACAGATGGAAATTAGCTTTAAGATAAATCTGGTGCATTTACGGTTTTGCCGTTCATTAATACACATTGTCCCATTCAAATAAATAAATAAACTAAACTAAATTAGTTCTGAGCTAGATGGCCGATGAACATGGCAACGGTTGCAATAGCAGCAATGTTTTAATGTTCCGTTCCTTCCAAATAAATGTAGAAAGAAAGAAAGACTTATTATGGAACATACATGGCCGCACTGAAAAATAAATACATTTCTTATTACTAAATGTTTATAGTAAAAGTAAATGTATGTTACTTTTACTACATACTTAGATTCTGTGCTGAAGCATGGAGACTTTCAATGGTCCAGAGCCACCGTAGTTAGCATCATGTCCTATTTCCTTGATTTTTTTTTTCCCAACCAAGATACGCCAGAAAAGATAGTAAATGTTTATATTTAATAATATTTACTTCAAATTCTTGGGTGTGTTTAGGGTTAGTTTATGCTTATCAAATCATACTATAACTGCTTCTATGTTTGCAAGAAAAAGCAAACATTTCCTTTCGTATGTCCATTGAACATCATCTCAGTTGGTTGGTTCAAAGTATTTCTTTCAAAAGATCTTCTGCTGCATCAGGTGTAAAAAAATCAAACACAGTCTCTAAAGATAAGATATATAACAAAATGTAAAAAATGTACGATAAGGCAATTGAAAAAACGTAAAATAACCACAAATTTTGGTTGAAGCGACGTAGCGACATTTTCTTTGGGTTTAATGCTTAAGTTTAGGTTTCGGGATACTAAAATAGGTACGTTTAGAGCTGAGGCTTGGGGTAGGTTAAGATTTACCCATTAAACCCAAAGAAAATGTTGGCAGGTGGCTTCAACCAAATTTCGCGGCTTTGTTATGTTTTGGCTTTTTGTAACATACTGATGTAAAAAAAAAAAGGCGTGAAAATTTTAAATATGCTAATCGTACCTTTTTGACATTTCGTTGTATATCTACATTTTCTCTGGAAACAGGCCTGAAAAAATCTGTTCCATTTCAGAGTTTCAAAACTAGCATAGTTACCAAAAGCTGCATGGTCTCCAACTATACATCTGTAGTCGACTGGTCACAATCAGTCTATTAATTGTTGTAGCTCCACATTTAGTAATCTATTGACTCCTGAAGACTTTCATCTCAAGGCATATAAGAAAAAAACATGTTGGACTGTGTTAAAAAAAACACACACATTTACAAAGCCTTCATAGCAGAAAAGGCATCAGAATACTATACCCTCCCCTCACGTATTTGCCCACTCCATGCCTCTCTTTTTTTGTCTCCACTATTCCATGGCACTCGTCTTGGCTGCGTTGAAGGACAGACCCGATCAATAGCCTCGATCAATGTTGCATGAAGGCTGGAGGGGACTCTTCTTCCTCAGATACGGCTCTATCACTCCACTGTCCCGACACCACTTACATTACAGTAGCACGTCCCCGGGTTCAAAGCAAAGTAAACAACAGTTGTACTACTCTCTGTCTGCTCACATTTGCCTCGACGTCCAAAACACGGGCGTTTCACTCGGGTTTGTCTGCCTGTTTGCCGCCGGGCCTTTCATCTTTATACCTCTCTGTGTGCACAAGCTGATAACCCAAAAGCAATATGGCCTCGTCTTCCTTCTAGTCAGGCGAGGCTGCGCCGGTTTCAGCAGCAATCCCAGGCTCAAAGGGAACAAGTTGGAAAGGCACACAAACAGAAGGTAAACATGAAAACAATGCTGCTACAGTCGATGTGTTGGAACAATGTGCATAAGCTATTTTTAGGCAGATGTAGAGAGTTTGAAGAGCGAAAGCAGCTTTGGCTCGGGAGACAGTTTAGTGTGAGTGGTAGTGAGATGATACACTAATTATCATTTATTTTGCAGTATTATGTTTTTGAATGCAAGAGGTTTGTGAATAAAAGATTTTTTTTGAGACAAAACTTAATCCAGATGTAGCAAAATCGCTTGATGACATTTTTATATAAATCAAAAACAACAAAGGTCTTTTCTGGAGTATAAATACATACCTCTTTTCTCATTAGATGTTTTAAAACCTTTTGTCTCATAAAATATGTTAACACAGTAAATACTCCTCTACAAAAACTAAACACATGCAGGCATAACATTTCCGGTACATTCACTGCCAATTCACTGAAATGCCTGTGGAGACAGCTTTGAAAATTGGACATTCTGTGCAAGGCAACAGCTCTGGACAATACATTCTCCATCAAATGTTGCAGCATCTGTGGCATTTGTCCTGTGTGCTAAAACTGAACAGGCATTTTATCGCCGCCAGCTTAAGGCACACCTCTGCAATATCAGGATCTTGATCTTCCACATCTGTGATGTGGGATAGATTCTCTCTGCAAACGAGAAGTATTCACTGACATTGACAAATTTGTATAAAAGTATGCATACATTTTTTTTTTGTGTGTGTATTTAGAACATATAAAAAAATAAAGGGTGCAAAACAGCTGGATTTTCTTGCATAATTTTTTTTTGCACAAAATTTTTTATATGTTTACTTTGATTATTGATTTCCCAAAAGTAGGTAGAATTATTACCATACTGTTTATGATGACACAAGAGCTGATAGTCAAATACTATGGGGCCTGATTTATCAAGTCAGGTGCTAAATTGTATGTGCAAATTGAAAAAAGATAAGATGCATAACCTCAAATTTTGCATCTTTGGTGTCTGTGTAAAAGAAAAATGTCAGCTATTTCAGGTTTTTGCTCCCCCTAACCTGTTTTGCACATGAGCAAATGCTTGATAAATCTGACCCAACAAGTCATTTTATTTTTTTCAGTCAGGAGGATAGTGTTTTACTGACTTGAAGCTATTGTGTCTAAATTGTAAACTTTTCTATGCTACTACCTTGTCTTCGTCAGTTTAAAAAAGATGTTTTAAATTCACAGGAAAACATTCAATAATTGTTTCAGATTTCAAGAACAATCAACCAAGAAAATGCTTCTCTTGCTTGTTTTTCTTTTGAAACATGCAGCGTACCTTAATTCTCCCACAGAGGACAAAAAGCTCCTGCTATTGCATAAGGATTTCACCATTTTTCTATTGAAAAGAACTTTCTTTTTTGATTAGAAGTAATTTCCCAGGGCAAATTGACATTTCCAAGTTCAATAGAAAAGACATGAAAACATCGAATATAGACTTTCAATAAAATCTCCCAAAACAAAGAAGAACAAAGCGGTGCGGTTTATAATTAAACAGAGCACTGGTCTGGTAGGATTCCTCATTTTCCAGACCCTGTTGCTATCGAGAGGACTAAAAATGAGACCAGAGAGCCACTCACTGGAGGTGCTTTTGTTGTGTAGTGCTAGGTCCTGGTTTCCATAGTTACAGTTTTGGATGTTATCCTCCCGTCTCGCTATTTGGACCAAAACCCTGCATGTTAATAAGCACAATAGGCTTCTCATTTACACAAATCTGTTCTCTCAATAACATTTCTCCATTACTTGTACTTGATGCATTACTCATATCTTTATCGCAATAAACGTACCCAATTTTTAAGTAGAGCTGTTTATTGGCAAAAACACCTTGGGAAAAAGATGCCTGTAGTCCAGTACAGGGTGTTGCACGGTTGGTCACTGGTTTGACTCCTTACACATTTGTTGAATGTCTCTATCCCCTTTCACCCTATTTCATGCAATAACCATAAAGTCTAATATAATGACAATGCTATGTCAGAAAATTACATATATAACAACAGCAACATGCAGGTTATTTCAGATTTCCTCATTAAAAACATATTTAGATGGTTTAGCTTGATTCTTGTTTGATTAATTTACAGTTACGGTAGTCATCGTACTCTGAATCACACAAAAACATTTGTGACTTCAAAGGTAGAGCTTTTGCTCTATTTTAATTCCTCTTTAAGACATATTTTCATGTCTTTCAAACTGCATTTGCAACTGCTTAATATTAACATATTTGGGGCCAGCTTACCTTTTGTAGTTCTTCTTTCGCCTTTACCACTTCTAATGCCAATCCTGATGAGGGAATACCTTACAATTTTTACAAAAAAGACGAAGACCTATTTTGGGTCAAAGCATGTCTGGATATAGTTGCAAAAAGAACTTTTATTCAACTCAGTGAGTCCCTTAAAGGTTGGGTTGCTGATTTTTATACTGCAAAAACTCTTTAAGTTTTATTTCTGACTACTTCCTCTCATAAATCCTTCGACACATGCTTAATATCGACATGTATTCATTTTGGTTGCAAATGTGGTCAATAAACGTCTTTTTACAAACATCAAAGTGAAACTAGAGTTATTCACCCAAGCTCGGCCAATCAGAGCGCTGCATTCAGCTCCTGATTAGAACTCAAATTCTTTATTATTCAGTTCAGACAGTACTCAGTGGTCTTGTTTTTTCACATAGTGCTGTATTGAATTGAAAACAAAATAGTTTACAAATTTACATCTAAAAAGTTAGCTACCTCACTCTACTTCTCATAAATAAGGGCTTTTGCTTCATTCAGATTATTCCTCCCAGTGAGCACCTGAGATGTATATATCTTTCACTTTTTTTAACCCAGAGAAGCACTCTGCAAAGGTACTGAAGAGCATATTTAAATGTCATCAGCAATGCAAATATCATGTGCGTTTAAAAATCCCAAGATCTCCATGGTAACAAACAGGTGGAGAAATTTTCAAACCACCATATGAGTAGAAAGATTTTACAGAGCACTGAACACTGCACATTTCTTACAACAAATACGATTTCCATTTCGTGTTTTTGATATTCAACCATCATAAAATCCCTCATAACCTCCCGCTAACCTATTCAGAACCACTTGTGTGTCTAAACTGCGTCGTAAACACGAGACAAAAGCCAGCAGGGGGTGTGGCTCGTGAGCAGCAGGAGACCGTGTAGAGGAGACAGCGGAACATGTCGAATGAGAGGTCCGTGTCATAACAGGAGACGGGAGAGTCGACAGAAGACACCCCCCCTCCCCCGGGCTGAATCCTCTCCGGGGCCCGATGGAGAAATGAAAATTTAAAATGTGTCGAGGCACCTTTTGCTCATCAGCTTTAATAATTAACAAGTGGAGACTTTGAACAGAGCGATCAGCCGCAACTCTTCATTTAGATCAAAAGATGAAAGAGAGAGCTGTTTGGGAAAGCAGAAACCGATTCCATTTAACACTGGGTTTGAGACTACAATAGAGTCGTGTGAAGGCATCTATCAAAATGGTTTGTTTAATTAAGGCCAAAACTCGTATTAAAAGAGATAAATATGTAAATTTTACTTTTAAGAGCTTTTAACCGCGTTGCAAAGGTTTCTTCTTATCATTTGAAGCTGTATTTTGAATATTTAGTTTGTGAGAGAGTCTTCTTAATGGGCCTGCATTCGAAACATCACCTATCCTTCAAACACACTGCACTGCAAGGTTGTCAAAAGTAGTGGAAATCCCACTCGATCTCATCAAAATGTATGTATGCGACGCACATTTAAATGCGTATTCCATGTAATTTCATAAACATTTTTTAGGTGTATATGAAACGCGTTGCTGCCCAAATTAATTTCTTTATTATGGGTAAAAATTTGTATTAATTATGAATATTAACGTACTCTAATCTAATCTAATTTTTGTCTTAACCAGTTCCAAGATCCAGACTTAAACTTGCTCATCTTTGTAACACACGACTTCAACCAAAACACCTGTCTATAAGGTTCTAAGAAAATTGCATCTTTTTTTGACGCTTTTCACAGTGTGAAATAGAGATGCCACATAATAAGACACAAAGATAGAAATGTGCTCATTATTAACCCTTTGGCCACCAAAGAAGCAATTCTACACCAAGTCATTCCAGGCTCTACTTCTCTAGTCTCCCAATTCTGATGAGTTTCAGTAGCTTGAAAAGTCACTATACAACTCTATACCAGCAGTTGTATAAAATAACACTGAGAGATATCAGTTTGGATTCTGCAGATAAATATATCTCATATCACTGGACTGAGTAAAAAAAAACAACATGTTGACTAAATGGTAAACATTTGTCAATATACTGCAAATGCACATTTCAGTGCGACTGTGTTGTGTTGGGCGAGTAATCTTTATTGTTCTGCATTCTAGACACCATTGCTCTGAAACATCTACAGTATCCTTCAAACACACTACACTGGAAATCAGATACTAACTGCAATTAAAAGAACAGAATTTGGCATTTTCTGAACATTTTAATGATTTAATGAAGTAGTACAAAACCACAATACCACATACTAGTATATTAAAACAAATTGCACTCTGTCATAGATGGTGGAAAAGATTCTTATTAAAAGATACTTCTTGTCCATTAAATTTTAGCTTTTGTTTGTGGTTACTTGACAACTTTGCACCCTATATGTAAATACAGACAAATGGGAGTGGGTAGGTGGTAGGTGAAAAGTGGATTTTTCTTAGCACTTGAGCATCACCTGCAATACAATACAACTTTGAGTGATATGTATATGATGAGAGATCGATATAACATTCAAAACTTATTTTATATTCTTAGGTCAGTAGTTGTCTAGCTCAAAACTACAATGATGAATGTGCTTAGAAGTAATCAGGCAGAAGAACTTTAAATAATCTTTTTCATTTAAAACCATATCTCATCCACATACCAACTAACACAGCTTCTGCACTAATTAATCGCCAATTTCTTTCTTTTTTTAGCCCATTTTAGCACATTGCTTTCAGATGATTCACTCCCAAAGATCATATCGAGTTCGCTATGACAACTCCATGTCTCTTCTCCTAGTTTACATTCGCGCGTGGCCTTTTATGGCACTACTCTCTCCAGTTTTCCCGACAAATGATACTTGAAAAGCTTTACTCCGACTCCCACGTAATTAACACGTTTTCACTGCACCAGCCCTGAGCATTCCAACGCACTCCAGGCAATGTGCCCGGCCGTGCAATTTTGGGTCTGGAGCGAGTGTGGGCGGCACTGGGAAGAGCGGCTCTGTCAGGCAAGCTCTCTGATGTGCTTTATTAGATTTAGCCACAGTGTGAAAAAGACCAATGAAGAAGCTGCACTGTTTTTCTCCCTGCGATGAATGGCACAGTGCATTTTTCTGGCTACAGTGCAGACTACAGGAACGTATAAAGAGATAATTGTGTGAAAATCTTACTTCAACTGGTAGGGGTTTTGGAAATTGGTTTGAAACTAAGAAAAGAAATTGTGGTATTATAACAGTTGTAGAGGAATAAAGTGGTGCTATTTGAGTGTCTGGGAGAAATGGATTTATAAATATACAAGACTTGGTAAAGAAATATTTGCTTCACAATTCCATACTTCATACTGGTGTCGTAGCATTTGCAAAGTGACTTTTTTAAGGTCTCAGACTTGAGCATGTTTGTTCTTGTGTTGGACTTGTGGTTGCTTGGACTTGATCTCATCGGGGTTTGATATCAAGACCACATTTCATTACCCCATGTTCTGCTAAGCCTGCACCAGGAGTTCATGATCCCAGTGCAGTGACATCCAGACAGTGACCATCCCAGGCACAGTTTGCGATAAAGACTGCACAGTAAGATAATGTAGACACTGATAAATGTTGAAAATTGCAAAGATGGTCTTGATAAGCTTGGTCTCAGCTCTGATTGTAGTCCTCTGACATCTTCTGAGTTTTTTCTGTGTGTTTGTATGGGATAAGCAATGTCAAAAATTGACTTGATTTTACAGACTTTATTCCGGAAATGGCAGACTGCTGCACATTAAAATATTTTGATTTATTCATGACGTCTGTATTAGGCTTGTTTAAGAAATGCGTTTCACGAAAATTGACATGGACAATTTACACAGGAAGAGAAATCCACATAATGTCTGTAATTATTACAATAAGGTTCTTCTGTAAAACTAATCTCATCCAATTAGGGCATACACACAAGAAGAAGGTAAAGTTAATTAAACAAGAACAAATAAAAGAGGAGCATACTGTTATAAATGTATAAATATACATGCCATTAGTTATAAGCTTAAAAAGACCAAGGTCACAGTGCTGTGCTGTACAGAACTGTATGTTCAGACATATACATGTATAATGCAAATTAACTCGTTGTTGTTCACAAAGGTGACAGCTGTGAACAAAAGAGAACCTGTAGCAGTAGTTCTGTTAATGACTCTCAACTGTCTGCCTGCAGCTATAAGATCAAATTCTTCAAACCAAAAGTGGTTATTGTCATTAGAGATTTTCCTAGCTACTAGTGTTGTTTAATCAAAGATGCTTTTGCAAAGTTGGGTGGTCATTGAAGCCATTCATTTTCATTATATTAAGAAGCTTATAATCTGTTTTGTCCTTCACATTTAGCAAAAGACATTCAGATCCTGAACTAGAACAAGAACTAACCCACACTCAAGCGAGTAAATAAGAAAAAATATAATCCTTCTGTTTGGAAGATAGGTTGTGGGTCAGATTTAATTGGTTTCAAGGGCCTTATCTTTATGTTGAATAGTCCTGATTTAGATGGACAATAAGCGAATATGAGCACATAGTGAGTAATCTGAAAATTTGTAGTTAATTCTGAGTTTGAGTGCTTTATAAAATGCAAATGTGCCATTATCGTGCCTTTTTCTGTATACCATTTTTTCTGCAAGTTTGCTTTAGTTTAATCAATGCTCAATGAATGTCTTATGTCAACTAAATTCCTACTGCAGAATAATACACTGCCATTACATTTGTAAGTACTACACCCAACAATTTCAGTAAATATACACCAGAGTTATGGCAAGTATTCTTGAATCTACATTTAACATTCTTAGTTCTAAATAGACAATTGATTCAAGCTCACATGTCAATAGCAATCCTATAGTATTTGACTTCTGCGCGGCAATATTGGTGGAAATTCCAAACGGCAATAGAATGGACTGTCAAAGAAAGCGCAAAAGCGAAGAATCTATTTGAATCTCAGCCTTTGATCAATGGTCATCAATAAGGTGTAATCCGAGAGGTCACTGGAGTCACTCAACAAAGGGAGGAGAAGACACAATGAGTCAGACTGTCACAGGTGGGAGGGGCTTCAGTGGAGATAGAGAATAGATAGTGCTACCTGTCTTTTCATTGTTTGATCAAAGATAGGTTTGTGTATTTACAACAAAATTTTATAAGAAGTAAAAAAAAAAGCAAAACAGAGAAATGAAACTTGATAATGTTCTACAACAGCATTAGTTATCAACAATTTTAAATATACTAAGATGATAGATTCTTTTGTCAGTCTTTGGTTCATTTTCATGTCATCTGCTTTTGTGTTTTTATCAATTTACAAAAGATACCATCTGTTGTTGCTGGTGCCTTAGGTACATAAAGCCAAATGGTATTTGAATATGAAAATACTTAGCAGTGCTTTATGATAGGACTGCAACAAATTAGTTGATTAATCACAACTATAGCGTGCAGTAATCGAATAATCTTTAACTGTCTTTATATAGCAAAAATGCCAAAATGTGTAAATGTAAATCTACATCTCCAGTCTTCAAGCAATGTCACCTCAGCAAAAACGAATCGATTAATCAAAAGAATATACCAAAAATAATAGTTAGTTGCAGCCCCAATTTATTTATGTCAGTCCAATATGTATGAGTAGTTTTACAGTCCTGAAACACATTGAAATTACAGACTACCTTATAGTTTTAACGTTCACAATTGTCCTAATGACTTACTTTTAAGCAGTTGACCTACACTGCACTAAAATGTTTTTCTAACCTGTAAAATTATCTAAATGAAACAATACACATAAATCTTAGTGCGACCATTTGACTTGTTTTAAGATTCAGATGATCTACTTCTGCTCATAGACTTACTTAAAATATATATTCATATTAAGCATAACTCAGATAAAAAAAATATATTTGTTGGATTAGCTCAGGTCTATTCAACATAAGGCCTGGGGGCCAAATGAGGCTCTCCACCCAGTTAAATCTGGCCCACCACCCACCTTCAAAACATTGGAAAATACAGCCCCTCATCTTCACTTTTGCTACTAGCACTACTTCCAATCTGGCTGTGCCTGACTTCATCCTAATTCTGCTTTAGACCTGGTTTGGTTTTGGGTTTGTATTGATGGTAAAGTCTTATTATATTGTATTTTTCCACAAAGTTTGAATGCACCAGATGTTATTTTACAGTGTTAAAGCACAGTATGATGTTTTGTGTGACCCCAAATTATGTGAAAAGTCGTGGCCTGGCTTACACCTCTGGCCCAGAAGCCAAGGCTTGTAAAAAAAATGTGGTTCTTTGGAAAATAAAGATGAATATCCCTGAATTAGCTAATAACACATGGCTGTAGGTTGATTGTTTTGTTTCTTCTCAAACATCCAAAGCTAATATTAGTTGGTAATAAAAAGTAACATATAGACAGATGCCACTGCTACAAATTATCATGCAAATCCAAGGATTACACTTTTGGGAAGATTTTTCACCCGTTAATCTTCCTTAAACACCTTGCATTTTTTAAATATTGCGATATCAAGATAAGCTAAAAGAGGCAGATAGCACGAATAGATAGCATCGAGAGGAGTTTGCTGATATCCAAAGACTTGTTCAAGGTGACTTTATTGGGGCAGATGTTTGCTGACATGACAGCCGTACACGGGTTATCAGGTTAGCCGATAACCTTTTGATCCCCCACACCTCGACGCGTCCCAATGCACAATGTCGCCGCTGTGACTGTGGCTCATAGCAGCAAACACTAAAAGACAAAAGATGACCGTTCCGTATTAGGACATTAGCCGTTATGAGGCCATCCGCGTTTTGATATATCCCGCCATTTACGTTAGCCGAAATTAGCTTTGTGACACTGTGCTAAGCAAGTATCATTTTTTAAACACAGATTTGTGCAGTGGAGATGGTTTGAGGGGAAAACAAAAGCGACGTGAGGGCTGTTGTGAAAAAGATAATTGCGTCTTTTAATTGAATCCCTCGGGCTCTCGAATGCCGTAAGGGTGATTGGAATCAAATCACGCACAGTCTTTGTTTTCCAGTTTTCTTTTTTTAAATGAGAGCAATGAATTCTGGGTGATCATCATTCGCGTCTCGTTTGGCTTTCTAACCCTGCTTTCTGCTCGTCATTGTTTTAATATTTCCTTGTTAGTTGTTGACGTATCTAAACTGTCAACGTATCGTCCAAATTAAAACGTCTCAAAGGGTCATTTTCTTAGAAGCCATTTTACGACCCAATACGACAATTTCCAAAAAGCATCAAATCATATTGATGCAGATTCAAAGATGCTCGAAGAAGAAAAATAAAGTCGACAGAAAGGACGATTTTTACTTACATCTGTAGTAGTAACAAAGTCAAGTGATGTCATTATAAGGGCTGGGCAGTATGGCAAAAACATAACATCACGATTTTCTTGGAGCCAGACCAATTGGAATTTTGTACTCTTCCTGTAGATTGTCGGTTTTCCTATTTGCATTTTAGAAAGTTCCTACTCTAAATCCAGTTGTCACTCACTAAAAACAGAACAAAGACTGACCAATATTGCCAGATTTCAGAGATAAACAAGCGACCAAACTTTGAAAAAAAAAAATCTATAACAAGCTAAATTAGCCCTTCAGTAAAAAATATATGATTAATAAAAAAAATAAATATTAGATATATTTTTGTGGATCAAACCTCAGCCAACAATGCAAAAATGCAACCCCGACTGTCAAAATTCGAAGCAACTCTTCTGAAAAAAAGAAGCCCAAAGTTGCTAAAAAGAAGCAGACCTTGAAATTCCGGGGCCAGTAAAAAAGTAGGTGGAAAAAATAGTTAGTATTTGAACAGAAGCGTAAAATAGAGAAATGGGAAATCGCAATATGACAATTTCATCAACAAAGCAGATTGTTACTGAGATAAGCTCACGGTTCAATCACAATATTCCCATCCTTATGTTATCATTAGGAAACTAACAGAACTTCTAACACTTTGCCAAATTTGAGTCACAATTCATAATACCAAAGCCAAGCACACGAGCATTGGTCTCAGACTAAGGCAACACATAATTGTTTTTTATGACTTGTTTTTATTGTCTAAATTGATTTTGGTTTTGGGTTTGCTGACTGAGAGCTTTTGCTATTATGTGCAACACTTTGTAATACAATGTGCTGTACAATTAAAGTTGGATTAGATTGGAAGGAGAAAACAATTTTGATTTGTTATAGATATCTTTACTTCTTTTTTAAGTTTCCTGAAAACCACTGGCTCTTTTCTATCATCTGATATCATTACATTCTAGAACATTAACAGTTTGGGTTTAAGCTGGTATGTCTGGTTTCTTCTAGGATCAACAAGTCAGACATTGTTTTGAAACATTTTCTTCTCTTTTTTTTACCCCCCTTTCTCTGAATCATGGCCCTCTCAGGCCCAATTAGGGAGATTCCTTTCTGATCAATACAGCCCCCTCTTGGGAGCACACCGGCAGCAGCCCTGGTTGACGCCACAGGAGAACGTGGGTGTGTGGTTGCATGCAGAGCAGGGAGTCAGAGGGGTTACAACCTGATGCCGGCTTAGCAAAAACAGATACAGTATGTGTGCGCACGTCGCTTTGTTCACGCTAGATTAGCTCTGTTTGTTTTGCATCAGGGTGGTAAGCATGTAAAACGTAGTTTGACGGCATTAATGATGTCATGAAATACATTCTTTCTATAAGAAGATGAAATGTGTTGAAAAGAATTGAACTTTTTAGTTTGGTGCACATGCCACAAAAACCTAGAAAGTAGAGATTGGTTCCAAATCCATACACAAAATTACATAAAAATTGTAGTGTCAATTTTTGTCCAGGAACACATTTTTTGACAGGTAAGTCTTTGCCTTAAAGAGCCATCATCAAGCAAAACTGGCTTTTCTGAGTTTTTAATCCTGTTTTAAGATAGCACACATCCTGTGTCAGAAACACAGCTGATCTGTTCTGTGATGCCACATTCTACATTGTTTCTAAGTCCATCATTTATTTGCAATTCTGCAGCATTAGCATGTCTGGCAAGATCGATTGGATCATTGCCCATGTGTCATTTTCTTTGCAGCCATTAGCTGGAGCTCTAACTCAATTCCTAATGTGGGAAACCTATGACTGTCGTGTGTATTGTTCGCTCTGGTGCAAGGGATTCCAGCACGGAAAATAATTATTTCAAGTTCTTAATGAGAACTTGAATTTTGATATCTGGTGTAAAAAAAAAAAATCACGTTTGAATTTTAAGACTCAATATGCCAAATGACTGTCTAAAATTCACTGTGAATATTACATTCTGTATTTAGACTGTTCAATTTGATGGATGTAGTGAATATTTAAAGATCAATTTTGAATGTTTTGTGGGAAAAAAAAAAAACAATGGAAACATTTGTAAAATTCAACAAGGGATATTTTGATTCAAAACATTAAAACAAGTTTTTTCAAGATTTGAAATTTCCATGTGAGAAATCCACCATGTATTTAAAACTAAATTTGCTGAAGCAAATTATCCTCCAAATTACTCAGTTAGGGGAGGATGGAAACAATACAAATAATGCATTATGTTGGTCATTTTAGAATAGTTTTCAACAACAAACATATGTGCCGTTCATGTCCAACAAGAAACATCAAAATGGAAAAAAAAATCTCTTATCTGCCATATGCACTCAAAAATGTTGCTAGTTTGGTAAGCCAGAAACATCAATGTAATAGTAAGAAAGGACTTGCATTTTTGAAAATATGGCTCATCTCCCGTGTCTCAATCTAATTTTAACTCACAGTTTTTACATTGTGTGAAAAGTGAAGTGTTGGGTCGTTTAAATTAATTTCGCCCCACGTTATTGTTTGAACATTTTGCATTGCCTCTCTCTGCTGCGCACACCCGTTGACTGAAAATTGACAAGGCGCAAGGATCTATCCCTCATCTGATTCCACGCGCCTCTGATTATCAAAAAGACAGCTTGTCATTGAAGCCCTCACCTTGTCAGCTAATTGCATGCAACCTGTGAGTAAATATCTTTATCATTTAGTCAACATGGAAGGCTTTCATCAGCAGAATGTCAGGGCCCATTAACTAAAATTATGTCTCTCAACCAACCTTGAGCTGTACAGTATTTATGATCATGCTAACCGCACAACCATCACGCATTCTAAAACAACATAATTACCCTCTACCTTGTGCTAATTTCCCTTTTTTTAAGCTGACGAGGGACGCGCTTCGCCTCAAGGTGACCGCGCAGGCAGTTTATTAAATTTTAATCGCAGTCATACACAAAGATTTAAAGTGAGTAGCATGGGGAATTAAGCATCTAGCGCGCGCCATAAAAACGAGAGGCGGCATCTAATGAGTCAGGAGTGACGGATGTAAATGTTTTTATGTTCCAAAGCCCAGGGGCCTTACGAGACAGTGTTTTTCACCATCACACTCGCAACTATACAGCCACAAGCGTAGTCCCTTTTGGCTGCTGTTTAAGAATGCATGTGTCGTTCCTATAGGAAGTCTTAATGCCTGCCTTTTGTTGCGCTGTTTTCATCGAAAGCCTTTCTAATCTTGCGGAGGGGAAACAACAGCCAATTAAAACCACTGTATATGCAAAAGGACCCGGGCCAATTTTCTTTCTCCGAGCGCTTTTATATGCAGAGTTGAGACTTTGACTGTGAGTAAGCATTAGCCGTGTTCTGCCGCGCTGCAGTCAAACAAAGCCAGAGAGAGAGAGAGAAAAGTAGCCATGGTTCACAGGCTCCTGAGATCTTCAAAACCCAAACAGCTCATTAGCTTTTTCAGCCGGAGAATAAATTTAGCGCCCACTCAATTAGCGTGCCGGCTTGGGTGATAGTTACTTGTAGTTACTTAGCATCACATCTGGCAATTATCCAGGTTACTAAATGCATGTCTGGGTTTGGTTTGTCTATTAAGATAGTTGGAAATAATAGAAGGCTGTTTAAAGGTAGCATCTATTATAACAAAAGCAAATTGGGAGGTATAAATCCGAAACTTTTCATTCTAAAAGCTGAATATGATGAAGCTCAATGATACCTTGCTGTACTCATGTAAGTGAGGGTAATGCTACAAAAATATTGACCCAACCTCATGTTTTCCCTTAGCTAATGTTTTATTTTCTGTAATAGCCATTAGTAGAAGTAGATTCAACGTTATTAGTATTGTCACAGAGTACAACAAAATTACCTTTGAAGAAGTCTCTGGGTCGCTGCGTCTGTTTGCGCCGCCACCCACTCTCCCAGAAGTTAAGGACACTTCTCAGCAAAAATGTAAAAGTTAAAAAAAAAAGCTACGTACAGCTGAACTTACTACTTTTAGAAGCCGATGTTTTGCTACTCATCGGGGTGGCTTCCTCAGGGCTTGATTGGTCACTCATAAAGGACACTTATTGCAAAGCATACAAACAAAAACACAACAACACATACTAAAACAGTATGGCCACATGATTGGATTTTGTGTAAGGAATGGATCTGTTAAAGGAGGCGAAAAAAGGCGACAGACGTCAAGGACATTTACTACAATTGCACAAAATGACATAATTAATAAAATGTATGTTTTAATTTTTTTTAGGCGCTGTAAACAGTTCAGTAACTATCCTGCTTGTCTAATCCACAGAAGGACAGCTGGAGCAAGTTGTTGTTGTGTCCTTTTGGAAGATACTTAACTTTCTTTGGCCAGTGTCCGCAACACATGATGAAATAATCCTTTATGTAAAGCGCTTTAGTGTCTTGTAAAGTGAAACAGCTCTATAAAGACCATTTACCATCACCAAATAAAAACATTATGCAAAATTTACTGAAGTTTTTAATAGTGTTCCAACATTGCTGAAGTTCTGTCTGTGAGATGCTAATCTTTCCCATCTAAGCCTCAGAAAAGACTTGTAATGTCATATGTAGATCTCTTTGAGATCTTCTACTACACTGTTTTAAAGTCCAAAAATCATTCAGACTTGTTTTGAGCAGCATTAGCGTATCAGGCAGGATCGGTTTGATTATGTCTTTCCTTTTCGTGCCAATATAGCTCTAAATCAATTCACAATATGCTATTTTTAGACTAATACTGTACAAAAGATACAAAAGTAAAAATTCTCAAGACTATGTTAACAAGACAAAAACAATGCATAATATTTCTTCTTGATAAAAAGAATTTCATATTGACAAATGACATTATACTCTCATAAATAGATGTATTGCCTTATACCCAAACTAAGAGGTCCCCGAAGTGTGAAACAAAGCTTAATAGGTTAAAAATCACTGATCTCGCCAACCCCTTTCCCCCATTAACAACTCAACCCTCCACCCCACTATTTATCTACCATTTATGTATATGAACCAACTGTCTGCTTAAGTCACGCTTGTCAAACACGCAGCCATAACGGCGAATCCATTACTTACCATCCATTCTCCATTGAAGCCTCACCAGTGTCCCACCTGTTTTTTCACCGTGCTATTTGCCTACATGTACCCTCATCACCGCTGCCTAGTGCCCTTGTGCCTTTTGGCTGATTATTATCCATCGCCTGCAGGGATCGCCCCATTGTTTATGTTATTTATGAGCTGCACTTAATTGGGCTCAGGGTGTACTGCGCTGTATTGCCGGCACGCTCCGATTGGCTAAAGCTCCGTGAGGACTGCGGGCTATCTACAAAGAAAGGTGAGGCTAGTAATTAATGGAAAATTCAATCCATTGCAAAGCAGATATGGAACAACAGCCAGACTATAGCTCTATCTAATCCTGGCGTTTTTATGTGGACATTAGGCTGTAAACAATTTGCTCATTGCATTGGCCCGATGATTGCCCGCGTGGATGTCTTTATTAGGAGTACGAGGCATTACCTTGGCTACCTACGTGACCGGAATCAATAGCAATGAATGAATAAATACCAAGCGCCCCGGTTAATTTAGACATTTTAAGGCTTCAGTCTCATTTCGGACTTCTTTTGTGTTTCCGGGTCACTGGGGAAATTAATATTGTTAAGCTTACAAAGTGTAAAGCATGAGAAGAATGGACATCAGGCAGACTAATCCACCGAGGTGTAGAGCAGAAGAAAGATATTCAGAAAGGATTTTAAAGATTTCATTAGGTGTTAATTTGGATGTCGTTTTGGTGACTCATTCTGGTCTGGTTGATTGCATTTGAAGAATATTTATTGAGAAAAAAGATTGATGATATTTAAGAAACTGCACAATAGTTGGGGTAACTACTCAAAAAAAGTGAAGTTGTTTTACCTAAAATTTAGTTCAAAACCAACTAAATAAAGGCTGAATGCAAAAGATGATTTGATTTGTCTCAATATTTAAAGTAGGTATTTAACTCTGTCCAACTTGCTTTTAGGTCAATATCCAAGTTTATTTCTTTGGTCAAAAGGATAACTTAAAATAGTTTGTTTCAGACAGCAAAGTGAAACTATGGTGAGACACTTAATAAAATATACTTTTTTGAGTTTTTAATCCTTTTGTATAATTGCTTCGTCATTAAAAACACCCTTTGTTTTGTCATTGAGATATTTCTCTTTCCCCCAAAACATCATTCTGAATTCTCCTGACCTCTAATGTCATAGATAGATCTTCTACTCTGTTTTTAAGTCCATCCAGATTTGATTTGATGAGGGAAACACATGGCATGTCATATGTGCTTTACGATGCTGTTTTTAATGATTCTGTTGCATAGGATTCCAAAGTAGAGGTAGCATGTTTGAAAGACAGAAACAACACAAAAAAGGCATCATATTTCTACTAAGCGCAGCCAATCAGAGGGCTGCTTTTGTTTATGAGAACTGAAATACTTTTTTTTTTTTTTTTTTCTTTATATTGTATTGAGAAGTCTGATTTCACCACAAAGAGCTATTACAGTATAACTTTTGGTGGAAAAGAAAAAAGTTTTCAAATCAATCAAACTCTCTTCAAATCTAAAAGTAAAACAACCCATTCTCATCGAAATGTGAACGTATATCATGCACATTTAAATGTGTATTCCACACAATTTCTCTTTTTTTGCGTGTTTATGATGCGTGTCTCTGCATTCTTTGCTAAGGTGGATGTAAAAATGTGTTAGTATTTATGAATCCTAACCAACTCCAAGCCCCAAACCTAAAGCCGTTAAACCCAAAGAAAATGTCCCCACAAGGCTTAAACCACCTGTCAAGACGGTAAAAATAGCATCTCTTTTTGACGCTTTTCACACAATACAGGCTGGAAACATGCCCATGATATGCTATTAACATATCAGAGTATAGATGCACATTTCCGTGAGACTAGGCTGCGTAAGTTTTTCCCTTTGTACAAATTGCTTAAACATATCTCAAGTCATTAGTGAGACTGAATTTCGCCACACTTGCCTCAGTTTTATTTATTTTTTAATAGTTCCAGCTAACACCAAAATACCGTGTAACCACTTACTCTATTAAAAATATTGTATTTCCAGGCAAAGTGCACATTTAAACAAGAAAAAATTCACAAGTCACATATTCACACTAAATATGATTTGCTTTCACGGCCTTCAACTGCCTCAGCCGTTTTTGAAAACCCCATGCCGCAGTGATTATGAAGAATGAACTTGCCAAAACTGTCAGACTCCATAGCAAAACGTTGCCGCTGTACGAGGCAGAGTAAGAAGGGGCTGAAGACAGGTCCTATCTAGTAATAAAATGAAAATCTTTGCAGAGTGCCTTATCAAGATGGCCCTCTTTGCAATCCATTTTCATAAAGTGCAAAAGCAGAAGTAGTCTTGAGTCCCTCACCTCAGGCGCTTGTAAGTGCATTTTCTTCGATCTACCTGAATACTGCAGAGACACACAAGGTCAATAAAAGTTACAGCTCCAAAGCTCCTTACCTGAATAATTACTCATGTTGGATCATTTCATTGTTTTTTGCCAATTCTCATGGCCTTTTAAGAGAATATAAATGCCGGATCAATATATATACCCTTGGAGAGAGAAGAGGGCAAATAAAATACATCAAAATGTTACTGATGCAATGAGGATGTATTTTCTATGGCAGCTGAGGAAAGACAAGCTCATATGAGGATGCAGTTGTACAGGGACCATCACGGAGTCCGTCCTCATCTTCTCCATCGCCGTGTGGTTTGCTGGGGCCACTGCCAGGGACAAATACAGGCTGTGCTCTCCGCTGAGAAGTTGATTGGCTGCGGTCTTTGATCTCGCCATGACCTGTGCATCTCCAGGACTCAGGGGCGAACGGGTCAGATAGCAGCTGACCCTGCTCACCCCGGACATGGACTATTTGAGCCGCTTCCCTCAGGCAGGACTCAACACTTTATAGCATGTCATTTTTATAATGTGTCAGCATCACTTCATTAGTTTGCACTGTTTCTCTGATTTTATGATTTACAGTATATTTTGTATGAAGCCCATTTTACTCATGATATGTACGTTTTTGTATGCCTTTTTAAAATATTTCATTGTTTTATACTGCATCTTGACACTGTCGCAAGTTCCTAATTTGTGAATTTAGTCCTCTGGTAATAGTATTTTCAAGATTCTGAAAAAGGCTTCATATTCAGTTCATTCAATTGTTTGCATTTTGGCAATTAAATGTGATCAAGACAAAAATGTACTGTATATATATATATATATTAAGATCTCACAAGCTAAGCAGGTTAAGCCTGGGCTGTACTTGGATGGGAGACCACTGGACCCTCAGGTGTCACAATGGGATGACTGAAAGAGAAACTGCCATTGTGTCCTTGGGCAAGACATTTAACCCACAATGCCAAGTATGGATGTGGTATGGCTGTGAATGCTTGGTGATGGTCAGAGCGATTGTTGGCACAAAACGACAGCCCTGCTTGTATCAGCCTGCCCCAGGCTGCGGCTACAATAATGCATCCAGTGCATTTTTAGTATTAATAGACCATACATTTCAATGTCAGTTTGTGATAAGCCAACTCTTTTGGGATTTTTCTCTACTACAACATATAATATAAGATGATAAAATTGTTTTATTTTGTCACTGTAAAATATATTTTGTCTCTGAAATGGTCAACACGGAGGTGTATTTCATGTCCACAAACTGTACTGGGCATTGAGCCAGCAAAACACATTATCTTCTTTTCACACCTCCGCCTCATAATGCCTGTCATTCGACAATAACAATAATACATTGTGTCGAAAATGAATGGCCATGCTATTTGTTTGCCTGGGCCTTGGTCGTCCAACCTCATTTGGGGGCTCCAAATGCATCCAGACCCCAGCAGACTCAGCCAGTAGACTCCTAAAGACATGCTGGCACGTCTGCCTTTTGCAGTGGCCAGAACCAAAACACACAGGGTGATAATTGGCCCGTTCCGTTGCAGCGACGGACTAGACTCGAGGCTTTTTGAATTAACAAGCTGACCACGGCAATATAACGCTCCAGCTCAGAAAGGAGACAAAAACTGATGATCCTCTACAAAGCTAATGATGGCTGCCATTAACAGTGCAGCACACACAATGAGACATAATACGAGCTGCTCTGGCCATTGAGTTTATGCCACTTTAACAGTTATGAAAAGAATGGGACATTGTTCATTTACATGGACTTTCTACAGCCAAATCACAGCATTGTAATTATTTCTGCAGTATCACTGTGCTGATTCACAGTCTTATTTCTGGAACAGACAAAGCTATGTCACATTTGTGTGTTGTAAGTGTTGAGTAGACAAGATTTGGCTGACGGTTTTAGCAATGTTGGTGCCGGGTAAAAAAAAAGGAAGAAAAGAACAAAGCGAAATTGTTTCATGTGAAAGCTTGTCGAAGTTTCTCACTTGTGTTCACACTCCGGCAGCTGCAGTGCAAAGTCAGACGCTGACAGTACATGTTACTCCAATGAAGAAAAATCAGCAAAGTGATGCATTCAAGCAATCAGATACGTCAACACACTCGCTTGTATTGCTGACTGTTTATTGCTGAGTTACTTTTTATACGACCCGTGCGTTCATAAAATGTGCAGCAGAATCTAGCTCTGCAGTCTTGCGGAAAAGCTACCTGGGAGAGAGTGCAAAGTTTTACAAGTCTCCAAGGGTGTTAGCGTCGATATCAAATTGGAAATGCTGGCAGCGGGGAGGTTTGTAAGTGGACCTAGAGGAGAGTGAGGTCACAGGGATCAGCCTACTTCTGTTATAGGGTAGTATATATTGCACAGACCCAAGACAACCTCAATCCGGGAGTCTATTAAGAATCTCCCACACATGTTGAGATGGCACGACCTGCGGAGATAACAAATCATAAAGAAAACAGAAAAGTCCAATACCATGCAGGCGAGTATCCTAAAGTTATTATACATTTTGAAGCAGAGTCTTGTTTCATTTTTATAGTCTGTTGTGAGCAGTGATTCTAACTCAGGGTTTATTTTTGTTCCTGGTTGGCTCGCCACATTTAGGTAGCATACACCAGGGCTATTCAAATTGCGTCCTGGAGGCTAAAAGCGGCCCACTAATCAGTTTGTTTTGGCCAGCACAGTGAAGTATAAGCCACATATCTCATACTGCTTGAGAGGCTGGATTTGTTGTTCTCTGTTTTTCAGTAGCCTATATGCATCCAGATTCTATTATGCAATTTAAATGGTTAAGATGCTATAGTCCTGGTTTTGTCCTGACTCAGATTGTGTTGTCTAGTCTCACATGTAGTTTACATCTGAAGTAATCCAAATATAGACTAGGTTTAGTCTTGTTTGAAACTTGGTCAAGACCGACTGCTGTTCTGCACTGCAAAAAATGAAAATCTAACTTGGATAAAATGACTTGAATTCAGCATATTAATCTTAAAAGACCAATTTTAAGATTTTTTTCACTTAATAAGACTAAGTCTTACGAAGATTATTTGACTTGTTTTAAGATCCTGATATACCATCTAGATATAAAAACTTCTTTTAATCAAATCTGTTCTAATCTGTTTTAGGTCAATTGCTGGAATCAAGAATGGATTTGCTTAAAAATCATGTAAAGAGTACTTGAAACTAGCATTTTCTGCTCAAAACTAGGTTAGTCAATTTTCTTACTGCACTGGCAGATTATTTCACTTGAAAAAAGTCATTCCCTCAAAATCTTACTT
Organism: Mugilogobius chulae; assembly: GCA_038363315.1. Classification (NCBI taxonomy): domain Eukaryota; kingdom Metazoa; phylum Chordata; class Actinopteri; order Gobiiformes; family Gobiidae; genus Mugilogobius; species Mugilogobius chulae. The sequence goes on along the minus strand of CM076399.1, from coordinate 16,445,040 downwards.
TTTGAAAGACCTTTTTTGCAGTGTGATATGTTCTAGTATAGTTGTTGAATCACACTGGGTTCAGTTTGCTTACCTCTGTTTTAATTGTTTTTTATGTGACATATTTTTTTATTTTGTATTTGTTGCAATGAATAAAGTTGATTGTCTTCCACATACAGACTCATATTTGAAAGTATTCTGACAGACAACAGTCTGAACTCTGACCCTTTTTTTTTTTTTTCATAGTGACTGGACCAATAGTGATGGAGACAAATAGTTCTAAACATTGTAAAAGTTAGCGTGAAAAAAATATTGTCAAATAGACGGACTCTAATTCACCTGTAGACGTGGTGGGAACCTTGAACATAGATTAATATGAATCTACTTGGAGATATTTTGGTCTATGTCGTCAACAACTTTGTGCAAAGTAAGAAAGAAGCACTCTGTCGGCAGCAGGGAAAGAGGATTGAGCTCAGCTATCAGTTCAGTTAAATGTTTTCATATCATTCAAGTAGAAGAATAATAGACCAAATGAAAGTAAATCTAAAGTGACAAATAAAAATAAATACATTTGTAGTTGTCTTTGTTAAAATTCTGAATTCAAATGATTAATGCAAATTATTTCAAAATCTCTGTCTCTTCCCATTCCAACTTGCTAGATATTACATTAGTAGATTTTCAACAATCTTTAACTGAGGAACAGACCAAACAGGTTAGAAGTGGTGATATTAATGCATCCAAATTATAAAATTTTAGCAACTCTTTTGAGATTTTTCATAAGAATCTTAGTTTACAAAATGAGAAAAAATGTAAGGTAATGGGTTCTGACTTTGTGTTATTGGCAGTTCTTCGCGTCGGTTGAACATTAGCGAAAAGCAAAGCAAATCCCCCTATTTCACCAGAGGCTCAAAATTGCTTTTGTCACTCTATCAAAAATGACTATCCGCTGTTGTTTTGCTGGCTTCAATTTGTTCCACCTGCCTTCCAAAACAGCCATTTTGAAATCCAAATGTAAAGTCGTCTGTGTGTGTGCATTTCACTAACGCTTTCTGATCACAGCACAAAGCGCCAACTGATCCATCTCTCCATAATGAATCACATTTGTTCTAAAACTTGCGCCAACATAGCAACAGCACAAACATACTGCATATTCATCAACCAATCCTCTTTTTACTGGGTCACTTTGTCGGAAATCAGCGTAGAAAACAGCACCACTCATGATGCAGCTATTATGGAGGCTATCAGATGAAACAAACTGACGACGAAGGTTCATTTGCACTTCTCAGCGCCCACGTACCTTGGCCTCGTCATTCAACAAATGCTCTGAAGACTTGTTCCCAATTTCCAAACCTATTTGTGTGAAGTTGAAAGCATGTCTGGTAATAAACTGTAGTTAATGGCAGTCTTGTTTTTGTGATAATATACTTGCCCAACGACATTGACCCTATGAATTCTTAAGAGTGGCATCAAAGTTGTTACCGTATTAGTGTTGCAACAGCTAACAAATATCTCTCTAACCCTTTTCAAGTTCATTTTACCATTTACCATTGAAAAAATCTTCACTCTTGAGTTCTTCGCTGAAATAATTTTTTTTTTCTTTTGGGCCCACTGCAGACATCTAAGTGGGCAAAACCACTAACCTCCAAAACAAATCAGACGATGTAAATATATGTTGCTTTACTAGCTGAACATAAAATAGCTTTAAACCTTTGCTGTATGAAAATAAGTAAATACATTGCAATGTGTGCTAAGTAAATCTTTCTGCTCCCTTGAACAACTATGCTGTTAGGAAACTTGTTGGAGGTAATGCATGTGAATGAGTCGGGTCTAATTGGACAGGCTTGATAAAAATTCCATTCAGGTCTTATATCAGACTTGTCCATATTCATTCCATCTCTTAAATGATCCACACTATACATTATATCCATCAGCCTGGAAGTGGAAGTCCAATTTAAAGGATACAATGTGGCTCATGCATATTCACTAGTGTTAATGTATGGAACCGAGCGTGGCCTTTGACAGGGTCAGTTACGCTGCTGCTCATGTGCACATGGATTCAATTAAAAGGTTGAATAAAGTGTCAAATGAATGTTGGAAAAAGTTTAATTGAAACTTTAAAGTTTGGCTTTGACAAATGATTCTGCTTTTGCAGATTTTGTCTTTTGTTCACCTTTCTATTGTTTTGCTACTTTTTATTTCAATTAGTTTGGTGGAAAAGTCAAGACTAATCAAAACAATTTGAAGAAACAATGCAGCTGATTACCAGCATGTGTCGACCAGTTCCCCTTTCTTTCCCTTTAGAAATGACACGTTCACCTTCACAAAGAACTAGAGTTTATAAAAATCAAAATTTTACAAACTATTTTGATCTTTCTTATTTTATATCTGTATTTGAACCCACTTTATGTTTTTACTGACTGACTCTAATAAAGGAAACTATTACAAGACAACGCCATTATAAAAGTAATTAAAGAAAACTAAATGGGCCTATTATTTATACAACTGGCCTAGCACAGATACAATATACTGCAAAAGTATCTATTCATGTGTAAACTAGTTTGCGGCGTTCTGTTTGCATCTAATATAACGTTTTGTTCCTTAAATCCAGGAAGTGCTCTTGTTTTTTGTGTAGGCATTTGTCTAATCTCTGTTAGAAAACCAGCACAGCCACTTGCAGTGGCTTCTAAAAGTTGTGAAAAGTGCTTCTAAACACATCAGGGTCAAGTATTATGAGGCTCATCATGCATTAAGTAAACAAAATGTGTGGACTGGTGAAAAGTTTTTATTTAAAAAACTCTGTTTACTTATGCAAGACTGTAAAATTGAGTATAGAACATTTAACTATGGAGTGTGGGACAACGAGCTTTTGTCACAATACAATGTATGTAGCGATGTTAAAAGGCCATTCAAGCACTGCACCTTTATTTATAGCTTACATAAGATGTTGTTCCGGTATTGCAAATACATGGTTTCCAATGCAAAATGATGATTGCAACATAATTGTTTTCAGCCCAATCTGCGTTTATTACTGTTTATCTAACAGAATGAGTCACAGCCTACATACATGATTGCCCCCAGCCTTTACTGTTACATCACACCAAATGCACATACAACATATTATAAGCTTCAAAATATCAGATCAAAATCTTCTCAGAGTTAAAATGTGTCAAAATCAAAGTTTGATTGGAAGTTTAGCTAAATACCGGTGCGTTGCCCTCTAGCCGCTGTAGCAGAAAACATGAAAGGATGATGTCACGACCGCAGCCACAGGACACACAGGAAACGGTAATGGACTGAACATAATGTGCGTGAACAGTTGCTCGAAACAGCTGTAACCGTTTCAGTTGTTGTCTGCGTAGAAAAGACCCTTACCCAACTCGCTTCCTCGTCTGTGCACACAAGACTCTTCTCAGCGTGCATTTCCTGACAGACCGGGCGACAGTCTGCTCTTTGGCCTCTCCACCTGCTGGAAAACACGGGAAGCAGGTGTGCTCTGTCCACATCCAGACTGCTTAACAACTGCAAATAGCTAATTACCTGCATGAGATCTTTGAAGTCTGCAGTCCTGACGTGAGGTGCTGACTCAGGGCTGCTGGGCTGTCCGGGGTACGGCGAGAAAGGAAACAAAAACAAAAAAGACAAGTTGCTTTCCACAAGTGTGAATTAGAAACACAAAATTTGCTGAAATATGTTGTTTGCGCTTTTGCTGAGGTGTCACTGCGAGGAAATATACTGCATATAGGAAAATGGTGACACTGCTAGATACAACGGTTCTAGTCGTAATTCTACTCGGCTGTTTTGGGAGATCAGACGTACTGTTTTTCTTTGGAAATTCAGTGCTGAGACCCAGTACAGCCTTATTGCTCTTATTGCTTTATTAGCAAAAGTTTTATATAATCTTAAAGGCATCGTACCCTTTTTTACTAGCACTAACCCAACTTTTTTAGTTCTGATACTGATTTAGATTTTGTGGCTTTATGTATTTGCCATAGGCTACTTGATATTGACTGACACCAGAGTAGGGACTGAAAATATATTTTTTCTTCTCAAAACTTTTGTTAAAATGTGAAATAATGGGTCATAGTTGCTATCTACTGTGCAAATAGCAACTTAACAACTTCATGTGACAACTTAAAACATTATGAAATGTTCTGGGTCAATCCAAGGATTTTGGAATGATGTTTGTACTTGTGACCGAAATAAACACTACTATTACTACCATACAAGGAAATGGAACCAAAATTATGAGACTTAATTTTAAATATTTTACAGCAATCTGCACATTTTTATCACTTCCTAATGTGTTCAGAGCCATCGAATTACTCACCACAATGTGTTTTGAAGTGTTGTCACAGCTTTGAAAAAGATATGTTTTCTCATGTCGTATGATAACCGCAGTTAGCCTAAAGCTAAAACATACAAACAGCCGCTTACCTCAAATAAAGCATTATTTCAGCTCTTTTGAATGAAATCCATTCCACATTATTAATACTGGTTTAAATCATAACAAAAAGGAAAAATCTTTTGGTGATAACTTGTTTGCAACTGAAGTCAAATCTGTGCAGTCTTTAAAAAAAAAAAAAGATATAGTGACTTTCCATAAAAGTTTGCCATCATTTCATAATTACTACACCCTAAGTCTGTCTTAAGAAGACATGGAACCATCTCTTCTTCGATCTTTGTTCTACATCGCAATGCTTTCCAATGACTTGCCTGGATCCACACTTTCTCTCTTCAAATTACCTGAATTTATCTGCTTCGCTCATGGATTCTGCAGAAGCCTTTTCATTAATTTTTGTTTTGATAAGTGTCTCTGTTTGACTGATCCACCTTTCTTTCACTACAATGTCAATTTGCAGAGACGAAGCCAATAATCAGAAGTTTGTATTCCTTGGCTGGCCAGGGAAATCAATGAAAATCATATTCTGAACTTTGAACTTTGAATTACTTCCATCTCAAAGCTACTTTTGTTCAGCTCTTCTTCTACATCCAAAATTGGCGTAATATGTTTCTCCATTCTCACACAAAAAAAGCTATATTTGTTCACGCTGATTATTTACCCAGGTGGCATCTCTATTCTCTTGTCACATCGTCTGAAATCATAGCGCTGAGACTTTTGTTCATCTTTTATTCTAAATTGCATTCAGTGAAAGCGATGGAGAGAATAAACAAGCGGCTTATGAAATGTATTTACTGTTGATAGAAGAATTGCTTAAAGCTTTTCCTCGTCGACAGCTGTGAAACCTAAGACTTATTTGCCGTTTTGTCAGATGCAAAATGAGCTACCGAAGTTTGTGCATTTTTCCTACATCATCAAGGTCTTTGCACTGTGTTTGCTGATCGGTAAATTGATTCTCTTCCTTTTTTGCCAGAGCCAAACTAACACGACCTGCGAATAACCTTAACAAAAAACATATAGCTTTACCGGAGCTGTGAGATAAACAGACCTTCCATCCGCACTTGTACATCTGCTCAGAGGACCTCAGAAAAACCCTGCCAAAAATACTGTATGAAGAAGACAGTTGGTTTAAAAAAATACATCGAATCCGCTCTCACTTTTCACTCTGTTTTCCATCAGCTACATTGGACAACAATACAAAACACATGACACCTTCCCCGGGGGACGTTGTCGGATGATGCCGGCAACACTCATTGTTACACTTAATGCGTTAAACCTCTACTCCCCTTGCTGTTTTCCCCCCTTTCCGAATATCACCATTATTCACCCTTCCTGGTCCACTGTTGCGTGCAGTGCGGTGATAGACCCCCATTCAGGCCTCGCTCCGACCCAGCTGACTCCCCTAGAATGATGGGCAGCGAGACTATTGTTTTCTCCAGCGCCAAGCAAAGCCACAACACAGGGCACGACAGCGGTGTACGCCGAAGGGGCAATCCGCGCGCTCCCTGGGGTCAACGCTTGTCCCTGGTCGTGCTGCAAATACCATAAATAAAGACAGACAGTGGATAGACGGGAACAATAGAACCCCCTTCCTTAAACCGCCGCTACCCCATTGGCCGCTCCCAGCTCTGTCTGTCCTCCCCTGTCAGTGGCTGGAGACATTGTAAATCAGAGCGCGGAGGGGCGAAAGAGAAAGAAACCTGAGCCCAGGGGCTGGAGAGTAAGGCAAGGAGACATAAAAGTGGGAAAAGGCAGGGCTCCGAGGGGTCCCGGGTTGATCCTGTCATTAGAGGAAAGCGTGGGAGACAAGTGCAGAGATGGAAAGAGCGCACGACCTGGTAAAAGGTGGAATAAACCAAAAAGGATGAGAGTGACAAGAGGAGTTGTGTGGGTGATGTGAAGGAGCAAGGAGAAATTGAATTGAACTTGTAGCCTGCAACTAAATGATAGGACTTCCATGTTAATTCTACATTAATTTGTACATTAAAGGTTGAGCCAGGTTTGTACAATCAGTGTAGCCATTTTATATACAGTTCCACTTAACTAACTAATCAGGATGTTTAACATACAATATACAAAGTAAGAAATACAGAAAATATAAGAAATACAGATAGTAACTAGCAATGATGCCCATAAAAGACATAAAAAACAAATGGATCTCGATACATTTATTTTAAACCACAATTGGAAATGGTGGTTCCAGGTGGCCAGTCATTATCATTAGCAGTGTTTACCTAAGGTTTATTGGCTTAGTGTATGTGCGCTACTGGAAAAATATAGGCTTATATATTGGATTTACAATTATTGGTAGTAAACTGTGACTTTTAATACCTTTAAAAGCAGTTAAACATAACTTATAAAGATATTTAATGACATTTATTACATGAAAAAAAGTTCCCCGTCAAAAACGCTTTTGTATTGTTCAACTATATTTCTATTAAAGATAATAAATATATATAATAAAATGATCTAGGTTTCAGAGTTCTCTCATCGGCTCATAACTGAGCATTTTTGGAGAATACTTTTCAGCAGCAGGGAAGCTTTTAATAAAGAATAATGACACATTGACTGAACAAACAATGTGTAGCCACAGATAATTACTTGTGCGACTTTACTATGTGGTCAAACCTCAGGTCAAAGCCTGATCCCATCAGATCTCAGGATGGGAGAGACCGTTGGAACACCAGATGCCACAGTGGGGTGACAAGAGCGGACTGCCGTTGTGTCTTTGGGCAGTCCTTGATTTTAAAGAACTATGAGTGCATTAAAAGGCGGAGAAGTCCTGTATACAGTAAATAGAGACCATTTATCAACAGAGACTATTTACTTTTAACTAATTAATTGTGGTTATGTTCTTTTTTATGTTCTTACTGGCACCCTGAATTTAAATTTATGTACAGTATTTAAAGTTTTTTGACCACAAAAAACCAACACTTTAGAATGTCTTTCCTTGGTCAGTTAGCAATAAACAAGTCTATATAGTCTCTCTGCATTATGGAGGTATGGATGTGTACGCTGCAGAATCTCTACCAATGCACATCCCCAAAGACCTTTCTATATAAATAAACATAGATTGATATTCTATGCATGATGCGGCGTCATTTGAGATTTGAAATATACATGCAATATGAAGATCCGGTCAGAAAGCGAGGCGATCTTTTAAGTAAACAATACATGCTCAGTCCCTCTTGTACCTTCTCTGTCAACTGCAATCATCGCCCATGTCATAAATCCTAGTTGGGTGTATGGGCTTTGGTTGTGACAGCTCGGCCGCGGAGGGACAAAGGTAATCCGGCAATAATTTTCCCCTCCGAACAAGGGATTCTGATTTCAACACCTGTCAGACGGTAGTGTAGAGAGGGGAAGCCCAAATCATGTGTGAAGGGCTTTTCTTATAGCGCGCACTTGCTACCTTGTCTACGACTCAGCTATGTCCTTGTATTCGCGGGATAAAGCCATCTTCGACAATAGCAGAGGACAGAAGAATGGCTTCAGTGAATGCCTGCACTTTTTTGTATGTTTTCCGTCGCCATAACAACCCAAATCACTATTATAACTCGGAAAAAATGATGTGCTTCATAACTGGGCGAGAATGTCTGGAATTCTGGCATCCTTATCATTACATTTGACCTTTTGGAAGGACGACTCCGAAGACATGGCGGTGCAAGCTCAAAAGCCCTAATAATACAAAATCAATAGGCACTAACAGACCAGGGCTTGACTTATAAAAGTAGAGATTATAAATATGTGGCCTATGTGTGGAATCATTAGGTAGCTTCATGTATCGATTCCTGAAGGGTGAAGGAAAGCAGAGTTTTGTGACCTTTTATTTTCTAGAATGTATGAGACTTGTCTGAAGGGTCAAAATGCACAGTAAAATGCTTTCAAATCAGAATCTTCAACTTTAAAAGAGAAAGTAGTGTGTGCTATGCAATATGAATGAGTGAAAGTAGAACTAAGCAACTTCTGCGATACTGATCCCCTACAGCTGAATTGAAACGTAACATTATTTGTTTATTTTCTCATTTTTGCGTAGTTTTAGAATTGAAACAAGTAAGCAAGACTTCATAGGACATTTTACATAGCTAAATTAAAAAAAATCAAGCCAGGGTTTTTTTCGGGAGAGTAATTCAGGTCGGGAAGGGATGAGACGGAAAAGTTGCAAATTGCGTATTTGCATTTGGGTCGACACATGCTTCAAAGCCCCAATATCCATATCTAGCTAACATCACAGAACATTTAAAAATACATTTAACAAGTTTACTTAGTTCTGCTTTAAAACAAGAAATAAAAAGTAAAGCTTGTATTTTCTGACTGCGTAGAAACGAAGGTATAAGCCTGCCTGTCCCACGAAGCAAGCTCAGGCGTTTCAGCACAAATATTTGTCCTGAACCACACATCGTCACACGAAGCAGGAGTTTTAGGAGACTGAAACTAAGATTTCTGTACCACCTCTCAGGGTGAAAAGATTTCAAACTCCGCTTTAGCGTCTCGCAGTTACGCTGTATCGGATTTTTTTTTTTTTTTCCACGGTGACATCACTGCCCAGAGTTACGTTCATCTGCAGAATGTACTGACTTTAGATGATGTTCACTGTGAAAATCTGCGTCTCATTGCACCGTAAACCACAGAAGACATAAGAAAAACAAAGCTAAATCCCTTACAATCTCCATTAATCCGTATTGAAACGTTGTCAAAATATTCCAAAGATTCTGAAGTATAAATCCACTTTCTGTGTCTCTTCTGTAAGTTTCAGATCCATGTTGTTAATTTAGATGTTTGTGAAGTTTGTGAAAAGTTCTCCGCTAAGTTTTGTTTACGTTAAACCTTTTTTTTTTTTTTACCTTGTACTCCCTGTTTGTGTCAGTGTCACAGCGCCACACTCTGGTCAGATATAGGTATTACACGGCTTCAGGCTGGATTTACAGATTCATTTTTACGATAATAAATCCTAAGCCAGTCCAACTTTACGCAGATCATTTTAAAACTATCCTCATTTTGTCTTCGTGGGGACAAGGCCTAAATTGAAAAAATCTGAGCCAGGGTTTCTTAGGAGAATAATTCAGGTCAGGAAGGGGTGAGACGGAAAAGTTGCAGATGCCGTATTTGCAGCTGAGAGAGCCGACACATGCTGCAAATGCCCCAGTACACATATGTAACTTGTCTCAGAACACTTACAAAACATTTAACAAGTTTACTTAGTTCAGCTTTAAAAATAAGAAATTGCAAAGCTTGTATTTCTGACTGCGTAGACAAAAGGTATAGCCCTGTCTGTAACAAAAATAAAATGAAAAATGTCAAATTGAAAACTATGAGATTACCTTTAGATATTCCTTCGTAAAACACATTGTTATTAAAAGTGAAAAACTAGCTCTGTCTATGGTCTGGCCTTGTGACATTATCACATTCTACAATCTGTTGGACAGTCTGCGCTTCAAAAACTTGTGTTGATATAATAGAACAAACCATCCAGACGGTGATGTAAAAGGAAGTTGTTAGCAGTGATAAATGCAGACAAAATGAGAAAGTCCTAACTTAACCCAGTTTGATCATCCGCTAAATTGTCTTTGCAGTATTAGCTGGACAGTCGTCATCATTTTATAAATCATAAGTTTAACAGTTAAGTCATTCCATTTTATCTTTTTAATCTTTGTTACTAAATTACACAATTACATTTTTAAAAGAAATATCCACTGTAATGTCTAGTGGGGATGAACATTGTCTGAAGTTTGTGTCTCTCCACACTAACATGACAGAAATGTGTGGTGAAGTACTATCATAACCCCTGTGCACTTTAGATCCTTGTTGTATACACGTGCCTGTGTTAGTATTCAGACATGCCAGCAACACTTGCTACATTCAATACATTTTGAAATTCTGAAATGAACAAAATGTTACTAACACCTTAATATCACTATATCCAATTTTGATTGAACATTGTAATTAGTAAGTAAGTAGGTAGGTAAGTAATCTTAAGTAAACATAGAAACAAATATTACATTTGAATTATTTTACATCAGCCCACATGTTTTGCTCACTAACAAATGCATTTTGAGCCTACAAATTATTCTCCTTGATGCATTTTGAAGCTTTTTTCTTTTGCTTTACTTTTAAAAGTTAAGCTAAGTTGAGCTATGTTGATAGTCTAACTGCAGTTAGTCAAATGCAGACAACCTATTCAGAAGCTCTTCCTGGATTTTAGTGGACTAAAGAGCTATTATTAGACATAGATGAGACCATGTACAATTATATTCACTTGAAAACATATACTGTGACAATATGTCTGTGCTGAAGGAAAACTGTTATTGATTAAAGCCTGTAGAATGACTTTTGCTCGTTATAATTGCTATTTTGCTATAATTGCATATTTACTTTTGTACCTGCAATATGTCATTAACAGGCATTGTTCCCATAAATAAATAAATATTCCCAAACATCTTATTCTATCTGGGATATAGATAAAATGTGGCAACTACACTTTTTATTAATGTATATGTGTTTGAATGTTTATAACTGCATTTTATTTTTATCTTACACTGATTCAAAATTCTTCTAATGTTTAACCAAAAATTAGAGTTACAATAGGTGCAAGAGGTGCTAAGGTTAAAGCGAAGAAAATTACTGTTCATTACTTTTTAGCAAAATCACTCTTTGTCCGCTGCTGCTTTTTAACTTGCCCAAATTCAAATGCTCTTCACCTATTCATAACATTAACAGTCTTCAAAGCAGACAAAAATGTGATGAATCTGAACGCCTCTCTCACTCATACAGTTTATCTAAGCTGTCAGAGCCTAGTTAGCGCCGGCTAGCTGCGGGCTGACACTGATCACCGTCCCTCCAGGCCTATAGGTATCTCAATGAATGCTCTAACTAAGCCTTGTGGAATGTACCTGAACCCTCCAGCTGACCTCTGCAAGTGTTTGGTGGTTCTGCTCTCACCTATCGTCTCACATTTTACCCCTGAGGAATCGCACGGCTTAACCCTGACAATCTTGAAGTAGGACAAAAAGGAAAGCTACCTTTTTACCTACAGGACTCCACGATCGCTCGGAGCTAGTATGGAACGCAGTGTAAAAAAAGAGAAAACTCCTTGAGGGACCTTCGGGGAGGGTGTTATTCAAAATCCAAGAATGGAGAGAGTTCCGTTTAGGGTTGCGTTTGAACCCGATCCGCCCTGCTAGTTTTTCCCCTCTCTTGTTTGTTCCGTCTGTTGTGAGAGCGCATCCACCTCTAGGTTCCGCGGGTTTGATTTCACCTAATTAGCTAACAAAACGCTCCCTCTTCATTATGGAGCGGCTTTCCCGATGTTGAGGTGTGTTCAGCGGAAAGGAAAACGTGAAATACAATTAGTGGAGACAAAAGGGAAACGCGGTTGAACAAAGTAATTGATTGTTGTTCACGGTTGGTGCTGTAAAAACGATGGTTCGGGCAGAGTATGAGGAAATGTTTTTTAGAGTGTCCTGGGGGATAAAGGTCTTATACTGGACGTTTTGCAAGTTTAATAGACTGAGAAATTACAGGCAACAGTATTGAAAGAATATTGCTGCCTGATGTAAGAAATATACAAGAATGATTCAAATGTTATGTAATGCGAGTGAGCTCTCAGACTCAACTTGTTGTGACTGTCGAAATAGGAAAATGTTTCAATATTTAGAAGGCATGTCTTGTTGCTACACTTATTACTATGATCCCTACATTACAAGTAAGAAATACAAGAGGCTGAAGGCAAGCAAAAGTAGACATTAACGCGTTTTCTTCATCAAAACGACAATAAATACAGTAGTAGTTAAGTCCACAAGTTTTGAAGGCACGCTTACACATTTTGAGCCTCTAAATTTTACACTGTGATAGGTTTTAAAGTAATTTTTACAACTTTCAGACGCCACTTTGAGTTGGATGTGTTGGTATGCTAATGGTAGTTTGCCAAATACTAATAATTTCAAAACAAACTTCAACAGGATACTTTGCAATATATCTATTTAGCTGGGGTTTTATACATGCAAACTTTATGCACATGGACTTTGCAAGTTTTGCACAAGAATTAAAATGTGTATTTTTGTATATTCTGTGTTTTCTTCTAAAAAGTATATGATAAATGCAGCACTTTGTGACAAAATGAGACCACTGTGTACTGTTTGAATTGAACAATGTATAAAGAGTTTTAGTTTTCAATAAGAACCGAATGCTTCACTCTGATTGGCTGTGCTTGGATGGTCCCCTCCAGTTTCACTTAGTTGTTTGTAAAAATACGTTTATTAACCATAATTGTAACTAAAGTAAATACATGATGTAAGAGAAGAAGTTGTCAGATTTAAAACCTAAATCATGTTTGCAGTGTGAAAATCAGCTACCCCAACTTTAAATCTTGAAATATAACAGTCTGAACACTTGATTGATCAACTTTTTGTAAGCATTTGACCTGTAAACCAAACGCTAAACAAATGCAAATTACAGTTGCAAATATCAAAGCTCTGTCATCACTTATATATATCTACTTTGATTTTTTTGTGATTTTGTGAACTGAATATAAGATGCACCATTATCTTGATTTAAACAAGAAACCAAAAATTTGCATATTTAGGCCTCACTTGCTTATAGTAAGTCAATAAAAATCTATAATTTAGCCAAATTGAAAATCCTTTTAGCTACTAAAAGAAATTCATCAGTAGACCACCATTGTGCTAAAAAAGCAATAAAGGATGTTAAGAAAACACAGATACAAAACAAAAAGTTATATATAAGTATTCACAAAACTGCAAGACTATACATCTGCTACTTTTCCACTTGCAAGGCTGTAGTTTCTACTTTGCAAATCACAGATTTACTATAAATTATTTTCACAACTACCTAATCAAAATGAACTTTGATCTTGCTTACTAACCATTACATGCATACAGTACATCAGTCTGCGTTCGAGTCGCACTCAAAACCATATCCATACAAAATAGTGGATATAGATGGCTCTCGCCTACACAGTCTTTTCATATGCCGCCTTTTTGGCCGACTCTCACAGCCGGCGCTCGATGCTTGCTTTCTGAATGTCGAGCAAAGTGGATGGGAAAGCTGCCGTTAAAATGTCAACAGGCGGCGGATAATAAGGTAAAATCGCTGTCTGTCCCGCTCCTGTCTGAAGTCTGCCTGCTATCTGCTGCTTTTAGTCGTGAAGAGTCTTGATTATAAGTAATGTGTGCCGCGCGTACAGGTTGGAGATATGTGAGAGGTGAATACAAAGGCAAAACACCAATACACCGCAATATAGGCTTCATATCTTTTCATGGGCAGATGTTTATTGCTTTTCGTGAAGTTTGCTGTATGGATTTTCAGGTCTGCAACTTTGCGTTAAGTGAGTGAGTGGAGGGCATATAGACCAATATGACAATCTGAATCCCACTGAGCTTGTGTATAATTTAGTAATTATGGCATTTAACTTTTGAATTAGTAGTTTGCAATTTGCTGTAGCAAAAATGTTTGTTTTACTAATTGTTTTGCAATAGGTTTTTAGTTATTAGGTCTAAACATTACATCATCTTAGACTGCAAAAAGTTGTTGTCAACATTTCTTTGTCAACATTATTGATTTGAGCATTTTAACTTGACAAATGAAATTATTTGTTTTGTTCATGCAGTGTTCTTTCATCAAAAGGCAGCTGGAATTCAATATTTTCAACCCAAAATGTTGAATTTGTGTTAAAGCGCTGTGAGCTTACCTTAAAACTGAAACATGTTTTTACTTTGGCCAAAGTGAGTAGTTCTTGTTTAGTGCCAAAGTTATGAGGAGATTTACGCTAAGCTAACACAAGCTCATGCACGCGCGTCTGTTCTGTGCTTTACCTACATTTGACGCTTAATTAATCACAGGCATCACAGCAAATGCAATTTCCCCATCACAAATACGCACAGTCTTCATTTAGCTTTGATCAGTTTGGTTGAACTATAAGGTTTTAAAAAGCCACTTCAAATTAAGACCTAAAGTCCTAGTTTTACAAATTTAAGACAGTTTAAGACCTTAACCACTGGTCTGTGAGAAAACACTGCTTTGAATTTCCAAGATTTCTGATGTCACAGATAGATTTCTTCCACACTGTCCTTATCTCCATGAATCATCCAACCGGCAGCAAGCGTTTAGATGCCAAACTTGAATTAGCTGCACAACAAGTCTACCTAGAGGTAACAAATAAAGTCAACTGAACTGAACTGAATACAATTCTTGATGCTGACAATGCTGGTTGGTCAGCAATACAAATAATAGTAGTTATTTACCATTACATTAACCTACAGTATCTTATTCAACTTCGTTTATGAGGAAACGAAGTTTAGAATATAAAAAGAGTTTGTTTCCATCAGTCAAAGAAAAAAAAACTTGACTCAAAAATATGTGTATATTCTTAATTAGAAAAATATGAACATAAATGACCTTGATATTACTTTTTTTAAGTGATGGTGGTACAGATCACTTAATCTTGCATTCATAGTAAATTGTAATTTTTGTAGCTTTTCCACCTATGAAGGCATTAAAATGCTTTGCATAAGGAATCATTCAAGGTGTGGTAAGTGTCTTGCCAAAAGACACGAATAATATCATTGTAGCAGTTTCATTTTGACTCCTGGTGTTTCAGCAGTCTCCCACCCAAGTACTGACCAGGCCATTTTGCCTAGCTTCTGTGATCTGACTGAATTCAGATAAGGCCATGCAAATGCATATTAGCTTTCTAGGCCTTTATACATATTATATTAGGTGTATTAAGTTTTACACAATAAATATTTGAATTTTGATAAAGAAGAAACTATCATTATTCAGAATACACTAAATGAGCCACATTAAGTTTGTCTGGACTAAATCATGAAGTGGTCACACTGTTTCTCAGTGCATTGAATCTAGAAGTTGTCAGATGTTTGTCACGTCTAATAGCATCATTCGCGACTAAAAGTGGATATATAGCATGCGTGCATTGTATCCAGTGTCTGCATCTCATTGCTACCTCCCATTAAAAAAGAACATATCTGCTCTCCATTGTTCTTTTTCTTTATTAGATCCATTTTCAATACGTACAAATGAGCTGGCCCGACATATTCACGCCGTAATTACTTTCCCTTTCCAATTTGCCAGACACAACGGCCCTGCTCGGGAAACATAATGGGCTATTTTGCATCAAATGTAGCTAAAGTAATAACAGAATATTAGCTTACCTCTCAGCGGGAGTCGGATGAGCCGGGGTCAAACTCGATGCAGCAGACAAAGCTCTTGGCATTTTGCGTTTCTGTTTTCGGTTGGCAATCAATAGGCTTGGGTGGATTGCGTCGGTTGGAGATAATTGCTGCCTACGTTCGAATATGATGAAACAACAGGATGAAATGGCGGATTATTCTGGGTGTGATCTCTGAAGATTTCAATTATAGTTTTTCATTTTGCGGGCTCTCTCATCATATCCTTCAAAATCAGTTTTGCCTGGAAGGAAAACAGTGCTGCACTCGGAAAGCAACCTTTAACCACGGTATATGAATATGTGCAAAGGCATAATGTTTACCCAGATAGCTCTAACTAAAAGATTTCATTTGAGTTCTTTTCTATTTACTTTAATATATTTACAGATACATAATGGCATTATTTGTTTAGCTAACCTGTTATCTTTAAACTTGATCCACTGGCAGCTGAAAGACTTCTCAAGGGAGGATCAACAAAAACAAGTTGCCCCCAATCTTGATGCATATGTGGGAACGTCTACTAACTGTCAGTGTTGCCAGATTTCCAAAAAGCTGTATGTTTTCTCCAATCAATTCTTGAATCTTTTCTGAAGGCTTTCTCAAGAGGAACTGTCAAAATTCCCAAACGACTTTCCAAAATAAGAAGCCCAAAGAAGTCGCTATAAAGAAGATGATTGGCAACTATGCTAACTGTTCTCTGTGGGAGAAGAACACGATCTAATCATTATAAAGGAGAACAGCTTTCTCATCCATTGTTTTAACAGCCACAAGAGCAAACTCAGACTTAACGAGATACAGAAGGTCTAACCTAATGTAGATATTAAAACACAGAGATGAGAAAAGTGATTCAACGGCTCAAATGTACTATCAACTGAACAATTTACCTTTCTAATACTTAGTTGTGGCATGACTTGAATCTTAAAAGAAACATATTAAAAGAGGGTTTCAACAACACTTTGAGCGCCTTGAAAAGTGGAAAGCGCTATGAACATCAGAAATTATCCCGCCAACTGTATCTGAGCAGTCACAAATTATCTAGGCACTCTACCTATGACATCACAAAAGTAGAACATTTTGAACTTTTTCCGGAGACTCAGATCGATAAGAACTTACTGAAGAAGATTAATCAAAAGAAGCCATCTAAGCTAAATTCAGACGTTTTATGTGAGAATAATGTTATGAGTATATATAAAAGCTCAATATACGGAATGTTAGCACAATATGTTTTAAAGGTTTTTGTTTTAAATAAGTAAACTTCATCATTTGTACTAAAAGTTATTTGGCACAACACTTTGATTACAACACTTTATCAACAACTCAAATCGTTGTGTATTGTCTGAATCGAAAAACAAAATACTTCATTTCTCAAAGAAAGCCAGAGGCAGCATTCTGATCGATTGTGCTTAACTGATTCTGTCCAGTTTCCCTTTTCTGTTTGTAAAATTATGTTTTTAAGACTGTATTTGCAATAACAAATGAACATATGTGAATATTAATAATGTGCATAAGGATTTAGGGCTAGGAATGGTATCGACAGTTGTAAACACCTTGCTTTGTAGTTTGAAAATTAGGTATCTCTACTTTTTAATAATACATTTAATACATTTTTTTAATTAATGGCACAAAACAGTATTTTGGAGCAAATCTGTACGAAGTAACGGTTTATCTAGGTCTAGAAAAAGTGTTTTGCATTTGCATCAAAATCCAATTACTGGCTGATGAAGAGGAAAGAGCTCGTCAGGGGCCTTTTCATGTAAGTTTGGTAGATATCTCACTAACTAACCAACACTCGTGGTGGGTGACATGTTCTTCCTCGAAATAACGATCATGATCCTTCGCTTACCCAATTGTTCTGTAAAATTCCTTATTCCTACTCATTGAGGCAAGGCATGTGTACTGTTTTGGTGCATTTCTCTTTGCCTCTTTCTAGTCACATACCATGTTTTCTGGCAGAAAATAAGGCATCCTGGACGCGCCGACTAACTGCAAGGCTTGAATGGCTCCTGTCACACGCCATAATGGTTCAAATGAAAGGCCAGGGCTGCCTGTTAACGCCAGGTGAGAGCACGAATAGAGCCGGAGGAGCTTGTCTGTGCACCATAGACAATTTTGTTCAGGCTCTCTGGCAGCTTTGTCAGGCACTGTGGCAGAAGGTAGGAGGGGGGTTTGCGGGGTTGACTTGTAATTGCCGCTGCCCGAAGCCCCCTCCTTCCAGAGAGCAGAGAATTGGAATAGTCATTTCATCCGAGGAAAAGCGAACGGATGGGAGCTCGGCAGGGTAGGGGAAGCAGAACTGGTTGAAATTACAGGCCAGCGCGGCGTGTGAAGGGCTGATGGTGTTACTCCGACCCTCTGTCCCGACAACACTTGGAACAAAAAAGTATAAGGGCTCCTAGAACGAATGCGCACTCGGAGACAACAGGGGTCAAACGCAATAAGAAAACATTTCATTTAACATCGCGCAATCTCCAACAAACATAAGACTTTTATCAAAATGTCAAAAGATCTTACGCAATTGCATCACTGTGTTTTGTCTTTGAACCGTGACGCACCAAACAACCTCTAAAAGACATTGAAAGGATGTTGTTGCTAACAAAAACTTTGCTGATATGAGGGGAGCAGCTGCTGTCTTATAACTAGAAATTTGAATCACACTGTTTTTTTTTATCCTTTGGCAAGACTCTTGAAGCTCTTTGCGTGAATGTGACCATGAGGGATTGGTTGAGGTTGAAGAGACGGCTATAGAAAGGTAGCCATATCTGCCACTCTAGCCCCAGGGTAGTTCTACAATTGTGTGGAGTCTGAATAATTGTAGTACTGTAAAGGAAAGTCTCAGCTGTTATCTTCACCATTGGTCGCATCTTAAATTGTATTTCTGCGTCCAAAATATATTTAGTTTGTCCATGTTCTTGGGCCCTCATCAGATTTGCCAATGCTCTAATTGCAATCCAATATAATCCAATTATCTTAAACAACCAGGTTAATTTTGTGCATGACTGGCCATTCTAATGACTGTTACCAATATTACATTACCCAAGATTAATAGGGTTTATCAGTGCGTTTTGATAAACCAAATTATAGATAGCAGACCTACTCTGAAAAATGTACAGAAGTGATTGTAAAAAGTGTGTTATGGTTGTATGTATTTATTTAGTTTTTCTTCTTTAAGTTTTGGCAACCTTTTCCAGTGTCCAAACTCAATCTGTTTCTGAATCCGTTGAAGTACAGACAAATGATGGAGGTCTTTGCAAAACTGAGGATTTGTAGTTTTGGCCCCCGATGTCTAATTGACTTTACTTATAAAGAAGAACAATACCTGTACTAAAGAAAATCAAAAAATGATTTCTGCGAAGTTTTCTTTGGTAAATATAAACAACAGTAAAGCTAGTGGAACTTTGCCTGAGATCCAGAATGACATTTCTCTGTATTTTTACACAGAGAAAATGTCAGTCTGGTCGCCACCCCTCCAAGGGCGTTTCCCTCGAAATCCAGATCGTACCGTGCAATGAAAATGGATGCATGGATCTAGGCAGCGCGGCGGAAGGATAAACAACATGGCGCACCGGAAAACCGAGAGTTTGTTCCATTCACCGGTAAATGCCGTTTTAAATTACCAAAAGACATCGCGTCAATAGTTGTGTTCAAGATGGACAAGCAGTGCTGTCGGCTCCGGTAAGGACCCTTACCGGCAGATGACAGCGCGAGAGAAATCCCAAAAGCTTACGGCACTAGAAGCCTTTATGCTCTTCTCTGATT
Source organism: Mugilogobius chulae (assembly GCA_038363315.1). Classification (NCBI taxonomy): domain Eukaryota; kingdom Metazoa; phylum Chordata; class Actinopteri; order Gobiiformes; family Gobiidae; genus Mugilogobius; species Mugilogobius chulae. The sequence continues at coordinate 16,425,705 of CM076399.1, read as the reverse complement.
GGTTCCCTTCGCTGTCTGTTAAGTGAGCTTTGTTCCGCCTAGAAATCCAGTTGACTCGGGGGTGACCAGACTCATCCGCTGGTGCAGCGGTGAGGCTGGATTCTCCAGGCAAAGTGGAACTAGCTGCGACCAGAATAACACTAGTTTAAGCAAATTTTGTGTTTTGGCGATTCCACTTCGGAAGGTAACTTAACTAAAATTAGTTTTATCAATGTTAAGATAAATATAAAAATGTAAAGTCAGAAGAGCATTTGGGCACTGACTCATCTTGTCATGTCTGATTTGACTGTAACTAAGAGTGTTACATCAAATTGTATTTCTTTTAAGTATAAAGAAGTTATGAGAACAAAATTTTAGTACCACACAGTACTACTTTACTGTACTTTAAATACAGTAGAGTACAGTCAGTATATAGATTAATGGCAATATTCTGGTTCCTGAAACTTTGAAAAACCTGCTTACGTGTGTGAGCAAACAGGGTTAATTATTATCTAAAACAAAATACAAAAAGTTTATTAAGACAACAATAACTTCTAACGAGTTTGACGTCTCCTAATGTTCTTCACAGTTTTGTTGTACCAGCAGTTGTCGCTCTGGGTTATTCATAATTGCATTTATTGGACACAATAGGAAAAATTACATGAGACCACTTCAGAACATTGCTGAGATGCAAAGGGATCAATAGCACGAGAATCGAACCGGCGTCTACTTGTTTATATGTCCATTAATGTATTGTTGTGTTCCATTCGGACTTTGCCATGTTTACAACAAGTAGTTTCTTTACTCAAAAAACCATGATTCCTTCAAATGCAAAAGCTTAGCACACATTACTGTTTGTCTAGATCTAGATTTAAACTAACACATGAAATATCTATCATTTAAGCTGGACTATTAAAGCAAATATAAGGTCCTACATATGCTATCTATAAACCATTACAACCATGTACGTAAAACTGTTAGTGGTTAATAGCCGTTCTACTGTCGAGCCCCCATTGGTATTGTCGTTACGAGCTAAGCATGACACCGCTCTTAAGGACATGCCATCTGTGTTACAGCAGCCATTTCTACAAACCAAACTAGACCCAAGTGAACAATTAAGCCCAATGTAATCCTTTACTACAGTTAAGCATCCTGCGAGGGACTGTTGGAAATGTTAGCCAACGATAGCACATTAGCTCCCCCCCGTTCACCCTTGTAATTTTTTTAAAAGCAACACCAATCCAAGTCATAAAAACAGAACAGTGGTTAAATGTCCGAAATAGCTGTTTTATCACCCACTTCAGCCGCTGTTCATAAGTGATCATTCTGGTATTGGCAATGTGCTCCCATGTGTCTTCAGAGGGTGATCCGTGTAGCTCATTGTTAGCGTGCCAAAGCTAATCCTTGCTCATTACAAAAACAATCAGCGTGATAGTACTAAACTGTTGAAGTCTCGCAGAGATTGCCTCATAGTGTATTTAGTAAAATGTGCTTTCTGTACTTCGTAAGCGCACAAGCTAAATAGAAAATATAAATGTGTCAGTTTAAGCACAAAGCAGAACATCTTGATTTAGGCTATTGCAACAACACCACAGCATCATGTATTTGAGCAAAACTGTATTATAGAGCTAATAAGGCTTTTTAGCCTACTGACAACAACTGTTGTTGATGTTTCACTGTTAGCCCACTGATTTTTACACTATTAACAAAAACAAGGTGGAATTTTAGACTACTTCTAATAAAGTAGTCTAGAACAGTGGTTCCCAAGCGAAGCAAAATCTGGGGGTTGCGAGATGATTTCAAAATGTATTTTTACAATTATGACTTGGCATTTAATCATTTTTCGGGGGGGAATTGGGATTATATATAACAATACACTATCAAAATAAACACAATTAAGCCTAATTTAAATGGCTTTGTAACTTAAAATGAATACAAAAGTATAAAATTTTTGCTGTCGGTTGCAGGGTTATTTTGGGGGTCCTGGGCTAAAAAAGTTTGGGAACCCCTGGTCTAGAATTCACCAGATGGATATGTGTTTGAGTTCTTCCATATTATCCATCTGGAACCGCTCCTGCTGTAATCGTTCTGGAAAAGATTTTTAATGAAAACTTCCAGCTGGTTGGGTGACTTGTCAGTTAGTGCTACCTTAGTCTGTGCCTAAACAATCACAGCAGCGATTTGTGTGTGTGGGATAGAATAAGTGTCACTTTTTTTCAAAAGGAAAATAATACTCTGCATTTCTGCTAAAACAACAACAAAATTGATAGCAGCAGAAACACTTACAGTCACAAGATTTGCTATCTTTGCATCCTTTAGAACTGCCTTACCTATGGCATGTTTTAGACTACCTTTTGTAAGCACTAATTTAGGCCTGAAAACACAGAGCTTAGTTCTGGTGGTACTTGGTGTGGAAAATTTGAGAATCGCTGAATTTGTCAAAAATAGTCAACTCTCTATGATGATCGACTGAAACTCCATCAGCCAAATAACAAAAAAATTTACAGCCCAACTATTATACCAGTGGCTGCCTCCTCTTCAATGCCACTACAATCAAATATAAAAAAGTGGTTTGACACATCAAAAAGCTCTCCACATTCCACTAACATTTCTAAAAGCTTCTCATTACAGAACACAATGGCTACATGAAACCAGTCGAACACAGTGTGCCGCGGCGGACGGACAAGAGGTTAATGTCTCCTTCAGAAAGAGCCCGATCTGCCCTTTCCCCTCAGCAATGTGTGATAGAGAACAGACAGGCACGGCCCCACTCGCTCCGTCCTCACATTGGCTCTTCCATTTGCGGGGAGGAGCGCGCAGAAGGGTTGGAACGCTGGGTCTCGCTTCACGGCACCAAAATTAATAGGGGGCCTCTCATTATGGTGAAAGACAAAGGGGTCTCGCCCTGAGAATGGGAAGCTCCAGAGGTGGATCTTATAATGAGACGAGCGCGTGAAGGGAACGTGTGTGGAGAGAGCTGGAGTCATTTGGTCTGAGTGGAAGAATCTAGTGTCTACTTTATGTTACTGCTCATGCTATTATTTTAAAGCAGATGTATTATGTAAAGGGAGGAGAGGTTTCACCGTGTTTTTACAGTGGTCTCTCATCATTTGTTGCATTTTGATTGATTCATGCATGTTTGAGTTATCTTGTATTGTTTTGCAGCTGATGCTTGAGTGCTTAAAAAATTATTGTTTTCACTTACCACCTATCCCCGCCCACTTTTGTGAATTACTCATAATCTGTATTTACGAGTAAACAGTCCAAAACTGACATGTAGCCACTTTCCAACAACAGCAAAATAGCCATTTTAAGTCTGCTACTTAATTAAATTTTACAATACAGAGGCGACACCAGTCAGTTCTGCAGTTTTGAACAAGAAGTCAATTGACCCGTTTCTGTTTCTAATCCATTTGATATTTTACATCAGCTGATATAAGGTAAAACTTTTCAGATTCTGTATCTGTTCTGTGCAACCGGATAGCAGAATAAGTGATAAACTAAAAGAGTTTATCACTGTGCATAAAAGTTATGTTGCTAAATCAACATTTGTGATTGAAAAAAAAATGGCCTGTCTCAAGCTTCACAAGCCAAACGGTAGTCATACTGCTTTATACCTGATCCAAACAGCTAGCTCTCGTGCAGTTTTGTTGTTTTAATCAAAGAAGTTTCCCCAGATAACTAGACAGACAGCGCAGTAAAGCAGAAAGTCGATAATTCCGATATAGAGTACTATGGATTCAACCTTGATCGCTGTCACACTGACTGCAAGCAAGCTTCTTATTCTGACTTTTGTTTTTTGTAATACAAAACATGAATCTAGAATATAATAGAATTTAGAATAGAATTGTATTTGTCATTGTCAGGCACAAAACAGTGAAATACAGTTAGCCGCTCTATTGTAATGCATTATACAGTACATTACATAAATGGAGTGGCTGCTTTAACAGCTTGTGGATCAAAGCTGTTGTTCAGTCTGTTGGTTCTTGTCTTCAACAGCCTGAAGCGTTTACCAGAAGGAAGAGCAGTGAATAGTCCATGTCCAGGGTGCAAGGGGTCTCTGTAGATGTTTAATGCCTTCCTCTCAAGTCGGTTTATGTAAATCTCTTGCAGAGGAGGCAGCGATGCTCCAATCTGAAATCTGCACGGCTGCCCTGACCACACGCTGCAGGTGCTTATTGTTCTTTCCTAACACTTTTGCTATGTGGATCATTTGTTCTATCCATTCAGATATTCTACTCTATATAACAGGTGTATCTAATAAAATATATAAAAACTAAAAAAGCTAATAAAAATATGCAGTACTACAACTAAAAATAAGCATGTTCTTAGACAATGTTGTTTTTATTGTGAATTTGAGCACACACATTAGGAATGAATATGGTTTAATACAGTCTGGGTTGCCTTGGAGCAGATCGATACAGTCCTGTATCTGTGTCTGACTTTTGCGAACTATTTTGGCTCATTTATGCATTCAGAAGCAGATCCGTTGAGGTCTAGCTTCTGAAACTGTGTATTCCCGGAAGAGAACTCACATTCTGCTGAAACAAGATGGCAAAAAGCAGACATAAACACAAAATATCATCGAATGTTGCGTTAACATGCTTGGCAAACAAAGCCGGCATGCGTCAGAAACAGCTGTTTGCTATTTCTCCATTCAAGAAGATTGACTAAAAAAAAGTATATTTCCAATGCAAAATGTATCTAGGAAGCAATGCATTACTTAAAGGGATGTTAAAGTATGGCGTAAAGAAGCAGAGAGGTGATATAAATGCAGAAAAAGTGTTGCAATACCTTACGAAGAATGGGTCTGGTCAACCTGCAAGCAACCAGGCAAGAAAAAGCTGTTCATAAAACGCAAGTTACTGTTGTTTACTTTACCTCAAGCCACGTCTCACAGTAATGAAGTCGCCTATAATTCAGTTACAAATTCATGCTCTATCTGATCATTCTTGCCTTAAGTTTGGACATGCATATCAACATTACAGAAGTATGTAAAAACACTCTGAGGCGAACCAGTCTGGAAGCAGGGCAAGTTGAATCATAGCTTACTTTTGCTTCTGTTGGCAACTTTTTCTCTGTTTATGCTAATGCAGCTGTGAGAATGAACAATTTGTATGGAAAGCAATGCAACGACTCCAACCATACTGAAATGATAGAAGCGAAAGCAAATCTGCAGAAGAAACAGTAACTGAGCCTTCACATCAGAGCTGCTTTACCTGCTCCCCCGCCTCCCCCTCCGCTCTCCTTCATCCCTGGGGGAGGTTGGGTAACAGCCCATTGAAAGGCAGATCAATAAAGAGATATATTGTCATTTCAGAGCGCCACCCGCTTAATCAATTAATCTATAATAGAATCCTTTTCAGAGGAGCTTCTTAAAGGGCCAGTCCCCCCATTACCGGCTGTGGGTCAGAGAAAAGGTGCAGACGTATTACAAATAATGGGAGGAGGAACTGGCACGGGTTCAAGTGGCTCGCTATAGATACAGGTGATAGGCGTTTAATAGCGTTTTATGGAGATTAGCCGCTAATGTTTTATCAAGACTAAGCCAGACCAACAGGATTACAAGCCCCAGTGAGTGGTTAGTTTTGCTCAGATGCATGACCAGTTACATTGTGTGGCACAAGAAAATACTCTTATAGAAACTCAAGTTTCATCCCATTTATGTTTGTATTATCTAGGACTCAAAATGCTTTACTTCCCTCATGCTTCTTATTTTTATCATTACCCCACATTAAAAATATGGCATAGATTACTTGCACGCAATTACTGCATGTTAAAATCTGGATTACGTTTAAATTACAACAAACAGTGAATAAAACGTCAGTTTAAAACTGTGAAAACTGTAGAGTACAAATTATAAAACAGATTTAAAAAGTGAACAATGTATATTATGTCATACTTCTTATAATATTATATGTTTGATCCTGGAGTTCTCCTGCTTCTAGACCAGGTCACTTTTACAAAAGAGATTATTATTCTGAATAAATTTCATCCTGTTAAATAAATGTCAAATAAATAAAACATATATGACAGGGAATAGTACTTGAACACAACACACACAAATGTATAGGCACTATTATCGTGACTATCATCTAATTGACTACATGTGAAATGTCAAAGAATTGCTTAATATGTTAATATCTTTTGCTAATTTCCTAATATCTACTACCTTTAGAAATAATAATAAATAATTAATAAATAATTTATTAATCGAACATTATTTCTATCAATAGTATCCACAAAATACTGTGTGCCACTAAGCTGACACATGCCAGATTGATACGCAAGTGTATCTCTCTGAAATTAGTTGTTCACATTATAATTTGGATAAACTTTTGCTGCAAGCCACTGGGAAAAACAAGAACAATATGGTGATTATGTGAAGTTGATTGGTCGAAGTCTAATGACATCGGAAGAAGTCAAAAAAGTCCAGTTTTGCTTAAAACTGCCATATTTGTTTCAGTTGGCTCTCGCCCAAACCTCAAACAATTCGGGGCTGTGAATGGTCCAGACTCACATGGGTGTGTTTAACTGTACAGCAGAAGTCTCTCCAGATTCTCAAAATTTTGTGAAAGACACAAATATCACAAGAATTTACCTGGTAGAGCCAAGTTAGCAAGCCACAAGCATGAAATGATAAACTTGATGAACATAAAATAAACAATACCGTGTGTTTACGCTGTCTACAACAAAACAATTTATATTTCTATTGGCTGCTACATTTAAAAGAATATATAGAACATTCAAATCAATACCAAGTTGTCGCTTTACACTGACCTATCCCTTTGAAAATACTGTTAAAATTCATGCCCATAATAGTACCTGTTAAAGCTCTGTAAACTGAAGCTTAATGTTATGCTATGTAAACTTGTCTATCATTATGAAAGTAGCTCTAAACCAAATCCACTATTGAAAACCTCGACATGTTCAGCTAAAGAGCATACCTGTGGTCTGCTTCCACACACAACACTAACAGTCTGTCTGGATGGTGAATGTGTTGGGCTGCCTCTTAAGCTAAACAGGGAGCTCCTACTACTGATGCTATCTTAACACAATGTTATTTTCTGCTTTGAGCGCCGGCAGTGCAGTAGCAGCAGCGGTCTTAATAAACATTCCTCCGTGGTCAGTCGTGTGGGTTGTTGTAGACGACTCAAAACACGGTGCAGTCGGCTGAGGTGAAGCGGTTGGGGACTGCGCGTTGCCTTATTAGGTGGAAAGGAACTTGTGCTTTTGGTTGTCAAATCTAGAATTGGATGTTATGAGGTGAGAAACTAAATATTAGCTGTGTTTATGCAATCTGATCTGATTTTTTGATTAAGCAAATGACTGATAATCTGATTTCTTTCTGATTGTTCACAGATGTGACAGGAAAAAGATTCAAAAGAGTGTGACAAAAACCAAAATGAAGAATTGTTTCTTAAATTCAAATACAACAGTTGCTCCAAAGATTTATAGTATTGATTGTATGGTCGAGGCGGGCAGTGTTTGTCAAAGTGTCTTTCATGTAGCAAGGGCTGTAGGCGGGCTTCTTCCAGTGGTACTTGGACATATTTCAATTGAGTTTTATACATTATCAATCTGGAATGCCTCTGAAAGCCATTGGGGAAAACAAAATGCCATTGAATCGAAGCATCTGAACGTAGAAGTAGCCAAGTAGTCACGTTTTTTGTTAAATACGGTCGAGAGAAAAGCGCAAACATCTTTCTTGGTCAAAAATGCACAAACGGTGTCTGTGTTCACATTTTTCTAAGTCAAAATTGTCAGTCATTCTGCTCAAATCGGGTAAAATACCTTAGCGCTGCCATGTTTGTTTTGGTTCAATAGTGTGTTTCCACGCACATCAAAACAATGCGCTGTGATTGGTTCTCTGCTGCGCCGCGATTGGTTCAGATACCCTTGACCTCACCTGTACATTCAGTTGTGAAAGCTGTGTTGGACTTAGCCAGAGAGTAGCAGAACTGGAACATCAAATATCCACACTGTTCGTCAAAATCCAGGAGGAGCGGGATAACGACATCATTCTGGGCAAAACTCGTACGGGAGCAAACAGCGCCCATCTTGCTGACACCGCTCCGTATTCCACCGGAGAGGCCTCCCGCTCGTCATCGTCTGATCTCGGTGCTCCCAAGTCAGTCGCAGACGGACGCTGGCTTCAACAAGGAGCAAGACCCAAAGCTCCCATCAGTTCCACTCCTATCAAGTCCAATCCGTGGATTAAGGTCGGGCCACGTAAGGAAAGAGGAGGTAAGCGTGCGTCTCGTTCCTATTCCACGGTAGACATTACACTGGGGAATAAATTTAATATCCTGGACCACGATGAGTTTCCACCACCATCCAAGAAACCCGCGCCGGAAATCTGCACTTCACTCCAGCTCCACGGTCGGGCCACCCTGTAACGCGAGGCACGGACAACACATCACCACCTGTCCTGGGCAACCTGCATGAGAGTGAGCGTGAGTCGCTGGGTCCAGCCACGCCGACCGCGGCTCCCGTGCCGCCTGGAGGCTCCTCCTCGTGCGCGCGGGCTCGCCGGCTCCGCGTGGACTTGGAGCGTCCCCCGCCGCTCCCTCCCTGTGTAAGCAGGGAGATGTGTCCGGCCACCCAGCGCCGCAGATCCAACCTCACATCTCCGTGGTGCCCAGCTCTACTAAGCCAGGACCGTCCGTGCTCGTTTTGGGGTCCTCCATGGTCCGACATGTGCGAGTACGCAAAGGCCACACCTCCTGTCACCCAGGTGCGCTGGTGAGAGACATCACAAACTCCGCCCCTCCATCCTACGTCACCATCCTACCGTCGCAACAGTTGTAGTTCACGTTGCCACAAATGATCTTCAGAATGCAACAGTCAGAGACACTTTCGGACCATTTCAGAACTCTCATCTCCACAATTCACAGCTTAAACAAACAGTGCATCGTTTCTGGACCTTTTTCACCACCTCGATTTGGAGATATCAAATTTAGCCGCATCAGACAACATCACATCTGGCTCATGAACTACTGCAGAGAGAACAAAATCCCCTACGTGGACAATTTTATAGCGTTTTTTAAGAGACCTGAGCTTTTAAAAAGGACCGCCTGCACCCCAACATCTCCGATCCCGCCTTCTCTCCAGCAACATTGAACTCGCATTACAGTCGGTCTGACATCCACAATCTATTCCGGTAATCATCAGCAGAGAGCGGCCATTACATAGGCCTACAACTTTTAATAAAACCACAGTCAATTTACAAAACCTCAGACCACTCACCAAAATTCATACTTCACAAACTACTGCAGCATCTCCACCCACTATCCGTATGGCTCTTTTAACATCCCGCTCTCTGCTGAATAGGTCTTTTATTATCAATGATTTTATTGTAGACCATGTTATTGATTGTTTTGTTTTTAACTGAAACCTGGCTGGGTGCAGATGCACCAGTTGTCCTCACGGAGGCCTCACCACCTGATTTTAATTTTTCTTTTCTACAAGAGACGGTAAAAGGGGAGGTGGCACTGCCTCAATATGTATAAATACTCTGGCCACCAAACCTGTTTTATTTAATAATTTTAGCAGTTTTGAACATCATGCAATACTTTTAACCAATCCACAAATTTTATGCGTCACAGTCTACAGACCACCAGGAAAGTGCAGTCTTTTTATAAATGAATTTTCAGACTTTTTATCAATTTTATACAATTCTTACAACAAAATTATTTTAACCGGTGATTTTAACCTGCACATTGACGTTTTAGATCCTTTTTCTACCTGAGTTCTTAAATGTTCTTAATTATATGGATTTTACCCCCAGCAGTGACACAGCCGACTCACAACAGAGGACACACTTTGGATCTGGTCATCACGCATGGCCTTCAGCGAGTGTGTCCTCTGTTGTCGACTTGGCTGTGTCAGATCACTTCTGTGTGTTTTTTAATATCACTGGTTTTATTCAGCGGGAGACCTCTGTGAGAACTGTGAGGAAGCGTCATCTTACCCCTGAAGTTGCTGCAAATTTTATTCAGGTTTTAGAAAACACCCTCCAATTATTTTACCTGCCCCTGTGATTTTATTGTGAATGATTTTAACAACAGACTACAACAAACCCTGGATAAAGTTGCTCCATTTAAATTAAAAAGGCCCCTCCAAACCGGTGGCCCCTGGAAAAACGAGGAAATAAAACAACTAAAAAGAAATTGCAGAAGGGCAGAAAGAAAATGGAGAAAAAACAAAATAACAGTGAACTATCAAATTTATAATCAACACTAAAAACTTACAACACCACCATCAGAAACAAAAGAAATGCATATTTTGCCCAACAATAATCTCAGANTTACATTTCAGGGTTACAATCCTAAGTTTAATAATTGGCTGCAAGACATTCACACTACTGCTTGTCTTCTTATTTGATCTTATGTGAATCGTCCTAAATAGAAGCGCTAATTAACAGTTTTTAGTTGTAACCAATGGGGGAACTTTTTCTTAGATCTGAAGGTTCTAAAATTGGTTAAGTTAGGTCTAAATGTGACGATGAGTAGAAGTTGAATCTTTGTTTTAGTCACAGAAGAGCAATGAGCTCCTTTGTTTCTTTATCATAAAATGTATGGGTAATAACTTTGTTGTGAATTTAGTGAATTATTAAACTTTGCGTTTTCCATAAAAGTAACAATAAACGCAGCACATTGTGAACATTAGACGTTGTGTACTGTCTGAATTGAAATATAAAGAATCTAATCAGGAGCCAAATGCAGCGCTCTGATTGGCTGTGCTTGGTTGGCCTTTCATGATTGGCAAATAAATGAATTCATGTCGATATTTAGGCTACTCTGCTAAAGGATTTATCAGAATTAAAACCTAAATAGTGTTTGCAGTGTGAAAATCAGCTATATTTAAACGGCCGTTTGTTGTGGAGTTTGGTTTAATACATGATGGGTAAGTGGTGACCAACCACTCTTCACATATTCACGTATTGTTGAAAGGTGGGCTTTGGATCTAGGCAATCTACTATAGTAAAGTCTGTCAATTTTCTTTTTCGAATTCAAGTCTGACTTTTGTTCTTGTGTTAGTCACTATGCCAGTGCAAAAATAATTTCTAAGAACACAGCTGGGTGACTTCAATGTGTATGAACTCAAGTTATTATGCAAATGTGCTTTGCAATAAGATGTAAATTAAATATCAATAATAGCACACTGGTAGTGCATGCCTCGGAGCTAACATAGCAAGCATAGATTCATCACGCGCCTTTCTATATTTTTCTATTTCACTCACAGGTTGTCTTTATCTCATTCACCATTTCAGCTCCACTGAAAGACTTCCAGGTTGTTGTGACATATCTTAATGCTCTTATCCACAAACTCTTTTACACTGGCGGTTTCCGTTCTAAGCAGGTCAAATGTATGTCGGTCATGATGCATTGACTGTCACAATGTTATTTCCAGTCAGGGACACCTGTACATGTGACTCACTCAGAACAGGCTGGAAGAATAGCTGACCTTGCTTTTTTGCTCATTAAGAGAAAGAGGACACAGTTCACTTGTTTCGCAGTATTTCTCAGGATTAAATGAACGCTTTGATTAGTGTGTGTGCCTTTGACCTTATAAAGGACATGTTCTGACGGAGAAGAAGGTAGATCCATATCATCACAGGGTCTTTCACCATTCAACATGCAATACTTTATATAAGCTAAGCATGTATTTTTAACTTTCAGAGCTTTGAATGTTTTTAAATGAAATGGCATTTGTTATACAATGGTTAGATTTCATAACATCAGTTGGGTGTGGCATATTTTGTGTTTCAACTTTGATCCAAGTTCAGGACACGGCACACAGGCGGAATACTTTCGATGTGTGTATTGTGATTTCATAGGAAATAAAAATATTAAATCATAAAACCTCTGCATAAAAACTAAATAATAACATTAACATTTGCTATATACTTTTTTAAAGTGTAGGACTGCAGTGACTCATTGACCATGACCAGTCGACTAAAAAGTTTCATAATAACTCATCAAAATTGTTAGCTACTCTAAAGACATTTTTTTTGTATTAAAGTAGTGAAAAGAAAAGACCATTTACAATAGAGCGTACTGGACTAAAAAGTTTGATTTTGATACTCATGCTACTTTCAATACATGAGTGCTTTACAGGTTTGTCAAAACCTCTCAAGCAATACACGTTATATTATTTTTCATTTTTTGCACAGTGCTGGTAAGTCATCAGTGTAATCACACAGATTAACAAAAAGAGGCTGCAGTGTGTGCATCGGCTTTTTGACCAATCGCCATTCACTTACACTTAAAACACTTTCATACTACAGCCATTCGTCGAAGGAAACGTAGATATACAACGAATGTCAAAAACGTACATAAGCATGTTTACACTTTTTTATATCAATATATTTCGAAAAGTCAGAAAGTAAAATACAAATTTTGGTTGAAGCCACGTGGCAGCTTTTCTTTGGGGTTAATGGGTGTATCTTAACTTACCAGCTTGAAGCCTAAACTTACCTGACATAACCAAAATGTGTGGCTTTTTTACGCTTTGGTTTTCTGTAACAAAAAAGACGTGAAACATGCTTACTGAACTTTTCACATTTCGTTGTATTACGTTTTATTCGGAGACTGTGTTGCAAGGCAATGTGGGGGAAGTATCTAGCCTGTTGCCTGTTGGTGTCCACGTTATTTTCATGAAGCACCGGTCATATCGGTCTCCATCCAAGTGCTGCCCAAGCTCAACCTGCTTAATGTCAGAGATTTAAACAAGATCAGATCAAGCTACTACAATCTCAGAATATACTATAATGTTCACACAAGTAAGACCATTATTTTTTACTTGTCTGACAAAGCTTTAGTTCTTTCTAAAAATGTTGAAGATAAATTAATTAAAAAAATACTATAATACTCGAATGAATATGATTAAGGATATCTCATCGTATGTATATTTGTAGAGATTCCTGTGAATGAGTTAGCTTTTTAAACCACAAAAACTCCCTTCTACGCAAAATAGGACCAAGCTAAGACTTCAGGTATGTTCTAATGAAAACAAACATAAAAAAAACTCTGATATTCTCAGAAAATACGTCTGTCCTGTGAGAAACGATGGAACGCAGTCTGATATGCATCGGAAAACTTACAGTAAAACAGTGTGAAAAGACAAAGACTCTTGTTGGCTACATAAGTCGAACAAGACCTTTTTGTCACTAGAAATCCATAGGAATTATTAAGTGTCGGCCTACAAAGCTCCGGCCCTATCCTTCACTGGTGTGCCATTTCCTTCCTAGACATAAATCACCATAAACACGTATGAACACCAGAGATGGCCGCTCCGATAGCGCTGGGAGTGCTCGAGAGGCAATTTGGCATGCTTACAATTAGTCTTGATAAAGTGCAGGGATACAGTATGTACGCCCACAGCTGCTGATCTGACGGATAAGCCTTTTTTTTTTTCATTCGGTTTGAGAGTTCACAAAGTGGTATAGGAAATGTGGAATTACAGGGACATGTTAAAAGGCTATGTCGAGTTTTGCGTTTGCTAAATGGACAAATGTAATGTCTGTGTAAACAAAATAACTTCCGAAATCATGTGTAATGTCAGAGCAATTTTGAATGAGCACTAAAGGTTTTTCTTTGTGTTGTTTCTACAGTTTTGTGCTTAAACATAAGGGAAAATACTGTATAATCATTCCATTCACAATAGAGTTATTATGGGAAAGATGTTCATTTTAATTTTACATGTTTATGGCGTAATATTCTTAAGCAACAGTGGGTAATGTTATGGCAAAAAACTAAAATCAGATAACTAAAATGTTCCGAAGCCAACAGGTTTTCTTAGTTAAAACTATGCAATAAAATTCTTATTGCTTGCTTTGCTTGAGATTAACATTATACTACAATTACTTAAAAATACATACTATTATTTTTACTGAAAGTCAATGTAATTTGAGTTATTTTATTAAAAAAGCAATGGACATGATGTCCCTTTGTTGATGTTTACATTTATTATCCAATCAGAAAGCAGAATGAGCCTCACATGACTCTCAGTTGGGTTGCCAGTTTAGTTTCTTAGAACCTGAAGTTATTTTTGAACCATGGGGGTATTCCATGAAGCGAGCTAAAGCCAAAGCCTGGCTTATTTGGCCAATCTAGGCTTATGAAATCTCCATTTCCGTTCCACTAACGCGGCTAACCAGAGGTGACGCTGAGTTGCCGCAGTAACAAGTGCGCAGTCATAAACCTGGTCAGGACCAGGCTAACTGTCAAGATTATTTTAGCTTTGTCTCAAAAAACGTCTTAAATCTCATGTTTATCCCACACACTTCCACAACTGTGTGAAATCTCTCTGTCTGTCACAACACAACTTATAAAGTCACTTTTTATTCACTTTTATTTACTTGGCATTGGCACCAAAGAGCCGCTCTGACCGTTTCTTTTCATCCTTTTTTGAGCCGCTCTCGCTGTGGAGAGACGGTTTGTAAGAGCAAACGTCACATTGGCTGCACAAAGCCACATTTAACTGGAAAATTAACTTGTAGGCTACTCCTACGTGCATCTAAACTACGTAGATTTCACACGACATGCAGCTATTTGTCTAAAGCATGAAGCAATGAAAGCAGGACTAAAGTGTGAGAGCAAGCGGTGGAGTCGTGCTGCTGCTTTTGAGCGCAAAAGCGCTTCATCGCATCTCTTTCCCTCGTCTCTGACCCCCCTGTCACACCACGGACATCCTCTGCTCTGATTGGTCAGTTCTGGTTGTGAAGAGTTACGCTCAGGTTACGCTACAAACTTTGTGACAACTTTACGCAGCGGGACTAGTTCCACATGCGGAGTGGAAAACTGTGCATTGCATTTAAAAACGACAAGCCTACTACTCACAAATACGATGATAAATCCTCTGGATCTCCACCTCGTCTTTCTCCAGCAGTGAACAGGAGGGGAGGGGCTGCCTCTCGCTCCCGCATCAGAATAAACCAGTATAACTGAAAACTTTTGCGATGCAAATCAAACTGTAGTCCGTGTGCACTTTGGCTCTTTGGTGTTTCAGTCAGATCATGTAAAATAAGCGTTTTTCTCTCTCATTCTCAGTGATTCTCTCGCTCCATTGATCTGGTCTGTCACATTCAGCGGGAGCGCGCTCACAGCCCAGATTAATCTTCAAGCTTGACTTAGCGTTGTTCAGACCCAGGTTTATTTCTTTCATGGAACCACTTGAGGCTGAAGTTGGAGATGAAGCTAGTTTCAGCTCAGGATTTTAGGATAAGCCTAGACTTGTTAAGCCACTTTCATGGAATACCCCCCATGAGTCAGGAACAAGTTTGAGTTTGAACTGATGTTGTACCACACAAACACACCTGTCTGTGATAGGCTCATGCACTTGTTTCCACACAGTTCTCATTAGGCTCCTCCCACATTGTGTTAAAAGCAATAATTGGGAACAACCATGACAAAAAGTCAGGTGTCTGGGATACTGACTTTCTGGCTATTACACATGATTCATAGCAAATCTTGTTCCTGATTGCAGTAGCTTCCTATCTTCAATGTATTGGCCATTTCACAATCTGGCAACCCATGTTCATTTGTGATTGTAAAACCTTTTTAAAACCACTAGTTGTGTATCTTACATACGGTTCCTTAAGTTTGAAAATAGATTTCAGGCCTAAATTATGACTTAGGCAAATTTTTTGTGTGACTATCATTGTGTAACCAGATCGTATGAATTCTTACAATATTTGTGATTTTTACCAAATATGAAGAATTCATCTTGAGCAGGTCTGTCCAAACTCCGGCTGGTGGCTATTTCAAAATTAAACTAAATGAAACATTTTGAAGGATTCACTTTTTAGTGAAAAAAGTTTGGAGACCTCTGATTCTAAAGTGACCCCCGTCGTATGGTTAAAGAAGGTCAAGGTTATCTGGACCAATTGCGGCGCAACAGAGAACCAATCACAGCGCATTGTTTTGATGTGGCTGGAAACACACTATTGAACCAAAACAAACATGGCAGCGCTAACGTATTTCACCCGATTTGAGCAGAATGACTGACAATTTTGACTTAGAAAAATCTGAACACAGACACCGTTTGTGCATTTTGACGAAGAAAGATGTTTGCGCTTTTCTCTCAACTGTATTAATAAAAAACGTGACTACTCGGCTACTTCTGGGTTCAGATGCTTCGATTCAATGGCGTTTTGTTTTTCCCCAATGGCTTTCAGAGGCAGTCATTCCAGATTGATAATGTATAAAACTCAATTGAAAATGTGTCCAAGTACCACTGGAAGAAGCCCGCCTACAGCCCTTGCTACATGAAAGACACTTTGACAAACACTGCCCGCCTCGACCATACAATCAATACTATAAATCTTTGGAGCAACTGTTGTATTTGAATTAAGAAACAATTCTTCATTTTGGGTTTTTGTCACACTCGTTTGAATCTTTTTCCTGTCACATCTGTGAACAATCAGAAAGAATCAGATTATCAGTCATTTGCTTAATCAAAAAATCAGATCAGATTGCATAAACACAGCTAATATTTAGTTTCACACCTCATAACATCCAATTCTAGATTTGACAACCAAAAGCGCAAGTTCCTCTCCACCTAACAAGGCAACGCGCAGTCCCCAACCGCTTCACCTCAGCCGACTGCACCGTGTTTTGAGTCGTCTATAACAAACCCACACGACTGACCACGGAGGAATGTTTATTAAGACTGCTGCTGCTACTGCACTGCCGGCGCTCAAAGCAGAAAATAACATTGTGTTAAGATAGCATCAGTAGTAGGAGCTCCCTGTTTAGCTTAAGAGGCAGCCCAACACATTCACCAACCAGACAGACTGTTAGATTTGTGTGTGGAAGCAGACCACAGTTATGCTCTTTAGCTGAACATTGTCGAGGTTTTCAATAGTGGATTTGGTTTAGAGCTACTTTCATAATGATAGACAAGTTTACATAGCATAACATTAAGCTTCAGTTTACAGAGCTTTAACAGGTACTATTATGGGCATGAATTTTAACAGTATTTTCAAGAAGGTTATGTCAGTGTAAAGCGACAACCATTGGTTTGAATGTTCTATATATTTCTTTTACATGTA
This sequence comes from Mugilogobius chulae, assembly GCA_038363315.1. Lineage (NCBI taxonomy): Eukaryota > Metazoa > Chordata > Actinopteri > Gobiiformes > Gobiidae > Mugilogobius > Mugilogobius chulae. Next base: position 16,408,667 of record CM076399.1, on the reverse strand, counting down.
GCAGACAATAAAAATATAAATTGTTTTTGTTGTAGACAGCGGTAAACACACGGTATTTGTTTATTATATGTCATGTATCAGTGAGTAATAACTGATAATAGCGACCTGGTGATAATTGGTCATTTCATGCTTGTGGCTTGCTAACTTGGCTCTACTAGGTAAATTCTTGTGATATTTGTGTCTTTCACAAATTTTGAGAATCTGGAGAGACTTCTGCTGTACAGTTAAACACACCCATGTGAAGTCTGGACCATTCACAGCCCCGAATTGTTTGAGGTTTGGGCGAGAGCCAACTGAACAAAATATGGCAGTTTTTTAAGCAAAACTGGACTTTTTTGACTTCTTCCGATGTCATTAGACTTCGACCAATCAACTTCACATAATCACCATATTGTTCTTGTTTTTCCAGTGGCTTGCAGCAAAAGTTTATCCAAATTATAATGTGAACAACTAATTTCAGAGAGATACACTTGGCGTATCAATCTGGCATGAGTCAGCTTAGTGGCACACAGTATTTTGTGGATACTATTGATAGAAATAATGTTCGATTAATAAATTATTTATTAATTATTTTAATTATTTCTACAGGTAGTAGATATTAGGAAATTAGCAAAAGATATTAACATATTAAGCAATTCTTTGACATTTCACATGTAGTCAATTAGATGATAGTCACTATAATAGTGCCTATACATTTGTGTGTGTTTGTGTTCAAGTACTATTCTCTGTCATACATGTTTTATTTATTTGACATTTATTTAACCAGGATGAAATTTATTCAGAATAATAATCTCTTTTGTAAAAGTGACCTGGTCTAGAAGCAGGAGAACTCCAGGATCAAAATATAATATTACAAGAATACATGTATGACATAATATACATTGTTCACTTTTTTAAATCTGTTTTATAATTTGTACTCTACACAGTTTCACAGTTTTAAACTGATGTTTTATTCACTGTTTGTAGTATTTTAAACGTAACCCATATTTTTAACATGCAGTAATTGCGTGCAAGTAATCTATGCCATATTTAATGTGGGGTAATGATAAAAATAAGAAGCATGAGGGAAGTAAAGCATTTTGAGTCCTAGATATACAAAATAAATGGATGAAACTTGAGTTTATAAGAAGTATTTTCTTGTGCCACACAATGTAACTGGTCATGCATCTGAGCAAAACTAACCACTCACTGGGGCTTGTAATCCTGTTGGTCTGGCTTAGTCTTGATAAAACATTAGCGGCTAATCTCCATAAACGCTATTAAACGCCTATCACCTGTATCTATAGCGAGCCACTTGAACCCGTGCCAGTTCTCCTCCCATTATTTGTAATACGTCTGCACCTTTTCTCTGACCACAGCCGGTAATGGGGGGACTGGCCCTTTAAGAAGCTCCTCTGAAAAGGATTCTATTATAGATTAATTGATTAAGCGGGTGGCTCTGAAATGACAATATATCTCTTTATTGATCTGCCTTTCAATGGCTGTTACCAACCTCCCCCAGGGATGAAGGAGAGCGGAGGGGGAGGCGGGGGAGCAGGTAAAGCAGCTCTGATGTGAAGGCTCAGTTACTGTTTTCTGCAGATTTGCTTTCGCTTCTATCATTCAGTATGGTTGGAGTCGTTGCATTGCTTTCCATACAAATTGTTCATTCTCAGCTGCATTAGCATAAACAGAGAAAAAGTTGCCAACAGAAGCAAAAGTAAGCTATGATTCAACTTGCCCTGCTTCCAGACTGGTTCGCCTCACAGTGTTTTTACATACTTCTGTAATGTTGATATGCATGTCAAACTTAAGGCAAGAATGATCAGATAAAGCATGAATTTGTAACTGAATTATAGGCGACTTCATTACTGTGAGACGTGGCTTGAGGTAAAGTAAACAACAGTAACTTGCGTTTTATGAACAGCTTTTTCTTGCCTGGTTGCTTGCAGGTTGACCAGACCCATTCTTCGTAAGGTATTGCAACACTTTTTCTGCATTTATATCACCTCTCTGCTTCTTTACGCCATACTTTAACATCCCTTTAAGTAATGCATTGCTTCCTAGATACATTTTGCATTGGAAATATACTTTTTTTTAGTCAATCTTCTTGAATGGAGAAATAGCAAACAGCTGTTTCTGACGCATGCCGGCTTTGTTTGCCAAGCATGTTAACGCAACATTCGATGATATTTTTGTGTTTATGTCTGCTTTTTGCCATCTTGTTTCAGCAGAGTGAGTTCTCTTCCGGGAATACACAGTTTCAGAAGCTAGACCTCAACGGATCTGCTTCTGAATGCATAAATGAGCCAAAATAGTTCGCATAAGTCAGACACAGATACAGGACTGTATCGATCTGCTCCAAGGTAACCCAGACTGTATTAAACCATATTCATTCCTAATGTGTGTGCTCAAATTCTCAATAAAAACAACATTGTCTAAGAACATGCTTATTTTTAGTTGTAGTACTGCATATTTTTGATTCGATTTTTTAGTTTTTGATATATTATATTAGATACACCTGTTATATAGAGTAGAATATCTGAATGTGGATAGAACAAATGATCCACATAGCAAAAGTGTTAGATAGAAAAGAACAATAAGCACCTGCAGTGTGTGGTCAGGGCAGCCGTGCAGATTTCAGATTGGAGCATAGCTGCCTCCTCTGCAAGAGATTTACATAAACCGACTTGAGAGGAAGGCATTAAACATCTACAGAGACCCCTTGCACCCTGGACATGGACTATTCACTGCTCTTCCTTCTGGTAAACGCTTCAGGCTGTTGAAGACAAGGACCAACAGACTGAACAACAGCTTTGATCCAAAGCTGTTAAAGCAGCCACTCCATTTATGTAATGTACTGTATAATGCATTACAATAGAGCGGCTAACTGTATTTCACTGTTTTGTGCCTGACAATGACAAATACAATTCTATTCTAAATTCTATTATATTCTAGATTCATGTTTTGTATTACAAAAAACAAAAGTCAGAATAAGAAGCTTGCTTGCAGTCAGTGTGACAGCGATCAAGGTTGAATCCATAGTACTCTATATCGGAATTATCGACTTTCTGCTTTACTGCGCTGTCTGTCTAGTTATCTGGGGAAACTTCTTTGATTAAAACAAAAAACTGCACGAGAGCTAGCTGTTTGGATCAGGTATAAAAGTATGACTACCGTTTGGCTTGTGAAGCTTGAGACAGGCCATTTTTTTTTCAATCACAAATGTTGATTTAGCAACATAACTTTTATGCACAGTGATAAACTCTTTTAGTTTATCACTTATTCTGCTATCCGGTTGCACAGAACAGATACAGAATCTGAAAAGTTTTACCTTATAATCAGCTGATGTAAAATTCAAATGGATTAGAAACAGAAACGGGTCAATTGACTTCTTGTTCAAAACTGCAGAACTGACTGGTGTCGCCTCTGTATTGTAAAATTTTAATTAAGCAGCAGACTTAAAATGGCTATTTTGCTGTTGTTGGAAAGTGGCTACATGTCAGTTTTGGACTGTTTACTCGTAAATACAGATTATGAGTAATTCACAAAAGTGGGCGGGGATAGGTGGTAAGTGAAAACAATGAATTTTTTAAGCACTCAAGCATCAGCTGCAAACAATACAAGATAACTCAAACATGCATGAATCAATCAAAATGCAACAAATGATGAGAGACCACTGTAAAACACGGTGAAAACCTCCTCCCTTTACATAATACATCTGCTTTAAAATAATAGCATGAGCAGTAACATAAAGTAGACACTAGATTCTTCCACTCAGACCAAATGACTCCGCTCTCTCCACACACGTTCCCACGCGCTCGTCTCATTATAAGATCCACCTCTGGAGCTTCCCATTCTCAGGGCGAGACCCCTTTGTCTTTCACCATAATGAGAGGCCCCCTATTAATTTTGGTGCCGTGAAGCGAGACCCAGCGTTCAACCCTTCTGGCGCGCTCCTCCGAAATGGAAGAGCCAATGTGAGGACGGAGCGAGTGGGGCCATGCCTGTCTGTTCTCTATCACACATTGCTGAGGGGAAGGGCAGATCGGGCTCTTTCTGAAGGAGACATTAACCTCTTGTCCGTCCGCGCGGCACACTGTGTTCGACTGGTTTCATGTAGCCATTGTGTTCTGTAATGAAAGCTTTTAGAAATGTTAGTGGAATGTGGAGAGCTTTTTGATGTGTCAAACCACTTTTTTATATTTATTGTAGTGGCATTGAAGAGGAGGCAGCCACTGGTATAATAGTTGGGCTGTAAATTTTTTTGTTATTTGGTTGATGGAGTTTCAGTCGATCATCATAGAGAGTTGACTATTTTTGACAAATTCAGCGATTCTCAAATTTTCCACACCAAGTACCACCAGAACTAAGCTCTGTGTTTTCAGGCTAAATTAGTGCTTACAAAAGGTAGTCTAAACTACTTTTGTAGCACTAAGGTAGTTCTAAAGGTACAGTTCTAAATGCAAAGATAGCAAATCTTGTGACTGTAAGTGTTTCTGCTGCTATCAATTTTGTTGTTGTTTTAGCAGAAATGCAGAGTATTATTTTCTTTTTGAAAAAAAGTGACACTTATTCTATCCCACACACACAAATAACTGCTGTGATTGTTTAGGCACAAAGACTAAGGTAGGACAAACTGCAAGTCACCCAACAGCTGGAAGTATTTTCATTAAATCTTTTCCAGAACGATTACAGCAGGGGCGGTTCCAGATGGATATGGGAAGAACTCAAACACATATCCATCTGGTGAATTCTAGACCAGGGGTTCCAACTTTTTTAGCCAGGACCAAAATAACCTGCAACCACTTGCGACCCGCACAGTAAAAATTATATACTTTTGTATTCATTTTAAGTTACAAAGCCATTTAAATTGGCTTATTGTGTTTATTTGATAAGTGTATTGTTATATATAATCCCAATTCCCCCGAAAAATGATTAAATGCCAAGTCATAATTGTAAAAATACATTTTGAAATCATCTCGCACCCAATTTTTGCTTTCGCGACAGCCTTTCTCTCTCACGTACGGCAAGAGATGAAAAACACAACGGGAAGGGAATAGGAGGAAGAGAGAGATGGTCGGCTGAAGACAAAAATCTGGGGGTTGGCGAGATGATTTCAAAATGTATTTTTACAATTATGACTTGGCATTTAATCATTTTTCGGGGGAATTGGGATTATATATAACAATACACTATCAAAATAAACACAATTAAGCCTAATTTAAATGGCTTTGTAACTTAAAATGAATACAAAAGTATAATTTTTGTGCTGTCGGTTGCAGGGTTATTTTGGGGGTCCTGGGCTAAAAAAGTTTGGGAACCCTGGTCTAGAATTCACCAGATGGATATGTGTTTGAGTTCTTCCATATTATCCATCTGGAACCGCTCCTGCTGTAATCGTTCTGGAAAAGATTTTTAATGAAAACTTCCAGCTGGTTGGGTGACTTGTCAGTTAGTGCTACCTTAGTCTGTGCCTAAACAATCACAGCAGCGATTTGTGTGTGTGGGATAGAATAAGTGTCACTTTTTTTCAAAAGGAAAATAATACTCTGCATTTCTGCTAAAACAACAACAAAATTGATAGCAGCAGAAACACTTACAGTCACAAGATTTGCTATCTTTGCATCCTTTAGAACTGCCTTACCTAGTGGCATGTTTTAGACTACCTTTTGTAAGCACTAATTTAGGCCTGAAAACACAGAGCTTAGTTCTGGTGGTACTTGGTGTGGAAAATTTGAGAATCGCTGAATTTGTCAAAAATAGTCAACTCTCTATGATGATCGACTGAAACTCCATCAGCCAAATAACAAAAAAATTTACAGCCCAACTATTATACCAGTGGCTGCCTCCTCTTCAATGCCACTACAATCAAATATAAAAAGTGGTTTGACACATCAAAAAGCTCTCCACATTCCACTAACATTTCTAAAAGCTTCTCATTACAGAACACAATGGCTACATGAAACCAGTCGAACACAGTGTGCCGCGGCGGACGGACAAGAGGTTAATGTCTCCTTCAGAAAGAGCCCGATCTGCCCTTTCCCTCAGCAATGTGTGATAGAGAACAGACAGGCACGGCCCCACTCGCTCCGTCCTCACATTGGCTCTTCCATTTGCGGGGAGGAGCGCGCAGAAGGGTTGGAACGTGGGTCTCGCTTCACGGCACCAAAATTAATAGGGGGCCTCTCATTATGGTGAAAGACAAAGGGGTCTCGCCCTGAGAATGGGAAGCTCCAGAGGTGGATCTTATAATGAGACGAGCGCGTGAAGGGAACGTGTGTGGAGAGAGCTGGAGTCATTTGGTCTGAGTGGAAGAATCTAGTGTCTACTTTATGTTACTGCTCATGCTATTATTTTAAAGCAGATGTATTATGTAAAGGGAGGAGAGTTTTCACCGTGTTTTTACAGTGGTCTCTCATCATTTGTTGCATTTTGATTGATTCATGCATGTTTGAGTTATCTTGTATTGTTTTGCAGCTGATGCTTGAGTGCTTAAAAAATCATTGTTTTCACTTACCACCTATCCCGCCCACTTTTGTGAATTACTCATAATCTGTATTTACGAGTAAACAGTCCAAAACTGACATGTAACCACTTTCCAACAACAGCAAAATAGCCATTTTAAGTCTGCTGCTTAATTAAAATTTACAATACAGAGGCGACACCAGTCAGTTCTGCAGTTTTGAACAAGAAGTCAATTGACCCGTTTCTGTTTCTAATCCATTTGATATTTTACATCAGCTGATATATTGATAAGGTAAAACTTTTCAGATTCTGTGTCTGTTCGGTGCAACCGGATAGCAGAATAAGTGATAAACTAAAAGAGTTTATCACTGTGCATAAAAGTTATGTTGCTAAATCAACATTTGTGATTGAAAAAAAATGGCCTGTCTCAGCTTCACAAGCCAAACGGTAGTCATACCGTTTTATACCTGATCCAAACAGCTAGCTCTCGTGCAGTTTTGTTGTTTTAATCAAAGAAGTTTCCCCAGATAACTAGACAGACAGCGCAGTAAAGCAGAAAGTCGATAATTCCGCTATAGAGTACTATGGATTCAACCTTGATCGCTGTCACACTGACTGCAAGCAAGCTTCTTATTCTGAGTTTTGTTTTTTGTAATACAAAACATGAATCTAGAATATAATAGAATTTAGAATAGAATTGTATTTGTCATTGTCAGGCACAAAACAGTGAAATACAGTTAGCCGCTCTATTGTAATGCATTTATACAGTACATTACATAAATGGAGTGGCTGCTTTAACAGCTTGTGGATCAAAGCTGTTGTTCAGTCTGTTGGTCCTTGTCTTCAACAGCCTGAAGCGTTTACCAGAAGGAAGAGCAGTGAATAGTCCATGTCCAGGGTGCAAGGGGTCTCTGTAGATGTTTAATGCCTTCCTCTCAAGTCGGTTTATGTAAATCTCTTGCAGAGGAGGCAGCTATGCTCCAATCTGAAATCTGCACGGCTGCCCTGACCACACACTGCAGGTGCTTATTGTTCTTTCTATCTAACACTTTTGCTATGTGGATCATTTGTTCTATCCACATTCAGATATTCTACTCTATATAAAGGTGTATCTAATATAATATATCAAAAACTAAAAAATCGAATCAAAAATATGCAGTACTACAACTAAAAATAAGCATGTTCTTAGACAATGTTGTTTTTATTGAGAATTTGAGCACACACATTAGGAATGAATATGGTTTAATACAGTCTGGGTTACCTTGGAGCAGATCGATACAGTCCTGTATCTGTGTCTGACTTATGCGAACTATTTTGGCTCATTTATGCATTCAGAAGCAGATCCGTTGAGGTCTAGCTTCTGAAACTGTGTATTCCCGGAAGAGAACTCTGACTCTGCTGAAACAAGATGGCAAAAAGCAGACATAAACACAAAAATATCATCAAATGTTGCGTTAACATGCTTGGCAAACAAAGCCAGCATACGTCAGAAACAGCTGTTTGCTATTTCTCCATTCAAGACAATTGACTAAAAAAAAAGTATATTTTCCAATGCAAAAGATGGAAGCAATGCATTACTTAAAGGGATGTTAAAGTATGGCGTAAAGAAGCAGAGATGTGATATAAAATGCAGAAAAAGTGTTGCAATACCTTACGAAGAATGGGTCTGGTCAACCTGCAAGCAACCAGGCAAGAAGAAGCTGTTCATAAACGCAAGTTACTGTTGTTTACTTTACCTCAAGCCACGTCTCACAGTAATGAAGTCGCCTATAATTCAGTTACAAATTCATGCTTTATCTGATCATTCTTGCCTTAAGTTTGGACATGCATATCAACATTACAGAAGTATGTAAAAACACTGTGAGGCGAACCAGTCTGGAAGCAGGGCAAGTTGAATCATAGCTTACTTTTGCTTCTGTTTGCAACTTTTTCTCTGTTTATGCTAATGCAGCTCGAAGAATGAACAATTTGTATGGAAAGCAATGCAACGACTCCAACCATACTGAGATGATAGAAGCGAAAGCAAATCTGCAGAAGAAACAGTAACTGAGCCTTCACATCAGAGCTGCTTTACCTGCTCCCCCGCCTCCCCCTCCGCTCTCCTTCATCCTGGGGGAGGTTGGGTAACAGCCCATTGAAAGGCAGATCAATAAAGAGATATATTGTCATTTCAGAGCGCCACCCGCTTAATCAATTAATCTATAATAGAATCCTTTTCAGAGGAGCTTCTTAAAGGGCCAGTCCCCCCATTACCGGCTGTGGGTCAGAGAAAAGGTGCAGACGTATTACAAATAATGGGAGGAGGAACTGGCACGGGTTCAAGTGGCTCGCTATAGATACAGGTGATAGGCGTTTAATAGCGTTTTATGGAGATTAGCCGCTAATGTTTTATCAAGACTAAGCCAGACCAACAGGATTACAAGCCCCAGTGAGTGGTTAGTTTTGCTCAGATGCATGACCAGTTACATTGTGTGGCACAAGAAAATACTCTTATAGAAACTCAAGTTTCATCTATTTATGTTTGTATTATCTAGGACTCAAATGCTTTACTTCCCTCATGCTTCTTATTTTTATCATTACCCCACATTTAAAGTATGGCATAGATTACTTGCACGCAATTACTGCATGTTAAAATATGGGTTACGTTTAAAATACTACAAACAGTGAATAAAACATCAGTTTAAAACTGTGAAAACTGTAGAGTACAAATTATAAAACAGATTTAAAAAGTGAACAATGTATATTATGTCATACATGTATTCTTGTAATATTATATGTTTGATCCTGGAGTTCTCCTGCTTCTAGACCAGGTCACTTTTTACAAAAGAGATTATTATTCTGAATAAATTTCATCCTGGTTAAATAAATGTCAAATAAATAAAACATGTATGACAGAGAATAGTACTTGAACACAACACACACAAATGTATAGGCACTATTATAGTGACTATCATCTAATTGACTACATGTGAAATGTCAAAGAATTGCTTAATATGTTAATATCTTTGCTAATTTCCTAATATCTACTACCTGTAGAAATAATTAATAAATAATTAATAAATAATTTATTAATCGAACATTATTTCTATCAATAGTATCCACAAAATACTGTGTGCCACTAAGCTGACTCATGCCAGATTGATACGCAAGTGTATCTCTCTGAAATTAGTTGTTCACATTATAATTTGGATAAACTTTGCTGCAAGCCACTGGGAAAAACAAGAACAATATGGTGATTATGTGAAGTTGATTGGTCGAAGTCTAATGACATCGGAAGAAGTCAAAAAGTCCAGTTTTGCTTAAAAACTGCCATATTTGTTTCAGTTGGCTCTCGCCCAAACCTCAAACAATTCGGGGCTGTGAATGGTCCAGACTTACATGGGTGTGTTTAACTGTACAGCAGAAGTCTCTCCAGATTCTCAAAATTTTGTGAAAGACACAAATATCACAAGAATTTACCTAGTAGAGCCAAGTTAGCAAGCCACAAGCATGAAATGACCAATTATCACCAGGTCGCTATTATCAGTTATTACTCACTGATAAACATGACATATAATAAACAATACCGTGTGTTTACGCTGTCTACAACAAAACAATTTATATTTTTATTGTCTGCTACATGTAAAAGAATATATAGAACATTCAAACCAATGGTTGTCGCTTTACACTGACATAACCTTCTTGAAAATACTGTTAAAATTCATGCCCATAATAGTACCTGTTAAAGCTCTGTAAACTGAAGCTTAATGTTATGCTATGTAAACTTGTCTATCATTATGAAAGTAGCTCTAAACCAAATCCACTATTGAAAACCTCGACATGTTCAGCTAAAGAGCATAACTGTGGTCTGCTTCCACACACAAATCTAACAGTCTGTCTGGTTGGTGAATGTGTTGGGCTGCCTCTTAAGCTAAACAGGGAGCTCCTACTACTGATGCTATCTTAACACAATGTTATTTTCTGCTTTGAGCGCCGGCAGTGCAGTAGCAGCAGCAGTCTTAATAAACATTCCTCCGTGGTCAGTCGTGTGGGTTTGTTATAGACGACTCAAAACACGGTGCAGTCGGCTGAGGTGAAGCGGTTGGGGACTGCGCGTTGCCTTGTTAGGTGGAGAGGAACTTGCGCTTTTGGTTGTCAAATCTAGAATTGGATGTTATGAGGTGTGAAACTAAATATTAGCTGTGTTTATGCAATCTGATCTGATTTTTTGATTAAGCAAATGACTGATAATCTGATTTCTTTCTGATTGTTCACAGATGTGACAGGAAAAAGATTCAAACGAGTGTGACAAAAACCAAAATGAAGAATTGTTTCTTAAATTCAAATACAACAGTTGCTCCAAAGATTTATAGTATTGATTGTATGGTCGAGGCGGGCAGTGTTTGTCAAAGTGTCTTTCATGTAGCAAGGGCTGTAGGCGGGCTTCTTCCAGTGGTACTTGGACACATTTTCAATTGAGTTTTATACATTATCAATCTGGAATGACTGCCTCTGAAAGCCATTGGGGAAAAACAAAACGCCATTGAATCGAAGCATCTGAACCCAGAAGTAGCCGAGTAGTCACGTTTTTTATTAATACAGTTGAGAGAAAAGCGCAAACATCTTTCTTCGTCAAAAATGCACAAACGGTGTCTGTGTTCAGATTTTTCTAAGTCAAAATTGTCAGTCATTCTGCTCAAATCGGGTGAAATACGTTAGCGCTGCCATGTTTGTTTTGGTTCAATAGTGTGTTTCCAGCACATCAAAACAATGCGCTGTGATTGGTTCTCTGTTGCGCCGCAATTGGTCCAGATAACCTTGACCTTCTTTAACCATACGACGGGGGTCACTTTAGAATCAGAGGTCTCCAAACTTTTTTCACTAAAAAGTGAATCCTTCAAAATGTTTCATTTAGTTTAATTTTGAAATAGCCACCAGCCGGAGTTTGGACAGACCTGCTCAAGATGAATTCTTCATATTTGGTAAAAATCACAAATATTGTAAGAATTCATACGATCTGGTTACACAATGATAGTCACACAAAAATTTGCCTAAGTCATAATTTAGGCCTGAAATCTATTTTCAAACTTAAAGGAACCGTATGTAAGATACACACTAGTGGTTTTAAAAAGGTTTTACAATCACAAATGAACATGGGTTGCCAGATTGTGAAATGGCCAATACATTGAAGATAGGAAGCTACTGCAATCAGGAACAAGATTTGCTATGAATCATGTGTAATAGCCAGAAAGTCAGTATCCCAGACACCTGACTTTTTGTCATGGTTTGTTCCCAATTATTGCTTTTTAACACAATGTGGGAGGAGCCTAATGAGAACTGTGTGGAACAAGTGCATGAGCCTATCACAGACAGGTGTGTTTGTGTGGTACAACATCAGTTCAAACTCAAACTTGTTCCTGACTCATGGGGGTATTCCATGAAAGTGGCTTAACAAGTCTAGGCTTATCCTAAAATCCTGAGCTGAAACTAGCTTCATCTCCAACTTCAGCCTCAAGTGGTTCCATGAAAGAAATAAACCTGGGTCTGAACAACGCTAAGTCAAGCTTGAAGATTAATCTGGGCTGTGAGCGCGCTCCCGCTGAATGTGACAAGACCAGATCAATGGAGCGAGAGAATCACTGAGAATGAGAGAGAAAAACGCTTATTTTACATGATCTGACTGAAACACCAAAGGAGCCAAAGTGCACACGGACTACAGTTTGATTTGCATCGCAAAAGTTTTCAGTTTATACTGGTTTATTCTGATGCGGGGAGCGAGAGGCAGCCCCTCCCCTCCTGTTCACTGCTGGAGAAGACGAGGTGGAGATCCAGAGGATTTATCATCGTATTTGTGAGTAGTAGGCTTGTCGTTTTTTAATGCAATGCACAGTTTTCCACTCCGCATGTGGAACTAGTCCCGCTGCGTAAAGTTGTCACAAAGTTGTAGCGTAACCTGAGCGTAACTCTTCACAACCAGAACTGACCAATCAGAGCAGAGGATGTCCGTGGTGTGACAGGGGGTCAGAGACGAGGGAAAGAGATGCGATGAAGCGCTTTTGCGCTCAAAAGCAGCAGCACGACTCCACCGCTTGCTCTCACACTTTAGTCCTGCTTTCATTGCTTCATGCTTTAGACAAATAGCTGCATGTCTGTGGTAAATCTTACGTAGTTTAGATGCACGTAGGAGTAGCCTACAAGTTAATTTTCCAGTTAAATATGTGGCTTTTTGTGCAGCCAATTGACGTTTGCTCTTACAAACCGTCTCTCCACAGCGAGAGCGGCTCAAAAAAGGATGAAAAGAAACGGTCAGAGCGGCTCTTTGGTGCCAATGCCAAGTAAATAAAAGTGAATAAAAAGTGACTTTATAAGTTGTGTTGTGACAGACAGAGAGATTTCACACAGTTGTGGAAGTGTGTGGGGATAAACATGAGATTTAAGACGTTTTTTGAGACAAAGCTAAAATAATCTTGACTGTTAGCCTGGTCCTGACCAGGTTTATGACTGCGCACTTGTTACTGCGGCAACTCAGCGTCACCTCTGGTTAGCCGCGTTAGTGGAACGGAAATGGAGATTTCATAAGCCTAGATTGGCCAAATAAGCCAGGCTTTGGCTTTAGCTCGCTTCATGGAATACCCATGGTTCAAAATTAACTTCAGGTTCTAAGAAACTAAACTGGCAACCCAACTGAGAGTCATGTGAGGCTCATTCTGCTTTCTGATTGGATAATAAATGTAAACATCAACAAAGGGACATCATGTCCATTGCTTTTTTAATTAAGAATAACTCAGAATTACATTGACTTTCAGTAAAAATAATAGTATGTTTGATTGTAACTTATCTTGGAACATATAGTCAGTATGAAATGAATAAAATTACATATGTTTTTAACTTAGTAAGTGATTGGAAGTCATTTGCTTTGAAGTATTGTGTAAAAGCTAAGAATGATTAAGATAATGTATTATATAATCTCAAGCAAAGCAAGCAAATAAGAATTTTATTGCATAGTCTGAACTAAGAAAACCTGTTGGCTTCGGAACATTTTAGTTATCTGATTTTAGTTTTTGCCATACGATTACCCACTGTTGGCTTAAGAATATTACGCCATAAACATGTAAAATTAAAATGAACATCTTTCCCATAATAACTCTATTGTGAATGGAATGATTATATACAGTATTTTCCCTTATGTTTAAGCACAAAACTGTAGAAACAACACAAAGAAAAACCTTTAGTGCTCATTCAAAATTGCTCTGACATTACACATGATTTCGGAAGTTATTTTGTTTACACAGACATTACATTTGTCCATTTAGCAAACGCAAAACTCGACATAGCCTTTTAACATGTCCCTGTAATTCCACATTTCCTATACCACTTTGTGAACTCTCAAACCGAATGAAAAAAAAAAAAGGCTTATCCGTCAGATCAGCAGCTGTGGGCGTACATACTGTATCCCTGCACTTTATCAAGACTAATTGTAAGCATGCCAAATTGCCTCTCGAGCACTCCCAGCGCTATCGGAGCGGCCATCTCTGGTGTTCATACGTGTTTATGGTGATTTATGTCTAGGAAGGAAATGGCACACAGTGAAGGATAGGGCCGGAGCTTTGTAGGCCGACACTTAATAATTTCCTATGGATTTCTAGTGACAAAAAGGTCTTGTTCGACTTATGTAGCCAACAAGAGTGTCTTTGTCTTTTCACACTGTTTTACTGTAAGTTTTCCGATACATATCAGACTGCGTTCCATCGTTTCTCACAGGACAGACGTATTTTCTGAGAATATTCAGAGTTTTTTTTTATGTTTGTTTTCATTAGAACATACCTGAAGTCTTAGCTTGGTTCCTATTTTTGCGTAGAAGGGAGTTTTTGTGGTTTAAAAAGCTAACTCATTCACAGGAATCTCTACAAATATACATACGATGAGATATCCTTAATCATATTCATTCGAGTTATTATAGTTTATTTTTTAATTAATTTATCTTCAACATTTTTAGAAAGAACTAAAGCTTTGTCAGACAAGTAAAAAATAATGGTCTTACTTTGTGTTGAACATTATAGTATATTCTGAGATTGTAGTAGCTTGATCTGATCTTGTTAAATCTCTGACATTAAGCAGGTTTGAGCTTGGGCAGCACTTGGATGGTAGACCGATATGACCGGTGCTTCATGAAAATAACGTGGGACACCAACAGGCAACAGGCTAGATACTTCCCCCACATTGCCTTGCAACACAGTCTCCGAATAAAACGTAGATGACAACGAAATGTGAAAAGTGTACAGTAAGCATGTTGTCACGTCTTTTTTATGTTACAGAAAACCAAAGCGTAAAAAAGCCACAAATTTTGGTTATGTCAGGTAAGTTTAGGTTCCTGGTAATGGTAAGATACACCCACTAACCCCAAAGAAAATGCTGCCACGTGGCTTCAACCAAAATTTGTGATGATTTTACGTTCTGACTTTCGAAATATATTGATATAAAAAGTGTTAAAACATGCTTTATGTACGTTTTTGACATTCTGTTGTATATCACGTTTCCTTCGCGACAGGCTGTAGTATGAAAGTGTTTTTAAGTGTAAGTGAATGGCGATTGGTCAAAGAAGCCGATGGCACACACTGCTGCCTCGTTTTTGTTAATCTGTGGTGATTACACTGATGATTACCAGCACTGTGCAAAAATGAAAAAATGATAACTGTGTAGTGCTTGAGAGGTTTTGACAAACCTGTAAAGCACTCATGTATTGAAAGTAGCATTGAGTATCAAAAATCAAACTTTTTTAGTCCAGTACATCTATTGTAAATGGTCTTTTCTTTTCACACTTTGATACAAAAAAGTTTAGTTAGCTAACATTTTGATGAGTTATTATGAAACTTGTTTTAGTCGACTGGTCATGGTCAATGAGTCACTGCAGTCCTACAGTTTAAAAAATAAAAGTTAATTTTATTATTTAGTTTTTAGTGCAGAGGTTTTATGATTTACATTTTTTATTTTTAATATGATACACACATCAAAGTATTCCGCCTGTGTGCCGTGTCCTGAACTTGGGTCAAAGTTAAAACACAAATATGCCACATCCCAACTGATGTTATGAAATCTAACCATTGTATAACAAATGCCATTTCATTTAAAAACATTCAGAGCTCTGAAAGTTAAGAAATACATGCTTAGCTTATATAAAGTATTGCATGTTGAATGGTGAAAGACCCTGGTGATGATATGGATCTACCTTCTTCTCCGTCAGAACATGTCCTTTATAAGGTCAAAGGCACACACACTAATCAAAGCGTTCATTTTAATCCAAGAAATACTGCGAGAACAAGTGAACTGTGTCCTCTTTCTCTTAATGAGCAAAAGCAAGGTCAGCTATTCTTCCAGCCTGTTCTGAGGTGAGTCACATGTACAGGTGTCCCTGACTGGAAATATGAGATTGTGACAGTCATGCATCATGGCCGACATACATTTGACCTGCTTAGAACGGAACCGCCAGGTGTAAAAGAGTTTGTGGATAAGAGCATTAAGATATGTCACAATGTACTTGGAATGTCTTTTCATGGAGCTGAAATAGTGAATGGAGATAAAGACAACCTGTGAGTGAAATAGAAAAATATAGAAAGGCAGCGTATGATGAATCTATGCTTGCTGTATGTTAGCTCCGAGGCATGCACTGCAGTGTGCTATTATTGATATTTAATTTACATCATTATTGCAAAGCACATTTGCATAATAATACATTTGATTCATACACATTGAAGTCACCCGGCTGTGTTCTTTTAGAAATTATGTTTTTGCACTGGCATAGTGACTAACACAAGAAAACAAAACAAATTCAGATTTGAAGAGAGTGGGTCTGGTCACCACTTACCCGCCGTGTCTTAAACCGACTCCACAACAAACCGGGCATTTAAAGGGGCTAATTTTCACACTGCAAACACTATTTAGGTTTTAATTCTGATAAACCCTTCAGCATATGGTAGCCTAAATATCGACATGTATTCATTTTATTTGCAATCATGGTGTTTTTATGATGAAAAGAAACAAAGGAGCTCATTGGTCCTCTGTGATTTAAACCAAAATCTAACTTCACTCATCTCATATTAAGACCTAAACTTAACCCATTTTTGTAACTTCAGACTGGAAAATGTCCCCATGTGGCTTCAACCAAAAACAATAGCATCTCTATTTGACGTTTTCAAGTCAAATAGAGACAACATATATGAGGAGTCTACAGCAATATTAAACTTGCATGGATTATAACCCTGGAAGTAAAAGCCACATTATTCACTGTTAGTATCACAATAAAACCTGTTTTAATCTGACCCTTGCAAGTTTTTGATAATAAATACTACTTTTATTTCTATTTGTTTATTGTTCTTGGCTATGGCACATAGTGTTCTTACATAAAATAGCCTATATCTACACAATAATTGTCTGGTTTTTCATAACTTATCTAGCCCTCGAGTAAAAATAATTGTCCACCCCTTCTCTAAATTAAAAACAGTGCACTCATCAATGCTTAGTGTAGCCCTAATTATTCCAAAAACCCTCTTCAGAAGTGAGTTGTAATGAGTTGGGCTGCGATATGCCCACCGCTCATTTAGTCCTCCGTTTTCAATCCTGACTTGATTTCAGCGGGGGGAAAATGGGCATTTGTCATTGCTGTTTCGTTTCTATGAAAGCACTTAATCACGTCCAAATGGTGGGGAATAATGGAATTGCTTGTAGCGGCAATCCAAAAAAAATATAAGCAATCTGGAGGTCAGCTATACATCACAGTCGCAATTCACTTACGAGATATATTCAAGGTTCATTTGGGCGGACACTTCTCAAACTGATAACATATTCTACTGTATTGAGACTGTACGTGCGGTTTTTGGTAATTTTGAGCCACGTTAGCACTAAATAAATACTACAAACCTGTGTCTTTACTTGAGTGACTTGCATGGCCACAAAATAGACTATATCTGGCATGTTTCATTTGTTTCACTGGAAAATAAAACATATTTGCCTCCACTCAGAATGTTCCAAAGTTGGTTCTGACTTTCTATTTCTTTTGATGTAGCTGACTTTTCACTCTGAATAAAAACACTCACAGCATTTTGTTTTGTTTACAGACTTCACAGAGGAACTAAATTACACAAGAGGTAGTACAGTGTGACAGACACTGTGAGATTTTTGTATTGTTTTTTTTTCTTTTTGTTGCATCTGGATGGGCATCTTGGTTTATTGCTATTTACACAGAAGGGCTAATCCTGCAGTCACATATTTCTGATAAGAATTTGACGAAGGTTGTTCATTTTTTTTGTCTCAACGCATACTTGTGTTCACACTTCACCACAATAAAGCTAAACTAGATTTGAGACTATAAATCGACATCAAGACTGCATATTCTCAGTTTAGTAGCAATCAATTGACTGGTTTGTAAGTTTTTATTTTACTTTTTTACAAGGTAAAATAACTTTTTTTTTTTTTTTTTTTTTTGTATTTTTAATCTGGCCACTGTTTTTTTCCTAAACCAAGGAATTGCTCTTGATAAGGCCTTGAACTGTCATAGAACTGGCAGAGTGACACAGCTCACTTCATGCTAGCTTCTGAAATGTGCAAAAAACATGTCTTAAATGTGCCTAAATAGGCTCAGAATGCATTAAGTAAGCAAAGCGTCTTGCAGCTGTAAAAATGTTTTAACTAGTTTTTCAGACAGTAAACATGAGGTAGCCTATACCTTTGACAAAGTGTGACATACTTACTTCGGTTACAGCAATGTGTAATCATCTCTTAATGATATTAATGGCCAGAAAACAGAGTATGCCTTGAAAAAGATACTTTTGGGTTCAAATTGAAGCCGATGGGTTACTGTCGACATCTAATTATAGATCAATTATTCATCATCATGAACAAGGCAATCACACTAGCATCACAGTTAGCTGCTAGTTGTTTCTAGCATTTCCATGATAGAAAACTTTGTGAAAAATTGTGAAAAGCACTTACAAACTTCATTGCAATGAATAAATAAGATGCTATAGAAATTTGGTGCAAACTCTTTAAAATGTACTAGTTTTGTTTCTCCCATTTTCTGAACCGTGAAAATCCCATACTGCTTCACAATACTACAGAAATACGCTCACTCCTAGTTGAGAAAGCCTAGAATCTACTTAGTAATTAAATCATTTTGTAGACACATGACTATACAAACACACTGTTATGATGTAGCGCGTGACAGGAGTTGTGCATTTCATGTCGGCTTTGAGCTAATGACAAAGGCCTATTAATTAATTAGAACAACGAGAACATCCGTGCTCTCTTGTCTCTGTCTCGTCTGCTCTGAAGTGCTATAGCCGACCCTCTGATGTATTATAGAATCACACAGTGCATTAGAAAGCCCAGCTCCTGAATCTAACATGTCTGTATGCGTCTAGTGAGAGAAATGAAACCTCCGCGCGCACAAACCATTCCATTTAATTGCACTCTTTAAACCATGCATGCTTTTCATAGTGATGCCAGGAAGTCTTTTTACCATCGACGTTTCCCGAAAGCCAAACGCCTATACAAAAGATCTAGACGCATTGCAAAAATCAGCTCATAAAACGCGTTCCTTTGTGCGGCCCGAGTATAATTCTATGATGTATAGCTCAGCTGCCAGTGTGCCACGCGGAGCCCAGTGCCACTGATGGGCTGTCATTGTAATTCACTGCCTAATGTGGATAATTAGTGGAAATTCATGGAGTGCTTGATTCCTCTGACAGCTCCGCCAAATGTTTGACGAAGGCACCAAAGTAGCAGCATCAGTCACAGGCGAGCGGAAATGCATTTAGCGCAGGGCCCCATCATGTTTTATTCAATCACACAGCGATGCTCAATTAATCAGTTTCTGCAATTAAATTAAACATGTACATGCATAAAACATGGCAGAGGTATGTAGATGTTTAAGTGCTGTGTTATCTGTATTGTTGTTAGCTTAACATTTAGGAACTGGGATGTGAAGGCGTCTCCATTGTGTTGGACTGTGTCAGCCCTCACCTCTGTGTCCACAGCTTGTAGTAGTAGTAGAGCACACAATGCATTTCTATAAATGTCAAGAGCTGTGTGTTTACCAGATGGACCTGACCTCTAATATTTATTCAGCTCGACAGCACTCTGGCCAATCACTCGTTATTGCTTCATTGCAGGATTGTGGCTCTTAGGCCGTCAGCTCTCATCGCTGCAGTTGGCCGTATCTCCTGGCATGTGTAATATTGCTTTTCTCTTTCCATCAAGTGCAGGCAAAGTCGGAGCTTCGATAAATAGTGACATTTTCGTCAGGGAGCGCTGGGTTGTTTGTGCCTGTTGGTGGCTGACTCCTTTCCCAATGCCTGATTTGTATACATAGCACCGCAGTTGCACGATCAAAGCTCTCTCACATGTAAGACAAATTTGCATGTGGATTCATACTGCTGCCAAAATAATTCATTCATCTGTCACAGATAGCGGCTGTACGATAAATGTTGACATTTGCACCACGTTGAATAGTGTGACTTCCCTGAAAGAGATATTTATATATTAATCCATGGAGATTTTGTAGGAATCAAACTGGCTTTGCTTCATAGACTGCACTTGCTATAATGGTAAGCCTTGTGCGGGTGAAGTGTAAGCGCTGCAAAAACAATGGTGTAGCCACAAATAGTTTAGCTTAAAATATGCAGTACTGGTCTTGATTGTGAAGAAGAGTGTAATAAAGCTTCACACGTGTGCTTTATGATGGCAAGAATTATGTAGTTAGACAAAGCTGAAATATTGTTACTTGATAATGTTTTGGTGGTGTGGCCTATATTTGTAGACAAAATTGCTTGTCATCCACACTTGGGATAAACAGCTTAAAATTAAATTAAACCGTAAGTTTGTAACCGCCTTAAACAACCTTTTTTGCCAGAAGAACTACTTTTGCAAAAGAAAACTGGCGGCAAGTTACTACTTTGTGCAATGACCAAAAACTGAAGTTAACTGTGGCATAGTTAAGAGGCTTATACGAAAATTTTGACAATATCTATTTAGAAGTGGACACAATTAAGCATCTAAAGAAACATTTACAGTAAGAATAAATCAAATTTGAGTAAAATGTGATTTTTTCTAGTTTGTATGATTCTAAAATCCTTTGGTGAGCTACTTGGAAGGTGGTATAGTTACTAGTAGCTCCCAAGCTACAGGTTGGAGACCACTGATGTACAGTATACCTAGGATTTTTTTTTTTTTTTTTTTGTATCCTACAAAATGAAAGAATAGGTAAAGCCTAGCGTAACACTGTGACTCAAAGCAAGGCTATAATATAATATGCATTTTCAGTAAAATATGTTGGTTACATATTATTAAGTGTAGTACAACTCTTCTGAATCAAAAGTGCTTTTTAGGCACAAAGCATAGTAAAAGCACTGGCCCTTTAAGAGTACCGCTGGGACGGTGAAGGTGCAACATTTTAAACTGGGGTAGACCGGAGGATGGTATGGAACTTTTCAAAATAAAATGTTTATGACAAGTTTAGAACTGAAATGTAATTACCTTATTCATATTTTTCTGCATTCTTTTCTCTAAAGTAAGTTTAATGAAGTTATTTTATTATTTTGTATTGTGAATTGAATCCAATTTTGCTTTTATATAAAGCACTCTGAAATAATGCTACAAATTGTCCTATGCAAATAAAGTTGCCTGGTTTTGCTTTAGTCGCAGATTTTACCAGCACAGTTGTATATCATCACCAATTGCATTAAAACGTAAAGAAATCGTGGTTAACATTAAGTTTAACTAAATTTAGCTTGGTCAAACTGCTAAAATAACCTATCTTAGCCTAAAAAGCTAATAATAAAACGACACCAGAGAGCATCTTTTTCTATCATTAGCTCACAGTAGCTCTCGACATTACGCACAAGGGCTTATGTTCAAATTATTATTTCTTCGACTCCGACGTACACAAACTTGTCTTTTACATTGAAGGCGCAACAGGAAGTGCAGTCTGGAGCTGTTGCCTCTCTCTCTCTCCCTTTGAACGTGTCTGTGTGTGTGTGTGTTGTGACTATGGTCGTGCTCGTACCGCTGCTGCTGCCTGCCTCCCGTGCGTGTCTCTCTCAGTCAGTGTGCCAGTAGTGGTGTAGCACGGCGGCTGGAAAGGAGAGCGTGCAGAAAGGAGACATGGAACCGAGTCTATAACGGACAGGAAAACAAATTACGCACGCTTTTACGCACTTTGGAACTTATTTACTGCACCGAGACGCCGCTGCGAGCACGTTTTCTCCACCGCTCTCTGACAAAAGCTTAAAGAAACGGGGCTCAACGCTGCCTGCGCTCAGACCCGCTTTTCCATTCACCTCTCGCGGCTTTGCGCAGACGGACTCCCCGCAGGACTAGACCTCTGGAGGAAAAGTTATCCAAGGGATGTTGGCGGGTTTATTTTAAGAACTATGCTGCATGGGATCGCTGCTGTTGGAGTTTGAAGCAGAGATTTCGCTCCTGATCACTTGGTTGTTTTGGATAACCTACCCTTAGCGCTGCTGGTCAGCCCGTGGGACACATTTTCTTTAGGAATAAGCAGTGACCAGCCGCGTCTACTGATGAGCGATCGGACTGTGTTATGATGGAGTACCGTTCTGCCTTGGTTGTCCTTCTAGGTTTTTACGCGCTCCAAACTTTGGCGTATGGTAAGTTTTGCAGATGCTGACTTGCTTGCTTGCTTCGGTGTGATGTTTGGACAGATGGGGCTCGTGTAGATCATTTGGGTGACTGACTTTCAGTCTCGGGCTCCCTGGGGGTTCAAAGAGTTTAGGGTGACAGGGCAGGAAGGACATTTTTCAAACTACCACACTTATTAAGCGTTTTTCTATTCAGACAAGCTACCCATTTCCTCCTCGTATACTCCCCCCTTTTAGTTCTCATGTGGTTGGAGGTACCTACCACAACTAAGGGGGGTAGACCAGACATTAGGCCAAAATGACTAATCCTCTTCTTGGGTGATGTCATGTAAAGGCCACTTAAATGTAAAGGCTCCATGTGTGACTTGCCCAAGGGACCTTTCTTCCCTTGGCTTTTGCACAAGGGCTGCAATAGTAAAATCAATTTTGAATGTTGGCATTTAGCAAATCGCTTTGCAAGACACTGGCTAAACTACTTTGATAAAAGGCAAAGTTTTTAATTTAGCGGATAGAATTTAACCCTTTATCTGCAGTTTTCCAACCTCTGACTCCAGATACCAGAGTCTCCATTATTGAGTTTCAATAGCTTGGAAATTAAGTGTATTGTGGTTGTACAAAAAATATCAGCTTAGATTCTTCAGTTTTCTATGTTTACTGGATTTAAAATGAACAATCCTAGTGCCTAAACTGTTAATTTTGTTTTGTAACTTACTGTAAACTTGAATTGAGGGATTACACAGACAAATTTCTGCAAAGCAAAGCAAATACTTGTCTTTTTTATTGCAAAAGAGGAAAACCTTGCAGTTTAGATCTGTGGATACATGGAATTTTTTAGCAGTTCTTCATTCTATCTCCCATTAAGTGTCACTAAAAGTATTAAGAATGTCAAGTTTGAGCTCAATCCAATCATCAAAACACAAATAGTTAAAATTCCAACTCGACATTGTTTGTGATTCTTGTTATTTGTCTATATTATTTTCTATTTCGCCCATGTGAGATACAAGCTTTACAAATCCCTTCCACATTTAGAAACAGTTGACCAGCGGGATGCATTCAATTCCATGCATGTGTAAATGGTCCTGTGTCAGTGGCAGGTTGGTTGCCAGGTTGGGGGTATGTGATTCTCCCCATTTTACTGCTTAAAAATGCAAGCTTCTTCTTTCTTCTTAACTGTAATGCATTTGAAGATTAAAGCTTCATGCAAAGGCGTCTCGCTGTTGTTCCATTTCCATCTAATTGTGCCTTGAGTGTAGCTTTGTTTTGGAGTAGCTTGTTACATAATAATAAGTGCCACAGTGTAGATAAAGATATGAGCTGGCAATTCCTCCCTTGAATGTAGCTTCAAATCCCACGATACACAAAGTAAACTAGCCTGGACGTTTGATTACTCTTCTTTACAGCTTCTAATTAAAGACTTTGGAGTAATTTACTTGTGAGAACAGAAACACGTCCACCGCCTAAGTTTTCCTTCTATAGCTCGACTCACCGCAAATGAGTCCAATGGTGTAGTCATAAATCACACGTGTGTAGCTAGCTAAATTGCAACAAGTTCGCCACAGGCAGCTTGTCACTATATACCTGTGTTTCCCACATGTCTGACAAGCAAAGCAACGCCAACTGAGATGTACAAGTTATGTTTTTTTTTTTCTCAGTGGAGGATGTTGTAGCGTGTGACAGCATGGTTTCTCAGGGTTGGGCTATGTTTTTTTTTATAAGCCTGTAAACAGTGGCTATGAAGCAGCAGCAGCATATGAACTCAGCATCTGTGAAAGTGTTCCCTTCACCGAGTCCAGATGCTCCGTGGGGAATGCAAGAAGGAGAGTGGGTTTCAAGCTAGTCACTTAAGCGAAATGAAAAGTGTTTCTTTTTTTTTTTTTTCAAAGATGCAAGGATTGTCACTTGTAATTAGCGCCAACAGTGGAGTCTTGTTAAACTATCAGATATGCAGATTGGAGAGGTGATAATGGTATTCCGATATCATGTGGTTTTCACGGTGTTATATTTGACATGGTTGTTAGTTATTTTTTATTTTGAGTAATATTTGGTTTGGAGAAAGTTTTTGGTCTTATAGCTCAAATTGAAATACTGTGGATAACATTTGTTGATCCTGTCGCTGTTGGCACTTCAGAGACCAAGATTTTTTCTGAAATCAGGAAAAATCTTTGCTTAAATTCTAAAGATTATAGTTACAGCTTTGTCTGATGGATTCCAGGGCTCCCGCGGAGTCTTAAAAAGTCTTAAAAAGTCTTAAATTTGAAAAGGGAAATTTAAGGTCTTAAAAAGTCTTAAATTTGTCAAAATGAGGTGTTTAGGTCTTAAATTTGAAGTGGCTTTTTTAAGACCTTGTATTTGGAGCAGATTTATCAAAGTTAAATGAAGAATGTGCGTGTTTGTGTCAGAGAAGTTGTATTTGCTGTGATGCCCGTCATGTAAACGAGGCTCAGATGGAGCGACAGCGCATACAGAGGTGCGTGGAGCAGAGCGCCTGAGCTCACGGTTAGCTTAGCACCAATCGCCTCACAACTCTGGGATTAAACAAGAACTGTTCAACTTGGCCAAAGGAAAAGCATGTTTCACTGAGCGAGTGAGTTTTAAGGTAAGCTCACAGCGCTTTAATTCGGGCTGAAAATTACTTGACTTTACCATTGCTAGCGCTGCAGATGCTGCGCGTAACGTGCCGTATTCACTGCGTGCATTCCGTAAATTATCTTTATTTATATAAGTTGTGCGATAGTTCGTGTACATGTGGTGAAAATATCAGTTTTTAAATCGCCGCGTGCACAAAAAACTTTTCACTTATTTCCGCGTTAGCTTCAAGTTGTTAGCCGCTGTGTTCCATCCACATTTACGCGTGTGCGTAAATGTGGATGTGTGTAGCCTGGCTTAATGACAGCAGCACAGAATCTGCGAGGTGTGATGAGTTTCGGGACACGTGGGACAGGATTTGGGATTCGGGACACATGGGTGAATTTCGGGACGTCTGGTCACATAAATCTGGCCACTGCAGATGAGCGCAGTGAAAGAGACAGGTGCAGCACCTGTCTGTGATCATGTGACAGGTGAACTGCATCAAATAGGAACAACTATCTACAAATATTATTTGTAGATAGTTGTTGAAATGTATGTAATTTTGTGAGCCAATAAATAGTGTGTATATGACAAAACAAAAAATAATATAGTTGTATTATTTTTTTATTTATTAGATATTTATTTTTTGTCACAAAATTATGTTTTTAAACGTGCACGTGGTCTTAAATTTTGCTATGCAAGGTCTTAAAAAGGTCTTAAAAAGTCTTACATTTTGTTATAGAAGGTGTGCAGGAACCCTGGATTCATTCTTTCAGTTAGTTTAGGCTTGTAAATATGACACAAATTTATCTAAACTTATGCAACTTGGGAACATCGACTATTCCATTTACCAAGTGGGATTTGATTGTTCAATCATTTGACAATTTTCTCAATGAAATGTATTTATTTAGTTAGTTAGCGCCAATACAAACGTTATGTTGCAGTATTTCGGGGGTAAATTAGCTTGCTGCATCTCGTCAACTTATTTTATTCCTTCAAACCCAAGAAGTGGACTTGATCTTGTTTTGAATCTGCAGTAGCTGTTGTTAGCTTTAACAAAAATTATGAAAAGCGCTTCTTGACTTTCATGTTGAAGAATCGTTGGTTCAGATTGCAAGAGATCAGTGGTTCTCAAGTACTCCCTAAATCCGTTCAAGCACCTGCTAACCCGAAGAATGGAGTAAATACATACATTTTTATTAGTGCAATGTCAGTCATTACTATCATACTTTCTTCTTACATTCATTTGACTGTACCTTATAGACGTTAAAGAAAATATGAATTGACACTAAACATTTGCGGTGCATATTTAGCATATGAGCTGTGAGTCATGGAAAACACCGCCAACACGCCAATCAAACCTATTCGAGTGACATAAGATTGAATTCTCTTGCCACTTTAGATGCTTCTTTCCATCAGATCGCCACAGTGACTGCCTCCCCTCCTAATCAGCGCAGTATGGATGTCAGCGCATAAATAGCCGGGCGATCTAGTGAACCTCTCAGTTTGAGTAAGACGATATCATAATCCAGATGCCATGCTTCCAGTCCTTTTTTTTTCCTTTTCACAAGTCCGGGCCCCTTCCTGTGGAGCCGGCGTTGCGTTTCAGCAGCGGGCCTTCACCTCCTCCACATCTCCCCATCTCCTCCGACTGTTTGGTCAGTAAGGCGACACCGCTCCCCCCTACTCCCATTGCCAGTCATCTCTGTCACCATCAGTCAACAGCATCGCTCCTCACCGCGCTGAACGACTGTCGACAGCGGCCATGTGTTTGCTGTGCTCTCCACCAGAATGAGCAGAGGCCGGGCACAAACAGCCACATTGTTGTCTCTTGGAACTAACCCCCTCCTCGCACCCCTTCTCGTTCTCTTTTTAACCAAACAGAGCCAGTAACCAGATCAAATAGCTCACGCCAAACCCTTATAGCCACACTGTAATTACAAGTCTTGAGCGTACAACTTTATTTCCTGCAGGGAGGGAAGTGCACTGGGGCGTCATGTGGCTAGGCTATAGTACAATTACTAAACTGTCTCATTGTTCAAAGTCTTTTTTGGTTAGCTTGTGGTCGTGTCTGCTCAGACGAGGTATTCGGAGGATCCTGCCATGCATAGTCAGTAGTAGGTAGTAGTCAATTACATTAACTTTTGAAGTAACTTTTAGAAAAAATTGTGATTTTCTGGCATCTTCGTTTTACTCACATTTTAACTTTTTTTTTTTAGTGAACAGAATTATTCACTAAAGGTTTTCTTCTCACTGTATGCTGAATAAATGAAATTATTTTTTCGGTCTTCCTTGCTCCACTCCTTTAAATTTGATCGTTTTTTGCTATTTGGAATTCTTTGGATGTTCTTTCAAAAGACAATATTTTGGGCATATTTAGTGTCATACCTTACCCGCTAGATTAACTTTGATTTAAAAAATATCAGATAATGCTAAGGCTGACAGTATTTTTTGGGAGTAAGTCAGACCTTTTTATTTCAATCCAATAAAAAAGTGTTAAAACAAGGGTTTCGTTATTGTAAAAATTACAAAAGACCAAAAATATTGCCACCAATAGTTTTAGTTGAAAGCTCACAACCTACAGCTCTTTCTGCAACCATTTTCAACTTAAATGATTTTTAAATTTTGTCAGCATGTTGCCTAAAATTTGTATATTGCCCATTAAATGTTAAATCCAAAAGGATCCTGTCATAGTTACTCTTTCTTGAGTGTTTCTCCAAATATTTTATTTTTGCTTAAGTCAAATTTTTGGCTGCTCTACCCCTTTTTGGGCTCATGCTGCTAGTCTATAGTACAATTACTTAACTGTCTTATTGTTCAAGGTTTTTTTTTTGGTCAGCTTGTGGTCGTGTCCACTCCAATGAAGCATTCGAGAGATCCCGCCGTGCATGGTGAGGTCCGGCTTTGAGTGATTGGCCAATTCAAACATCTCGACAGGGCTGCCCTGTCTTTATTACCTCGGCTGGACGATTAGGGTTACTTCCAGAGATCCATTCTTTCAAACGTCCATTTCTTCTTTATTTTGTGTGAAGGCTGTTGAAAGCCCACAGAAATCTTGGGAGTAAGCTTAGAGCTATCTGGTAACAAAAGCTCTCAAGTCCTCTGGGTAAAATGACCCTTTGAGATTTGAGCCAAATCCTTTCCCCAGTGTGCAAAATCGCCCTGACTTAGACGTTTGAAACGTTCAAAGTGAGCTAATCTTTTGATCTAGCGTAAAATGTAACAAGCACATTAGGAGCCAATCCTATGCTTAGAGTCACAAACCTGGAGTCGTTGCGGTATTGTTTACGGGACTGACAAGGTGACTCATTTGTGCACATCACGGCCATTTTAAAAACACGTTTTTGTTCTTGAAAACTACAAAGGACAGCTTTGTAGTCATTTTATTTAAAAACAGCCCATCTTTCGTCCTCCACCTGGCCGCCCATCTGCTCCTCACACATCAATTAGCTTGTCGATAGCTCACCCGCCTTTGATATGTTCCACCCATGCAGCCCAGAGAAAGCCATTAAATTAAAAGTCAATTCGAATTTACCCTGAGTGAAAAATAACGCTTCAACTGGCTGGGCTCTGACCTAAACATCCTCTTCCTGTCATCACAGTAATCATGTCCCGAAATTGCAGTTTGAAGCCCCATGCTATATATTTCCTCT
This sequence comes from Mugilogobius chulae, assembly GCA_038363315.1. Taxonomy (NCBI): domain Eukaryota; kingdom Metazoa; phylum Chordata; class Actinopteri; order Gobiiformes; family Gobiidae; genus Mugilogobius; species Mugilogobius chulae. The sequence continues at coordinate 16,380,370 of CM076399.1, read as the reverse complement.
GCTTTCCTGACGGCTAAAATTAGCAATAACTTTTTATACGTAATGAAAATTATGGCAGCTGGATTCTTGCTTGTCGTGCAGCGGTTACCCATGCGTGGCCGTGATAACAGAATTTTACAGTCCTTGAATATTCATTACATAAACAGTCTGCCGTCTCCTCATGGTGCATTATTAACAAGCTATTTGTGTGTTCAGCTGTGGCAAATGAAAAAAACACGGCCTGTCACTTTTGCTTTGGAGTGTTTCGCCGAACTCCATCTCCTTCGAAAATATCTCGCTATCCACAGGCAAGGTTTGAAGAAAATAAACACGCAACGGGGCATCAAAGAAACGACGCAAGAACTCTATTTAGCAGCGGGTGTTGACAGGACGAGTCAGCTATGCCTTCTCCTTAAAGGTCTTGAGTACAACTGCGCTAGGGGCCAAAGCACAATATGGGCCCCTCAGGCTGCAGACAGATGGATGTCCCCCCCTACATTAGTTCTAGTGGTTTAGGAGCATTGACCTCTGCGTAGCTGGTCAGAGCACCAAAATGGACAGACTTGAGGGCATCCACGGGCCATTGCTGTCCAAACTAGAATCCGCCCAATCCTTTGCTTATGTTTTGCCATTTGAAAGCTTCTCTCGCCAAATCGGAATGTACTCGTTCGACAGGTGTTGCATTGTAGTTTTGCGGATACGACATAGAAGAAAGTCTGCGCTGTCTTTGTTTAGCATGCAGAAGCTTTTTCCGAGCTGTCATTGGCACATGATTAAAGTGACTGCCGGGGAAAGAAATGTGCATAAATTCACATATGGTGTCAGAACGTCTCCATCAAACATCCTCAAGAGAAGCTAAATTCATCTCCAGAGACAAGATTTCCCTTCCCAGCATCTGCACTGAAATGGCTACACAAATTGTAGAGCTAAATATAAGACACTAACAAGGGTATTGTAAAGACAGGATGATGAACTGCATTAAATGTGTCGCCTCATATGACTTGAGACATTTTGGTGACTGTCAAATGATAATTTTTGCAGAGCAAGAGCTGCATGTTTGAGCACCGCTTTTCAAATGTCTTTCGTTGGCACTGGATCTCAAAACAGGCTATTATATTGTAAGTTGACAAATGAATTTAGTTGAATTTAAAAGTATATTATCATCACTTTGTTGGATTCTGCTTGTTGAGTATTAAAGTTCTTCTAGAAGACACATTCAAAGCTATTTACGGAACACTACGAAAATGACGAGATTACTACATTTTAGGAGTTTTACAAATTCAGCTTAGCATCTGGTTTATGAATTGAGTAGGCGTTTTAGGTGTAGTTCAAAAGACTGGTACTAGAAGCTATAAAATCCAGCTGTAGGAAACCAGCAAAAATGCCCCCCAAAAGCAGGAAATTTGTTTTTAAACTTACATTGCATTTAGCTTAACTATTCTTTCCAGTTGCTTTGTGTTATTCATCACACAAAAATAGGTTAATTGTCCAATTTGGTTATTAAATTTAGTTGAAATCAAGTTTAAACTTGACTTGAGACTCTCCGCATAAATGCATTTTACCATTGAACAGACTTAAAGGTAAAATAAGATTCCAGTGTTGTATTGCATAGATTAAGAACAGTAGGACATGTTTCCCAGTAGATTATACTGAGACTCTGAAGGCACAAACAATCTATATTTTGCACCATTTTGTAAGTAATTTAATTTATTGCCCCCTATTTATCAAAAAAGTACCAATTACAGAATATACTTCCATTTTTATGACAATACCACAGGCATAAACAATAATTTCTATTGCAATTTACGGCGTAGCTTGTTTTTAGACTATGGTGGTGAAAATTTGATTATAGGTGGTGACTAAAGTCTCCTCTGTTAATGGAAAACACTGTGAGAACAAAATAAGAGAGTAACTTTAAAAATATATAGATCTAAATCTAATTCCTAGCCATTATATATCAATGTATTTCCATCAATGAACACGATACCATAAAGATTATGTAATGTAATGATATTCCCAAAAACTAAAACACAATAATATGTTTTTGTCCTAAAAAACAAATCAAATCAAATCCAATGGCCTTGTGAAAGATATAATTTACAGTCTAGAAAGACCAAAAACATTATAATAGAAGCAATTCAGCTCTCCAGATTTATTACTGTGGAACTGGACTGACCTCCCGAAAACCACAGAATTTTACTGGAACGAAATCTTCAATAACTGCGTGGCCAACTCAAATAAAAAGTTTGATTTAACAGCCATCATTATTGGACAATTCAACACTTCCCATGTCACGTTCTTAATTCAGTTTGAACAAAGAGACAACCACTGAAGTCTTTATATTTATTCACTTTTCAATCCAAACTTCTACCCAAACATTTCTTTCATTTTTGGACCATAACCGCCATAGCTGTCACCGCTTCGACTTCGGATAGATTCGGAGCTCTTCTTAAGAAAGGAAGATAAAAAGGCAAGCTGATAATGGATCGTTTTCAGAGTACCGAGGTGACGCCGTGGCAAGGGTCTTTTTGACAGCGGTCGGGGATGATTTAATGGCTGGCTTCAGAAGTGCCGGAGACAGCTCTTTTGGGGGGAAAGTGGCACTCGCCGGATACCTGTTATTTCAGTTCAGATCCGCTTAGAAAAGTGACAGGAGAAAAAATACGACACCCGAGAATGTTTATTTGGCCCTTTGCTTTTTTTTTCTCCCCTCTGATTGACGTCTACGCTGGTGTTCCAAAAGGGGATGCTCATTAAAAGGATTGGAACTTTGGTGACGAGGCAATTAGGAGCCTTTTCTAGACTTGTTAGCTGTTAAGTGCAAGTCTCGGCTCAAATCAAAAGCGGTGCTAGCAGTTGGCTAAGAACAGGCAGCTGCATTAGAAGCCACCCTTTTGCCATCTTGTTATAATTTCACATCACATGTCATGCTTACTGAAGTCTTCAGCGCCATAATTTCACCACTTCTGAAGCGCTTTACGTACTCAAATAGCCTTTAACTTCTCAGAATGTTTAATTGTGGCTTTCTATAGGCTTGTGGTGTAGCGCAATTATCAAGTCTTTCTATCAGCAACGTGTCTTGCTGTGAAAACATCAGTGGAATTTTCGATGTCTTGCAAGCGCTCTGCTGAATCATTTAGGCCGATCTAAGCAGTGTAATTGAGCGAATATTATATAGTGTCCTAAAATGCCCTCCTCCGGCTTCCCTCATTTGGATAATTAGAAGTCTGGCTTATGAATGAACAATCCTAGAAGCACAGTAGATTTTTGAGCAGCCAAAAGCTTTGAAGAATAGCTTGCTTAATGACTCTATACTCTATTTTTATCTTATTTGAAATGTAAACTAAGTATTTAGTGTCAAGTTTTGGTCATATGTTTTGCTCACTTTCCTAATGCATTTTGAAACTCATAGTTTTTCACTACGATGAATTTAGAAGCATTATTCACAGTTTTCAGAAACCCGCACAAATGGAGCTATGTTGGTATGCTAACAAGAGCTAGCATAGCAGCCAAAACATGATCCTTAAAGGGACTGTACTCGATTTTTTTGCAACAAGATACTTAAAAGCAATTTCCCCCTAGCACTGATGCCTTGTTAATGTATCTATTCAGGTGGAAATTAGTCCCAAAGTCCTGTCTATGTCTAATAAAATCCCGTTTGTGTGCAGCTTTTTCTGTTTTGTTTTTAGCATTGTGGCTAACTGTTGTTAGCATAGAGACTCACCTCGCTGTTAAAAGCTGTGAAAAAACATTAAAACTCATCATGATGAACAATTCTGAAGCTCAGAATGCATTAGCTACGTGAGGAAATCATGTAGCCTGAAGGAAAAAGGTTAAAATTAATTATTTCTGTTTGTATACATTTTTAGGATGCAAAAATCAGGTACAGTCCCTTTAATGACTCTTTAAGTCATTTTTATCACTTCGAAAATGTAAATTAACTAGTTAATGTGAAGTTTTTTAGCAGTCACGTGTTGCTCACTTACCTAATGCATTTTGAGTCTCGTAGTACTTCACTAAGAGTTTAGAAACGTTTTTTTAATAGCTTTCAAAAACCCACGCGAGTTAAGCTAAGAAGAACTAGCACAGCAGCCAAAAACTTTGAAAAATAGCATGTGCATTGGCTCTCTATTCTATTTTTATTGCCTTGAAAATGTAAACTAGTATGTCGCTCACTTACTTCATGCTTTTTTTCAGCTTTCAGAAACCCATGCGAGTTGAGTCGTGTTTCTATGCTAACAAGAGCTATCGTAGCATGTCAAGTTTATAGTGGTTATATGTTTTGTTGACTTACCTAATGCATTTTGGGCCTTATAGTTTTTTGCCACAATGACCTTGCTTTTGGCAACTTGAGAAACGTGTGCAAGTTAAGCCTTGTTAGTATGCTAGCAAAAGCTAAAAACAGGCACACTTTCTGAGGTAACAAAACAAACAAACTTGGGTAACAGAATGCAAAGTAAGGTAACAAAATGCTCTATTATTAGACTTTTACCCCAATACTTTGATAGCATATCTGCACAGACTTAAAAACATAAACAACATTTTTTTCTATATTCAGCAGTCCCTTACTTTATGCAATCTCATAACTGTTGGCCACGATGTGAAACACTTTTCAGATAATTACTGGCCTACTGTGCAGGCAAATGCATGTCTAATGGTAGTTAAGCTCTGAATATCTGTCTGAAGCCTGAAACTGACCTCCTCATTTGCGTAACACCACACATCCCTAAAGCAAAGACAGTTTCCTTCAAGAATTCCTGCTGTCAGCTGGAGTATTTGACTATTTAATTTCAATTTCGTAAGCTTGATTTCTTCTTCTAAAGTATATTGTAAATGACTGAATCTAATAACAAAACATTTTATTTCTCATTAAATTTGACCACCCAAGCACAGCCATTCAGAACACTGCTTTCGGCTGGTTATGAGATTGTATTATTTCAGATTTACTCACAAAGTGCTGCATTTTGAATAGAAAAGACAAAGTTTTCTAATTTACAGCTAAAAAATAGTACCACTCCTTTAATAGCGAAAAGAAGCTCTGATTGGCTGCTTTATAAATCACTCTATTTTCACTTTGTTGTATGTAACTGCAACCAAAAATGAAACGTACTGAAGAAGTTAGATGGGCCTGCTCTCTGTTTTGTAGCATAAAAATTTGGTACCCGGGCTTCAACAATTAAAAACAAATCAATCAAACCACTTTTTTTAATCAATGACTTTCCACACTCACAATATGCTACATTCACATTTCAACCTCACACTTCCATCAGACTCAGCACTAGCAGCAAAATCAAGTGAGTAGTACACAGTATGTATTGGCCACATGCTCTTTCAAAGGCCGTTTCCAAAAAGATCCCCGTGCGGAGTCAGTGAAGAAAATCGATGCTTGTTACCGGCGGCCTTCTGGAACTCGGGCTGACAACTCTTGGAAGAATTTGCGATAACTTGAACAGTGTTGAACTGCTTGTGTTTTTAGCCTTGAGGACTGTGAAACTAGCCTTAACATTAAGTTTGGAGTGGTTCGGCAGAAAAGCGGTCTTTGCACTATTGATATGTGGTGCTGGCTTTGCTGTTTTTTGCTTAGGGATGTTTCATTGTGAAAAGTACAATTGATGTGAGTTTTGAATTGGACAAAAGATGTGAGGGATATTCAGAAATTCTCTTTTTCTTTCTCTCTGGTGTCCAGGAAAGCTGTTATTTTGATTCAACGCTTAAGCATGCCAAGATGGTGTGAGTTTTCAGATTCCAGCAAAGACAAGGCATAGTTCTGAAATGAATGTAGGACTGCTGATTAAATGTAGACGTTAGAATGATATAAGAGATGGGACAAGATCTTGTGTAGGACTGTAATATTACATTGATTAATACAGCGAATACATTTTTGAGATGGAATAACATTATGTATCGTAACATTACATTACATAACATTGAGATAGCATTTTATAGGTTTACCAATTGAATACATGGACTATTCACCTTATTCTGCCCTGCTCAATTGCATCACATTCTGTAGCTCTGGAAAGCTAACATGTTTGCTTGTCATCTCAAACTGATATAACAAAGTTAAAATAAACCCAACGACTGAATTCTACAGGCTAATATCAGCTAAACTGGAAGTGTGCTGCCAAGAAAAGTGGGCGGAGCAGAATAAGGTGAATACTAGGGCTATAGTTCTTTCAAACAAGTTTTGATGAAACTCAAGATAATTTTAAGATTATTTAGCAAAAAATATCAGATTTTGTTAATATTTGTCCTGTTAATATTCTGTATTTGTTCAGTTTTAGTCTTGATTTGCAATATTTTGACAACTCTACTTTTAGCTTCAGAGCTTTTGTCACGCCTCCTTTTTAGTCAATTAATCGATCTACAGGACATGTTTTTAGTCGACCAAGAATGTCTTTGGTCGACTACAGCCATAGTGAATACAAAGACTCTAACACATTTGCTCAAATAGAATGTTGAGTTAGACAAGGGTTTTTTTCACAAATGGACACATTTTGACACAGATGGATAAAGTAGAGGGACAAATAAAGTATCAAAATTTTACATTTGTCTCAGTTCAAGTGAGCAACCAGACTTCAAATCAGATATTAAGCATTCATTTAAAGATTGTGTGACATTAACGTCTTTGTTAGTTCAAATTGAACGCGAACTTACAAACTTTTGAAATTTTGGCCCATTAATGAGAGGTCTGAGGACCAAAATGCCACAGTTTGAACGTGCCCGATTTGAATAGAATTGCTTTAAAGCACACAGGAAACATTACCAATTTGTGTTTTTGATCAAAATTTCTTCAAAGCAGCTTGACAATTGCTTTATCTTGGAGAAATTAAGTATAAAGCTACATTTACAGGCATTAGCAACTAAGCAACTAATCAAAAGAGCAATCAGCAAAGCAAACTTGCGTCATAAATTTACTGAAGATAATGAGCATGTAACCTTATGATAAGCTCCAAGAAAACAGCAAACTTATTAGGCTGAACGTTTATTTTTGAACTGCATTGTGTAATTGTATTAATTGAGTTTTAAATAGTCCACATCTTGCTTTGTCTCACTCTAATGAAGTTAGTCTTTTGTATTGTTTAGTCTGAATTGCTTGGTGCATATTTAGAATGGATTTTTTACTCTTTGTGTAAAAATATAGTTTAATTTCTATTCAATGTCAAGTTACAAACATAAAAAAAAATCTTTTCTTTTTTCATTTAATTTCCATGATCCCTTACAACCTTTTTACATTCATATACACCAAGAACAAAGCCAGCACCCACACACACACAGAGAAAAAATAACCCCAAAACATTCAATTTCCTTTTCAGAACAGATGACCCTGGCCCATTTAAGAGCTTAGCATCAACAGTGTGGCTCAATTAAGGAGGTTGTCTCTTTCTGCTTGCCGCTTTGTATTCACATGCAAGTGGTTCATTTTGTTGTCCCCACAGGGTCAGAGAGTGGGAGGCTGCACAGAAAGCACTCCAGCCTCGCAGCCTTTTCCTTCCCTCCAAAGCTGCCAATTTAACTCTGAATGCGCATTTGCAAATCAATCGCAGGCTTTGGTGCAGATGGAGTGACAACACATTGGAGTGGAGGGAAAAGCCAGGAGGAATTGCAAATAGGGTTGAATTGTCTTTGATCGGGGGGTTGCCCAGTCTTGGGCTATCACACATGTTGTCTTTGTTGTTTCTCACTTACTTTTCTTCAAGAGGAACTATGCTAAAACTTGTGATTATTGATTGGGGACACTTGTTTGCTAAATTGTAGGGAAGAGAGCTAGCTTTAAAACTTCAAATCATTTTCCGCATCACAAAAGTATTGTTCAGAAAGTGACCGTTCAGGTGAAAATTAGATTGGACTGTCCTGTCCACATATAATACGTTTACAGGCTTATTTATGCAATGTACAAATACATTACGTACAATTCTAACAGCTAATTTCCATCTGTAGTGTTGGGGAGGGGAGAGGCACTACTGGACATGTTTTTGTGGTAAGGGAAACCGAAGCACCTGTAGGACCTATACAGAAGAAGGGGAGAACATGCAAACTGGTAGTCGAACGCTATCATAGCAAAAAGAATCTAGCAAGTGTCTTTCTTTTTATGTTTTGTTAGCTTTTCGCTAGCTGCAGTCCACTGATAGCTTGCTAATTGTGATTCAGAACAGATTTTGGTGAATAATTCAAAGGCTCAAAATGCAAAACTGTGCATTTTCAGTACATTTGTCTGTGGAAGTAATCTTTTAGGTGCACAAAGGAAGGTTTTTGGAAAAGCTAATGAATGCTAACTGATTCATACATTCTTCTATCGCTAGTTTTGCTGAATTCATCAAATCTACAAGTTTGCCTGACTTTACTCGTCAGAAGCTAGTGCAACTGAAGCTCATGCTAAAAACATAAACACTTTGTGGGTTATGGGTAAATGCTTCATTACAGTGTTTCTTTAACGGCACGTGCTTTTCAGTTTAGTGTTAAAGTACGTTTTATACATATAATTCACTCAGCCTTGAGTCATTTCTTACTTAGGTAAAGCTGCAGTGGCAACGGCGATGGATAGTTTATGCTTTAGACCTTCCTCGGGTCTGTTTTTTATGGCTGGATTAGTTCTGTTGTCGATCCAACTCAAATTAGTTTGCATTCTGGTAGAAAGTCGATGGGGCACTGCAAACAAATTTCGACTTTAATAGTCACTTGACATCACGCAACTACAGGTCAATAAAATTTTTATCTTATGGAGGGCATCACAAATGAGCTATGTTTACATGCAGTTGTAGTTTGTTGTTATAGAAAGGCTAGTGGATCTAATTACATACAGAAATCACCAAATTGTAAATGTTGGATTTTCATATTTCATGACAAAGTACAGTGTTATTAATTGGAAAATTGGGTACAGGAACTTTTCACTGCTAAGCAAGACACTACAAAGCAATGTTAGACGAGGGAATTGTTTTTGATACATTGCCACCTCCTGATTTACTCCCTCAGTCCTTGATGTCGAAATGAAGACATTCCTCAAAGTGTCTGCGAGCGACTTGATAGTGCTTGAGCGCAATCTATGTTTTATGTCCCTCTTCCCCTCCAGTATAGCCAGGCGACTATCTTTATCCCATATTGTCTGAAGGTGTCGGGGTAAGCAGGTGCGAACGACTTGACCCCGAGATTGAGCCTTGGATAAATATCAAGCAAAATGAGCGCCCTTTTTGGTTTTCATATAGTAGTGTTTAGATCTGTTCGACAGGGAAAGTGCACATTTACATATAGAGGTATGGAGAAGGTTTTGTCACCCAAAGCAAACAGCGTGTCAAGCGGAAAGACATCCAATTGCCCTTTTCATCGCTTCCTATAGTCTAAAAAAAGATAAAGGCTGTCAGTCATCGCAGGTTTAAGCCAAAGTTGAGTTTTTGTAAAGATCGTCTTGTCTTTTGTCTCTCGTTTTGCTTAGTCACACTTCTCTTTGAGGGGAATTTGACAGTCTCTCAACTTGCTCGACCTGTGACTCCTTAGAGAAGGCATTTGAGGATAGCAGAAGTTGTCAAAAAAAAAGTTAAGGGGCAGTCTTTTTTCGAGCATAGCGCTGAGTCACTGTCTAATTAGGGGAGATGGATAAGATTAGTGTCAGCGTGATGTCAGTTTGGAAAGACACAGAGAGAAATGAAGCTGTATGTTTAGTCTATTCATCACCAGACACTATTTGTCTCTATTTGCATTGCTTACAATTGCTTAAGAATCGTGTTTTTTTTGTCGGTGTTAGAGCAAAGTAGCCAGTTTCATGTAAAAAATTGAAGGTGCACTCATTGCAATGGCAAAAAGGGCTGCACAATTATTCAAAATCAAATCCAATTAGTGATTTTGATAGACCCAATTACCAAATCCAAGAGAGTGCAATTTATAATTTTTTTCTCAAGCTACACATTATGCTGTTGTAGTACAAAACTTTCAAACGTGGCAAACTACATTGTTATTTTTTGTCAGTTGATAGACATATTTTAGTCACTTTATGTCTTTGAAATATGAACGTATATGAACAGATTCTATTGTTAAAGGATCATACTATCGCATATCTAATCTCAGTTGAAATACTAGTCTGAAATAGTTCTGTCAAACCAATCATGCTGCTCCTATCCACCCCACCTTGACGTTTTAGAACTGAAAAGGCTATTTGAAGTGTGTTTGTAAGTGGAGCTAAAAAACTTTTGTTAACTGAACATGATAATGACTATGACACATGCATATGTCTAAAAATGTATACAGAAAAACAATATTGTCACCTTCACGGTAGATGTGGTAACATGCTCAAACGAAGTGTGAAGAACTGTCTTCTTTCGATCAACAAATGTTACTTATAGCACACAGCAAAGCAATCATTCTAAGATCTTCTAACTCTTATATAGCTGTTGTCAAGTCACCACAGTTTTGCTTCTTTACCATATAACTTGTACAGATTCTTCATTCTTGTATCTACCAAGCACTTTCTGTGTGCAAAGCTTTAAGTTTATAGATGTATGAAAGCTTCTTGAGGTTCCATAATTTTACACAAACCTTGCTTTTAGCTTCCATTAAATATTGTCGGGTATGGTTGATTTAAATAGGACTCATTCTTTTTGTTTCCATTTTTTTGTTATAAGCTACCATTTGTTCATTTTAAAATACAACATTTGATCGAAAAACGCCTTCAAAATCTAAACAAGTTTCTTGACTTCATGTTCAAGCCTGCAAAACTGATATGTCAACTTGTTTTTATTGTGGCTATGCGACAAATTTCAGACCTACATGATTTATTCCAAAATTTCTGAATAATTACAGGTAAATCAAGACAAGTGGACAATGATAAGTTGTAAGTGAAAACAGTGATTTTCTGAGTAACAAGCATCAGTCGCTAGACAATGCAAGATTGCTCAAACAGACATGAATCAATCCAACTGTAAGTAAACTCATAATGATAGAACTGTTATGACATGGCTAAAAGAAATGTGCATCTTTTGTGCCAGTTTTCTACATTTTCCATAACAGAAAAAGACTAGCTCTAGCTGCGTACTGTGATGAATCCCCTTAAGGTCCGCAATCGCCTTCACTCATCCACGATACGGCAAAAAAAGACAAGAAAAGACCATCCCTGTTGGTTCCAAATGTGGTTTCTGCATTAGCTCCGCTCCATTTCTCCTTCAACTTTTACCCTCAACATTAGCAAAGGCACTGATTACACACAAGTATCCCATTGAACCCCATTTACAAAATCTTGAACTTTAAAGGTTAACCCTCCCCATCTGTTCTGGAGAGAATGCCAGTGACGAAATATCACGCTTCGTTGCCGCAACATTTGAATGCTAGCTGAGGATATATAGAGAAGTGTTTGGCTGTTTCTTCGGTCTGACGTCCTTGCCTTTTTGCAGGGGGAAGTAAATCAGCTTAGCATTGAAAGGCCCACTTTTGTTTCTGGCTGCAAATTACACCGAGGAGGAGGGGAGCGGTGGACGATTGAGCGGAGGCGATGGGAATCTGCGGTGGATCTTTTGGAGTTGTTTTTATCACACGGAGACACACTTTGGATTAAAAAGTTTAGACTCAGCACCTACTTGGGGTTCTTTTATTACCGTGAGGACATTGCAGTATTAGTTTGTACCTCCTCAGAGCAGTTTTTTTTTTCATTTTCTTGTTTGGTCTGGTGTAGTTTGGTCCAGCAGTTGTATATTTTCCCGTCACGGTTTCTATTCTCTAATGTTTCCCCTTCTAAAAACCAAGTACAGTACTATGATTGTAATGGTTTGGGGAAAATATCTAACTGTGATCAGCAATTAAACTTGTGATTCATGTTTGAATAATAGAATTCGGCTAAGAGATTCCATTTTGGTTGAGTTTTTAGTCACGTTTTGTTGTTTGTGAAGGAAGTTATTGGCAGTGTTTCCCATTTGCTAATTGCGTCCAATGACATTGTGATTTTGTTTTGATCTCAAATAGATGCTAAACAATATTAAGTAGATACTAACTTGAACAAATATTGATGCTTGTTTAATACAGTTTAAGCTTTCTTATAGAAATGTACTATATTTAAAAAGTAAGATAAAAACAACACAAACACATTCAATTATTCTATCAAAAGTTTGATACAAAATGGAGTTTGTATCAGACATGAGAAAATCAGTTTTTTTCTCACTGACACAGTCTTTGGAAACTGCCATTCTATCATTAGATGAGGTGTTTTCAGTCTGTTTGGTGCGTGAATTCTATTAGCAACAGTAAAAATCTCAAATTGTCATTATCAAACAAGCAAGCTAAGCTCTAACAGAGTCTTTAACAGTCTTAAATAGAAAAAGAATCAATTTAAGGCCTTTTAAAAGGCATTTTAAAAATGCCTTTGTAGATCTTAAAAATATTTGCACAAGTCTTTGTTTTTTAACAAAATAATTCCTGTCAGATTTACCAAACAATTTCACGCTGCTGCAACTTTGTCTCAATAATATTTTCAATTATTTAACAGTTAGTGTGTTTCTTCTACAGTTATTTGGTTGAATGCTTAGTTCTTAGAGGTGCAGTGTGTAACTTGTTTGTTTAGACATTTTTCTTACACTAAATAAAGAAAAAAAATTAGCACTTTTACTTTGCATAGCCACAAAATAGACATTTAGTTTAGCCAGGATGAGGGTCCCACTCATGTTTGTTTCCAGAAAAAGTGTTCGTTTTAGAAAAGTGTTTCTTATAGCTGAATTTTTTTCACAATATGGCATGAAATGTATTTATTCCCATTCAGAAAGTCCCAAAGTCTGGCTTTAACTTTCTAATTCTACTGAACTGTGCAGATGACTTTTCACCTCCAGAACCGTACACAGTGCACCTTTGATTCATTATTAGATTTTACATGAATGTAGCAAAATACAAATGTGTATCTTAAGAAGCCCACTGGAAAAAAGCAGCATTGTGAAATACTGTTGCATACAACCCGCCAAGCAGTCTTAATTTTTGTGTTTTGTGGTCATGAAAAGGTCTAAATATCTTAAAAACTCAAATTTGACCTCTCAGTCCTCGCAGAAACCCTAGAAAACATTACTTTGAAGCTGGTTGATTTGCATGTGTGTTTTTAAATGCCTTTTTTTTTCATTCTGTCCAGGTAGGCACTGGACATAATTGAGTGCAGCGGTCTGTTTTTCTCATCACTGGAACATGCACCATGTAATTACACTACAAGAGAAATTCGAGTGGCTCCATCAGTTCATCTGCATAATGCCAAGTGCTTGCGCCACAGAAAATGTATGGGTTGGCGTTAGCGGCTTTAGAGAGTCTCACCACTTACTGTTTTTGTTAGATGTCGGCAGTTAGCGAGGTCTTAAAAAGCATCAGAGACTTGCGAAGTGAACTGAAATCCACGCTTTTTATCTTCACGAGAAAGCAATTTGAACGGACTGCCTTCACCACATTCAACTACCATTTGCGTATAATTGGCGTCGTACAGTATTTGCAATGGACTATATCACTTTTGACCACCCACTTGTAATAATATGTGCTTTTCCTTTTGACCACGTCATGGTTTGGAGAAGTCAAAGTGTGGCATGCTTTTTTGAAATAGTTCCATTGTCAATGTTGGATTTTGCCTCACAGATTGAGTTTTCCATAAATCACAAAATGACATGTTTTGATAACAAACCAGTGATTTCCTTCTGATTCTAAATGTAGCTTAAATTTATTAGACATATCTTAACTGTTATAGGCTATTTATTCAGCTTGATACTAAAAATTATACAGAAAGTTATAGCTAAAGATCCAGAGAGAAACTTTATCATTATGACAGATTTGCTGAGACATTAAAGGTGCACTATGTAGCTTTTTAGGTGCTTTTAGGTTACTCTATAGAGATGCTGTTTTTAGTGTGGATTTCTTTTGATGTGAGGAGATTAGTCATTTATTCACATTAAAAGCACACATTTTATCTATTATAATTTAGAAATAGAACCAGATCTATTGACTTCTGTTTAAATTCGCAGAACTGATAAGCCCCGCTGCTTTACTTTTAAAAAACAGTAGATTTTAAGTGACTGGTTTGTATTGTTGCCTATATATGGCCATGTTAATGGCTTGTGACATTTTTAAGCTGTACATGGAGTCAGCATTTTTGAGTGATTGCAAAAAGATATAGATACGTAGGCAGAGATATGTGGTAAGTGGAAACTAGAACTGTAGTCCTTTAGTCGTTTAGTCGATTAATCGGTCAATGGCATCTTAGTCAACCCAAAAATTTGTATTAATCGACTAATGCTTTTAGGTAGATTGTAAGGTTTTATATTGAACAGGGACAAAAAGTAGTGAATTAGTTGAAGATTTGGGAACAAATCAATGCTCTAATCTCCTTTTATACCATGTTTATATTCATTTTGTGTATGTTTTTGCATGGACTCCAATGGATTTTTAGTCTTTTTGTTTTGGGTCAGATAAATAGAACAAAAGAACCTTTTTAATTCAGAGCATTAGTAAGTGACCCTTTTAGTCGATTAATCGGTCGATGGGACATACCTTTCGTCGACCAAGAATTTCTTTGGTCGACTGCAGCCTCAGTGGAAACTGTTTTTTTTGTGCACTCGAGTTGAGCATCAACTGCAGGATATTAGTAATTAATCCAAATGCAAAAACTGGCCTTTGACAAACGTGTCTTCTCGAACTTTATAAATAGAGCCATTTCTTGTTTCCATTGTAGTGCAGAAGAAAGTTTGTAAATTGAATAGAAATTGAATCAAATCTCCAAATAATGCTCTTTTTATACTGTTCTGTGCAGCACTATAACAGCAGATGTTCCAAACTTATCCAAGTTCATTAAAAATCTAATTAAAACTCTATACAATTTGGCTCAAAAGAAAAGTGCTAACAGCTGCCAGACTTGAAGTGGCTCATCATCCACTTCCCTTACCATGCTGCAAAACAAACAAAAAATGTAATTTTTTAGAATACTGTCTCTAAAACAATCTCTAGATTGATTTAGAGATTAAAATGAGGTAAAGTCAAATGTTGAGAATTGTTTTGGAGAAGCAAAGAAAAACCTTTTATTTGTTTTAGTAAAAGACACACCATGTTTAGCATCATATTCCCTGACAGCTTTCTTCTCGCACACAAATCTGTCAATTTACAACCATTTTTTTCTTCTTATCCCCCCATGAAACTCTTGTCAAAGCTGCTTGGCACTTCCAGACTTCTCTCTCTCTCCATCCCTGAGGTTTCATTAGCTAGCGCGTTGCTTTTGAGAAGCCGCTGTACTGGACCGCGGGCATGAGCTAATAGGTCCTGGGAGGGTCTAGGGGCTTTTCTTTTCTCCTCCACACTTCTCAGACAAGTTGTTGCAGCTGTCTGTTAAACTTAAGCATATATTTGACTCGGCTTTGCGTCGTGGGAATTATAGATGACAGATTTGAATATGTAGTCTTATAGTCAAGCTTGGTGGTAGAGTGATAGAGTTTATGGTAATATGGGCGCGATATAACATTTAGTAACCAAGGTAACATTATGGTGTGGGTCGACAGACTTTCTAACAATGATTTTTTTGTTGATTTTTGGGTTAATGCACCAATAGGGATGCACCAATTTAGTTTAGGCTCCTCCAAAACTGGTAATGATGATTTAATGATGCTTTACCAATATCAAATCAAGCTTTATAAATGTGCTTTGCGATGCATTAAGAACAGTTCCACATGCTCATAACCCGCCCAAAACCCCACAGCCACATGCAGACACACCCAAAACCCTCATCCCAACACACACACCTCCCACATGTTAAAATACATTTGGCTTCATTAGAATACATTCAGTTACATTAGGCTGGGTAGAAATGTGCCATTTAAGAAAGCACCAGCAGAGAGCCATCTGTTCAGAATCAACATCCAACCAATGCCAGGTTTAAAACATGTTATCACACTAAACAATGATGAATCAGTTGTTCTGAGCTTTAAAAAGAGCATCATTATTTGTTGTGTTGAAAGTGCAAAAAATATGTTTGCTAGTAATTGATACAATCTTTGAAATTTTCCAATACAAAATGAGAAATGTTCTAGGACTACTCAATTGTTTTATTTATTTATATATATTTTTAAGGTAAATTCAGTCTGCAATGTCCTGTTTTCTACTATAATATCCCGTTTTGTCACTAAACTCACTTATTCATCTGTTGATGTTGTTTGCATTGTGCTAGCTGCTGTTAGCAACCAGCATTTATGTTTCAATATAGAATTTTTTTGTATTTTAATTGTGTCTAGTAGAATTGACAAAAGAACCATATATTCAAAACAACTAAAGTGAAAGATTAGAAGTTTTTATACAGAAAATACAGATCTATGTAGATTGTGAAAGAAATTATGGTACTCCAAAAGTTACAACATTTGAGTTTGCTAATCGCATCTATTGAAGTAGTGCTACCAAGTTAGACATAGGTCCTTTTTATTCCAAGTCATAATAATAGCAATATCAAAAATATATATCTTAAAACAAGAATAGAATCATTGGTGTTCCACAGTTCATGTGGCTACTATTTGCAAAGACTGCCAATATGAGTGCAGTACGGTTACATTATGTCGTAGTACATCGGCAGACACTGTAAGTTAATGAGGCAGAGAATCTTCCCCGGATCATTCCATAACGGCTACAGATGATAGCCCTATCGTCTTCAGAAGTTCATGTTTAGTGGGTTCCACATGAGAGCGTCTTGTGCGATGATATTTAGCCCAGCCTGGCACGGTGGTCTATCCTCCTTTAAAAAGCCTCTTCCTTTACTTTTCCACATGACTAGCTCCATTCCGACTCCACACTGTAAAATTTATGAGTCAGCTCTTAAAGTCTCTGTCCTGCTGGGCCCGCCTCTCCTTCGTCTTCCCTCCAGACAAGCCTGGTTCTGATAGTGTGAGAGCTAAAAGGCTATTAGTCAAACGCGCTCTATCCAGTGGTCAGTGGCCTTCAGGGAGGCGCTAGGCTAAGTAAGAAATGACTTTGTGTAACAGCAGATTCAATTGGAGACCTACTAAATATTTGGTGGTGTGAATGAAAAATATATTGAGCTGTTTTGTCAGACGCTAATTTGCAATCTTAAGAATAGAAGATTTATTTCTCCTACTGCAATATATAATTATATGGTTTGGCCACGTGACTCTGTATTGTGAATTTTGTGCAAAGATATAGCATCAAGTTTTCCATTAATATAACTTAATGCTACAAATAACTACATCAAAACTAAACATGAAAAGGTTATGCTGTATCCAGTGAACTTTTGTTTTTAATTTTATGAACATTTTACGCTTTTTGAACAAACCTCAATTAATGTTTCCAAGTTGTTATTAATATTCTTATTGAGATAAACCAAAAATATAGTCAGTAGGCTAGCTCATATTGTGATTAAAAAAAAAAGTTGACAATTGTCTGTTTCGATGTAATTGCTATTGTGTTCAAATAAAGACACTTTCATCGCCTACTCTTTCAATTGTTGAGCCTTATTCAAGGTGGATTGCTTGATTTAACTAATCACAGTAAAAAAAAGCTTTGATTATTGACAAACTATTGCTTAGTTGTTGATTTTCAACAATCTTCCAAAGCTCTCTAGATGACTGCTGTCCATGATTTCTATATTTATAAAAGTAAATTGACTTGAAGTTTATGGAGAAACAGAATATTGTATTTTCTTCTTTTGTTAAGTAAACAACATAAATCGTGATAAAATCACAATAAAAAAATTAGACTCCAACAAAATAGTGTTATTATTTTTTTTGCCGTATCACCCACCCCTATTACCCAGCCCTAATCACGTGTATTAAGAATTCAAAGATCTAAAGAATAATGAAACAGACGTTGATGCCATGAAGGAATGCTATAATTAGGGATCCACTGAATTAGTGGATCCCTAATTCCACTTGTTTTCTGCTGATACCGGATATTGTTCGATACTGATGTAGTGTAGGACTTGAAAATAGTTTTTTTTGCTCAGAACAGGGGTGATGTAGTGTAAATAACAGCTTTATGTGAATAATATTATAAACGCTCTGGAACTGAATCAGTACGAAGGGACTGATTTGTATACTTATTTACCTACACAGCTACACGATCCCAGTATCAGAACACTAGTTGGATCACTGATAATGTCGAACAAATCTAGTTTTCTTAACACATGACCTGGCAAATGAACAAAGAGGAATTTCAGTGGTTCCCAATGTATGCTTTGGAACCTCAGGAAATCGTCAGGAAAAATCTATAAAATAAATGTAACCAAACTGAATTTGAATGGTTTTGCAAGAGATTATTAGAATAATCATTTGGTCTGAAAAGTTTAGGAACCCCTATATAGACACTGCTTATGCTTTAACACATAAAATAATACAGCTTAGATCATTGATACATTTCGCTAGAAAGTAATAAGTTAGATTTCCTTTTGCCACCTGGGCATTCATAAAATCTTACTTAATAAAGTTGAACTTCTGCCCATGGCGCCCTTTGCTCTATTTGAAGCCTCTAATTCTTCCATTCACCATTTTCTTACTCTTAGCAAGATAGATTTTTCTGTGCAAGACGGAAACGTGAAAGGGAAAGCTTCTAGAATGCCGGTAAAGCCAGTGAAATCAAATCGGGTGTCGGTGTTAAAGGTGTATCTGATGACATTTTGCCGTGCTTTTAGCGCTTGGAGGGAGATGTCAGCCTGATCTTGGTCGGGGATTGAAATGTTGCCAAGCCGCTATTAGATTCTAACTAGAGGAAACTTCAACAGCCCTGTCTTTTCGCCCATTCCAGCCTCTTTGTGGATGTAATTGCATTGAGAGTAAGGCTATCAGGACAGAACTCTAAGAAGCACTTTCTTAATCTTCCTTCCACACCAGAGGATTTGTCACTTTTGGGAGCGGGAATTTGGACTGCTAATGTTATCAGTCATGAGGGAACCTTTGAACTTTCTTCATTCAAGCAAGAAAAATAATGAACTTTGTGCTTATACTAGACCTGCATTATAATTCTACAACTGCCCTCACGCCAACCATCTCCTCTTCAGATAATCTTGATAACTCGTTGCAAAAAGTGGCACATATTTCTCTCATCTGTCAGCTTATAGTTTCATGTTCTTTTCTTAACTCCCTCGTAGGATAATCTTGCCAACCCCTATAAGCGATGTTTTCAAAGTGTGTGTCAAATGGTGAAGAAAGAGTTAGCTTTTGCTGTATAGATCAGATAATGTAAGTTATGAAACTCTAAAAGGCAAACAGAGCAAAGGGTTCACTTGCAAGTTTATTTATAATTCTCCAGGTGCCAGTTCCACACTTTGAAGCAGGACCCGTAGATTTGTCTGCCAAGTAATAAAACACTGACAGAACATCATGCTTTATTTAACTTTCAAGACGTTCATTTAGTGTCTGCGATATGACTGGCGCCTTTCTCTTCGCAGGCATATTATGTCCTGGAGTAGACTCTGTTAAAGGTGCTCATTAAATGCAGGAGTCTGTTGCCTGCTTATTTGGGTGTTATTGCTTAGTTTGAAATTTTCTACTTTCTATCTTAACCATATTGGCTTTAGGTATCTGGTATTAGATATCAACCAATACCATATCATATTCTGTAAAAATTTGAATACCTTTTAACATGCTAGGAATTGGATCAAATTGTGTCGTGTGTTTTTATTCTACTTGCTGAACAACTTTGTGTAAAAAGAAACCAGTAAAAGGCCAAACCAGGGCTTCAGTTGAACTGATAAAACCCATACCATCTCAAATATCCCATCATTCCTAGGCATAAAATGTATATAGTATTATTTCATAGTATTTTATGGTATTAGAATCGAGCAGCAGTGGTCACTTGATTAATTGTGATGAGGATGCAATTGCTGACTCTGAAAATGTGTTCGAGCAATCTTGTGAAGCCCTTTAAGATGAGTGTTGTTGTGATTTTGGGCTATACAAATAAATTGAATTGAACATATAAAAGTAATCAGCCATTTTTAAAATTTTCATAATGGTTATCTGGATTTTACTAAATCTAAGATACGTACAAAAGCATTTTGTTAAACACAGCTGTGACATATCAAATTTGCGTTTATTTGTCTAGAATAGAAATCTTCTTATTTTCTGTTTCAACTGTGATTTGATCAGTTGTGCAATAAAAGATTCTCATTAGAAACAAATGCTTGAATAGTCAACTAATAAATTTGTATTATACCATGCAACTGAAAATTAGTCCGTAAAAACGACACGCACATGCAAAAGGCTTATTAATGTGCAGCAATCAAGGTTCCCAACTTTTAGTTTTCAAACTGCTGGCTAAAAAACAACCTTAGTCTTAATGCATTTAAATTAGCTTAACATTTTGACCAAATCAGGGTAACTAGTGCTAGAACATGTCTAAACTAGGAACTGCAACAAACAAATATATCAAGATTGAACCAGGACTTGATCAGAACGTTGCAACTTCTTCTTCCCAACATTGGAACCACAACTCTGTGACAATAAACCATTCATCCATCAAGTACCTTGCCCTTGAAAAAGTTAGAAGTAGCCCTTTAAGCACTTGAATCTCTACTCAAGTCTCTGGTGTATTGGAAGTCCACTAGCGGGACAGTGACAAATTACAACATATGCTTTACCAGAAGAACAAAAGTAACTGTGGCGAACGAACAAATGCAGTCAACAAAACTCACCACAGGCTGTCAAGCTCTCGTCTTCACTCCAGGGGGGGAAATTTTCCGTTGGTGCCTGGACTTCGTATTCGTGTTATTGCTATTCATACATAATTGTACCACCAACACATTGTCATTCAAAGCGACGGAAGAAACGGAATAGAGAGAGAGAGGGAGTGGTTCGAAAAAAGCAATTTCACAAGCAGGACCCGAAACCTGTGGGAATTACCTCGTCTCCATCTCTGTCCGCTTCCGTCTCTGTCTTCATTTATTTTCTTCAAGCGGACTCTTTATAAGGAAAATGGCAGACACTCCAGAGGGAAAAAAATAGCAGCTAAATTAATTTACTAGAATTGTTGTTTGCACTCAAATAAACCTCATTTACATCGGATAACAAAATTGGACCATGTAGCTTTAGCGCTGTATGCTAATTTCGCATGGCTATTTGGCTGGTGGTGGAAATACATGTTTTTTTCCACGCACAAGCACCTCTAGAGGATTATGAAAGGGCAAGTTTGTGCTCTTAGAAGTTGCGCCCACTCTTGTTGTATTCAGTGGAGGATTGCGTGGTGTTTTTTTTTTCAGATTCCAGTCACTCTTCCTACACAAATGCGACCACGTTGCGCTAGCTTGATATTCACAGTCGGAGGGCGGACTTAATGAATCGCTTTGTTACAGTTGACACTCCAGGTGGTGACAAGTTTTTTGCAGCATTTAATAGTCATTACCCAGGATGTAGCTACGAGATATATCATTATGTTTATGGGTATTATTATAATACGGGCTTTGAGAGATAATGGCGTCTTATGTAACTGTGTTGCAGTCATTTGAGAGATATTGAGATTAAAGTTGGATTGGTTGGATGTTTATATTCGGTGTTAATGGGAAGAGCAATACAATTTTTGTGTTGAATTTATGTAATTAAGTCTTTATTGTTCGTGTTTAGAAATGTGTCTGATGGACACTGCATGTATTGCAAAGCACAGTGAGATTTGGGCCATGCTACATGATTTTAAGCCTATTCACCTTATTCCACACAACAGCTCACTTTTCTATGGCATGCGTACTTCCTCGTTAGCTTGTCTTTCTCCGCAGCTGGGCAATCTCAAATATAACAACAGAATAAAGTTTGTGACGTTGTATGTCTACATCTAAAGTTTTCAAACAAGGTACAGCAGTATCTGCGTACTGCTACTCGTGATCGTGTATTTTATGCGCAAAATCGTTCGAACTATGCAACGATCGGATCGAAGGGCCAGGATCGAACGATTCGACTCTTTTTGCAGAATGTTCCATCCCTATTTGGACTAATGTAGCTTAGGCTAACTTCAGCTCAATCAGAAGTGTGCTGCCACACTAAGCAGGGATTAATAAGATGACTGAAGTCAGTATTTGACTTGTTTGCTGTCGATGCTTAGTATTTGCCAGTATCAATACTCTCATCTTAAAATTCATAGTAAACACAAATTAAGCTAGGTTGTAATGAAATCTACAAATAAAAAAACAAAAAGACTCAAATATATATCTCTATGCTTGGGATATAAAGAGTTTTGGTATGATTTTGTATGCATACTACAGTTTTTGTTGTAATTACTCTTCTCTTATTTTTTTCTTTCTCTACCTTATTTCTTATTAGTCTGTTTAAAAAGACAAAGACTGAGACAAAGTAGAAAAAATATTGCTAAGATTTCAATATCGGACTGATACTGATATTTGAGAAAAGCTTCAGATGTAGATAAACTAAATGCCTTCCCTAATTGAAAGTCTTTTTGTTTGAGTCTATTAAAGACAAATCAAAAATTGTTAGAAAACTTTTTGACTTACATTTTTATACATTACCTATCTGTAATTTCTATGTCCTGCATATTGACATTATTTCTGCACCTTGCATTTTTGGTTGAATTACTTTGAAGAGATGGAATTGCTTTGAGTAGCTAGAATTACATTGAATTGGTTGAAACCTTATGTAACATAGCTGAACACAGACAGAATGCTTTCACAAGAGCCTAAAACATCTATTTCCAGAATTCCAAGACAGCCATTCTTCGTTTCTAATCCAATCTTTCCCTCTCTTCCAGGCACCAGACACAGGCTAGAAGACTCGGCTCCCCGGATCGTTGAGCATCCATCCGATCTAATAGTATCCAAAGGCGAACCGGCGACGCTGAACTGTAAAGCTGAAGGCAGGCCCACTCCGATCATAGAATGGTACAAAGATGGAGAGCGCGTTGATACTGACCGGGAGGACCCCAGATCTCACCGGATGCTCCTTCCCAGCGGGGCGCTCTTCTTCCTCCGGATCGTCCACGGCAGGAGGAGCAAGCCGGACGAGGGCGTGTACGTGTGCGTGGCGCGGAATTACCTGGGAGAGGCCGTCAGTCGGAACGCGTCGCTGGAAGTGGCAAGTAAGTGAAGTAAAAGCAGTGATGTTTGATCAGCGTTGGACTTATGGTTGCAGAAGTATTTCG
The DNA here is from genome assembly GCA_038363315.1 of Mugilogobius chulae. NCBI lineage: Eukaryota > Metazoa > Chordata > Actinopteri > Gobiiformes > Gobiidae > Mugilogobius > Mugilogobius chulae. The sequence continues at coordinate 16,357,330 of CM076399.1, read as the reverse complement.
GCATCTGGTTTTGCAGTAGATTTTCTCATTAGTACAGCTTCATCCAGTCGTATATAGTTGGTAGGGTACAAAATGGTAGAAATAAAATTTTTTGCCTTGAGAGTTACACTAGACCAGGGTTGTCTTATCTATGGCAAACCTTTTTTATTGTCACCTAGGCTTTCTCATAAATTTTCCCAAATGCCCAAAAGTACTAGTTTTGACTTTCTGCTAAAAAATAGACTTGAATAAAAGCATGTTTTTGTCATCTTGATGTTTTTGATGCACTAAATAAACAAGAAAATGTGTTTTTTTTTCACTGAGTTGGGTTGCATGGCCACAAAATAGACTATTATTTGGCTTGGAGGAGCTTCTTCCTGTTTGTTTCCATGGAAATATATTCCTTTAGCTCAGGGGATTACAACCTTTTTCCCCGGAGAGTCATTTTTGCAAAACAAAACTTACCATGAGCTACTATTTTTATTTTTTCACAGTCAAATTGAGCCTATTTGGGGTACAGTTAGGTGCCTATAAAACATTAACCAGTATTTATTAAAGTTAAGCATCTACAATTGCATTTACAATGAAGAATGCAGTATGCAATTGATCCAATTTGTATTATAAAGTGTTAGATGTATGATTACAAAGGGAGCTACAGGCCTCTGGAGAAGAAAATATAGCTAATTTTTCACATTATGGCATAACACAGTCATCACCATCAATGAATTTCCAAAGTATGTTTTTTCTATTGAATTGTGAAGTTGACTTTTCACCTCCAGAGAAATACAGTGTGTTTTAATGTGTCTGTTAATTATATATTCAATCAGTTTTTTTTTTTTTTTTGCTGTAAGTCTGATTTCAAACTAGACAAAGTTTGAACATTTATGGAACAACTTTTTATATGCAAGCTTTAACTGATAATGAAAACAAGAATGAAGGCTAAACTTATTTCAAGCAAGACTAAAAACCTATTCGCTTAGCATTCAAAGGTGTTCTATGTAACTATAAAATGCCATGATGTGGAACATTTCAGACAAAACATTACATCTTCATGAAGACAAGCAGACATAGGCCCTCCTCAAGAAAAGTGCATCTTTCTATTCAGTCTATTCATCATGTTGTAAGAACGCTAGCAGCCTTTAGCGTGCAAAGTGGCTTCAAGTGACCTTGTTATCATCATCATCATCAACTCGCGTTAGCCGAAGCCCACACCTCTGACCTTAATGTCACATCTCCACGGCAGCTGGCACCCTTAGCCCCCCTCCCTCTCTCTTTACACCGCCCCACCCACCACAACTCCCCTCTGCGGTCATCACGCTTTCCGGCCCCTTGACACACTGTCCAATCTCTGTCACGCGCCGGCCAAGACCCCGTTAATGTAGATAGATGACGAGTTAGCAGCCAGAGATAGCAGTTGTCACCAGTGGACAGTAAAGCAGAACAACTTTCTTCTTGGTGGGGAGGAAGAGAGGAAGGGGGGTAGCTGGCTGGCACATTTTCCGCAGCAGATGTTAGGTCTCCTGGAAAAAGTACAACAAAGCGTCGTCAACCCTAGACACCTTTTAGATCGTCCTTTCTTAACGAGCTACGACGCTTTAATGAAATGCAAGAAAGGCCAATTAAAAGTAGCTGCTGTTTGGTTTGTTTTGACAGTGGCAGAAGGTGAACGCTTCAAAATAGCTGCTTGTTGCTGTAGCTCGGATAGAAACTCTGGATAAATGAACAAAGCAGTGCCAAAATGACTATTGACGGACTTTAAATACAAGCGACCTTCTTCCAAAAAGCTACTATCGGACAATTTAGATCAACACAGCTCTCTTGTCACCGGTTTTTGGACAAACACCAGTGAATTTAAGCACTTCCTCTGATCCTTGGCTTCTCTCCGGCCTCTTCCAATATTCAGCCTTTTAAAATACAGGAACCTTTCCAGGAATTCGCAATAGCGCTAACACGGACCAGCTGAAAAACACCTTATCCTTATGAGTTTGGAAGTAGTGGAATTTGAAACTCTCGTCCAACACCTTTCTGCCTTTAAAGGAGAAGTGTTATAAGCTTTATTGGGGATGTCTGAAATACTTGGACACATTGCTGTTTCATGGTTCTTGCAGTGGTGAAATCGCTCTATATATGTAAATATAGGTATAAACTGCTGCATCAAATTGTAAGCATTTTCAGCTGTTCGCCAAAGACAACATGTCTTACATTTAAAGTTGCATATTTAGGCTCTGTTGTGCTCTCAAACCTAAAACTCCCTGTTCCACCTTGTAATGTCATTATACAGGAAGTACTTTATTGTGTTTCTAAACTTGATCCATGGTTAATTCACTGGGCAAATATGAAGCTTTTTTTTATCTGATTCATTCATTTTTGTAGTAAAAGATATTGGCAGACTTTCAGTGGCAATTACAACTTGACAAAACATCAAAATAATACAAACTGACATATTTTTTGCCTTGTTCTTCTCTTTGTAACATCCTCCCGACAACTTTTTTTTGACATCTTAAACATCTTTGACATCTCAGGAGATCACACAAGGAAAATAATCCAACTGTTCTTTCCTGATATTGGTCAGAGGATTTCAGAGATCTGTCTAAGTGCAGATAATGGACATTTGGAGAAGAGTTTATAGATAGAGGGAAAACAGTATTAGTATAGAAAGTATAGAAATTATAAACAATAAATTTAGGTTTGTAAAGCATCAAAATGTTTGATCTTTTCAATATATTATAACTGGTAAACTTAACAGAAAAAGTATACTCTTTGTAAATTGAGCCAGCAATGTGACTCATAAAAAATTGGTTCAAATCTCCAGAGCCATATTTTGGACATACTTATTTTAGTACAATACAGACAAAACAAGTCCAACTAACTTAGCTTTTACAACTAATGAACAAAAGATAAAATTCACAACATGAAGTAAACACCGAAAGAATCACTGACTGAAGTTTTCTATATCTATTTATAAAAGAGCTAAAATCAGTCGAATGCATCACCTTTGCTCAAAATTCTAAAGACCGTAAAGAATTACCTTTCACCTCGCAGTGGGTATCAACATCAGACGCCTAGAGGTATACCATTTAAACCAAACGGGAAAACAAGTAGAACAGCTGTAGGTGTTGTGATTCACTTTTTTTTTTCCAACATGGAAGCAGAGAATAGACTTCGGTTACTGGAAACGTCTCACACCTCATGAGTAATCCCTATCAGCAACTTCTTTAATGCTATTCCCCAACCCAGAACTTGTTTGTTTGCTTCCTTCTAATTCATGGCATGCACGTCCTGCTCGAAACCAAGGACACGGTGTTGGTAATATTTGCGACACCCTTGGGGATATTGTAGCTCTGTCGGCGTTCTGTAGATAATAAGATCGCCCAGGCTTTCTCGCCGCGTAGAAGGATCTAATATGTGGCTTTGTGAGGTTGTGCTAGGTCATGTTTCCCGTTCAAAGGCTGCTGTCTATTCTTTTTGATAACACGTTGCCAGGCGCCGGATCAGCTCATCTGTTGTTTGGCTGTGATTTCGCTGCTCCTTTGGGAGGTGACATTCTACCCAACGTACACAATGAAAGAACATATGTAGCATTAGAACTCAAATGATCGGCTTGAAGCAAAGAGTGAGGTTGTAACTGATGATTAATGCGAAGAATCACACGATGTTCGGAAGTCTTTGTAGAAGTGTAAATTGGTTTGTGGGTTTTATAACTACTAGGATTACTCATAATGGATAAAAATAGGAATCAAGCAAGACTGGGCAATAATCGAACTAATTTGATTAATCCGAAACCCGAAAAAACCCTGATGTGGAAAAAAAGCCAAATCGTAAAATCAAGGTCATTGCACTGTGACCCAGCATGCGCCCTGTGTGGACAACTTCAGCGACTCTTACAAAGAACAGACAAATCAAAACCTAGCATCTGTTTAGTGACTTGCGTAAAAACAGCCACAGTTAACTCTTGGAAGAGGTTCATATAGTTTAATCTGCAAAGTTAGAGTTTGTTATTTCTTCGTGGGTCAGTGCGACTACTGTCAGCGCTCAGTCTCGCAGAGATTTTCTGAAAAGGTCCCGCTCAAAATCTAGCGTCTTTTTGATTTGTTTTTACTGTGTTACAAGAGTCGCTTTCATGTGTTTTTTGTGAGGTTTCCTCCGATAAGTTAAAGCTTGGCAGTCCACTGCTTGTCTCCTCCGGTCATCTCTTCCTAAAGCAACAAGTCCCACACCTTTCCCCAGATGCAAACTATTAGATATAAAAGAACAAGAAATTGTGATAATTTTTGTAGGGCTTAACAGAAGCAATTGTTTATAACCTGGAGTAGTAGGGCTGGGCGATCTGGGAAAAATTTTGATCAATATGAGAAAAAAACTATTTAGAAAGATGCCATTCATGAACATAAACAAAAACTTTTAAAATGTTCCATTTATTTGATTTATTTTCTGCCTCAAAGTTTGATTTTTGCTCGAAATTACACATTTTTACTGACAAAAGATTGGTTTTCGATCGTACGATTCAAAACCCGCCACCAAATAATTGACGATTCGGTTCGATTCGATCACTCGATTTTTCGATTAATGGCCCAGCCCTATGGAGTACTAAAGCTATAAATACTTTTAATAAAAACTAAAACAGGTTAAGTTCATTAGCTCATTTATACTATTTTAAGAAGCTTAAAAATATTATGAGCTTAAATTAAAAAGCAATGTTACAATTGTTCAATCAGTTTAGTGAGCAGGCAGAGGATCATCAAGTTTTAGCTGAACAGAATGAACTAACGAAAGTAGGTGTTTTCTTGAACAAATACTTTGGTAAACGTACTCAACAATTGTAATGTAATCAGCGAGCAATGTGTATATACAGTATCTAGATAGGACTGGGCATTAAATTGAAATGTTGAATTGTCAGTTGTTTGGTTGGAGGTTTCAAATTGAAAGATGAACAACCAATCCTTTGTCATTAAAAGTTGAAGTTTTCATTCAAAGCGCGATTGCAAACTTTGATTTCGTCTCCGTCCTCATCCCCACTTAGCGCCGCTCTCGACTTCCTCACTAAGACCACTTAATCCACATAAAAAGTTCCAGTGTCTCTCGTAGCATTTGTGGACTTTCCCATAAGCCTGCTAATACACTTTTGGACAGATGCCTCCAGCAAAGAGAGGTTATATAGAACAACAGCCACACAAATGCCAAGCAACAGCCCATGCCAACCCTTGCAATACGGCGCCAACGGGACCGGAGATAAGACCATGGGCACAGTCGGCACCAGAGGAGGCACAAGATGGCACTTCTCGCTCCCAGCCTGCGACTTGGAAGCAAGCTGCGCCACGGAGAGTATATTTGGGTGTAGGATGAGAGAGAGCAGGGGAAGAAGGAAGTGGGGTTGTAATTTGGAAGTTTAACCCGTCACGGCCCATATGTCGCAGCCTGGCACTGTGAAAGCTGAGAGGTACAACGGGTGAAGCGCTGACCCGGCTTCACAAATTGAACTGTTTTTTCGAGGTCAGTAGTCCTAAGAGAAGCCAGGGGAGGAGATTATGACCTATTTTGGTTTGGTTTTGTTGAGGGTTTCTATTTTTATTGGCCAATGTTTAGATGTCATCGCGATTTGGCTTTTGATTGTGTTCAATGGTAATGATTTCTTTAGTTGATCAATGACAGTTTAGTTTCAATATTTTTCCTTGAATTTCATAAATGCAGCTTTTAATCATTGTCATGTACCCCAAAAAATAGCCAAGTTTCTTCCTCCAAAGTTTAGTCTTCCACAACTTTTACTGACAGAATTGGATGTAAATGTCTTAATTAAAGATCCGCTCTGTAGCTTCAAGAAATAAATATATTTTGAAATAGGTTTTCTTGTATTGAATAAATACTCTACGTTTATCTGAGCAGACTAAAATGGCCAGGAAGACTTGTTCTTTGTGTCGTTTATGCACGATTACTTCAAAGAGCTTTACAAAGCATATGATATAAAATGTATTCATTAACCATGAAAAAGGCGCAAGGTATGGTTTTAGTTTTCTACTTCCATAGAATTGTGAATTGAACTGTCCACCTCCAGAAAGTTATATTACTTTAAAACCCAGCTACTTAATTGCTAATTTGATGTTAAATTTGGTTGATTACACGGTCGTGCAAATATTTTTTCCAATTATCCGTGCACAGAGCCTACCAACGCTTGGTTTGTAACAGTCTTGGGTTTGTAACTGTCATGATAAAACAAAAAGAAAATCAGGTAAACAGTGGTTGAAAAGCAGAAAAAAAGGAAGACTGTAGCTTCTCTTATTTATTACAGACTTTGGGATTATACACTGTTGAAATAATTACACTTTTCTTCCTAAAAACCATGTCTGTCTTTTGATGAGGATATAAATAGCAGTTACAATGTCATAAATCTCTAAATAGATTATTGAAGCACTACTCTGTTGCCACGACAACAGACGACACAACAAAAATTTAATTGTGTTAAACAAAAACTCCAGAGATGAATCTGATGAAGTCTGTGAAAATCAAAAAAGTGCATTTTCTCCATTGTGTGTCACGTTGCAGTCATCAATGTTTAGTAGCATTTTTCAATAAAAATTATCAAATTTATAACATCAATGATATTTTATGCCCTATTCAGACATTGCCATATATCCTGTTGATACCTAAATTATAAGCCTACAATTGCAATTTTCCCATGAACTAAAGCTTCAAACTCCGCCATTGATAGCCAAGTAAATGTAACTGTGAGCATAGTTAAAAATAGCGACTCCATCTCTCCATTATTCTCTGTAAATCCAAGGGAGTCTGAAAATCATTTGTGACTGACAAAGAACATCTGTCTGCCTCCTCCTCTCCTCGACGCTGAGAAATATCCTGGCGGAGACAATAACATGGGCCACAATCTTTTTTTTCTCCCCCCTTTTATAAACCCTGCCAGCTCTAATGACGTACTCATCACCCCGTCCAGACTCCAGACAACTGCTTGTTATCATCCGTTATCAAATGTTCTTTTGGTAATGCGAGGAATCACCCAAGTCATTAAGCTTTCTCTCCGGGGGCGGGACTGGAAACTCCCAAGGATTAGTTGCTGTAGCGATATTTGACTGGTGAGAATAATCCGTCCCGCGCGCTGGCACATGCTAATTGTCCTTGGAGACACCTTAGCGGGTAAACACGTTGTTATTGCCGTTAAAAAAGACGCAAGATTCAGACTGAATTGCTATTTGTGTTGAAATTAAGATTAAGAACTTCGTCTGTCCCATTGGGGGTTGTTTTTGCAGATGGTACATTAAATTAGAAGTGATAAAAAGTTTATTATGGAATGACAGACGTAGATTATGTGCTGTGCTTTTGTCTGTGAATTCACATTGTGTGTTTAGACTAAACTGTAAAAATCCATAAGGTCAATAAGTTAAATTTACTCAAATCTTTGTGTTGATATAACTTGGTAATGTGAGTCAAAGATGTTCAACTTTTGCATGACAGAGAAGAGAGAAAGAGAGGGAGAGGAGAGAGAGAGAGAGAGAGAAATTTGAAGAAGAAGAGAGGCAGAGAAGGAGAGAGTGTGAGCAAGAGAGAGGAAAAAGAAGAGAGTCAGAGAGAGTGTAAGAAGAGAGGGTGAGAGAGAGAAAGAGAGAGTCAGAAATAGATAGAGGGAGGAGAGAAGACAGAAGAAAAGAAACAAAGAAAGGAGAGGCAGAGAGAGTGTGAGGGGGGTGTGAGAGAGAGGGAACAAGAGAAAGAAGACAAATTAAAAGAGGAGAGGATAGAGAGCCAAGAAAGCATGGAACCGAAGAGAGAGAGCGACAGAGAAGAAAAAGAAAGATGGGCAGATGGAGGAGACAGTGAGAGAGAAAGAGGGAGAACAAGTAAGGAGAAAGTGAGTGAGAGAGGAGAGCGAGTGTGAGCAAGAGAGAGAAAAGAGAAAGAGTCATAGAGAAAGTGTGAGCAAAAAAGAGAAGAGAGAGAGAGAGACGAAAGGGAGAGGGAAAGAAAAAGTCAGAGAATGTTAGTAAGATAGAAGAAGAGAATAGAAAGGGAAAGAGAAGCAAAGAGAGGGGAGAGAAAGGTGGGAGAGAGAGATGGGAGGACAAGAGAAAGAGAAAAAACAGAAAAAGGGAGAGAGGGAGAGGAGAGAGAGTCAGAGAGAGCATGTGTTAGAGAGAGATCAACAGAGACAAAAGGAAAATTGGACAGCTAGAAGAGACAGTGAGATAGAAAGAGGGAGAGCAGAGAGAGGAAAGAGAGTGTGAGCAAAAGAGAGAAGCGAGTGGAGGGCAGAGAGCGTGAGGAAAAGAGACAGAAGGAAGAGAGAGGAGAGAGAGAGAATAACAGACAACTCACATCCATGACTTTATTTAACATTAAACTTTGCATTTAGAAGCTGCCAGTGCTCTTTCCCTCCAGACTGATTCTGTGCTATGACTTTGCAGATAAGTTCAAACAGGTGCACCAAGTCCAAGCTGGATTTCTCAAGTGTTTTTTTTTCTCTTTTGCAGACCTCCGCGTACACTCACAATTAGGCACTCAATAAGCCATTAGCAATGGTTCGGCTCAGTTACCGCAGTAACAGTTTTCAATTATTATTAACGACGTATTTGATGGATGGATGTTTGCTAGCGTGAACTCCGAGAGGGTTTTCAAGCATCAGCGGCTGTTGCTCGGCCTTGGATATGATGGAGGTGGCATTTCGATTGAACCGTGTTTAAATAAACATCGCATTAGTCGGTGGTTAGGGGATTCATGGGAAAGCAGCATGTGACCAGTTTAAAGTCACAAAATATTATTGGATTAGTTTCAGATTTGAACTGTGATGCCAAACTTGTAGCTTGCTGAATCAAAATCAGAAAAAAAACATTAGGAAGTTGCGTTGGTAATTAAATTAAATATGCCTTTGGTGTAAAATATTAGGCCTAAATACGCTATTTGTATTCAGCTTATTCTCTCCCGCCCACTTTTGTTGGCAGCACACTTCCTGTTTGTTAAGGTAGCTGACATGTTTGTCTTTTGGGGCAATCTCAAATAGATATACTGACAGCTTATTCCAGGGCGCAATAAGGTGATTAGCCTTGTCAAATTGAATAGACAAAAGAAAGGCTATAAACAGCTTTGTAACCTCCTATTCAGCATTAAATTATAATACTGTGTCTGAATTACAATTAAATTCATCAGAGTTAAGAAAAAAATTAGATGGACTGTGATGCATTAATGAAGGTTTGCAATTAATCACAATACATTTTGTCAGATTTTATTATTGGTCAATTTTGAAACGTATGAAAACCTTGTGGTTTCAGCCAAAATTTTCTCTGTAGGTGGAGACATATTCAGTAAAATTGTTGTACGTATGATTGGCAACATTTAATCCAGTTCTAACTTCTCAACCATGACCTTTTTATAGACCTCATGTAAGAAGGCGTATGCAGTACCTGTACGACTACATATGCAAATGCCAGGGCTGGGACTGTACACATTTGTCACATTATTATATCATGACAATAAGCAGGGTTCAATATGGTTTGATTGCATTTTTAATAGACTGCCATACTTAATATATAGTATTGCAATTTGATTTTAATAAGTAATGATAACTTTACCTTCAACAAATGAATGAATGAACCCTCACTGAATAATTCAGAGATTCAAAGGTAAATATATATTTTTTATTTAGTTTTATTCGTGTTTTTTAATTGTTGTCCCCTTTCTGATTTTTTGCTGCTTGTTTAAAAAGAAAGAAATAATTCTAAACGGTCTACATGTTTTGCCCATTTAACTAATGCATTCTGAGCTTCTGATTTGTGTTTTAGCTTTTTTCCCAGCTATTAGGATTGTGGCATGTCAGTATGCTAACAGTAGTTAGCCACGATGCTAACAACAGCAACATACAAGCTTAGTGGAGTTTGGTGAACAAACAGGACATTATTAGACGTTGTCATGGACATTGCGGACTAAATTCAACCTGAATAGAAAATATCTGTACGAGATTAATTTGAAGTTATTTTATTGTAGAAAGTGTGATATTGTCCCTTTAACAATGCTTTTCTGATTGTAACATCATCAAAGTACTTTTAATATAGACTACTCAGACAAGATGTCATTTTCCGATTAGCTCTACAAAACCATAATAGTATTGTGTCCCAGTCCTAATAAGTGCAACATTTGTCATTCATATTCTACTAACTTTTAAGTATCAACAAATCTCTACAAGCTTTGCCTAAATTTCAGCGTGCCATGATCCGGGCTGATTTCACGCACTAAAAGGCATTCTTTCATCCCCCTAAAGTGCAAACTATGTGCTTAGATGCCGTTAGCAAAGCCCAATTCATGTCAGCTGTATAAAAGGCGGTTGTCGCACAATGAGCCTAACGGGCCAGACACCCTTGGGTGCTTGGGGATTTGGCATTCAAAAGTGGCTCGCCTTAACTCCTGGAGGCTTTTCTCTTTTGACTCTTCTGTCCCTGTGACGTTTTTATTATGCAATACCTCACAGTTTATAGCTCATGAATATTCACAAAGAAAAAGGAGGGTTGCAGTTTTCTAAGAAGTAGGCGGAGCTTGTGGTTGCAGAGGGATACGCCCGCACATAGCAGCTCATCTCCTAGGCTCCTCTACTTTAAAGGTTGCTTGGAGGTCAGGATTTGTGACAGCAGCTGCCCGCAAGAATTCGGGGAATGAACAGGTGACATGTGAACGCCTCCTCTGTTAGGAGAAGGCACCCTTGGTTGTTGTCATTGCGGTTTTGGCCCAACTTTCTCAGACGCTGTAATCCTAGACGCCGATTTCGGGGGAAACAGCTGAACGACCACTGTCACTACGCGGATCATCCCTTTCGCTTTTCCAACCCCAAAGTCCTACAGTGCAGAAAATGGGTTTAAAGTTTTGGGGGTGGTTGTCAGAAAAAAAAAAAAAAGGATTTGTGACTTGGGAGAGAAGTGGAGAATGAATAACATGAGCTCACTTGCTCTGCTGCCTTCATGTAAGAAATTCTTAGTACAAGTTTTAATTCTACCTGTGTTTAAACTCTCAGCTTTTTCAGTGTAATTAGTCTATATTAGATTATTTACATCCCACTAACAAATTGAATATTTTTCAGTCTCATCAGTGATTGATATATCATTTGTCCAGTATTTACATGTTTATTCTCCTTGCTCATTGAACTTAAAGCTTATGATATGGAAGGATTACTGGGTGAAATTACTGGGGAAACTTCTTTGATAAAAACAACTAAACAGGACAAGAGTTTTGATTAGTTTAGATTAGGTTTGAACAGTGTTTTTATCTGTGTTTCACGTGAATGTAACATGTATGGGTTGTAGTGTCGAAATTCTTTCACAAATGTTGATTTAGCAGCATAACTTTTGTTGTGGTTAGCTGACAACAGTGCTGGCTACTGTGCTGCTAGCTTGTGTCAATCAACCGGCCGCAGCTCTTTCTGCTAACTTGTTGCGTGCACATCCCCTGTGTGGATATAGTATAAATAATGATTTGTTTTTACTTTAACATAATTTGGTAGACTAATACCTGTTGTAATATATGGTGACATGCTAGCTTTACATGTATCAAGAACTTGCCTGTGAAAAAAGTTTGAAAATATATTGAAAATAAACACAAGTAGAGTAGTAATCTAAGCTAATGACATCACACTAATACATAAGCCTGTAAACCTAAATTTAAGTAAATAAAAGTGTTCCTAGTGTGATGTTTTTATTTAGTAAAAGATGAAGAAGTAAATGTTGAATCCTAAAACATGGCTAAACCAGACTGAAATTTGTACAATAATAATCTTAGCTTAATTTTTGTGAATTGAGCAGTTCAGGACAATCGTTTGTTTTGTTTTAATATATGGTTGTAATACACGCAAACACAGACAATACTCGCCAAATTGAGCTATATCGGTTCATCATTTGGAATACTATAATAGCAATACTCAACAGCTAGTATCTTAGTATTTTGGTTTTGCATTAGCAGGCAAAAGTTGTTAAAAGTAATAAACCTCAGATATATCTCTCCTAAAAGTCCAATTTAAACTAGATATCATTGCAACAGGTTTTATGTTGAAAAAACATTACATAAATATGACTAAAGTTGATCTTTTTTCTAACAATTTCATAAATAATTTTAATCTATATGAAAAATGTATGAATAAACTGCAATATCTATGTCAAAAATGTCAGTCATTTGTTGCTGTAGCATGCCTTCCTTAGCATTGGCATCAACCTTTTTTAATTTCTGATTCTGAACTTTGAAATGCTTTACGACTACACTAATCTGCCGGTATAACGCTTACACATACCCCCATAGATGTCCTCACATTCCACTCTTTCCGACTAGTGAAGCATGCTCAAAACACTAAGCTGCAACGCACCAGTCACTTCAGAGGCAGCGGTACTCAGCAGTGCAACCGCGGTGACCTGTGCACAATCCCAGAAGGGTACACAACCAGCACTGTACTGCGCCGCCATCAATCTCACTTTACACCTGTTAGCATTTAAATCACACTCTATGAAGGTCACTGCCTCTCTAAACAGCCTCATACAAAGTTGTCTACATTGCGGCGCCTGCGGTATAGATGATGGAATAGTACGTCGGGGAAAAAAAAAAACTTTATATGCAAGAATGGAGTTTGCCGGGAGCTGTTGGGTCTCGAGGCTAAGTGGCGTTCTTTCCGCGGTAAACATGCGCACTCCTGAATGACTAAAGTAACATTAGCACATCTAATCTGCCAACCTATTAAGAGCCTGTTAGAGTCATTTGAATAAGGTGATGTTATCGTGCCGACCATTATGATTTTATCTGTTTATCTTGGGGCTTATTAGCAGATTATCATGTGTTTTAAGAGCCTGTCAATCAAGTTTTTAAGCAAGAAGGCCATTGACCCTCTCCCGGGTGCAAACGAAATTCTTCACAGTTCACTATGTCGGCTTTAAATCTAGGAAATGGGTTTGCATTGTGTTTGCATTCGGGCCTAATTGGATATAGTGGAACAAAGAAATCGGTGCAGTGAACCCTGCTGGGAGCTCAACCTTGAAAGCCTAAACTGTTTCTTTGTATGTAGTTTTAAGAAGTCTGCTGATATCTGCTTCAATTTGCTGTTCACACTTTGCTGTCACATAAGTTAGCAAGCAAAATAGCACACAGTCAATTGAATTTCCGCACGGAACAAGTAGCAGAGCTCGAAGCAGCAGTCAAGACGTCAAGTTAGCTTGTAAAAAACGTCCTAATGTGATAATTGCGTTTGAAGTCTGAGTTAGCGAAGCGTGAATGCTCCCCCCAAAAAAGTTTGCTTTCATTGCCAGGATATGCGTCTTGTTGCGTATCCAGAGAAGCATGGCAACATCTTCCAGTAGCTGTCTCGAGCGGTTTGTCCAACCATATTCATTTGTCACAAACACAACTTGCTGTCAGTTTCCTTTCCGCTCAGCTTTGCCTATTTACGTTACAAGAAATCATGCAGATGTAAGCAGTATATCGGGGTTTGACAAATTGAGCAAACAAGCAGTGACATCGGGTAAATATGAACTGTGTGCGGATGTATATTTTGGCTCGGGTGGGGATAGTGGTGTATTCATGCTTTACTAATAGGATTGCAGGCCAAGGCGCGTGCCGGACACAGGCAGTGGATGTAGTGGGGTTTTTAAAAAATGGGGATCAGATGGTCAAAGTGGGGGGACAGGAGGGTCCAGCTTTGCCCCCCTTTTTTTGACTCATCCGTCTGGACAGCAGTTAGCCAGCGCCACAAGCCAAGAAACTCCTCCAGAGGATACGCATAAATTAATTAGTCCGCTCCGAAGGCAAGTGAGAGCGGGGAAGTTGTTGTGTTTACATGCGGACTTTTGTAAGATCATCACCACGAAGCCTTCTAGCTAGATTTCAGCATAACTTTTAATTAGCCAACATGAGATTCGACTAGTTTTGCACATTTACAAAGCTACATTTGTAGAGTGTTAGTCTTGACAACATTTAGGCCAGTCCTAGTTTGCCTTTGAGTATTCCTAATAAACAAAGATACATTTGTAAGGTGTTAGATTTGACAACAAAGAAAATGGTGTGCTATGTTTGCTAAATGCTAATTAGTTAAGGTACATTTGTATCATATTCAGTTCAATGTTTACTCGTAGTTAAAACAGATTAGCTTATCATGTTTGCTAAATGTGAATAAACAGAGCTACATTTGCAAGGTTTTGACAGAATTTACTTCTAGAAAAGGTTATCTTAATGTGTTTGCTAAATGCTAATTAGTAAAAATGCCTTTGTAGAGTTTTAATTTTGACAACATTTACTCCTAAAACAGATCAGCTTAATGTGCAATAAACAATTTGTAAGGTATTCGCTTTTGGGAACTGTTAGTTGTAGTAAAAAGTTTAGCTTAACGTATTTGCTAAATGCTAATAATCCAGGCCACATTGTAACTATTCAAATTGACAACATCTACTCCTAGATTAGCTTAACATGTTTGCTAAATGCTAATCTATTTTTCAAATGGTTTATGGTTCTACTCTATATTACCTTTAACAACCCCCCCCCCCCCAAATAAAGGTTTTATTTTTTGCGTTTGCATTTAAATAAATTGCAGAGTGACAAGCTAATATTGCTAACCTATTGCTAGCAGAACCAGAAATGCTTTTAACTTTTTATATGACTTTTAATAGTCACATGAACCTCACTTAAGCTTCCATATCTGGCATTATCAGTTTAAATATATAACTTGCCATACCACTTTTTATACCTTTTTATTTTTTTCTACATTTGCATTTTGCATTCACTTATCAATTCCCCCAAAGTCTCCCCCTGCATGTAAACATATTGACCAAACCAGCTCCACCAGCCGACGAGCTCCTTCTCCAGAGGGTTAGCTGTGAATTAATTAGTCAAGTGAGAGCTGGGAGCAGTGTGTGGCTGTTGTGATGTCATAAAAGGTCAATGGGACAAAAGCGGCAGGACTAGAGGGGTTGCTTTTGGGGTTGGAGGGTTTGTGATCAAGGCATTGACAACAGGTGGTGCAAAACCTCCCTCCCCCCATCTGTAAGGGCTAATGACAGTGCAGCTCAGGGTTTAGGGGGGTCGCCTCCAGAACAATAAGCCCTCATCACTCCAACCGTCGTGTCCAAATCACCCCATTATCTTTGCCAAGGCCTCCAAAAGTCCAGCCAAACCCATTTACTGTCTGCATACAACGCCGCATCTCTAGCCTGTAATTGTCAACTTACACAAAAGTGCAAACACGGAATAAATTAAAATGTAAAGCAAGATTGTAAATGCGCCTAATGGAGGTGGGTGCTGATTTAATTCACATAAGGTCGCGCTGGAGGTCTCGCTTTGCATGGCGGTATTGGTTGGAGCACCTTTTTATGTGGAAATCTCGCACAAACAATTTATAAAAGGGCTGCATTTCAATAGCCTCCAGTATCAGATGAAATGATTTTTCATAGAATGCGCTGCGTCGAGACCTGGGATGAAGTCTGTCTGGTGCTCTTCCTGGCATTCGGATTAGGCTGTAATTAATGGAAGGGTCATTAGCCGAAGTCTTCCAGGATGCAAATGACCCCCTGTTTGGTGCTCATTGAAGTTGACAATAGCCCTGTGGCAAAACAGCATAAGGGGTTGTGTGGCGTGGGCGTGCTGGAGCAAAGCATGGGCCACAAGATGACAGGAAGTGCCTTTTTTCACACTGATAAGACACAAAGCAGCTCTTGAGACCTGTTTGGTGGGATGCTTTATCTATTCATTGCTGAAAATTAGGCGACCTCAAGGCGTTTTCGTTTATAGTGTGGGTAAAATGCAATGGCAAATGTTATTGAATTGCAGATTTTATTAGGTGAAGAAGCATTGGATGAACATTGAGCGATCTCTTGCTTGCTATTGATTCATTTGGAAGAGAAGAGGTTTAGCATATCAATTGCAAGCTGCTCTAAAATTAGGGCTGCCAAAAGTGTGCATGTCCAAATGGTAATCGATGCCAAAACTGGTATTGACAATGGATGCGTAGTTGAAATATTGATCATGAGTTACAATACGAAGAATAAATTTCACTTTTGTGAATAGTTTACAATAGACTAACTATTAGACAAGATGTGAATTTTAAAAGAAGTTGTATTTGTTTTCTGTTCTAGCATTAAATGGTCCTTTTCTGTGGTAAATTAATTGCAAAGTTTCTCTTTTAATACTTGAATTTGTTCACATTTTAATTAAGAAAAAAGACAATGAACTAATAAAAGAATACGATATTCACCATAAGATATTTTAAAGCAAGTCTGGATTATCCGTTTTTAATGGATAATCTACCGTGGCTTCCGTGGGTGCACGGTAGCCAAGTGGTTAGAGCTCTGGCTTCCCAACAAGGAGGTCGTGGGTTCGACTCCCGGGTAGGGCTGGGCGATATTGACAAAAATTAATATCTCGATCTTTTTTGGGCATATCTCGATAACGATATTCAGACGATTATTACATCAGTAGGCTGCGTTTCAAAAGAACGTTATAATGTCATAAACATAGACAGTGAACAAGATTTCTAATTAATACCACTGCACTACCATGAAATATCTAAAAGATAATTTCTATTTCAGTCTGGTGACTTCCATAAGTGATTAGACCCATTCGCTTTTGTATTACAACAACAAAAAAATTGACTTTCAACTAGATTTATTTGTGCTGCAAACATCTGTGTGAAGTAATATTGGTCTGGAAAACGCTGTGATGTCTTGTAAAATGTGAAATGTTTGCAAATGAATCACTGAAGTGCAGAATGATTACATTTATAACCTAAGTTAAAAGTTACTAGCACCATTTTTATCAATTTTCTCTTCTTAAAATAATTTCTACTATAAACAATATACTCAATATTCAATTTTTGGATATCTTGAAAACAACATTCACGATATTATCTAAAATTCGATATATTGCACAGCTCTACTCCCGGGTCGGACCATACTAACATCTCACGATCTCTCTGGGTGGAGTTTGCATGTTCTCCCCGCGTCACCGTGGGTTTTCTCCAGGTACTCCGGTTTCCTCCCACGCCAAAAACATGCATGTTTAGGTTAATTGGGCATCACTGTAAATTTCCCTTAGAGAGTGAATTAGAGAGTGAATGGTTGTCTGTCTAACTCTGCGACGAGTTGGCCACTGTCCAGGGTGTTCCCCGCCTAAGGCCCAAAGTCACTGGGATAGGCTCCAGTCACCCGCGACCCCTAACGGGATTAAGCGGTAGAAAATGAATGAATGAATGAATGAATGCAGAAAGTCATATTTCGTTGTCTGTGAAGGAAATTATGGGAATTCAAAATTTGCCTTCATTTGGTCATCTGGTCATTTGGTTTCTTTTGATTATTCGAGTTTCTTGTAATGTTTGCATGTTTTTGAGCTATTCCCTTTTCTCAGCACATGGCAGGCTTTAGAGTTTGTGTATGATTATCTGATTGCTTAATTTTATGATTTTTTTTTTTCAATAATCAGCTGTTCTATTCATGAGAATTAAAAACTCACACATTGAATATTTTAGCACAAAATACATCACATTTCTTCTTCCCAAAGTCTGAACTCTGCTTCAAATGAGGGAACTCAAACTGATTTCTTATTCTCAACAGAATTAGAAATGACACATGTTTGATTAAAGTTTAATTAATTATACAACCCCACCTTTTAAAAGTTGCAACTTTTGGTTAATTTGTCCTATTTAAAATCTCTTGCCCGATTCTATTAAAATTAATGAGCACCTGGTGTTCCTTAATGCCCTACAAATGTTGGATTTTGTTAGCCTATTGGGAATATAGTTTTGGGTCTCAAAAAAAAGAGCACTTTCTGTATACAAAGACTTTTCTAAGTATCTCAGCACAACCCAAGTCTGCAAATAACGGTCGAAAACTCCAAAAAGAAACAAGTCACGCTTTGGAAAACAAATCTTGTCAGCTCATCGCAAACAACACTGGCGAGCGGAGTACATCTGGGGAATTTCACGCATCGCTCATGACAGACAGCCAGCGCCGGAGCCCGACCCCTCGATCAATACGCGGTTCAAACAAATCAATCAGACGCAATCAGGCTGCTATTACCGGGACAGATAAAAAGAGTCAACATTAGAAGAAGTAGTAACTGGGAACGCTATAGTCTTTCTCACTCACTGCAAATAGGCTTTAACTTGTCAAATGAAACCTTTTGGAGATCAGATTGCGAACACTTGAGTTGGTCGTTTGTTCAAAGCTGCCGAACCAATTGCTAAAGCTATTGGGAAAATTGTTATTGAATTGGATGGATTGTCTGTGCAGTTGAAAGATGTATTTCAGAGGTGACTGGGTTTTCTTTGTTACTATCGGAGAACGTTTAATTTTCTTCCTGGACAGTAAAGGGATGTCAAATTGCAAGCATGGCTCTAATTGAAACACACTTTTTGTTCATTACACAGCGAATTCTAATTGGTTCAAAAGTCGTTGTAATTGTTGTAACCAATTTTGCGTGTCGCTTGCTAGTTTTAATCATTTGTTAGAAGCTGGTTGCTGGACAAGAAATGCTAAAGGCTAGTTTCCAAATT
Organism: Mugilogobius chulae; assembly: GCA_038363315.1. Classification (NCBI taxonomy): domain Eukaryota; kingdom Metazoa; phylum Chordata; class Actinopteri; order Gobiiformes; family Gobiidae; genus Mugilogobius; species Mugilogobius chulae. Next base: position 16,338,855 of record CM076399.1, on the reverse strand, counting down.
CTGTTGTGATTACACGCAAGTTTTGTAAAAATCATCACCATGACGAAAGATTTTGTGTCACTTTTATTTATCCAACATGAGATTCAACTAGTTTGTGAAGTGTTAATTTTGACAACATTTAGGCTAGTGCTAGTTAAAATGATTAGCTTTGAATTTGCTTATTCTGAATAAACAAAGCTACATTTGTAAGATGTTTGAGTTGACAACTAAGTAAGACTTAACGCGTTTGCTAAATGCTAATTAATAAAACCACATTTGACAATATTTACTCCTAGATAAGCTTAACGTTGATGAGCATTTGCAAGGTATTCGCTTCATCCATTTTGTTCTAGTAAAAGATTAGCTTAATGTGTTTACTAAATGCTAGCATGCTGCATTTGTAAGGTAGCTCAGTTTGACATTTATTTCTAGTTAAAAAATAAAAACTTAGCGTTAAGTGTAGCTATATGTTCATAAAGCATTTGGAAGGTATTCACTTTTGACAACATTTAGAACTAGTAGAAAGATTAGCTTAGCATGTTTGGTGCTAATAGGCTACATTCGTAAGGTAGCATTTTCAATTTGACAACTTTTACTCCTACTTTAAAAATATAAATAGGCTATACATTAGCATGTGTTTGAATCACTAAATGCTAAAACATTTGTCAAATGGTTTCTAGTTGTATTAGCTATAACCTTTATTGCAGGATGTTTAATTATCTTCTTAAACAGTAAATAGATGCCCATTTGCTAGCAAAACACTTTTTTTTTTCATTATACGGCAAATTCTAATTGCTCCAAAAGTCCTTGTAATTGTTGTAACTGATTTTGCATGGCGTCTGCTCATTTTAATCATTTGTCAGAAGCTAGTTGCTAAACAAGAAATACTAAAGTGGAAAGTGTTTAGTTGCTCCATGCTGTTGAAAATCTTCGTTTGGCTAGTTTCCAAATTCAACATCGCTTTCATCTGGCAATGTTTCAATTAATATTCTCAAACTCTGATGAACTATCTTTAAAGCACTCGGTGGAAAATGAGTATTTGAGTGGCAGGAGAAATATCAGGCTGTTCCCAGTCACTTATGGATAATGTTAAATTAGCATTTTGTTAATTGACACAGTGGTTGTGCAGAATATAAATAAGCGGCTTAGGCTGGTGGCTTTTCCAACCAGAGCCTGTTTAGCATTAGAGATTAGTTGATCTTTTTGAAGTCGAGCTTGCTAATTCATTTGGAGGCGACAGGATTTTGGATTTGCAGAGTCCTTCTTGTACCTGACTGCAAAAAAATACACACATAATGATGAACTTCTTCCTGGAAATGGTGTATTTTCAGCAGACTTTTGCTGTAATCAGGGTTTACAGTTAAGGAAAATTTGGAAATGTCATGGATTTATTAGATTAGATTCAAATTTAATTTCCAGGTCTTGGAAAATTATTGGAATTCCCTGGTTTTGGAAAATTTGAAATTTTTTCGGGTTCAAAATGAAATTGAGGGGTTATGTGCTTGACACCGTCCTGCTTGCGTGAGTTAAGATAGAGAAAGAACATGTTTATAAAAATATGCTTGTGAAATAAAAATTCATTCATTACAGTTACTTTATTAAACTGAAAAAACATTAACATTCTTTGCTCTCTTGTTTGAAACAAGAAGTAAATTCTCTAAATGTGAAAAAAGCCTTTAAATGTTTTAAATTTGACTTTGTAAGGCTTAAAATTGTTTACACAATTTTTATTGAATTATTAATGAAGCAATTCTCGTCGGTTTTTCCAATCTAATTCACTCTGCTGCAGTTTTTGTTGTAGTGGCAGCTGATTGGCGGAGAGGAAATATTGACTGCAGTAGCTAAAGGTGGCTTGTAATACATAAGACTTTCTTTTAAAAAATCTCTCACTCTCAGTAGTGTAACTTAATTGGTGCATTTCCAGACAAATTTTTCAAATGCTCTCTTATTGGATGGTTTGTTTGTTTGCTTTGATAGTAATTATTAGCTTATTCTGACTCTTGATAAAATATAAAAAATATATATATAAAAAGAAGCCACAAATAATGTGAATATTGAATACTGGATGTTATGAATTCATGAGTTAAAAAGTCTTTAAATTTGACATGTCCACCTTTGCAGAAACCCAGCTTAAGTTCAAATCTCTATGAACCCTGTGTAATATTTTCTCGAGGATTTGCGCATATTCGACCTGACTGCAAATGGTAAATACTTGGGCGAACAGCTGTGGAAAAAGGTTATTGATTTTCAAGCCGGGTCGTATTTGTACAAGATTCATTTCTCCTTAAGACGGGCCGCCACCTCCAAGTTAGAAAAGGTCAGCGGACGTGGCGGCTTAAGTCATCCAAGTAGAGCTAAATGGATTTCTTCATCGAGATCCATCTGTTTTGGAGTTTGTTGACAGGCTGGAAAATTGGAACTGTTGCTCTCTCCTGTTCCCCAAACAACCCACCCATCGCCTTTATGATCGAACACCACCTCCCCCTTTTCCATCCACCCCCAAGACAAGCATGATGGCACACTAACCGGCGATGGGGTGCAAAGTGTGCGTGGCACGAGGCGAGACCATCTGCTTTCCAGCTATGTGCACGCGTTTTAACAGGGGGGCAGAAATGGCGCATCAGTTGGGACTAGTGGGGTCAGTGCAAGTGAGTTCGCTAGCAAAGGAAAGACAGCTGCCACACATTGGGTCAGATGACACCAGCAGCAGACAGACTCGTCCAGAAAGCCAGAAGACGCCGATGTCACAAGAAAGACACGACCTTCTGAACCTGAGGGGGGATTGAGAGATAGTGGACCGAGTAAAGTTAGTGGAAGTGAAGATTGAAAAAATAATAAAGATCAGAGAAATATAACCAACTGGACAAGATTATTATAGAGAAACAAGATATTCTGTTTGGTTTGAGCAAAGATATCGCAACGAAAAATACATCTTTAAAGGCCATACGACTGATTGCAATTTTCTAATTTTGACTGAGTTTCATGCAGTAGTCCAATGATGTGATGTCAAATGTTTTCCACTAAGAAAAATGAAATCGACTGATCCAACAGGCTAGAATCCCTCCACATGTCATCGAAAAGGGCCAAGGTGCCTGTCAGCTTGTCATAGGCATTGTTCAAAACAGCAATAAGTAATACATTTCACAGTTTAAAAAGAATATACCCTTTTAAAGCCAACATCAAACGAGTTTTGTCAACTCAGTGAAATGCTCTGGTTTTCTTCTACTTTTAAAAAAAAATCCTCATTGTCTCAAATCCTGATTGAATTGTGACCTTTGCCAACAGATTCCAATGTCTTGTGCTCTAATTAATGAACATTTTAGTTTTCACTTTTTATATGGCCCTCTTTAGTCTGTGTTTTGAATTGTGGCCTTGATGGAAAAAAAGTTTGGACACCCCTAGTTACTAACATTAATGGCCTGATTTGTATTACATGGAAAACTGGCTCTTGCCCACAATCTGACATTATCACATTATCACAAAGTAGAACGCAACCTATTGATAAAACATGTTTCTCAGAATGGGGCAGTTATATTATGGAGGTAAAAGATTATCTTAACTTTTTTTTTACATGGTACATATCTTTAGAGTGCAGTTCCTCTCAAGGTTATTTAATGCTTAAGAAATGCCTTTTAGATTTTTTTTTTTTTTTTTTTTTTTTTTTTACAACAAAAGCATATCACAGCAAAGGAGAAACAGCATCAGGCACTTATTTGTGTTTGTTTATACCTAATTGCAAGCAAACGTAGATATCTGGGCAAGAATAATATTATCATTATACCTTTGCACATTCATATAGTTTGTAAAAAAATGTGTGCATGAATACAACCGCAGTTTTAGATTTGAGATTTGCCCCAGCACTTTGCCGAAGAGTGCAGAGCGGTGTTTGAAATAATGCCTTCTCTTCGCACTGTTTACTCTTCAATGGCTCATTCATATTCATTGTTCTAGGTTGTTGGAGCTCGTCAGACGCCCTTAGACAAAAAAACAAAAAAAAACTCCACCTTCCATTTGAAACCTTGCTTTCAAAAACTACCACCACATCCTCCTTTATCTTATCTCCTCAGCCTGGATCATAAATTCTGACGCTGTGTGGTCCGCTTAAACTTAACAAGCGCTCCTGTTTTTTTCAACTTTGTTCTTTTGTCGGTGTGAACAAGTGTTGTTAAACTTTCCCTGAATTGCTTCATTGTTGTATTCCCATTCACAGGGATGTGCACCGCCGCCATCTCACTCCGCTGGTCAATAATTAATGTCCCGGTCGGAGTATCTAGCCGTTTCGGAGCAGCTATTGTCTCGGGCCACCTCTGCGCCCTTGAGGTCAGTTTGCGCTTTTCCAGATGGGTGGACTACAGTAGCCTGCACCGAAGGGTCATCTCAGGGCAGAGTCGGGGGCTATGCAAGGCTTTAGGGTGAGACTTACAATGGGGCTGCTTAGACATTCTGGGTGACCCTCTTACCCCGCTGCTATAGGCCGCTCCACGTCGGCCATTACTAGATTAAAGTAATCCTCTTTGCAGGGCCAGACAATTGCTTTATTAGCTGACCACACACGGGAGCCACGACCACCTCTGTCAGGGTTTTGTGACGGTGGGGCCCTGGGGGTGCTCGAGGTGGGTGTTACTGGTCAAGGGGGTGGTTAAGGGTGCTCGTTGGAATGGTTCTCTTTAGCAATGCGATATTCAAATGGCGTGATTCCCACAGTGTTCTTGGGAATTCATGGAGAAATGTTGCTTGTTCAGAAGATTAGACAACTTGATCAATAGCTTTTCTTTATTTTGCAGGACATGGGATTAAAAGGCATTATACTATCAACTCTTAAATGTCAAAGTACAAAGTACTGCGCCAAGTCATTCCAGGCTCTGTCTCCAGGATCCTGTCTGTTTTTGATGTATTTCAGTAGCTTGGAAAACTTCAGACGCAGCTTTATACAAGTGGTTGTATAAAATTTTACAGAGATTCAGTTCAATTTGCCAAGCTGAGGTTTCAAGTCGTTATACTTACTAGATTGTGTTTCAAAATGAATACATTTTACCAACTAGTAGTTACATTTTTGTCAGTTATATTCCTTATTTCTGCTATAAGGCTCAAAGATCAGATAATATTAACCCTTGGGTGCTGGGGTAATTTGAAATCTTTCCAGTAAGGGGGATAGAATGTAAGCTCCATCCTGTAGAATCCAAACTGATATTTCTCAGTGTTATTACAACCGCTGGTACAGACTTGAACTGTGAATTTACCAAGCAACTGAAACTTAATAACCTGGCCAGTCGGATGGATTATCTTGTGATAATTGTGAATTCACAAACTCGAGATAATCCATCTACACATACATATTTAGAATAAGCCCGGTTAGAAAATTATCAGAAACAAAGAATCTGAAGAATAGAGAAGTAGAGCCTGGAATAAGCCAAATAAATTTGAGACCTTAATATCATTAAAATAAAAACTAACATAGTACTTAAATGTAATTGTTAAAAACCCAACTTATACTACACGCTAAATGTTGAATTAAGTATAGAGGGTACTTGAAACAAAAAACAGATGGGAACCATCGCTATATAAAGACAAAATTTGACCCTTTCTGAGCAAATTTTGAGCTTAATTAACTCTCATGTTGTCTTCAGTTAAAAATAATAATGTTTGATTTCTTTTAGTCAGATAACTTTGCTGGTGAAGTGTCTTTTGTCAAAGTAAATGTATCTCACTGACAAGGTTGTTTGACTCAATGAAACCAATAGTATTTATATTAATAACTAATACCAGAAGTAGCAAGTAACTAAATACTTTTTACTTAAAACATGTTCAAAAGACAACAACAATGCAAAGAATACATCATAACTGTCCTACAAGTCAGTTGTGGAGTAATACTTTTGGTTTAGTCCATTTTTAGAACTAGAATAAACTCATTTCAACCTGGTATGATCTGTTTTACATGGAAAGCAAATGTTTTCTTTGGTTCTCAGTGCGAAAAGCCTCTGATACAAAATTCACAACAATGAGAGAAAAAAAAAATGACAGCACTGCCAACATTTCCAATCCAAATCATCAAACTACGCCGGATTTTCTGATACACCTGACCAAAATAGCTCTTCTCACTCATCCGCAGACATATTGCTTGAATTATAATCAGATCAGTGTTCGTGGATGCTTGCAAATCCCACTTCTCCCATCGTAGCATGCGGTCCAGATTTCTTCTCAGACGCTTCCTTTTGCCAAACAACTCCCATCGAAATGTCGTTTCATCTTTCTCTTTGCCTCAAGTTTCTAAAGCCACGGTGTCGCTCCAACAGAATAAAAACAAAAATCTTTTATACCACTCCAAAATTCTGTGTGCTATTTGCTGATGGTTATGTTTTCGGTCAAAGCGACATGTCTGTGTAAGCTTGTCACTCAGCGTTGAATCAAATGCAAGGATAATTTATTCTGCTTTAAAAAAGGACCAAGAGCCACTCATGCTGAATTAAGTATTGTGAAAGAGTTTGAATATTTCATGAATATCGGGGTTATCTGAAGAGACGAGGCATGTTTCCGTCAATGTCGTTTACATTACAGCCTCCATTAGAAAAGTATGCGCCGTCGCTTGTATGGCAAAGAGACTCAGAGATGAACCGCAGGACAGATGTCGCTTTGGGTTAGCGATGAAGCTAAAGTTGTCGTTTCAGATGGAAGTAAATAAACTTGTAAGAGGAAACTTTTCTTAGCAGAGACCAAATTGTTTTAAGGAAGTGAGGTTTTTTTTGTACAAGAAAGCATAGACATTTTTAATAGCGTATGAGCTTTTTTGCTTAAATATGTCACGCCTTGCAGCCCAGTTCATTTCTATTGTGGTTTAAAGATGTGTTAATATTTATGTTTATGTTTATTTTTTAACTTACCCCAACCCCAAACTTACCCAGTTTAGTAACGGGAAGCCCAAACTTACCCTTTAAAACTAAAGCAAATACACCCTCGTGGCTTCAACCAAAACAAATTTTTTTTGTTTATGTTATGAAATATCGTGTGATTTTTACGTTTTTCTACATCGTGCAGTATATACGGCGTAACATATATACGGAAAAAAGGCATGAAATCGTGGTCATAATACGCTCTCTTTGCATCGTGGTATGCTTTCTTATAATATTGTGTTGGAGAGTTCAAGAAAGAAATTGATGTGGTAGAAGCTAGTATTTCTGTTGAGGTACGTGAACTAAACTCTCGTATGTTTAATCTTTTGTTAATGTGAGTGTAAAGTTATTTTAAGTATATTTTTGTGTCTGTGTCTATTGCGCCTATAAATAATACTTTTGTGCCATATTCTTTACTATTCTCTTTTGTTCGTTTGCACAAAAGCTTCTCTTACATAGAAAAAAAAAATTGAACAATTATTTTGTTAGGGAGTGTTTGGGCCGCGAGACATTCCTTTACTCATAGACACGTGCGCTTATAAACAAGTTTGAGTGAATGTTGATCATTTGTATTGCTTAACTACACCATGTTTTAATTGATTAGAACAAAAAAACATAAATGCATAATGACATTTATTTGCAGGCCTAGTTGGTATTTTCTATTGCGATTAGTAAGATCTTAAACTTAAAAAGTGGCTAAAATTTGTAAGAATTTCTAACAAGTCTTAAAGATACTGTGTAATTGTATGGACTCTAATGTTAAAGTGACTGTCACAGGTTAAACTAGTCATTTCAGCAAAATGACGTTACATCATTATGCAGCTTTTCTAATTCCAATATGGTTTTCAATACTATATCGTGACAAGCTTATTGGCAATACGCGTATCGATACAGGGAGCTGTATTGGGATACGTATCGGCATACTTAAATTCATATAATTTACACTTATGAACCTGGACTGCAGCTTTAAGCTGAAACTGTTGAGCTGAACAATGATTTTGTAAAACACTCGTGTCTAACAAAAAGAGTAGTTTGAAAATACAATATATATGCATTTGACACTTGATATGTATCGTGACCTCTGTATCGAGATACGTATTGTATCAGAAGGCTCTTAGCCTGACGATATTCGAGACCAGAATCAGATCAACTTAAATCTCTCCTATTCTTCTGGTTATTTTCAACATATTTTCAAACATTTCTTCACAAACTTGTTCTTGATACATCAACAGGTAATAATCTACCAAAACTATGTAAAAAATATGAAAAGAAAACATGCCCTTTATTATGTTTCTAATGCGCAATGCCCCTCTTTTATTCAAACAAATGTATAAAACACCCATTTCCTTTTGCCTTTATAACATTTTAAACTCAAATGCCACTGTAACAATGAACCAATGAGTTCATAGCTTCATCTCTTTGACTGATTTGTCATTGAGCGCCCACAGAACTGCCATTCACCTTGACTGCGCTCTATTGGAGATATATTTCAGCTTTGGAGGTCGCACTGTTTATCATCAGCCTCCATTAGAAGAGCAACAAGAAGCCAAATAAATCCTACATTGTGCTTTTTTGATAATGCAGACTTATTGATCCCTGCGAGGAAATAGTTTTTTTTGTTCTTGCTTTTTCCACAGGAGGTCAAGAGTCAGGGTCGGCTGCTTGGTTCTAGCCAGAAGCGAGAAGGAAACACAAGACATTTAGCCCAAGGACATGTCTAAAGAATGGTATGGCAGCCAGAGCCCACATTCTGTTGATGAAAGCTTTCTCTGCTCAGTGAGCTACTTTTTGATGGAAAATCCGAGCACCCGGGAGCTGCAACTTCAATTTTTCAAGAATTACAGTCCAGCCTTCCCAGAGTGTGGTCGGCTAAGGTGCAAGGGCTTGAGGGAGTCATGTGTGTGTATCCCATCAGGAGCTCTGGAGATGAAACGCAGAGATAAAATATTGGCACAAACTGACTCGGTGGCTCATCAAGGCGGGCCATGCCAGCGAGGGTTTGCGGTGGATTAACCTCCGGGCTGCTGGCTGGGTGAGCACAGAGCGGGCTGAGAATGCGCCGCTCAGCCACACACAGGTGAGCAGTGGTCGTGCCCCAGACTGAAGGATTTGCACTCAAATGAGGAGAAGTGTGCGATTGTGCTGGTACATAAAAGTGTGTGCGCGTAAGGAAAACAGCCTTCACCCCCACGGCACTTGTCTCAGGCTGCGTCTCTGTAGTAACAGGTTGTGCTGGGCGGGCACTGGGGGTTTCAATGTGTGAAACTCCCTCTGCCAAGTAGTATTTTAATACCACCCCCCCTCGACTTGAAATATGGCTATTTCAATCAGTTGGCTCTGACATGCCCGCGGCCTGTTCTGCTCTGTTTGAGCGTGTGTGTGAGCATGTGTAGCAGGAGTGTGAAGGGGAGACTCCCCAGGAGCTGTAAAGTCAGGATGGACAATACATTGGTATCAGGATTTGTATTGGTATTGGCCACTAATCTGTCATATACTGTAACAACTGCACTGTGTTCAGGCCCCACGGTAGCTTTTTATACATAAGAGTTTTTAGTCTGTTATAACTTAATATTATAAATATACTTTGAAAATATTATCTTGTTTGATTGTATGTTTCTATTCGATATTGGTTGAGCTGGACAAATAATCAAAAACATTGAGAGATTGGGATTTGGTCACGTCAAATCACCAAATATTTGGTTGATTGGTTGAATAAAACTGGTGTGATATTGACTTCTCCTATTTTTCACTTATTTGTTTATTTCAAACATGCAAAATGAATCATGTAAGCATAAGTCATCAGAAATTTAATATACCGGACAATTCAAAATGAAACTATTGTACATAAGCTATCAGTTCACATGTTCAATGTTGATAAATATTACGCTATTTTTTTCTGTTAAATTGAGCACATTATAAAAAAATTTAATGTTCATCAAAGTTATTTTTATTTGGCTTTTGAAAAAATGTTAGGATTGAGGAATATGAGGGGAAAAAAATCCTGATTATATTACTTTCAGATCGCCCAACCCTAAAAAACGTTCTTTTCCGGTATCGAAAAATGTCTGTGCCAATATTTTTAGATGATTATGTTTTCTTCTCTTAACGTATGTCACAGTTTGTCCCAAAAACATCAGAATAGCTATTTTGAGCTAAAATATGTCTGCAAATGTATAACACAATTGATACATAAAAGCATTTTGCTATACTTTTTACTAAAATAAAAAGTAAACTTAAATTCCCATGAACCGTGCTTTATATTTTTATATGGAATTATCTGTATCAGCACTTTTTTTTTCTGGCAACAGCTGGAAATCAAATATCAGATATCGACATTGTCTCAAAAACCCATATCGACTCATCCCTACTACAAAGGTTAACCACAGCCTGCAGACTCACTATACGCCATGTTCAGAAAAGCTCAGTCAGCTCTTTAGTTGTTCTGTTCTGCTCGTCAATCATTCTGCAATTCTTACTTTTTATCCCATCATCTTTGGCAGGACTCTAGATGAGCCCACGTGCCTTTTCTTAATAGAATTATCAGAGCAGGCGAAAGGTTAGGAGCTGTTTTTAATGCCAAAGTAGCACATAAGTTGACCTTTAGAAACCCGGGTGTGGTCTAGTGTCCAAGGTGGCACCCAAATGTGTTGTTAATTTGTGATTAGGACATTGCATAATATTGAACATGGATGATAGCTATAGTGTAAAAAGGCTAATTTGTCAGATGCTAATTTCTATATGGTTTCTATGTCGCCCTGGTAACTGAGGAAATCGTTTCAAGTGCTCACAAGCATAACCCTAACCCTAGCTAACCCTAACCTTTAAATTGACCAAACCCTAAACATTACCATATCATGTTTCTAAACGTAACCCTAACCTTACCAAGAATTCACAATTAACTAGGATTGCAACAAGTCAATTTTCAGAGTTTTGATTCCAATGTTGATTTAACAGCTTTAAAAATCAGTCGATACCTAATATCAACAGGTACCAGAATGGAACCCAAAGTGGCTTAATATAAGTAATGGACCGAATTGTGTCATTGTGTCATGTAACTTTCTCATGCAAGTAATGGCAGAGCTACTTTGTATGACAAACTATCAAGCATGGCTCATTAACCAGTAATTTGTGCCTGATCCCAAAAAGTTTCATGGATTAGCTCCGATATTTGGTATATCTAAATTATATACATTTGCTTCCCCAGTCACCAATGTAAAGTGATAGTTCTGTGGCATAACTTGGTTGGGGGCAAAAATAATAACTTGTTTTTCTTTTGACCACAACTTAAGCTGTCATTCACTTTTTTCTTTCCGTTTTTCAGTTCTTTTGACTGACAGCCTGGTCTGACAGTTTTAATGACTTTGACGTATATAATTCTATGTATAGGTGATAATAACAAGTCCAAGCACCTAAAGCTGAGCCGTGCAGCAGAAATTCCTCCGAAGTGTCGGCGCTGCTGTTAACAGGCGTTACATAATTCTCACTACATTCTTGATGTGGCGTGCACTTGGCTGTAATGTGTGAACCAGCTTACACTTCTAATCTTATTGTCACATGAATGTAGCGCCTTGCTAACAGGGTTGCCCGTGAGTTGGCCTTATTATCCCATGTTTCAGTAGTCCGGCCGTCCTCTGGACCATGTGCTTTATGGCAGGGCACATATATGTTCCCAGCACCTCCTTCACTCATGTGAGTGAACATGGATGTGTGTGAGTGACCTGAGCTAAAGCAGGAATTCAAAAAATGTGAGTACGCCAAATGATATTGTAACAACATATTGTGAGTCAGTTTATAATATTCAGAATCTTGCACATTGAAGCCACACAGTGCAACCTTCAAGCAAAAGCTATGACTAAAAAATTTGAGTTCACTTAAAATGTAGAATGACATGCGTCTTATCGTGATCTCTGAAATCTGAATCAAACAGTTCTTTTGGCTATATTAAACCTATAAAATAGCATGGAGAATGGTCCATAGTATGGTCTTTACTTATATGTTTATCCTATGTGATCCTAATTATTGCTAGAACTATAACTTACTGTTTTGATTTCTTTGGTATTAAGTATTATAATCTTTTTCAACATAAAATTACGGTAATGTTTAAGGTTCTGTATTACTCAAAATTCATTCTTGTGAACATTGTGATATGATAATTGTATAATAAACATACTTAGTTCTTTTAATATTCGTTCACAGTTATTTGAGTGATTCTGAAATAGAAGATGTGTAATTCTCCAACTCAAATTGCTGCATTCGATTTGGTCAGATCTCAGCAGCTAAGCAGGACATGGCCTGGTCAGTACTTGGGTAGGAGATTGCTGGTGCCACAGTGGGACGTGAAGAGAGGATTATAAGTTTGAAAAACACTATATAAATAGAAATGGTTTACAATAATCTCACAAATCTTTTGCATTTCCTTTAGCTTTTGTACTGATAAAGCACTTCTTATTTAGCAGTTTGATGAAATTGCAATGTGAAACTGTACTGTGTTTACCTCAACTTACTCTGATTTTATGAGTCCTGTTATAATGACCATTAAAGTGCATTCAAATAAACTGATATTGCTTGCTTGCACAAATTGGAATATCAATTAAAAACTAATAAATACAAATAGTCATAGCTTTCCTTCTCTTTCCTAACTCCGTGACACGACATTGTAAGACCTTTACGAGCACTTAAGAATCTGCCAAACATCTCCTATTACAGATAAACATATTCAATTTCCCTCGACATAAAATGCACGTCTCCATCTCATATTTTATTTCAAACGGCGCCGATAACGCATCTAAAACCATTGTAAACAGCGCGGATGCATGACGCCAATAACAAAATGAAACGTTGCGCAGGAGGGCCCCATGATTAGCTTGTAAAGTCGCTTTATCTATGCTAATAACCGGCGTATAATCTGCTTGTAATGCATCACGATGACTCGCGGATTTCATTTGCGCCGTTATCTCAGCCCACCGTCTAATAATAATTGGTTTTCCGTAGCTGCGCGCTTGAAAAATGCCAAGCCTTTTTGACACGATGGTAATTTGCAACCGGAGAGATTTTCTGTCAACTTTCAGGGCCCGGGATCGATCCTGCAAACAATATAGCGCTCCATCATACGCCATATTCCGAGCGTTTTATTTGAATCTCTTCACTAAAGCGGCAACAAAGAGAAGATTTCCCATCGATTTGCTGTGGATTAGCGAAAGGGGCATTTACATTTTAATGGTAGAAACACACTCGTAAGGCTAAGGCGAGGAATCATTTTTCATGCGGTTCTCCAGCAAGGCCATTGGCAGCAGCTGCTTTATGGTGGTCAGCTCAGGTTTGGAGGTGGTGATAGTGGGAGGGTCCTGGTTTCGGAGGAAAGGGGGGGGGGGGGGGTGTCCGGGTGGGAGGGGTCAGGGCAGCTGTTGCTAAACGGGCTCAGCTGACAGGGCTAAGGAGTACTCTCAGTGGTGGTCCGTGGAAAACCCAAACAAGGATAGACTATAGTGAAAGCTCTGTAATCCTAATACTGCAAAATAAAGAAATAATGAGCCAACAGTCGCTAATAGAGCAGGATTAGCTGTTTTAATAGCATTTAGCGTTGAGAATACATCTATAGGAGTGAGACTTAACAGTGCAGAAAGTTATGAAATGTGGCTTGTGCGCTGGCTTTTGGAAAGTGATTTTTCTGAAGTTGTATTATTGTGTAAGTTGTACAATTAAAATGATGGAGATGCTTAACAACAGGGTTATTAAAATACATTTTTAGAAAAAAAAATTGTCAAGTCTATCAACCTTGCATACTTGCAATAGAAAAGACCTACAGTATATGCATAAACACTTAGCACTACACTGTTATCCTATATAAAGACTGTTTCTCTTTCAAAATATACAAGATATATTACTACCGTATATTGTATCGCCATGTGTTTCCAATGTCAAGAATGGAGTTAGAGCTCCAGCCAATGGCTGCAAAAGACCTGACATGGTGTAAAAAATGAAGACCATCTTCCTCGAATGCTGTGAAAAAAGTCTGGATGATTTTCTGAGGCTCAGAGGGGGAAGAATACTATCTCACAGACATCTGTGTTTTTGTTAGAACATGATTACAAATGAAAAAAGACAACTGCATATGTGTTTTTCAAAAGATGTTAGTGACTGTTGTTGAAATTAGTTGAAAGTAGGGCTGTAGTCAACTAAAGACATGTTCCATCAATCGATAAATCACCAAAATCTCTGAATTAAAAAGTATCTTTTCTTGGCCCAAACTGTGCTCTAAAAGCATTCAAAGGACTTCATGCAAAAATTCAACAGTGTTCACGAAAAGCAACTATTGGCACCGAAAATGGAGAGGAAACACTATCTAAAAATCCAAATTAGACCAATTATTCAGTCATTAAATCCTTGATAACTAAATACAATAATTTATTGACTAACACAAAACTCCATTGACTGATTAATCGACTAAACGACTAAAGGACTACAGCCCTGGTTAAGAGTGAATTCTGAGCAACAAATCCCTCAGCTGTCTTTTTATATATCCTGGTCAGTCTGGTATTGGGTTCAGTACTCAAGTAGCCAAAGAGACATAACGCTTTGGCAGTACAAAAAAGTTCCTGAATGTGATTTGAAATACTCTAGATGTGTACTGATTTTGTACTTTAAAAGTTAGATTGTTTCATTATTTGGAGGTGCATTGTGACTTGCATAAATGAGTTGAAGAAACCTGTTCATACTTACTTAGATTTAGTCACTAAAGACAGGTTTTTATAATGCTTTTTAGTCCAACAAAACATCCAATAAAAACAGACTTTATGTCAAATCTAGTTTTGGACTATTGAACTCCAGTTATGGTATTGGATTGAAATTCTATTTACTATCTGTTTCCCATAGGCATTATCAAATCCTGCAGCTTTAAGAATGAGCAGTAATCAAGAACATGCCATGGACTCCACTAACAAAATCATATGCTGTATTGAGTTATGTGCCCGCCCCATTTTACTTTCAAATTCAATCTTGTATGAGCAGGGTATCGCTACAGCACATCCCTTTAGTCCAGCCCAGCTCCGGGAAGGTGACCTCTCTGGGCTCCTGGAAGAACTAATTGAAATGCCCTACCCGCCCCTCGCCATCCTCATTCATTTAGCTTGCGCGCTGGCTCTTCTCCACCATTCTCACTGCCATAAGAGCGTTTCAGAGAGCCAAGGCATGTAGGGCCATTTACTCAAGGCCATAAAAAGACCCATCCCAGGCCAAAGAGCCAAAGGAAAGCCGCATTAAAAAATGGAATTACACTTTAAGCCGAAAAGGAGGTGGACATTCCTGGGTCATCGGTCACCCAGCGCTGATAAGAGGTTCTTGACAGTGTTGGAACACCCTAAAGAAGATGTTTTTAAATGGTTGTGCTCTGGCCAGTTCTGATGTTAAATCTAGAGTTTTTGGGGGTTGATTTGAGCTGGTTTTGTTCCTTTGCCTTTTCTTCTCTTTGACAAATTAAAGTGGAAAAATATTATAAGCTATCCTATTCAAATGTTGCAGTACAATCTTTTGCTAATGCTTCATTTTATTGAATCTGATCATAACAAACAAATTAGCAACTTGATTATCAATTAACAGTAACTTTTAAGGTTCATTGACAATTTCCGCCTTGATGTGGATTTGATCAAAAAGGTTTAGCTTTTTCTAAAAGTTAGTAAGTCAGTAATGTGTATTTACTGTATTTTCCAAATCTTTGCTGCTATAGATTTCCATACAATTTCTAGAAACAAAAGAGACCTATATGAAGCGTAGATTCAGGTTCACTCAATAGTGTGAACATTACACAGAGTTCATCGACAAAAAAGCCACTTCAGATAGAAAAAAATAATAATAATAATGACTTGACAAGCAGGTTTGGCCAGTGCAGTAAGAACATTTGACTAACCTAGTTGTTTGAGCAGAAGATGCTAGTTTTAAGAACTCTTGATTTAAATAAGTTTTCATATCTAGATAAGATAAATCAAGATAGTATATCTAAAAACTAGTCAAAAATCTTAGTAAGACTTAATCTTAAAAAAATCTTTAAATTTGTGTTTTAAAGGTTGTATGGAGGATTTTTCAAATCCAACAGCTGCTTGTTGATTTCAAATGATGCACGTGTCCTCCTCCCAGGGCCACACCCTTCACTGCTAACTGGGCCAATGAGTTACTTAGGAACACTGAGGGTTTGCTTGACAGTTCACAAGCCAATAGATAACGAGGTACCTCGTTATCTATGGTCAACGTTTTACTGGCCTCATCATATCCACAGCTGATATATTTTTATAATTATTTTTTGTTTAGCGTAAAATAAAGGCTGTTACAAATCTATGCAACTGTTTTTGACCAAGACTCACAACAAACTATTTTTTGAAAATCCTCCATACAACCTTTAAGATTAATATGCTTAAATCAAGTCATTTTAACTAAATTAGATTTTCCTTTCTTGCAGTGTATATAGCTTTACCCATAATCACCATGTCATGTTGCCATGTAGAAACAACACTTTCGATGCGCAATTATGGCCTAAATTTCACATATTTGAAGCCAAATACGTGGAATTTTGTCAAAGTGGAAAATTCGAAAAATAGACAGAGCCAAATGTTAACAATGTTATAGGCCTGTATAGTTCATTTTGTTGACCAAAGTTACCAATGGATTGTGTATATCTTTATCTTACAATTGGACTGAAAATTAACATAAGATATCAATAAACCTTCAAATTAAAATGTGTAGGAGCTTCTTCTTGATACTTTCATATATTTGGAGTCGTTACAAAATCCTGTACAACTGTATAGATAGAGTCAATTAATCAAAGTTTTGCAACATGTTTAGGAGCAGATTGGACAATTTGGTTACTTCCCGATGAAAGTACTGCATTTTCTGAGAGAACAAACCAACAAAATACGAAGATATAGTGTCTCTTCTTAGTTCAAAGTACTTCGGCTGACCTTATACCATTTTCTTGCTTTTTGCTTTCCACTTTCATCAACAGCAAAGCCCTTGAGCTATTTTCAAGAAGACATACCATTGTAAATACAGGAAATCTCAATTCTTAGCTGTCCTTAGGTGTGCTTGAATAATGCATAAGAGGAGCTTTTAAGACCTTTCGAACGGCGTTTATTGTGCAGTCTCACTTACATTTGGTGCCACAGCTGCCGCGCGTAGTCTATCTGGAGTCAGTCTGTTTGTATTTGGAAGACGGAAGGGGGGCTGTTTTGGACATCTGTCCCCTTCAACTCCTCAGCCCGTCCCCCCAGCTTTTCACACCCCCCTCGTGAAGACAACGCCGCGCCAATATCCTGCACGGGCCGTTTCATCTGCGCGGATAATGGCTGATAGGGATCGGAGGGGGCCACTCGGGATAATGAGAGTGCTTTCCGTGTTATTGCCTCGTGTCACACCTAAAAGCAGCAACGGGGATACTGGGGTGTGGGCTTTTGATCAACTGATAATAAGGATGTTGGGGTAGCATACGTTTTTTTTTTTTCATGAGGTTTGACTGAATAAAAGTGTTGGAGGTGGATGTTTTTGCTACGTTTTGATTGTGTGCCTTCTGGGAAAAAAAAAGAGAAACTTGACGTTCAGTTTGACTTTGTGAAGTTTAGAGACACTTATCGCTTTTTAATGTTGAGTTGGTTAAGTTATGGTATTGTGGTTTTGATTTTGTTATGTTAAAAAAAAAGATAAAAGGTACACATACAGGCCTCACTTCTTTATAGTAAGACGATGTTGTATAAGCCGCAGAACTCAAAGCTTGTGAGGAAAAATACAGTACATATTTACTTTGTTGACTTGTTGGCTTCATGGCATTAGTGTGTCTGTAAGATGCAAATGTGCTTGTTGTTTTTAGCATAACTGTAGCTGCCATTAGCATACCCATTGCTAACGGCAATTTCCAGATTCCATTTTTTTATATGACAGATTTGAATTAGCATAGCAATAGATTTAGGGCCTCAAAACCTTAAAAGAAAGGTCTAATATTCTTGTTTGTTTTAGCATTTTCATTTCATGCAATAACCAAAGCAGTTAGCTTAAAAAACAAACAATCATAATTTAGGCTATGTTTTGTTTTTTCGTGGGAGAACTGCTGAAAATGTAACTTGTTTATCAAAGATATCCCCAACATAAAATTGCCAGAAATTTCTTTAAAAATGTCCTCATGTCTTCACACATCAAGACACGTCACAAGAAGCTCAAGCAAATATTTTTTTTTGGACCTTGGTATGTTCAGAATCCTGCGTACAAAACTCATGTTAGCTCCTGAAAGTTGTAAAAAGTGCTTCTAAAATGATCGAAGTAAAGAATTATGAATCTCAAATTGAATATGTTACTCCTGTAAAATGTTTTAATGTCAACAATTTTATGTTTTTGAGATTGTGCGAATCAGATTCAATCCATCCACAAAAAAACTGAACTAATGCTAAATTAGCTCATCATTATTTCAAGAATCAATGAATCAATCTACAGTAGCTACTTGTTGCTGCCAAATGAAATAAAATAGCTTACAAATGAAGCATAACTTATTTCAATCATACTTAAATATATTTTCTGTATTGTTGCCTTAATAAACACAACACTCCTCAAACACCTTTTTTTCTTACCGACACTCCACATTCTTGCAGTGTTATTGTGCACAAAGAACCCTTTCTCCAAACATGACATCCCATAGATTTTTTTTTTGAGCTCGGGTTCAGCATTCAATCCAAACAATACGTCCTGACCGATGCAATGTGACGTCCCGGTGTGGACAGGCTACCGGCTGATGGACTGACAGATGCCTGACTTGAACCCTCACCGCGGGGCTTCAACCCGGGGGCCCCCTTAGAACCTCTCTGAGCTCTGAAGCCAGGGGACTATCCGTCATCCTGTCTGCACCATCTGAATATTTATCCCTGAAGGTGGAGCAGGCCAGGGCGGTGGGACGGGAGGGGGTCGCTGTCACACGTCCGCGCGACGCTTCAACATTAATGACTGCGATAAAGCCGTTTAATTAAAAGTGAGCCTCAACCTGGCCCCAAAGGTGTTTTTTATGTCCAATTAGATGGTAAAACGATGGTCTGATATCCGCCAGGCTCGCTGCGCTAAATCATCAAGTGTAGATTGCACAAATAATATAATATCACAGTTTTGGGGTTAGGTTTAATTCTCATGTGTCTCTCTCTGTTTGGGAATTTTGTGCAGTTAGATAAGGGCTGATTCTCAGTCAGAGGAAGTGAACAGCAGACTTAGTATGAGGGAGTTTGTCATTCTTTCCTTTTTTGACCCAGAAATGACTGAAATAGGATTTTTTTAGACATTATCTTACCAAACCCTTGACCAAATTCTAAAGCTACATTAACCTTTGTTCACCCTACTTTTTGTGTCTTTTGTGACGTTAAATTTTATGTAATTTTGTCTGTTTGTGTTTTGTATAGCGCTGAAAATGGTCTTAAAGGAACCGTATGTAATATCCACAACTAGTGGTTTTAGAAAGGTATAACAATCACAAATGAACATGGGTTGCCAGAGTGTGAAATGGTTCATACATTGAAGATAGGAAGCTACTGATTACTGATTCAAAATTAACTTCAGCTTCTAAGAAACCAAACTGGCAACCCAAATGAGAGAGTCATGTGAGGCTTATTCTGCTTTCTGATTGGATAATAAATGTAAACATCAACAAAGGGACATCATGTCATTGCTTTTTAATTAAGAATAACTCAGAATTACATTGACTTTCATTAAAAATAATAGTATATTTGGACATGTTGACCTTGTACCTTTGGGCACATATAGGTCATGTTTATGAAATCTGAATTTTGAAGATGCTCATTTTGAATGTTTCACTATTTTGAAAGACCCTTTCAGCGTGGATATTAGGGATGTCACGATATCAAATTTGATGATAGCGATTTTTGAGAGACAAAATATTGTGATTTAACAATATTCACGATTACGATTGTTATGACCGAATAGCAGAGAAAGCTTGAATTTTCTTGCATTCTCATTGTCTAACATATCAGTTTTCCGCGAGATTTCCACCAGTTTTATGAACTCAAAGTTCTAAATGCAAACAGAAACTTTTAGATGCCTTTGCTTTAATAGAGATTATTAAATGACTTGCTTATACTTCTAACACAATAATTTTTTAAGTCAAAAACTGAATAAGGTAAACAAATAACAGCCATACGTAAAAACAATGTATTTATCTGATAACACATCTTCGCCTTAAACTGCAATAGATATTTTGCTCTGTTTCTAGAGAATAAATAAAAAATTGATTTTGCTTCTAAAATGTCACGATTATTATTCTTTTGCTCTTGCGATTATATTGGGGCTTGAATAATCAGGATTATCAATTAACCTAATAATCTTGACATCCCTAGTGGAGATACAAAAAAGTCTTTTCCGTGGGGGATGTTTTCTGCACCTGACAGCTGTGAAAATTCTCAGATTCCAGATTGACACCTACATACCAAATATCTAACATATTTTTTCATATTTTAGCCTTTTAATGCCCACCAAACAGACCAATGTTTCGCTTAATTGTTTGTTTATATCCATTTTTACTCTTTAGTCTGTTGAGAACAAAGTTGGATTGAAATGTGGGCACAAGCACTAAAGAACCTCCTCCAAAAATGATCAGCTCTAAATATTGTCCGTTTTCTGATATGGGCAGACACCAATATAGTTCAAACATCGTAATATCAACCAATACCATACCTATGCATCGCCCATCCCTAATAATAACCCAATCTGCAAATGAGCAGATGAAATTCCCAACCTTTTACTTGATTATTTTTATTTATGATTTATTCCGGCATGATCACAGTCATTTGTAGCGTTCCATCCATCAGAATGGGCCATAGGCTGATGAATGTTACACACAGGTGGATGTCATTTGTTTGGCTCCGTGACTGATGGCTTTGTCACCGTTCAATGCAATCTGCCACGAGCACCAGAAGCCAAAAAGATTTTCCAGCCAGATATCATTGTCAAGACCCTAATGGCTGGATGTACAAAAGACAGGGCGTTTGCTTCATAAAAGGCATGGCTTGTTTGTGTGGGAAGAACATCGGTTGGTTGGAAGGAAGTTAATGTTGAGGATGGTTTGTGTACACCACCGTTGTCTTTTTAAATACCTCATTATGTTGAGAATTCAAAGTGGTGTTTAGACATAGCTTTTAGTAGAAAAAATTAAAAATGTTTAGATATACCATACTTATATTCATCAAACTTTCTTATATCAACATGTGATTTTCTAAAACTGTGAACATTGTCCCTTCATCAGAAACATATGGAGTTACTGTATATTTAGCTTTATTCACACTTGTGTCATTTATGTTTACAAGCTTTTCTTGTCTCCCCGTGTTTCAAATTTTCCAGTTTTTGAGGTCAAAGTTTGAAATGCTGACATCTTATTAGCGTAATGTCTTAAAAGTTTGGATGCAATGTAATGAATAATCGGTGTAATCCCTCATTCATGCAGGAGTGAGTCATAGTAGAAAGGCTTCAAAATTGTCATTTGGAAAGCGTTTTTGAAAATCAAGATATTTCGATTCTCATCCAAAAGTCATCTCATTCAACTTTTGGATTCGAGTCAAAACATCTCGATCTTCGAAAATACTGTCCAGATGACAACTTTGAAACCTTTCTACTGTGTGTAGTTGTATAGCAGGCAAACTTATTTTATCTGTATCGCTAGCCCTCTCCTCCATAAGTTTACACAGCTATAGGACTCAAATAATGAAATTTGTATTACCAAGAAAGGTCTGGACATTCTAAATACTTTGGTTAGTTATGTACGCCAAATAACTAAGAGCTGTGCTGATCTTTCTTGGTATAAGTTTGTTTTATCCCTTTGGTAATTCCAGTAGATGATGTATTAACAGTAAAGTATCAACTGTATCAGTTGACTAGTTTTAGTATAGCTTTCAGTACATCCCTTTCTTTAAAGCTGGAGTACCTGATTTACACACTGGAAAACGGAAAGAAGGCAGGTACATATTCATTCATTTTTGGCAGCAATTGCTTTTGAAGAACATCATCAAGTGAAACTAGAGTGGACCACCCAAGCTCAGCCAATCAGAGCGCTGCATCAGCTTCTTAGAATTTTTTATGAGATATTGTCGATTCAGACAGAACATAAAGTGCTGCCTTTGGAATATACTTTTTGGTAGAAAAGGCAAAGCTTCAAATCATAATCTACTGTTTAAGTTCTACACATCAGGTTCCAAACCAAAGTCACCAGTTATTCGACAATATCAAACCATACAAAAGAATGTATATAAACGAATCACCGTGACAAGTCTCTTTGGACCTATTTTCATTGTTCTCCCAACCCTAGCTGAACAGAGCAAAGTACATCATATTTAGATTAAGTCCTAAGCAAATATATATTTCTATGTAAGTCTAAGAAGAGTTATTTGGAATATGTTTGCCCATGTTGAACTGTTTCTTCAATACTATTTTGCTGTTGACAATGCTTCAAATGACTCACTCTAAAAACATGAGTTCCCACTTTCACCAACCTTAAGTTACCTTGTCTTCTTGCTTTCCCAAAAATCTCTCTAAGTTATTCCGCGGCGTGCCTGTTTTGACAATTCTCCTTGCCGCTTGTTTAGTGGCATACGCTCCGCTCTCATATTTGATGTTCCAGAGCAAACAGATCCATATCCGCATGTATGCCTCGTGCGTCCTCCCGGCTTATCCATCTGTAACCGTAGTGCCGGCGCTCTGATTAAACCACACCTTTCGGGGCCCTCTGCTGCGGATTACCGTGGCTTTGTTCCAGAGGTTTTAAGGAAGGGTCAAAGAGCACCCACTTAATATGGGCCCCCGAGGAGGCTATGGGTAATTGCCAGTGTCTAATAAACTTCTGCTCAAGCTCAGATGCGGAGAGAGAGAGAAGAGAGAATGGGAGCGATCAGGAGTCCCCGGGAGCCTTGATCAGGTCACCGCAGTGCGCCTTAACCTCGCGTGGCATGGGGTACAAGAGATCTCCACCTCTCCCCTGTGTCCCTACGATCTTCTGCGTGACGGGACAGGCTCTTGCGCTATTAGGTTCACAGCAGTAATATGGAGTGAATAGTGATGGGAGATTGGGCAACAACAATGATATATTTAGGGTCAGGTCTGAACCTCGAACACGAATTGAAAAGATAATGGGGCTGTCTTGTTGGAACAAAAAAATTGAAAGTGTGCTTTGACTAAGTAATAGTGGTCGAAAGCGGAGTAGTTTACAAAAGCATGGTCAGGTTTTCTTAACAAAAAATAGTCTTTCTTTCTCTTTTTTCATACGATACATTATTTGTATCGTTCCCAAGTTCCCAATCACCCCCAATTTGTAATCCCATGCACCAAAACCAATAAAAAGTGTACTATAGCATACACAACAATAATGTTTTTCCCCACATCAGGAATTGTGTTAGAGCTACTTTCTGCAAAGAAAATTGCACAGGGTGAACAGTAAAATCGATCTGACTTGATATGCTAAAGACTGGACTTAAAAAGAGTGAGAGATCTAGGTATGGCATCACAAATCAAGGACATTCAACAGTGTTTTATGAAACGATAGCTGTGAATTTTGTTGAAAAGCACTGTTTGAACGTGATTGAAACTCAAAAAGTGGATTTTCCATAATATGTGTGTTCTATTTGGCGGTTGTATGTAATTTTATTGATTAGAATGTCTGATTTTGATACTGTACCTGGTCATGTTCTAGATTAGAGATTTCCAACCTTTCCCAGGAATTTGAGCTTTTATGAGGCAAAGTTAGGGGGCTGTATGAGGTATTAGACAGTATCTATTTCTTAGTGCACAAAGCTAGTTCCATTTACAATGGCAAGAGGCTTGTATTTCATAAGCACAATATGTATGAAATGTATGATTCCAAAATTTTAAGGAGAATTACTTGAAAGATGACGGAGAGGTATTGTTTGCGACAGGTTGGGGACTTTTGTTCTAGAGGAATTGACATGTATTAGACAATATTCAGTAAATAATCGTTATCGAGATGTTACTTGTCATAATAACCACAACACTATAACACAATATTGTGACTGTAAATTTTTGTCATGACTAATACTGGTTCTCCAATTGTCTCTAGAATAACCTTCAAAGGAAAATAGATAGGATAGCTTTTTCTTTACATCTTTTGCCATTGTGTTTTAGCGTACCTGCTTGATGTATCAACAGTAATTTTCAAACACCTGAAGCCTTTTGATGATAGAAACTGCTACTCCCAAATTAAACCGCCTCTATAGATTGGCAGAACATGCAAACCCTACTCAATCAAACCCTCTTTTCCTCTCAAATGAAACCTTGAACAATCCATTCCAGCCGCCCTTCCTTTCTCCAAATCCAATTGAGATACCGGCTTAATAAAGAAGAAAACCTCAATCCTCTTCGAAGAACCACATTGAATAGCACACGGACCTGTCTTTTATCAGCTCCCAGCCAAGCGTAGGCCCTGTTAGCTAATGAGGAAATGAAAAATCTCCCCTTGCCTCCTTAAACACTGTCTCCCATGACCTTGATTACCAACAGGCAGATTTATCTCCTCACTCACACCCACACAGCCTCATTCAGAGAGGGACGCCACGCTATCTTGACAACTGGAGAAATGAGTCCCGGGGCGCGTAGCCTGACACTCAGATGTGATAAATTTTCCACAGTAGCCAAGGTACTTCAGATAAAGAAATGTTCTCCAAAAGTTGGCTGGGGCATTCATACGGGCGGTGGGCTGGATGGTACGGGAGATATGTAGGTGCTTATGATGATAATGCTAATGTTTCAGAGCTTTGTTGGATGGTTAGTGCTGTCAGTACGGGTGGGGTGTTGGATATTAAATGGGGATCTTCGCTGGTTGATCTGAGAGATTTCGGCATATTGAAGATGAGACTGATTTTTTTTTATTCAGCAAGAATGTGTTGGGTTTGATTTTTGGACAGTGGGGCTTTCATTGACTTGGGTTTGTATTTTTTCCAAGATCTATTTCGAACCAAGACATGCACACTAGGCTAGAGCTGTTGTCAGATTTTCTATACAATGCACTATTCAGGGGTCACGCCATTTTGTAGTGGTGTCCGACAGGTCAAAAACTAGTGCACTCAAAATTGCCCACAATGCATCTGGAAAAGTAGTGAGCACTGAAAGTCATTAGAATGGTCAATTGAGACAATTCATTGTGAGAATTAGAAAAAAAAAAACAAAGCAGACGCTGTCAGAAACAACATGACTGATTGAAAAATAGTATAAGTGCACTGTTGAGTCAGAATAATACACAAAACACTTGTAACTAAAGCATTAGCTGTAGCTGTGAAGATGCTAGCATTAGTTGCCATAGTTTGAGCTGTGCTAGTTGAATTGTCTGTCCATTTGCTGTTGTATGTAGTGTCCAGTAAATGATTTTGTGATTAGTATCCATAATGTTTAGCTCAAGACCAGAGATGAGAAGTTGTGTTTGTTGATATTGCGTTTTTAAAACAGCTTCTTGTTCATAATGTTGTAAAAGATATTGTTCGGTGACACCAGAATGGAGAGTGGATGTAGGGTTAAAGTCTTAATTTTGTGTTTAGTGGTATGGGGCTGTATGGCAATTTCTATATTACTTTCTATGTTACTTTTTGCATTACGTAGAACAAAAAATTATAACTACTGTAAACAAGATTGCTGCTCCTGTTTGCTGATTGGACGACCGTACTTCCTGCTTTTTGGGAACCGTCTGCAGTCCTGCAATACCTGACCTAGTAGCTGGAGTGAAATCAAATTGAATGGAGGCACTAGGTGGCATCAACCTGGCTACATATATTACACCCGGAGTTCAAAATTCATTGCATAATTTGTTTATAATTTTAATTTTAGTTGGTTCTTGTGTGGCATTTTAAACAATATACTTGATATTATATTTTTGGATATCTTGAGAACAACATTCACGATATTTTCTAAAATGTTTGTCTTTTAACCGAAAAGAAACATCACCATTGCCAAATTTAATGAACAAATGACAGACATTTGTTTTAGCAGGTGGTGTGTGCCGTAGTATACTTTGACTTCCTTAATAACATATTCAAACATTATTAACAACATCCTCATTAATTCAAATTCTTGTTCTATTCAACTTTAATCTTGTCCACAAATGACCAAATCCCAAAGTCAAACAGTAAGAAATCTAAACTATTTACCTCCATAACCGCACACCAAAAGTGTCTGCCTGCACTTAAAAGAGCATTTTAAACAAAGTGCATAACGCGTGCTGCTTTTCTGACAGCGTTTTAGTCTCGCCGCTCCGACATCAGTGAGGAGCAGTCAGGGGAAATTAGGGCAACACTCTGCGACTCCACTTCCTCTTTTAAGGTTAAAGCAAAGTAAGGATGTCTTTGTCTGAGTCCTGACAGTCCTTTCTGCGGGACGAGACGTGATTGGGGACGCGAGGAGTACGGCCCTATGACTTATTAATTTCATCAGTCAAATCGCCGTGATGAATGCAAATCAGCTCTTCTATCCGACGCCATCAATTAATTATCAGTCTTACATTGATATCAGAAGGCTCGACTCGCTGCTCAACAAAGAGTTATTGAGAGAAAAATGGATTCTACTGAACTGACTGATGTCTTTTGCTATAAAACGTAAACGTTAGCTAAAATTTTAGACTGTTATCTAAAATTGATCAGACAGACATGTTATGACAAGTTTTTCTTCATCAAAAACATGTCTGGAGTTGTGTTCAGCTTCATTGATGCTTGATTGATACTGTAAAATTCATAAGTCTGTTTCTCTCTGAGCCTCAGAAAACAATCAATTTGAAATTTCTCTGTTTTGTGATGTCATAGGTCAAGCTTAAACATCTTTAGAGCTGTTTTAAGTTCACAAGTCATTATAAGACTCATTCTTAGCCTTTCTGCCATCAAATTGCATTCATTGTAACTGAATGCCAGAACTAGCATGTCCAGGCAAGCTAGGGTTGTTTGTATCTTTCTTCAGTCATAAAACTCTTTACCATTTGCTGACATTAGACTTATTAGAATAATTTTAAAACGCTTGAAGCTAAAAGAACAGACCAATAACACAAGATATACATTGTATTTGTCATATTTTATTATACACATTTAATATCTAAATGCCACTTTTAGAATTTCAGTCTCCCACTTTATGATTTAAATAGTAGATCCACATATATGAAAATACTGTTAGATCAACTTTGTGATATTTTAATAGAACTTTTCTGAAGAAATTGACATTTTGAATTATTACTGTCACAGTAATAAGAAAACGATTTTTCTAAAGACTGTCATTTTCTAAAAGATAAAGTATTATAATATTCCCTCTGTAACTTTAAAGCCTGTGTACCTCATTTTAATGCGCCAAGCAGTTTTGACTTCCTGGCATGTTTTTGAGAAACAGAAATGCAAGACAAATTTTAAGAGACCAAAATACTTGGGCTACGACAATAAACTTGTAACATTTGAAGATTGATGTCACCATGTTATGACAACAAAGTCAAAGCTATTCTTCAATACTAAACTTGAAGTTTTACCAAATTAAAATTGTAATTTGGATCATGGAACATTGCTATAAATATACAATCTATTGTGTGTTTTATGCAACATTTGACTCGTCCAAGTTTAAGTTCTGACATATTTTTTTTGTTATTCAACTTGTTATTGACCATATTCAATTTTTATTTTGAGTTAATAATTGTATGAAAATAAAGTTGAAGTTAAGAAAGTTATGATATGACTAGAAAAGACTAATTAGTATGAGAAGAAGTCAGATTTTTTTCTGAGAATAAAGTTGAAGCCATAAAAAGAAGCTATTTATAAATTAAGCTTTTACAAAAACATTTCCAATTTTGTTGATACTATTTTATTTGTACTGGTCTTCTATATTCAGTCGAAGAAATGTGTTTGCAATCATGTGAATTTGTTTGACCAATGTTGGCAGTCTGGCTCTCCACCACTATTCTGGGTTTGAATGGCCCTTGAATGGTTGAATGGCTCTTGAGTAAAAATAACTGCCCACCCCTGCTCTAAAATGAAACTAGAAGGAATGAATCAATAAAGGCACTATGAATTTGAAAAAAAAAAAACTTTATTATTAGAACAAGACAGTACACAGCTATCCAATTTTGTCACCAAGTGCTGCATTTACAGTACCTGTATAGTTTTTGGAGGAATAGATAAAGTTTACTAATTACCCCAAAACAAGCCAGATACCCCAGCTTTAAGAGCAGATTTCTCAACTATATTGTTTTTGTTTTTCACATTACACTTGATCCTCTGAGAAATGCCACTGGAGCCATCGCGTTGGTGCAGCCTCTTTGTTGAATCCCCAGAGCGGCTTAGGCCAGACTCGTAGCCTGCAGGCCTCGCACCACTTTGACCTCCCCCCGGTAGATCGCTGTTGTCAGTACATCATCCTTAACTATGAAACCATCCTCCACTCGTGTAATCGGAGAGTCTGTGCAGCTCCTGAGACCGGAATGAGATCAGGGAAAAGCCCCCTTGCCTTCAGGTAGAGTGGGCCACTGCATGTTGACAACAGCGGAGATTTAGACGGGGATATGAGCTGCGGTGATTTCACGACAGAAAAATGTCCCAATGTTTTATGAATGAGCAGGGGGGAAGGCGGTTGATTTCCAAAAGTGAAGTAAAAATCGACAAAACACGTCCTTGTTGATCTATGCTTTGCACTTGTTTGAATAGTGGGCTTGTTTGGTTGACCACAAGTGGATTTATGCCCCTGCGTTCACCGGGGGGACGTTGCTAGCTTGTACGTGTGTGGGTTGCTTTGAATAATTCATTTTGCTTTTGTGCACGTCAGCTAGCGCGGCGTATATTATTGATGCGCGGCGTTGCTGTATAAGACACGGAGTCAATGAAGACCCTTAGAGACGCGGACCGTGTTAAGTTTTATTATTTATGTTGTATCACTAGCGCGACCATCCTTGCGATCACGCCTCGCTAGCGTGAAGGGTGGGATGATCATTTTCATTTCAATGCTGTCATAGTGGAAAAGGTCAGATGTCTGTGTAGCATTAGCTGGTATTGACTCCTCGCAGCGTCTATAATAAATATCTCTTCTTCCTGTTTTCTTTTCCTTGCAGTCTTGAGGGACGACTTTCGGCAGACCCCCAGCGATGTGGTGGTAGCGGCGGGAGAACCGGCTGTTATGGAGTGCATCCCGCCCAGAGGTCACCCGGAGCCCACCATCTCCTGGAAGAGGAACAACATCAAGGTGAACGACCGCGACGAGAGGATCACGGTAAGTGGAGTGGAGATGATAACATGTGGAACGTCAAAAACTGTAATGTATTGGAAATATGCTTAGGATATCCAGCTGCATTAGGAGAAAAAATCTAAAAAATAACAAAAGTGCTGCATAACAACAATAAACTGCTGTTTCACAAATAGTTTAACAAACAGAATTTAGTCTGCCAGTGCAATCTTATCAGTAGAAATAGACAGCATTGAGTGAGCTTATCCAAATTGTTTATAATATTTGGCAGCTATCAGTGTAAACTTATAAATAAAATGACAGCAGTTTAGTTAGCTTAATTATTATTAGGATAATTACTAGAAGTGTTAGCCACACTAAAGCTAGCAGGTTAAAGCTGGGGTACATGTTTTTTAAACTACAAAACAGGAAGTAGGTGTTTAATTCTGTCCAATTTGTCACTAGCTCACACATATCTTTTGGCATTCATACATTTCCTAATTTTTAGCAGCAATGAGGGCTTCTTTTCACAGATCGTAAAGTGAAACTAGAAAGGACTATTCAAGCAGAGCCAATCAGAGCACTGCTTTTAGCTATCCTTCATTCAATTCAGACAGCTAGATTTTCAAGTTGTTTTGGTTTTGTGATTAGTATTTGTGGATTCATTCATTCTTTTTTTTTTTTTTTCTACCGCTTAATCCCGTTAGGGGTCGCGGGTGACTGGAGCCTATCCCAGTGACTTTGGGCCTTAGACAGACAATCATTCACTCTCTCATTCACTCACTAAGGGAAATTTACAGTGATGCCCAATTAACCTAAACATGCATGTTTTTGGAGGTGGGAGGAAACCGGAGTACCCGGAAAAACCCACGGTGACACGGGGAGAACATGCAAACTCCACCCAGAGAGATCGTGAGATGTTGATGTGGTCCGACCCGGGAGTCGAACCCACGGCCTCCTTATTGGGAAGCCAGAGCTCTAACCACTTGGCTACCGTGCACCCCTTATTTGTGATTGTTTCTCTCAATTTACATGTATTCCAAAATAAGTGGAGTAGTTAAAGTCTGTGCTCTTGTAAGCATAACATCACATACATTTTGCAGTTTTTGATCCAGGCATAAGATAAACCAAAACTAGCAATCCTATATGCAGCTGAATTTTCAATAACCTATCTCCGGGGTTGTGATTTTCCAGAGATGCCAGCAAAAAGTTCTGAGACATCTTCCTTTTTTTTTTTTTTTTTTTTTTTTTTTTTTTATTGCTTTTTGTGCACTTTAAACTATACAGTTTCTTTATACAGCAATAGTACAGAACAGCAATAGTATAGTGCTTCCATTTTTTTTTACCCCCCATCCTTAACCCTCCCATTCGTCTCCAGTAAAAAAAAATAAAATAAATAAAAAAATAGAGTGAAAACGGAGAGAAAATAAAATAAAATACAACAAAAAAATAATTAAAAAAATAAAAATAATAATAATAAATAAATAAATAATATATATATACATACACCTACGTATACATACACACATATATACATGTATATGCATATACACATACACATATATACATAACTACATATATACACATATACCTATATACCCATATACATACACGCATACATATACACGCATGCACATACACGTACATATACCTATGCATTGACACATATACAAACATACACCTACACATTTTTTATTTATTTATTTTTTTTTTTTTTTCTTTCTCCCTTCCTTTTTTTTCTTCTTTGTGGTCCTAGGTGTAGGTCTGTAGACAAACATGTACAGATTATATAGGTTTACTATATACATTACTTTGTTAGTCCTTACTTGTTTGAAATATAGTCGAGGAATTGTTTCCATATTCTGAGAAAGATAGTTTCACGCTGTATGAGTCTATGAGTTATTCTCTCATAGTTGGCCACTTTTATCATCCATTCCAGCCATTTATCAAAAGATGAGTGATTGGTAGATTTCCAGTCTTGTGTAACATTGCGGCATCCAATTAATAAAGCTATTCTGCACCATAATATTTGTTCATTTGTTAATTGTTCTGTAGGAATAATTCCCAGCAGGCAGAGACCTGGATTAACGGGCAATGTAATGTTAAAAAGTTTGTTTATAAATATAATTATTTTTTCCCATTGGCCCTTGACTTTATCACATTCATATAGCATATGCAAAAAAGTACCAGTGCATTGGTTACATCGCCAACATTGATCATTTTCTTTAAGGTTTAGTCTGGCCATTTTACTTGGTGTCCAGTAACAGCGATTTAAGATTTTATAGTTTATAAGTTGTGTTTGGACTTCACGAGAAGTCAGAAAACAGTTTGAGATAATATTAATCCATTGCTCTTGTTGTATAAGAATTCCTATATCTTTCTCCCAGGTTGTTTGAGACCATTAAGATTAGGAGCATTGTAACTTCGAAGTATTTGGTAAAAGGCTGATGGACCGCCTTTCTCCAAACATGCAGTTTTTAGTAGTTTCTGAATACAGGTTATGTTGTTTGGGCCAGATTTCAGGACTGAGTGGAGGCTGTGCCTAAGCTGTAAGTACTTCCAAAAATCTTGTTTTGGGATTTTATGGATCTCCTTTAGGTACTCAAATTCTACAATGTGTCCATTTTTATAAAGATCACCAAGATGCAATATACCTGCTTCTGCCCATTGCAACCAGCAGATTGTTTTTTTTGCTATTTTAATTTTAGAGTTAAGCCATATAGAACTGTCTAATGTTAAATTAGGATCATATTTTATAATGTTATGAGCTTTAGACCAACTTTGTTTGGTAAAGTCTAATATTGGATTATTTGTGGGTAGGAGTCTGAGACATCTTCCTTATGGCTGAGTAGTCCTTACAACAGGGACAGAGTCTGGGACTACTTCAAGCTAACATAACAAGTAAAAGTACAAAGAAGTGGTCCAAGAAATGTCTCAAGTAAGGGTAAAAAAGTATTTGGAGTAATGTTCTGTAACATTCATATTTTTTTAAAGAACAGTCACAAAATGAAAAAAAAAAAAAAAAAAAAAACTAAGCTAATGAAGCAGCTCAATAAACCTAAATATTCAAACCATTTTATTTACAGTAGTAAAACAAAAGCTTTTATCACTTGTAAACTTACTTACAGTGAGAAATGTACTTAAAACCACCTCTGTGAAGTTGGCTCCCCATCAAACTCACATTTTGCACCACAAATGAAGCACAAACAACAGTTTTTGTATAAATGTGTGTTTGATGACGGTCCTAAAATGTTATTTCAAGTAGCGATGTTACCTTTAAGAAAAAAAATACAGACTTGACTTCAAAACCAAGCAGAAGTCTACTATATATAACAGCAATAAGATAAGACATTTTACATCAATGTATAAAGAAGACTAATCAAATTCCAGCTGCCTTTCCTTTACATTCAGGAAGCAAAAATAGAATCTATAGTCGTCGATCATTCCTTTCTCGTTCAATAATTCCAATCGCTAAGATACTTCCTATAACCCAGCAAACTCAATAATGCGGCCAGGACAGGAAATTTCATCACCTAATAACTTCATTTGCACTTGCTATTGGATATTGAATACACGCGTCAATACTGCTCCATCACCGTTGATCGCTTTAAGACAATTGTGGTCGGATTTCATTGATTACCGGTGATTGAATCCTTGAACGCAAGCCAAGCGAATACCTTGTAACAAAAAGTACTGTACGTAGGCGTTCAGGTTGCAAAATGATGAATCAGTGCTTACCTTCTCCAAGCCAAAATATGTTACTATGGCGATCGAGCCTGAAGCTACAAGCCATCTTCAGAGATTTCTTCCATCTGTCATGCCAGCGGAAGAGTGAAGAGTCGGTGTCTCATCCAACACGCATCAATATCCCCGTTTTCAAACTTCCTTCCATTTTTCTTCTATCATCCCATCTCACATTCCTCCCACACCTCTTTTCCCATCAGCCATTTCATCAATTTTGTCAACAATTTATTTCAAATCTGTTTTTTTTTCTGTCTCTTTCAGATCCGAGGAGGAAAGCTGATGATTTCCAACACCAGGAAAAGCGATGCCGGGATGTACGTGTGCGTGGGAACTAACATGGTGGGAGAGAAGGACAGTGACCCCGCTGAGCTGGTGGTATTCGGTGAGTCATTTCAATCTTTTTTTTTTTTTTTCTCTTTTTGAATATGGTGAGTTCATTACCTGGCAGAGAACACAGTCAGAAATATCTGAAAGAGTTTGTTGTTAAGATGTCAGATTGCAGATTTGCAGATGGTAGGCAATCTTTTTATGTGAGAAACTTTGCAGACGAGCTATTTTATTAGTAATTGCGCATTACATATGTTTTTCCATGATTGTTTTGAACCCTTGAGATTTTTTTTTATAATAATAATGACAAGTAAATACAGACAAACCCTCAGATCGTCCCTTGTAGATGTTCTATTGGTGTGCCTCAAGGGTAAGTACTTGCCCCACTTTTATTCTCACTCTACGTTAACAATCTGTTTAAGTATTGACTTTCACGTGTATGCAGACAATGCTGTGATTTATACGCAAGAAATATAAAAGAGGTGTCCAATATTCTAATCTCAGCAATGGAGTCTAAACTAATGACAACTTATATCTTGTCTGTCGCTAAATAGGTACCAAAATAATTTTACAATAATGTATGATATTTACAGCCACAAGTTTCATTATATTTAAGAGTATTTTTGAGAGAGGAATTAAATTTGTAGCAGAATTTTAGTATCTTGATGTAATAAAAACGTGTCTTTACTTCAAAGTGAAGCTCACCTCCTAAACACCCACAAGCACATTTCAAACACAGCAATCTCATTGAAATGTTCTGGGAAAGGGGCAAAGGCGGGACCTTAGAGTGGAGAGCAGCAGTGGGATTGGATTGACTGCAGATGTCTGCAATTAGTGCTCAATTTTGAGTGAAAAATACACGCTGATGTGTGTGTAAATGACATGAGAAAGACAGCCATTTTGTGGTTATTTTGACCTGAAACTTTAATTTTCTATTTCAGTTGAAGTGATTTTCAACATCTTTGATACTTTAAAATATTTATTATTCCATATTTGAGCAGCCCTAGTTTGTTTCTTAGTTGTCCTATCCTTATAAAATATGTTTGTTGGCTGGTTAGTTAGCTACATTGCATTGCATGTCAACTAATTGCTTTAAGTTAAATGTATTTTTTCTCCCATTAATAGCAGGCAGTAGTCTCTAATAAACTGGTGCATCTATTCAGAAGAACATTCAACCATTTCTGCCTCAATACCTGTAAATTTTCTCTTAACCATAGAATAATATTATCCATCTGAATTTTAACATAACACCATTCTACCACCTACTCTTCTGCGTTGAATTGATTTATTGAGTGAAATTCTTTTTGTAGTAAAGCGATAGTCTGCTGTTTCCCTGCGTACTGGCCCTTTGTCTGCTCTTCTGACCCTCCTGCCCTGCGCTTCTCACCAGAGCAGCCACATAAGCGTTCTCAAAGCTAGTATTGATTTCAGGGAATAGATAGAAAATTGATATTTTCCTCTGCAGACTTTTCAAACCACCCCTTTTGACACCGCCCATATGCCGTTCCTTCTGCTTATGATTGAAAACACTGATAAATTCACACTCGCAGAATAGATGTGGACGGTCATGTTTTACTTCTTTGAGAGTACGTCTGACAGGTTTTCTAGGACGTACTAACCATGATTAAAGATTTTATGAAACATTATTTTACTTTTTACCCTATTATGGCAATCAGGAGGATTTGAATATAGGCTTTACACGTAGCCTATATTCAAATCATTATAATCTTAAACATAGAATGCCTAAATGTATTAAAAATGAGTTAAATACAGGTTTTATAAACTAGATCAGGTCTGAGGCTGCATTTAGCCTGGGGGCCAAATGCAGCCCTCAGACCTCCTAGACAATTGGATATACAGTAGTTCAGCATAAACTTGTACAAATCTACCTCTTGAAAGGTGGTGTAATTGATTTTTAATCTGCAAACATGATTGAGGTTTTCAATCTGGCAAATGCTTCTCATACATCCTTTGACACATGGTTATTATCGACATTTTTTCATTCTTAGTTGCAATTTTTACTATTAACTTCTTTTTACCAAAAACAAAGTGAAACTGGAGAGGACCACTCAAGCTCAGCCAATCAGAGCGTAGCATTCGGTTCCCGATGAGAACTAAAATTCTTTATTATTCAATTCAGACAGTAAACAGTTAATTACACTTTTTTTTCACAAAGTACTGCATTTATCATTGATGTTTTTTTGTGGAAAACACAAAGTTTACTAATTTACAACTAAAAAAGTTTGTTATCTCAATATCAAGCATATTATTGTGTACTATGATGGATTTAAGCTTGAAAAAATTTCTCACTGTATGCCTACTTCTCTGTGACTCAGATTGACCCTTCATGTGACCTGTAATTCAATGTATGCTACTTGATGCAAACCTGTGAGAGTTGGTCATTGTCTAGGATGTTCACCCGTTTAAGACCCAAAGTCACTGTGAGAGGTTCCTGTCACCTGCAACTCCAAACAGAAAAAGCATCAGAAAATGAAAAATATAATAAAGTAGATACATCATCCACATTATTTAAAGGAAATTAACAATACCATTGATAATGATTCTTATCAATACACATCTCTAGAAGTCACATCAGAAGTTACGTAGTTCACTTTAATTTACTGCTAAACTGTCAGAAGAATATATCAGTTGTGTGAAGGATTCTGTTGTACTTTCTCAGACTTTTTTTTTTTTTTTTAGTTTTATTTTGAATGTTAAAAAATTCCAATACGTATGATTCATAAATATTGACTTTGCATATTCATTATTGCAACTCCTAATAAATATTCAGATTTTGAAGCTTAACTAGAGCCAGCGTTAAGCACAAAACCCCACATTTGGACTGCAGACAAGACATGCAGATTAGAACAATGAATCAAGTTTACGTTGCCCATTTATAGTAACTTTCTTTATTAGCCTCATTATTTAGCTTAAGTAGCCAAAACCGCAGCCTTAAATACCTGTTTAATCACCGAATCCCAGTCCGCTCACTTAGCTTATCTACGTCTCAGCGCTATTATTCTTATTTGCTGTAACCCCGCGGCTCCCCCTTAAGCAGCTCCATCAATTCCAAAGTTTGTTTACGCCTAAGTTTGGTAATTAATCTCACATTAGTTTGCAGACTCTGGAGATTTGGTGCGCGGCGGTGAAAATCCACTTTCCCACACAGCAGGCTTTACCCTCCCTTCCATGTTTTTTTCTTATCAATGTCGCCATCGTGCAGTGCTTATTATTTCTCACACGTATTTCCAAGTTGACATTTGGTTTGAATGTTTGTTTTTCAGAGAGGCCGGTGTTCATCAAGCAGCCCGTGAACCAGGTCGTTTTGGCGGATGATACGGTGGACTTCTTCTGCGAGGTGCATGGCGATCCCACTCCGACCATGCGCTGGAGGAGAGAGGAGGGAGAGCTGCCTCGGGGAAGGTGAGACACAGCTTAGCAAAGGTGGATTGCATTACGTTGCAGACATTGGCAAAGTGAAACTTAGAACGTGGACTTAATGAGGTGTTTTGTTATGGGCGAAGATGAGTAGGCTAAATAAGATGAACTCGTTTGGGATTCAACATGAGAGGCTCAAAAATGTACATTTTCAAGGAGCAGTACCGTACTGTGTCGCAAAAAGCAGGGGGTCTTTCTAGTTTGTGTTTTCTCCTTGTGGCTATGTAGGATTTTCTTTGGGTTCTGCGGTTTCCCCTACCACTAAAAACATGTACTGCAGAGATTCTATTTTCATCTAGACATTGCTGGTTAATGTCTTAAAAGTGTCTTTTTTTCATTTGCTTACTTTCTTTGGTAAACAGAATTCATTTTCTAAGTAAATCTAATTATGATAATGAATAAGTTAACTTTTTAATGAGAGCTTTTTTTATTTGATCAAAGTCTTTTTTATTTTGTCATCCAAACATGAATAAATATTACTCACTGTTTTGGTGGTACGTATAGGTCCATCACTCCCAAGCCTGCGTGCAGATAGTACGGATTTACAGAATGACATTACACTGTGTAACCTTTTGGCCAAAAAATAGATGTATAATAAAAACAATGCATCAGATTAATATAACACTTTTCATGACACCCAAAGACGCTTCATATTATGCGTTAGTCATTCCATACTCGGTATTGGTAAGCTACTATTGTAGCCACAGTTGCCCTGTGGCAGACTGACGGAAGTGAGGCTGCCATTTTATACCATTGGTTCCTCCGACCATCACCATTCACACCACATTCATACAAGGCAATGTGGGTGAAGTGTCTTGCATAAGGACACAGCAACAAGTTCCTCCAGAGGTCTCCCATCCAAGCACTGCCCAGGCCCAACATGCTTAGCTTCTGGGATATGACGGCATCAGGCTTTGGCAAGCTGGCATGGCCACTTGAACGAAAGTATAATTTTTTTACTTGGGTGTTTTTAATGGATTAAAAATATGGTAAAAAAAAATCTGTCTTTATTCCGAGAAGGTTTACAAATCCCTAAAATTGACAAATCCCTAAAATCTTATTCCTGTAACTAAAATACTCCACAGTATGGCATGAAACCGATATACAGTACATAAATGAAGAATGCTCTAAGCTAATGTTTTAGCTTTCTATTTCAATAGGTTTATGCTTTTAACTTGTCATCCCCAGAAAGTTACACAGTATCTTAAGCTTGAAGCTTATGTATTTCCATGAAGACAAGTACCAGTAGTCAAAATCCATGCCTTTTTAATATATTTTATAACATTAGGACATATGACAAAAAGTTAATACACTGTACACCTTTAATTTGACTTCTGCACCAACACTGAACGACTCTGCGAGGCTACAGTATTCTACAGCATACAAGTGAATCAGGACTCATGTTTCTATTGAAGGACATTGTAGTGAAAGCCGCACTCTCGCCGACACTTTGTGAATGTGATTGGATGAAACTTTAATGACGCCTCGGGGGAAATGGGCTCAAATGTTCCCCTTGTTGTCAGCAGGATTTAGATGTGCGTCCAGGCTTCGGTGTCAGTGGCCTAAAGCGACACAGGACGACTCACTCCACTCACTCGGCAGTCCGCGGGCAGTGTAGTTAAAAAGCAATTTCTTATTTTAATGGCAGCTGTCTTGTGTTGGCCCTGCAGTCATTCACGCTGATAGGCAAGCGGAGAGAAGTTTGGCGTCGCATATTAAGCCGTCAAAATCTGGTACAAAATCTGTCTTTAAATACATACGGTAGAAAGTAGTGTGGAGTTCTTTTTCAAAATGATGATTTATATCTTTTTAAGAACCAGATTTTGAACACAAGAATAGTTATTTAACCCAGTTTAGAATAGGCTTCTACATTATTTCAAACTGTCAGTAACAGTCATAGTCGACTACTCTGTAATAAATGCTTTGATTAGTCGACAAGTCAAACATTTATTTTTTATTTGGACTATTTACTAATGCTAGCATTCATTAGCTTTTCCAAATTCCTTGCTTTGTGCGCATCTAAAAGATGTCCTATTTCCACAGACAAATGTACTGAACATCGACGCGTCCATTGCTTTCTTTACCAAAAAATAAGAAAATTTGTGAAAATTTGTCAGTTTTGCGCTTCTGTGCTGCATTC
Source organism: Mugilogobius chulae (assembly GCA_038363315.1). NCBI lineage: Eukaryota > Metazoa > Chordata > Actinopteri > Gobiiformes > Gobiidae > Mugilogobius > Mugilogobius chulae. The sequence goes on along the minus strand of CM076399.1, from coordinate 16,300,146 downwards.
ACACACTACTGCCCTCCATCATGGCGCACCCACATGATCATGTGGCGTAGGTGCAAATGGTCAATACAGTTATTTTTTTGTTTCAAGAAAATCCTTTACAGTTTTACCCAGCATAGAATATATTGTTAAAGTATCTATTTAGGTGAAAATTAATTAGCGGTGTTCTTTCCTTGTCTAATAATAGACTGTTTGTTCCTATACTTGTCCACTGTTTATGTTGTTAGCTTTTGGCTAACTGCAGTTAGCATGCCAACACAATCGACTTGTCTTAACTTTAAAAAATGTCAAAATGCTTCAAAACACATCGTGATGAATAATTCAGAAGCTCAGATTACATTAGATTAACAAAACATGGACTGCTGTTAGAAGTATACAATTAAAAATAGCATTTTAAGATAGCAAAAATGGATGTAGCTCAGTTTTATGAAAAGTCTTTTTGCACATGAATGCACAAAAAATATATATCTGTTTTATAATGTTAAATTACTGATCTCATTCAGAAAGTTTGATTAAATAGCCTGTCACACACATACTTCCAAACACCGCCCCTCTCTCACTTCAGCACTGCCCAGTTTGGCAGCTCTTTTTGAATTATGGTTGTAAGCAGTTTTAATGGGTTTTGTGGAAATAATATATCAATCATGAACGTTATCTCTAGGAATCTCTTTGCAACCACAGAAAAAGTGAATTTATTCTGATGTTTGTGCTAATCTCAGTTACAGCAAACAGCTTATCTAACTTTCTTTGTGTCTTTTCAGATTCGAGATCCGCAGTGACAACAGCTTGCGTTTGACTCAGGTCCGGGCCGAAGACGAGGGCACTTACACCTGTGTGTCGGAGAACAGCGTGGGCAAAGCCGAGGCCTCTGGGACCTTACAAGTTCATGGTAGGTCTCTGCAAAAAAAAGTTGTTTTGTATTGAACTTTTGGCCAGTCTTTCACATAACTTTCAAATAACTTCTCCGAAACCAGTATTTACATCAGTGTATTTGACATAAACAATTTTCACTTTATTTTTTCATATCTTCTACATTTCTACACAAGGAAAGATAGCCTAAAATGTCTTGAATTAAAAGATACCATTAGCAAAGTATATGCAACTGACAATGTAACTGAAAACTAGTATTTGGATTGATTCCTGCATGTTTGAGTCATTTTGTATTGTCCTGCAGCTGATGCTCCAGTGCTCGGGAAAATTCCTGATTTCACCTACCACCTATCCCCACCAACTTTACTTGCAATTACTCAAAACATTCAAATTGTCATGCAGCCACTTTCCAATCAAAATTCAGCTGCTTGTCATTGTTAAATTTGACATTGAAGAGGCGTGGCTTATAAGTTCTGCCACTTTGAACAGGAAGCCAGTAGACGTATACATTTTGAAGCCATTTTCCATCAATTATGTATTTTAGTTGAACAAAATGCAAATTACAGATCTACACATGTTATAATTTGTGACTAAATATTTGTAAAAACACAATGGGTCTCCTTTATAACCTTTATAGTCATACTTTTTGAACTTGTTTTTGGTGTTTTTTAGTTATTGATGCATGTTTTGGTAATCTGTACGCCTCCCGTACACTGACTGTGAGGCGAGTTCGGTTCAGGACACATGCAAGTTTCAAGTGCCTTGTACACCAGTTCCAGTCCATTGTGGTCCGTATTGACACATCAGACCGCTGCGACTGCCGACAAAAATAGAGTAGACTTTTTACAGATTTTTTCCACACACTCACGCTTGCACTGCTCGGAGGTCTGTGTATGAGGACGCATTGGTTTTAAGCACTTTCTAAGTCTTGTGAGAGTCCTGTCCCACTTCAAACTCACTTTCAGTGTACGGCAGAGGTTCTTCTCCAATCAAGATGTCATTGCTCTGAAAAACAAATTTTTCTCATTAATATTTTAGACCTAAATACTTTAGTGGTTTCATTGCTAACACAATGACAAAGCAAAAATGACAGCATTGCTTACTCATTTTGACAAAAAATTTAAACAAATCACAATTATCCACTCCTAGCACTTTGCTTAGGACATTTTGGTAAGATTTAGATCAAAATCAGCATATTCAGTTGAAATTCAACTGACCGAATTCTTTCTAGACTGATTGAGATTCATATTCTGATTTGAAACCTAGTCCAAAAAGTGTACAAGAGTAAACTACTGATGTTGTCAATTATGAATAAATAGCAGACTAAAGATTCATAAGTCTTTGGCATCATTTTGACTAGCTGTTACATTCTGAACAAAACCAACATAATTATTCACGCAGATGAACAGTTTACCCATGACTGGCCACTCCTCGCCGCCTCGATCCTCAACACAAAACTACAACCAGAGCAACTTAAATGCCAACGTAAAATGTCATAGAGCCTTTTCTGCGGCAGGTTTGAGCCTAAAAATAAATAAGCAGAGATGAAATACAGATATGTAGTGGGCTGCTTGAAGCGTACAGTTTCTGATGGCGTACTGTTATAGTGAGAAATGGATTTTAAGGTCTTTCAAGCGTCGGCTCGTCATCTCTCCTGAGAGCGAACAGAGATCAAAAAGCAGTGAAATTGCATTAGAATAAAGTCAGTACCCTGAAGAGAGGGGCTGGGATGAGAAATCTGTCATTTATGATGATAAAAGAGAATATTTAGAGTTTTGTTCTGGAACACTTGATTATATGAGCCGCGTGTAGGGCTGTGTCCACACTAATGCAGTTTTAATACAGAATCGGCTCTGGTTTTCCCATTGCAAATCCCTACAGACCACTTTTTATAGACTATATGGTTTTTCTGTTTGTTCTTTTTCATCAAAGATTACAGGAATGTAGTTGTATTAATATTGTATAAGAGTAACATTTAGCTTTAGCTTAGCTGTTGCATCATTATGTCATGTAGCGTATTAATATGTATTTCTGTGACATGCTTTTATATAAAAATACTCCACATTTATCTTTATTTGAATGGCTGCTATGGCTAGATTTCTGGAGGGACTCAATTACGAAAGCCAGTTTAAAGTCAGTTTTACCAAAAATGTGCTAAAACATGTCTTTAAACTTTCCATTTTACACATTTTAAATCGGGTGATTTGAAAGTAGTGACAAGACCATTTATTTTTGTTTTCCGACAAAAACTATAGTTCAAAGACTATAATGGGAATGAGTGATGGGAGTGATGCTGGTCCAACAATAGGTAAACATCAGATGCTCATCAAAGATCGTAGAGAAGACAAAAATATCAGTCGATATAAAGTGAAATGAGGGTCAAAATCCGAGGCACTCTGAAGCAATAAACAACCTTAATTACAGAGCAAAGGACCATTGCGTTTCAATCAGGACATACATATAAAAACTATAGTTAAACAATATTGATGTTAGCTGCCAAACATCTGAATTAAATATGATCAGCCTGTTGAATTTGGCATGAACGCAACCTCTCGTCAAACAATGTGAGTTTTTGTAAAATAAATTCCAAAAGTGTGCAAATATTCCATTTATCTCCTTAATTGAAAGTTTACACTAACACTTTTTTAAATTTGTACTACTAAAATATAACATTTTTGTATATCTTTATATCTTTAATTATCAAAAATGCAATATTGCCCAGTTGTAATGACTACGTGTCTTGTCTCTTACTGTAGTTTCTAATCTAAACATGTAAACTCCAAAAGAAACATGCATATGGCTCAGACATTAGTGCAGTTCTAATCTGTACTGTCAGGTATGTAAATATGCAACACCAAAAATGCAATGTACAAAAGGTCAATTTTGCTTTTTAAATGCTAATAAATGTTTCCCATAAGTAATTAGCATACAGGCTAAAGATGATGGAAAGTCTGTGTAAAGTCATGAGATACAGTTGTTGTTGTTTGAACTTGTGGAAATGAGTTAAAACATGTTTCAGTGCTGTATGTGTACACTGGCATAAAGAGAGTGCCTATTTAACTAGTGTAACATCTATTATCAAATACAAATTTCACACAATGTATTTATGTGGAAAATGCATCAGTGTTGTTGCAGCCACAATAAATAACTTGATGTTTAAGGTTGTTGTTCTGTTGTCGTTACAACGGCTGCACAGTTGCAGAGTGGTTAGAGCTGTGGCTTCCCAATAAGGAGATTGTGGGTTCGACTCCCGAGTCGGACCAAATCAACATCTCAGTTTGCATAGCCTCCCTGTGTCACCGTGGGTTTTCTTCGGGCGCTCCGGTTACCTCCCACCTCCAAAAACATAAATGTTTAGGCCACTGTCCACAGTGTTCCCCCTGACCAAGGCCCAATGTTACTGGGATTGCTCCAGTCACCCCTAATGGGAACAAGCGGTAGAAAATGAATGAATGAACGAAATAAAATCTCAATGTCAATAGATAGCAATTTGCAATTATTGCAATTTCTGAAGTTCATTACTGCATTACATACATACTTACATTGTTTTGTTCATTTATCAATTCATTGTCATTTTATTTAGTAAGTTGTGCCTTAAACTCAAAAGAAATGTACAAATTTGCAAACTGAATCGCAATACTAGACAAAAATATCAATAATAGATATTTTCCCAAAATTGTGCAGCCCTAGTTGTTCCCTTAAAAAGCACTACACTACAGACATATGGTGGGCATACATAGTAGATTTCATTAGCAGATGGATGCTAGCTCTGGTAACTGATGTTTTTCTCTAAAGATTGATTGCAGGTTATTGCAAGAACACCTCATGGCACACGAGGAAAAATCATCACATATACTTCCACTTTTACATTCACAACCACACATCAATCACAGCCCTATTTCCTGTAATTTTCCCTTCACCTCCCTTCACAACCATATATTTATGTTCATTTACATTGAAACGCCATCAATTGTGACTAAGTGTGACATAAATGACTTTTACGTTGTCTTTGTCCAAATCCGTTCATCATTCTCATCCATCTTTTGTCTTTTCTCTCTCTTTCCATGTCATCTTCATGCATCACTCCATCGCAGTCGGCCCATCCAGTAAGTATCCCATTCTCATCTGTATTTGCATGTGCAGAAAAGATTCTTTGTGCCCAAAAGCGTTAAAAAAGACATACAGTTTGGATAAAAGCCAGCCGGTCAATAAGTCAGTAGTACATAATAGCCGTTGTGGTCATATACTGATGGCTCTCGCGTGTGGTGACAATTTAATCTTGGGTTTTCTCCAAAGTCGTCAGTACAGTGTGAGAAATGGGGACTTTAGCACCAGACCCCCGCTGTGAAGTCTGGAGGCGCACAATCGCCTTAGTCAAGCTGCTTTGACATTATTACGGCCAAGAATTTATGCGCTTTTGTGGTGTGGTTGTAAGAGTCTTACAATCTTCTATTCAAGCTGTTCTTTTGGGTTGGTAACTTAGATATTATGATATTTTCTTGTTCATGGTCAAGCTTGGAGAATTCTAGTGGACTGCAAAATAGAAATAACTACTAAAAATGTCTTAAGTGTGTATAGTTTTAATCTAAACCAGGCTAAATTGCAGTGTTCTTATCAAATCAGCCTAAAACTGAATGTGAGATCTTATGAGGACTAACATTTCTTATTCACTTTATTCTGCCCCACCCACTTTTCTTGGCAGCTAAGCACTTCCTGCTTAGCTGCATGTAGAATTCAGTTGGTTGGTTTATTTTAACTGCCATTATCTATTTGAGATTGTCCTCCAAAACAAACAACTAACATGTTAGCTACTTTAAGGGGAGGCTAAACTTACCCCGCTCACAACTGCACTCTAAACAGACTCGCAAAAGTGGAGCTGCCCAGAGGCCTTTTAAGGGACACCCAGTGGGTGTGAACAAACAGTGATTGACAGTATGAAAGCTAGATAGTGATCTTGGCGAGTGATGTGATTTGCGTCGGAGAAGTTCTGGTGTGCAGTCTTGTTTCTTACTTCAAGATGATTTTTTATTAACTTTGTAGACTATGTATCAACTTTTCCTTTACACCAGCACATGAGCTCATGTGAGTATTTTCTAAAACTGAAAATGAGAAAAAAGAAACTGACAGAGGTTTCAAACCTGCGACCTTGCACTTCGCATCAATTGCTTGTCCATCTGAGCCAAATGACTGATGAAATCTTTGCACAGCAGCAGAGTCAGAAGTTTTTACAGCCCCCCGTAGGTGGATAGGCTGTGGTGACAACTCGATGTGTCGTCGATGTCTACTGAAAATGAACTGACATAATATAACCATAATGGCAACACAGTCGATGTTTTTGCACACATAACTGCAAAATGAGCGAGTTTCTACAAAAATGCCAAAAAAGGCCTGGAAACAGTAGATAATTCAATTTTAACCCCAAACACACTGTTTGACTGCGAGATGATTCTGCGTTTAGTTTCACTTTAAACAAGCTAAACAGAAAGTGCACTGCTAAGAAAAGTGGGCGGGGTAGATTATCATTGTACAAACAAATCAGTGACATCTCCATGGAAACAGGCAGGTGGATGTCGCTAAAAATGTCAAACTCTAACATGTCACATTTAAGTTGGTACTAATCAGATTAAGACTTAGCAATGTTATCTCATTAAAATATATAGTACTTGTTTGTTCCATCATTTCAATTCAGTACATTATTAGTGGTAGCATTCTTGCTTCATAGCACAAAGGGCCTAGTTTCAACTCTCTTGCAATATAGATCTTTTGTATGTGAGAGTTGCATGTTCTTTCTTTATCTGAGTATAGGTTGTCTGCAGTTGCTTTGGTTTCACCTACAACTCCGCCTCTCTTGCCTGTTCCAAGATTCCAAGATTCTGATTTCACTTCGACAGTCCTGGTTAAATAAAGGTCAATAATAAGAACGACATTTTTTTTTGGTCCAGATGTTGTTGCCTATACATGAGCGACGTATTTATTTACAATGAGAAGTAGATAAGCACTTTTCACAACATGCTTGTTGTCATGGTAAAGCTAAACAGATTTTGTTTTGTAAGGCTAGGCAATAGATTGATTAATTCGATTTTTTGTCTTGTCTTTCTGCCTTAACTCCAAGTAACTACAACAAAGTCTCAGAATTACCGTTTATTTTCTTTTGAACCTTTAAATAACGGAAATCTTTGGATGGCTTCATACTTCACATGCAAGTTTCTGTTCTAGGTAGAAAACATTCTCGTACTTGCTACTGCCACATGATTACAGATAAACATATTGATTAAAATGTGTTACACAATTAGTGAGATTGAGCAAAGTTAGCTTTGCGATAATAATCTTTCACAGCCCTGTTTTGACTGTATTTAAAAAAAAAACTTTAACACATTTAATCAAGCTTCACAAGATACTTTCTGTGCCTGTTTACATTGTCACAACACTTCATCTTCCAGCATTCTTTCTGAAACGGGGACCGAAATAGTTCAAAGCATTCCCAGAACATGCAATTGAGGAAAACAAGCAGGTACGCACAGGTGTTTGGGCAAATGAGCTCAAAAGAGGCTAAATGATAGACTTGGAGCCGGAATAACACAGCATAGTCGCCTTTGTCCACACTTTTAACGTTGTTACTGTACATCTGCGCCATTTTCCGCTCTCCAATTTGTCCCCGTGTGCGTAGGCAGGTGCCACGGAGAGAGATGGAGCAACCCTTTTAAGCCTTGACACGCATTTGCAAAGGGTATAGCAGCATTACCGTCCATTAGCTGTCCAGCGCGTTGCCACAAGAGCAGGTAGAGACATCCAGTGTTACGTATGGGCTCGAAAAATGATAATCAGGAGCGTTCTATCTATGCAAGAAAACAGACTAAAAGGATTTGCAGGGAAACAAAAAAGAAAAGCAGATTGATTTGATTGGCTTTGCGTCCCGTGAGCGCCGGCTGTGAAATTAATTATTGCGTTTTTTTCCAGAACGTTTAAGGGCGAAGGTGGTTTACACTGGGCTGCCTTGTTAGCAGAATTAATTGGCAATCTATTGGTGGGGGAAATAAAAAAAAAAAAGAAAGGCTTTTTCGTTTCACAAAGCAATTTAAAGAACAAGCTAGTTATTGTGCCGGGGAGAAATGGACGGTTGTAATTTTCTGTCGTAGTGGTAGGTAAGATGATTGCTCAATAGGGATGTAGCTGCTGTTTGAAAGTCAGACGTGATTGATTGACGTTGGGGGATGGAGAGGGGGGGTGCGCAGAAAGAGGGGGTGGGGTTAATCTGGGTCAGGCCACTCCCTCTCAGCGCTGTGGGGGAAAGGATGCACTACATATAACCCATCTGGCTGTCATTTCAACTTTTTAAAAAGCGACGTTTCGCCAGAATTGCCCAAGATATGTATACTGTATAACTTTACACTTTCACACATTTTTGAAGAACATACAAACATGGATACTTAATCTTTAAGGATGTCCAAGATATGGCTTGAGAAACAAATGCAACTTGCTGTTGGTCCTCATTTTTTACTCTGGAATTTGTTGAATTAAGTGAGTGATTGAGTATGAACTTATCTATCTTTTAAGCTGGCTGCACACTAGAGGAACTTAAGATTTTTTGTGATTTTTAGATGTGTCAAAAATAGAACAGGTCACAAACATAAGGACATTTACAACGATTATTTGTCTCACATTCGCAGGAAGAACAAGAGCAGGAATACGACACAGACTTGGGGAGCGCAGTAGTGAACGGAGAACGGTGCGTGATAACGTGATCGAGTGCAGAGTGTTTTCTTTCACTTGCGCGGTTATAAAAGTGAAACAACAACGAAACACGAGTGGATTAAATCAGGTTTATAAAGATTACAGACTGCCGAGGCTCATTAGAGGTAAGGAGCTGTTACACTGACACAAATGAAAAAGATTAAACAAAGTGTTGGCATTGTTCTCCACAGTTTCTCCACACATCATTGAAGGAGCAGGCGCGCTAGAAATGACATGCGTAGTGCTTGTAAAAAAGAATCCCACACTTTGACTACGAGCACAAAGCGTTACATTTATTTACAGATGATGAGGCGATGTTTCCTCTTTAGTTTGCATTTTAAGAGCCGCCGTCACAAGGCAGATGCACCAGATCCTGTCTGTTGTTGCGGTCTCGCCTTGTACCTTGATGATGCAATTTGATAAAAAGTTGTAACGGAATCGCTGTGACGAACAAACATAAGGAGAGAAATGACAAAAATCTTGTATGAAAATTCTTACTCTGACCACGCCTCACTGAACTCGTAGAGGTGCACATTAGCCTAAAACTACTGTGTGCAAAAGGTTTTAGGGAAAATTATTATCCATGTTCTAACTGATGCTTGCTTTCTCATTATAAACACAACTGTAGTTTTATCTGTGAGATCCTATGCTTTTCTCTTTGAATATCAGAAATCCCTCTTCTGAATTTTCCAGATGTGTGATGATTTTTTGACCTGTCCACAAATCATTCAGACTAGTTTTCAGTCTAATTGTAGCATTAGCATATCAAACAAGATTGATTTGATTTTTTTTACCTCATGTCATTTCCTTTGTGGGCTGTAGCTGGAGCTCTAACTCAAATCCTGACATTGGAGACGCTTTACTATCATTTGTTTTTTTATTCTAATGCATACGATGTCAAGTAAACATTCTCAAGAACACGATTCAAAGACAAGGACAATAAAAATAATACATATGTTTTGAAAATAATACAAAATATGTTTTTAAGTAATCTGAAAGTTGAAAAGTGTTTCTAATCTCAGTGTGAAAAATGGAATGAACCTTGTTCTTAAAAATATGATGTATTATCTGCATCGTTCTTGTTTTTTTAATGTTCTTATGAACTTTAACTTGGACGTGTTACTTGTTAGAACTTATTAGAAAAATAGTTCAAAGTTCAAATAAGTGCACATAAACAGTGCAGTAGTTCTGATCTACCTATGACATCACAGATTTACAAGTTTGAAAACAGTGCTTTCTGAGGCTCAGGGAAAGAAAAGTATCACACATAACTGTGTTTTTAATGTTAACCTTTATTAGAACGTGATCAGTAAGTTTAAAGTGAACGTTTTGCAAACTTCAAAAATCACGCACAGCGCCTTTAAGCGAGTAATAGCATGCATCCTTCTCTCTCAACACAAACCTCAAACTGTCTATTATTTCGTCAGCGTGCAGCATACAGTGGACTAGAATGGCTGTCAGGTGATAGACAGCCAGCGTTTAGGTGACAGCGGGACTCAGACGGAGGAGAAAGTGTCTTGATGTAGACACAACAGTGGCAGCGTGAGAATGGATCTGCTCAAGCGTACGTACGTGTGTGTCGACTCAGCGTGGGACCGTGGCAGCTGTCTGTCAAAGCAGGGCCCTCGGGGAGTCAAGCAAGTGTGCCCGCCCCCCCTCCGATGTGTGAGCACGGAGCAGGATGGGTAACTGCCACTGTTATGAGAGCTGGGTCGAGGCATATTGTTCTGTATGGAGTTGATTTCAGGTGTTAAGATATTTAGAATATTGTGACCATTTGTGTACACTGCAGCTGATTTTCCTATAAGAGAGCTTATTGGGAAAGTTGAAAATTTGGAAAAGGATGCAAGAAGTTGAATTAGAGTTTAGAACTATCATTTTACAAAGTAAAACTATAATATTTTCAGTGCAGCTGTTAAAGGTGGGGTAGCTAACCTTTTTAGTTGTAAAGAGATAAACTTTGTGTTTTCCATCAAAAAGTCTATGATAATTGCAGCACTTTGTGAAAAAATGAGCCTACAGAGAACTCTCTGAATCGAATAATAAAGAATTTTAGTTCTAATCAGGAGCAGAATGCAGCGTTCTGATTGGCTGAGCTTGGGGTGGTCCTCTCCAGTTTTCATTTTAAAAAGAGAAAAAAAAGAATGTTTTAAATCAAAAATGCAACCAAAACTTAATACATTTAGATATTAACAATGTGTTGAAGGATTTATAAGAGAAAGTTGTCAGATTTAAAACCTAAATGTTTTTGCTCTGTAAAAATCACCCACCCCACCTTTAAGTATTTTGCTAAGCAAATGATTTCGTTTCATATTTTATAGCAAAGTACAATTTTATTAGTAGGAAAAACTATTTTTGCCAGTCATCTGGACCTCACATTATCACACGCTAGAGCTCATGCTTCTGTTTGAGTGGTCACCACTCCTCAAAACAAATAGGCCCAATCTCCCAAGATAGCATACATTTACCATGGCATTACAGGACATATAAATTATGTATGATAGCACAAGTTCACGGCTGTTTTGCGTAAATATGCCAATGTTGCTGTCCCAGTTCATTTCTATGATGTTTGTTAAGACGTGTTCTTATTTATGAATATTAACAAAATCCTGATCCTAATCTTAACTGCCCCAAGCCCCAGATCTAAACTTTTACTAACCTGATGCCTAATTTTACCCTTTAAACCCAAAGAAAACGTTGCCACCTGGTTCAACCAAAATTCGTGGTTATTTTACAGTTTGGCTTTTAACATTTCAAATGTTTTAAGTGATCAAAATTAAGTAGTTACTTTGCTTGGAGTCAACTTTGTTCATTTTTTTTTTTTATGTTTTCACCTATGTAGGTATAGATAATAGAAAATGGAACTTTTCTTTCAATATATGATGTACATACTGTATATTAAAGGCACATCTCCACTTAATAACCTTGGGTTGAATAATAATGCTAAGTAATGTGAGCGAACAGAAAAGGTACATAAAGTGCAAAGCTTATATAAGACCTCTTTTAATTACTTTATGTGCTTCAATAATGGCCTCGGATAAAGTCTTTACATGGTAGAAGTTATCGTTTATTCAAAAATGTTTAGAAATATGGAATTATTTCTTTTGTCGACCAAAATGCCTCATCATGTAAGCCATTTCTGCTTATTCGGTGCAACAAATTCCAAACACAATTTAGATTATTACAAATGAATTGGAAATGACTTTGGCTTACAACTTCCAAAATCTCGTAATGGCATTATCGTTTGCTTATTCACAACTTTCAATGCCCTAAACCCCGTTGTTTTCGCCATCAACTTGTCCTTGCTCTGTAGAGAATACATCTCGCTTCCTTCTGTCAGCGTTTTCGGACACTAGCCTCGACAGCAGAAACTCCCCACTATCACCCATCTTAATTCTTGTCCGTTATTGTCCGCAAGCAAATAACTGCAATGACAAGCACAATCTTCCATCTGTCACCGCCGCCACCGGGAAATACTCAAGAGACCAGAGCTACGCAAGCACCGCCAGACTTCGACTTCTACTAATCTAATCGCAAAACGCAACCCTCGACTCTATTTTGGGACTGTCTTGGTTGCTGGGTTATGTTCTTAGTCCTTTGGCATTGGAGAAAGTAAGATTCAAAGCTGCTTAGAGATCTTAAGTGTTTATTTCTTTTGTAGGCAACTGATAAAAGTTTTTATAAGTTTGAAATGATAGTATAGGAATGTTGATGAACTTTTTTTTGGTAGATTAAAGCTGAGGTACCTGACTTTTGTGTTCATACATTTGTAAACTTTTGTCATTTCCAAAGAAGTATTGTAAACGCAGCACTTTTTAGACAAACTATTAATGTGTTTTGTCTGAATCAAATCATAAAAAGTGTTACTTCTAATTTAAAAACGAAAAAGCGCTCTGATTGGCTACACTTGGGCGGTCCACTCCAGTTTCACTTTCCTGTGAGAATATGCACTTAAGTCGTTGTTGCTGCAAAAAATGTGTCCAAGGTTTTGTGAGGAAGGAAATAGTTGGACAGATTTTCCCACTTCCTGTTTTGCAGTGTGAAAATCTGGTACTACAGTTTTAAGTTTTCAATAACTTTCTTAACAATAAGAACATTATAATACAACCAAATCCAGAGTAAAATTCTGTCTTACTCGTTCAGATTTTCATTATGATTTTGGTTCATTTTGGTTGCAAATATGGCTTAAAAAACACTTTTTTACAAACAATAAAGTGAAACTGGAGAGGACCACCCAAGCTTAGCCAGTCAGAGAGCTGCATTCAGCTCCTGATGAGAACTAAAATTCTTTCAGTTCAAAGAGTACTCAGTGGTCTAATTTTTCACAAAGTGCTCCATTATCATAGACTTTTTAGTGGAATGCACAACGTTTACTAGTTTATAACTAAAAAACTTAGTTACCCCAACTTTAATTCTGTGCATGCCTACATTGCTACATGTATTATACTATAATATAACAAAATATTGATTTAATGTTTGTGGAAAAAGCAGCATTTAACTTGAGCAAACCGATACGTGTGAGCCTTGCTGTCAGCGCCAGATTGAAGCTGCTGTCTCCTACTTCCTGCTACTTATAGCTCTCACAAATCTTTTTTAACGCAATCACGACTTTAAAAAAAAACATTCTTACAGACAGAAAAGTGAAACAAGACAGCCAATCAGAGCTCTGCTTTCTAATAACTTCATACATATTCAGACCGTATTGGCAGCTTTTCTGATTTTGTCACAAAGTGCTGCATTTAGAATATATATATATATATATATATATATATATATATATATATATATATAATATATATATATATATATATATATATATATATATTTATTTATTTATTTATTTATTTATTTATTTATTTATTTATTTATTTATTTTTAATGAAAAACTCAAAGTTTACTAATTTACAATTATCAAATTAAATGTTATGACACATTCTTATTGAACTCAGTTTGACCACATTGGCTAAATCCTGTCCTCTGTCCTCTACTAACAAAATATATACGTTTATTCGGACATCAATACCTTTTTAGCCCTATGAATGAAGACCTTTTGCTGAAACATTGATGTCTGAATAAATTCACATTTTGGAAGTACATGCAGTTTGTGGAATCATTTTCTATCGATTCGTCTAAACTTCTCCAAAAAGATTAGTTTTTAACTTTCAACATCAGCAATTTTTCAAATCACTTGAGCACATAAATTGTCCAGTTGCTGGTTTGACTTCTCTTTCACTTGACTGAACTACATTATTATAACTAATAAAAGACAGTCTTCAAAAGGCTTGAATAAAGCATAATACGTCTCTTGTTAAAATCCTAAGTTGTGGAGTTTCTGTGACACATTGCTAGCTAATCCCTGTCATGTATTTTTCAGCCGTCCCCTTTCGATCCGCCTCCTTTTTTGTTTCGCTTTTTCCCTCCCTGCCCTAAATCTGCCGCTCTGCCGCGCCGACTGTGTGCCCATTACCGCTAATTATTTATTGCAGCCCGGGGCGGCGTTCCTTTCCGCGGCGGATTCCCCCCTCGCCTCAAATCAAACAGTGTTATTCTCAGTAGACAACACCAGACTAGGGCCTCTTGTCGAACACCAAAAGCGGCACTTGAAACGAATGTCTCCCCAGCGCTATATCTGGGTCGAAGTTATGACGCGACGCCAGCTCGGAGAAAAGGGGAATTCAAAATGGTGTTGACATTTTTTTTTTTTTTGGATTGGCCTGCTCGGAGTTCGACTGATACAGCGGATTTTTTTCCTTACATAAGTCACGGATATTACTTGGCGTTTCGTAAATATTTCAATAGTTGCATCAGGCTTGTCAAGCAGCCGGTCCCTGCCTCATCAGAAATACCGGTCTGACGTATGAGCGTTAGCCTTAGCATATAGCCTTAGCTCTTGCTGACCTCTTTAGAACCTCCAGCGGTGATTTATCCCAGTTTTGACACACGGATGGCCCTCCTGCTGGGCAAAGACCGCTCGGAGTGGATAAGCAGTTAGCGAGGGGGAAATGGGGGTTTGAAACGTGTTTTAGTTGCTGTTTTGAGATGTATGATATGATGTCGCTGTTTGGCCTGGTCAGTAGCCAGTTGGATATAACTGACTTATGCTTCTCAATAAAGAAATTAAAGTTCGAGTAGCTAACTTTTGTAGTTGTACTTTAGTAAACTTTGTTTTCCATCATAAAGTCTATGGTAAATGCACCACTCTGTAAAAAAAAAAAAAAGAGACCACTGGACCTAACTTATGCCATTTTCTCTGCTTTTATCATCTTAGTAGAAAACATGAAGAGATATTTGAAATATGTTTTGCACTGTTATTATGGTTCCTATGTGCTCGCTGCAACAACTTTACAGCCACACAGGTTTCAGGCACTGTAATTTTCTGAAGTTAGAAACCCACCTGCATAAGCTCATCAAAATAGAAAGTTACAATTATACTGTAGAGTATTATTCATGGAGATAGAGCAGTTTTATGCCAGACTGTAAAAAACAAGCAGGATGAGGACCTCATTTGTGGTCATAAAAAGTCGACTTAAGGGGTAATGAAAGTTTACTCAACATAAAGGCACATTTTTACTATTTCTTTTAGTCTATCAAAAACAAACATTAAGATTAAGGTCAAGGTACTCTTTATTGTTCCTGTAGAGAACTTTGCCCTCTGCATTTGACCCAATTTTCAATGCTTCTGGAGCATCTCATCAAGAGCAGTGAACAAGCTGAGCAAGAACATCTCCAGATCTTCTCGCTAGACTTGGGACTACCATAGCTCGAAGGTGTTCCTTATGGTGCATGTTTTTGGTTGGTGAGAAATCTGGACTGCCCTTGGAAACCCAGTCAGACACAGGAAGAAACATGCAAACTCCACACCGAAAGGTCCGGGCTATGAACTAAGTAACATTTTGAGCTTGTCAATATCTTTGTATAGTGGCGACAGGGACGTTTGAGGCATGTGTCAGCTTTCTCCGCTGCCTCCTGGCTTCGAAAGTTGTTCCAAGTATGCAGCAATCGAATTGAAAGCCAGAATTGATCAGACACACACTCTGTAGTTGTATAAAACAAATAATGATACATTAGCCATGATGTCTGAAGAAACAAAGCCTGAACTTGTGCCAGACTTGACTGAAGGTGCATTATTACATTGCCTTAACAACTGATGGGTGGACCTCTAAATATAGACACTAAATATTAATGCTTACAGATCAAATGCAGATGAAAATACACGTTCTGAGCTCGAACTGCAGTGGCTCTGTTATAAATGTAAATTATTATTGTTATTTTATGTAAAAAAAAAATGTTAAGATTGATAAACTAACAAATCGAAAGTCGTGGCTGCAAAATCAAAAACTGAATTGAATCGTGACTTAAGTGAATCGTTCCATCTTTACTTGCAACTTTTTAGTCCTGATCCGACAACAACTCCTCTGGAAAACCCTAGACCTTTAAGGTACAACTAACAACAACTAACTTTATGAAAATGTTGTATCTCCCATCGTGCTTGCCGCTATACTTTATTTACATTTTAAGTCCTATTGAACTCTTTTCATTGTTTAAAAAGTTGCCCTTCACTCATGCGTCCCACCTTTCTGCTGACTCCTCATATCCAAACATCTTGTGCAGTTAAATTTCAGTAAAGTCTGTCCAAACTGCTGACCCGCACCTCGACTCATCACCTCTGCTGTGTTTATCATAAGCTGTTTGCACCTCATTTATACAGTCCATCAAAGCGCAGTAAACCTGGGAGAAATCTAGCCCGCTTTAGAAGCCAGCACTGTCAGCACGCTTTCCTCGTTGCGTAATTACTCCACGTTGACAAATTGAAGTTTCATGCACTGCAGGAACTAAAAGCAATGAACCCACTTTAAAGAGGCCGCCATTGTAATTCATCATCATAATAATGCATCACGTTTATATGGCAGCGTACACAAGGGCTTTACGCTACAAGATGCAAGGAAGTAATGCAAGAGGCAAATGTGGAATATAGGTTATGGCAGTTCTTCAAACTCGTATTAATCATTTATTGGGCCTGCACTGCACGCTCAAGATTCATTTGAAGCTAACACAGTCATTATGTAATAAATATTAACTGTGTAAAAGTGTTTTCAAATAATAATTATTAGGGATATCAAGCAGTTTGCATTAGCATTGGTATGTTGGAATTCATGTCAGCGCAAGTCATATATTAGTGATGTGGCTGATCAAGGACATGAAAGATAATTGTATCGGAAGCGACAAGTGTTTACTAGATTGGTTGATTGGTTGGTTGGTTGGTTGGTTGGTTGATTTCGAGTTTAGTGCCAGAGTTATTTTATATTGTTTACATATTCATTGATAAATACAGACTACCACGACTGTGGAAAAGGAGTGGGCAGAAGCTGGCTTTATTAACCCACTCCTACTCGTTACAATTGTATATTATATGGCTGCGTATGGTTTGTTTGTCTGAAAAAAGACAATCAAAACTGTATTCAAACGCAAATCACGATAATATTGCATCAGGGAAATGTATTTATTTTACAATATGCATATATTTATATGCTACTATACTACTTTAGTTACACCATTGCAATTGTTGCAAATTATTTGAAAGTTGAATAGTTTTTTCTGACATAGTTTTAGCATTTATTAATGTAACAAACAAAAAATCACTTCCAAAATAAAAAGACGTAAAAACCTAATTAATATTTAATTTAGCGCTAAAACTACACACAGACATTTTTAGACACTTACAGTTGTTAAAGGTGTTTTACTTTTTTTTTTTTTTTTTTTTTTTCAAATTAGCACAGAATTTGTTATGTATCATTCAACGAAATAGTCCACAGTCCTGACTATGTCTAATTCTGTTTGTTCACCAAACTTCACTAAGTTTGTCTGCTGTTGTTGTTAGCATTGTGGCTAACTGTGGCATACCAACACATTGTAAAAAACTTAATACTCAGAAATGTATAAGATAAGTGACCAAAACATGTAGACTGATGCAGGAAGTTTAAAATGTATTATTTCTGTTTCTTACATTTTTAAGGAAGCTTTTAATCACCAAGGCTAATGAGCTAATTTGTTTTTTAATTATCATTTGCTGTACTGCAAATGTCAGCAGTATAGATAAGAACTCTTTGAAGAAAGTTCATTTGTCTTCTCTTTTAGAAACTTTTCATTTAGTCAGACAGGAGGAAGGCTACAGCAAAAAAGACTTGAAACATTTACGCAAATAATGCTCCTGTTTGACTAACTGAATAGTTTCTTTTAAGATTAATTTGGTTCATATATTTCCTTTGGGGTTTACATCTGTTTACAATAGTGACTAAAACCAACATGGCTGCCGGATATACATTTATATAGGTCACATGTCTGGCATGAACTGATTAAATCAAACTAGACATAGGGAGTAACATGTAAACACTACAATGTCTAGACGTATTTCCATTGCTAATGCAGAATTTGTTGCCTGCAATCTACAAGATAAAAACTATCAGAACTAGCTAATAAATCCAACATCAGAAAACATAAAGATGGTGGGTTGAAAATTGCGGTTTGCTAAGACAGCAAGCTATAGGTATTAGCCAAACATATATTTTTGTTTTTTTTTCATACCAGAACCTGCAAGCTAAAGTAAATATGAATTATTTTTTCTAATTCTATTCTATAGCCTGGCCTTGAATTTCATAGAACTTCCAAGACTTTTGCAAACTTCTTCCGTGCATCCCTATGTGACTCACCGTTACTTTGATTAGCCGACTCTCTTCGCTCTTTCTTTAGCGTCTCTTCATGCAAATTGGAAATTGAAACAAGAACGCATGAGATCAGGTGGGAAGATGAGAAATCAATTGAGACGGCTGGAGGCGGCATTATGCATTCGACCCCCCTGCGAGGAGCAAAGCCTGTCACTTGCTACTGATCAATACAAGTCAAAGAGATGCAAGCTCATACAGGGATAAGTAGACTCCACACAACTGCCCTCAGAAGATGCATGTGGCTATAAGGTGACCCATAAACCTGGATACAGCCTCCTGTAGGCTATAGGCGAGCAGCTGGCCTTTGAGCATACATAGCAGATTGATTGCAGAGGCCTAAAGATGAACCGGGAGAGCCTATAGTCAAAGAAGTAAAGGTTAGCGCATGTATAGAAAGCTAGTGTAAACAAGAGCTGGATTGCGTTGGGTTATTAATGAATCGGTACAAAAAGGTCAAATGGCAAAAATAGAAGGTTGTCTTTACAGCGGTTTAAAAGGGAATTAGATTAGCTTGTACTGTGGAACTTTTTCTAGAGATAAAATCGCGCCCTCGTATCGTTAGATTCAATGACTGTTGTTTGTGACAATGTTCTATTAAACTAAGATTTTTTTTTTTTTCTTTAAATTTCTTGAAGTGATTTTTACATAAACTCCATATTCTCCCAGCACCCATAGATTGTCAGATATCAGTGTGGTTGAAAAAGTGTTTTTACAGTGTCAGGATTAAGTTCATAATGACTTTGCCAAAACCGAGTCATTCGCCAAAATTGATTCAGTCATGCTAGTTGTTAGCTTGACTACATTTCTTTATATAAATTGCTAGAAACAGTTAAAAAAAAGTTCTCTGTCGGTTGTAAACGTAAATCTAAAATGTTTATTTTTTTATAAAATCTTTGTCAATCCCGTACTTTCCTTAGTCATAAAACATTCAATTTAACAATAATATCAATGACCTTAAAGTCTCTTCTGAACTGTTTGCTAAAGTTTAGGCTATTGTTGTTAATAGTTTAACCTGATTTATACTTATAAACATACATACATATATACATATATATTTCTTAGGAATTAATATACATAGCATGTTTTATGTTGAATGTCCTCATAGGTGTTGCCGTAGTCAAAGACTAACATTTATGCGCTTGCACTGACACTTTCAGGAATGCGCATATAAATTTTTACTCAAATTCAGCACTGACTCAAAATGACAGAACCTTTTGTGTCCTAAAATCCAGGAAGTACGCCGTAGCATCACGCTAGCATCTGTTAGCGCATTGACACAGCTCGACTCACTCAGGCAACTGAAAGTTCTTGCAAAACGCTTCTAAACATTTTGTGGTTAAGAAGGAACAGAAGTGAACAAACATTAACAGCAAGTTTTCAGCTAAATATCTCAGTTTGATAACAAGTTTAAGAAAAAATCAGGTAAGCCCACTTAAGCTAATTGATTAGCATTAGCCAAATTTGTTGCTTTTGAGTTGATTTTGTGGGAACACTTTGGAGTTCCTATTCAAGTGAGAAATAACAGACCACCCAGCTGGAACGCAACATCATACTAAAAGTAAAAAAAAAAAAAAATGCCAATGCCAAATAATGTCAGTGAACCTATTTGCTTCATAATGCAAAAGTCTTT
The DNA here is from genome assembly GCA_038363315.1 of Mugilogobius chulae. Lineage (NCBI taxonomy): Eukaryota > Metazoa > Chordata > Actinopteri > Gobiiformes > Gobiidae > Mugilogobius > Mugilogobius chulae. Next base: position 16,280,196 of record CM076399.1, on the reverse strand, counting down.
TATACAAAGTCTGAAAAAGTACATAACCAAAACCAATTTGAAAGCCTTTTGGAGTTACTTTTTTAGTTTATAGTCTGTGTGGTATAAAAAGTTATTTATGTGATGTCAATCCATAAAGTTCCAGTCTCATTTAACTTCTGAACCCAGCCATCATTGAGTTAAGTCTTGGGCAGCAGCTGGTGATTTATCAGCAGTTATCAGCTGCCAGTGAGCCACTGAATCACATTCTCCTCTGTAAAGCCTGTTCATTACTGTGTTAATTGAGAAACCAACTTCACGGGCAGACAGGCACCGCGCTCCTCTTGACTTTCTAAACCCTGCGTCAGACTGGCTGTGATTTATTCCTCCAGTCATAACCTCAGCTCAGAGTGCGTAAAGAGCTGATGGAGTCGAGAAACATTGTTAGCCTACGCTTTGCTGGAGAGGGGCATGGTAAATGATGTGGGTAATGTGGTGAGGTGTCACTGACGCTATGTTCAGCACAAAACAAATGTGGGCTCATCCTAGCTTGGATTTTGGGAGAGTTTGTGTGTGTGTGCAAGATGGCTGAAGAAGTGAAACGAAAATTTGAACTGAAATTTGACTGAGAGCAAGTACAAATGACTGCAGTTACTTAAAGGAAACACATTGTGATTGTGTTCATCTAAAACAGCAGTTTTTAACAGTTTTTAAGTTTATATTTTTTTTAAAGTGGGGCTAAGTGACATTTTACAACTTTACATGCATCACTATGAACCTTATTTTTTTAAATCAAGGTTCACTATTAAGGTACAAGCTAAGATTGTTTTTTATTCTGAAGTATATTTGATTTTTGTTTTGACTTGCCAGTTCATATCTATGCAGTTTTGTTTGTTTTTTATTTTCCCATAGAAGTGTAAACTATGAATTAGAACTGTTAAAATGTTCTTCAAATCTTATTGAAACGATACATGTAAATTTAAAAACCTTAAATCTTGCAACCCTACTGTTAAACATTCCAGGCAAAGGTACAGTATAACATCTGCAATGCAAGTTCAAGAAAAGGTGTTTTTGCTAACCTGGCTCATGCCAGATGGATCTGTGTTGAACTTCTTCTACAGTATCCATCTGGAACTTTACTCCTGCGAAAAGCGTTAAAAGGTGTTAAAAGGTGGGATGTTACTGAAATACATCAAGGTGATCAGGTGTGCGACCTACCTTATTTGTGCTTAACCAATCACAGCGACGAATTGTTATGGAGTATCCAACAACCACGTGAGACAGAACAAGTGTCGCACACACCTCTCTGCTCTTCTTTTAAAAAGAAAATACTGCTAGATTCTGCTAAAACAGAATCGAATGCAGCAGAAACACTTACATCCACTGGATCTGCATGTTTGTTTTGTTGGATTCAGGCGCTACTTCCTGTCATAATTGCAACCAACCAACCTCAATGCTGCGATGTGATTGGGCTGCTAACCCGCTGTGTCGGACACCTAACCAATCAAGCTGCTGAGAGGCCAGATGGATTCACAAATATCCCGAGATAAACCGTCTGGCTGGCTATGTTTTGCTGCCTTAAATAAAAATTGATCCTTTTATGTCCAACTTATTGTTATAGTAAAGTTGTTCCCTTAGCTACATTTTTCAATATTATGACATTAAACGCGTCTGTCTTTATAAAGAATGATCCAGAATCTAATTTTAATTCTCTATTTCTCACTTCAGTATTTACTTTCACACAAAAAAAATCAGATTCCAAGTAAAATGTAATGTTGAAACTGCTGGAAGTTAATCGACTTTCTGTTTCTAAGCAGTTTATTATAGTTTTTGTGTTTTACATGGATTATTGATCTAAGAATGTCTTTGTTTCTTTTTAAACGCATGGGAAAAAACACAACTTGTCTCAGAAAATGTCGCCTAACTACCCCTCTTGTTAACTTACTTCACTCTTATGTCTTTTCACGGTATAATTAGCCATAGCTTGCACTGCATACTCACTTCAGTAATGATCACACTGAAGACAGCTCAGAGCTCTCAATGTCACTGCTGCCACTGTGTCGCTGCATTAAAGTCACTCACATCGGGGGCATTAGAAGCCTCTATATCCCTCTGGTCTCATAAGGATTTCTCTTTGTTTTTGTGCCCACAGTGCCGCCTCAGATCGTGGTGAGGCCCCGGACCAGATCACAGCTCCGGGCGGACCGTAACCTTCCTCTGCGGGACAAAGGGCAACCCACCGCCGGCTGTGTTCTGGCAGAGAGAAGGCAGTCAGGTAAGAAGATGCTCACAGCTTTGGAAATGTGCTTTTGCGAAAGGATTGAAGCAGGCTGAGAGAGTGTGACTAGCCAAAAAGAACATTCGCTTTTATAGCACTACAATGTTCTTCTTTCTAAATGTGAAAAAGTCCCTCCAGGGCTTTCGCAGAAGGTTAGAGAGTTTTGATGGGTTTTAGGAGTTATACTTTACTTTTTTACAGCAGTTTTTCCTACAGCAGTTTAAATACTTTTTGTTCATTCATTTTCTTTTATTTAACATAACATGTGCATTCAAAACCAGCATAAAAACATACCTCTTTTTTGCTCAACATTGTGACAGAATTGCCACCAGCTGCCATATTGGTTCTTGTTGTTCTTGCAGTATTAAGTCAGTGTTGGAGCATTCTTGAAGTAAATGGCCTTTCACGTAAATAGTTTCTGAAAAGCCGTACAAAAAATAGATCTATGATTTTGGCGCTGGCTGCTCCAAAATCTGCCCTGCATGATGTTAGTTGGCTTAAGCATGAGTGTCCACACTTTTTTGTTATCAAGAAAAAGCACATACAAGATGGCGAGTCATAGAAAAGTGAAAAACTTAAGTTGATCAGAGTGTTATCAAAGACTTAGGGAGAGCCACAAAACCTTAATTATGACCTTAGAACCTCAAAATGTCATGCTTGATAAAGAGTTGTAACAATGTGAAATGCATGAATTTTTGTAGTGTGGCCTAAAGAGGTAAAAATATTTGCCTGAAAAATAAACCTGACTTTGAAAAGATTTCAATTCTGAACCGGTCTTTTTATATCCGTGCTTAAAGGATCATTATTTAACTTTTTGACCAAAAATAGACATAGATAAAAGTAAATTTTTGTAGTTTAGATGTATTCATTGTGAAAAAATCTTTTCTTGCATCCCATAAAATGAACTATTGTGCATTTGTATGTATGTTTCTATTAAAAAGTTGTTCCTTTAGCTATATTTTTACACATTGCAACATAAAAGGAACACTTTTTTATTTTATCACTTTGCATAGAACTGTGCAGTCTGTTTTAAATGAAATTGAACATTGACTTTGTCAGCTTTGAGACCAACTCAAATCAGTTTCTTTTTATATAGCCCAAAATCACAACAACAGTCGTCTCTAAGGACTTCCCAAGGCCTCAAAGACAAAAATTAAACAATAAATATTCAATAAATAAAACATTCAGAAACAAGTCATTGATCAAGCATGCAAAGCAGATTATGAGTAAACAAGCAAATGAATAATTGTCGAGAGCATCCCCTGTCCTTAGATACTGCTTCTCTGCAACGACAAAACTCAAAAAACAACGGGAAAAACAATAACCTGGAGGAAAACCACCGTAAAGGAGAGATCCACTCCCATGGACATCTAATTGGAGATAGAGTTTAAGTCCATTAGCAGAGGGAAACAACTCGACTTGCAGGACCACCACAAACTAAACCCTGAGAAGCTGCAGCTTACTGTTAAAAACATTCATCACGCTACTCTAAAAACATTTTTGAGTGAAGGGAAGTTCAGTATTTATCATCTTAAAATGTTCCTTCCTTACTTCCTCACTTGGAAGTCTATAAAGTACAGTATGACAACACAAACTTGTATTCTATTACTTCTATAGCACACCATGACATCATCTTGTAACAACACTTTCCTCAAGAGCGCACTTTTAAAATAGCTCCGTTAACACTGGCATCCTCACATGTGCTGCCCTGCTCTCTCTCTCTCAATCCCTCTTTTAGCGTTAGCAGCTGTCGTCAGTTTACTTTTATCAACATCCGTGTTTCTTTTTTCTTTTCTCGCCACTTCCCTATAGCTGTCTTCGTGTGTCCGGCGCTGTGTTCATACGCTGAAATGTGCTGAAATACTTGATGATGTTCGTGCGTGGGCGCCTCTAGCTCTGCTCCCAGGTATAGATTAAAAGAGCGGGCGGAGGCGTAGGGGCCCTTATGTCGGCTATATGACTGGAGCACCGAGATAAAGCCGAAGAATGCTTATTGCTAATGTGTGGGAAGCATGTTAGATATGATAGCTCTTTTTTTTTGCTAGCATATTTCACCTTGACAAATGGAAAAGAAGGATATTGAAGGGTCATTATCTAATAACGACTGCCAGGCTTATCATATCCACAGTGAAGCATGCTATCCAGCCGCCTTCGCTGCAGCGCTAATATTAATTTGTCATGCTAAGTACCTCGTAAGTAATCCTATGGCGCTCCGTGTAATAAATAGCGCTTTACAATGTACAGTCAGTGTAATGAAACGGATAATAACTGGGTAATGTTGCGTATTGTGCCATTTGTTTGGAGTTTTTAAAGCTAAAGGGTACTCAAGGAGCAGCGCTAAATCCATTTTACTGCAGACACGTTTTATAATCTCCGACGTGAAACTGCTGGCCCTGTTTGAAGTAGTCTTCATTAAAAACAGCGTTCGCGTTTGATGCTATCCACTTAGGGTTCGTTTTCTCGCAAATTTCTTTTATAAAAAGTATGTATTAATTCGTAATTATTTCTAAGGGCAGCTCTTAGGTATTCAAGGTATTCATTCTATTCACTGGCGATGGGCCATGGACCATATTCAGTGCGATGTATTTCAAATAGCCTTGAAGGTAGAGCTGAAAAACTTTATGTTGCTGAGAATGAATGGACTCATATGATACATCCGGAAACCATCAAGCTTTTCTTTAGAGTTGAAGTTGTTGATAGTGACTTCTAACATGTGTGGTGAGACCTTTACACCGTCACAACAAGACAACCTCTGATACAGCATTTTGAAAGATATCCTCGATTAGATGATATGGCGTAAAGTGTATATCATGATTAAAAAGACAAGAATGACTGCTTGATGCTAGACAAAATGCGTAAAGATGGGGTGCTTTATTTTCTCCACCAGACATAAGTACTGGGTCACCTTAAGCCAGACAAAACGCTTTTTTTGTTCAACTCAGACACTAACGCAAGGCTTTGATTTTGTCACAAAGTGCTATATTTACAATCAGAGCTGGTAAATAACTCAGTAGTTTTACTAAAGTAGTGTACTTAAGTAGTGGTTGTATTTTTACTTGAGTATTAAGATATCTGGCAACTTTTTTTGTTTTACTTTACAACAAAGATCTGTACTTTTTACTCCCTACATTTTAAAAACAGGCTAGTTACCATTTTAAGTCCACAAACATCTTTTTCCTCTCAAAACCAGTGCACAGATGTTTCCAGTTAAACAAACAACGAGTTTCAGCTCATTAACTGATTGAAAAGGTTGGTTTTAGACAAGTAGCTGAACGTCAGTACTTTGGCCACCTTTGTTTACAATATACTGTTTGGTGAAAAAATATTAACACACACAAAAACCAAAAAACAGATACCCCAGCTTTAATTGTGGAATCTACAAATTTTTAACTATGTAGTTTAAGAAAAATTAACCTTCCACATCTCTTCAGTCATTTGTTTTTAACCAATGCAGAACTTACGGATTCATTGTCAATGCACTTTTAGACATTGGCATTTACAATTAGCTTTGCATCCTTTTGTCACGATAGAAACATTTGCTCTATTTTGTGCTAAACCATATTGCAGTATCCCAAATTTCATGTTGCTTCAATAGCCAGACTGTCTCATGAACAATATGATATGACACTGTCTCTATTTTCAACAAAAAATCCGCAAATATATGGTCTCGAAGCTGGTGGGTCAACAGAGAAACATCCACAAGTGTATATGATCTTAAAGCAGCTGGTCGGCTTCAATCTGGGATAATTCAGCAGTTATACAATTTTGTAAAAAGTACTAATGTGACGATAGTCTGATTCATGGTTTTCTTGTTTTTCTTTTGCAGATCTTGCTCTTCCCAGTCCAAGAAGCAGCCCCAGCCAGTCGTTTTTCAGTGTCTCTGACCGGTGAACTGACCATCATGGACGTCCAGGTCGAAGATTCTGGATATTACATTTGCCAAGCCATCAGTGTGGCAGGCAGCATCCTCACCAAAGCTTTACTCGAAGTAGAAAGTGGTAAGTGGACAAAACAATCTTCAATAGATGTGGACCTTCTCTGCACTGACTTTTTAAACAGCCATTTTAAGTATGCTTTAAGATTTTTAAAGAAATCAGCTAGTGTTTTTTTATTCTTAACTATTCTTAAGTAAAAACAGAAATATTAGTAAGCAATGAGCAATATTATTCAAAGGCACTATACAAATTTTTTTGAAAGAATGTATTTTTAGCATAAACTGTTAAAACTAGTTTGCTGTGCTACTTTGCTACGATTATAATAAACCATTTGTCTACTTTTAAGTCACCGTCGTGAAAAACCAGGCAAAGGTTAATCAAATTTCCAGGCCCTGGAAAAGTTCTGGAATTTTTCTGGTTTTGGACAAATTTAAAATCGAAGTCAAAAGAATTTTGCGTTCAGAACTAAGTTTGGGCATACTTTGCTGACACAAACCCGCTTGTGTTAAGTTAAGGAGAAAAGAATATATAAAAATATGTCTGTAAAACTAAAATCTCACTCATTGTAGTTACTTTACTAACTACATAACTTTGACATTCTTTGAAACTAAATCAGCTAAACTCAAACTGAAAAATATTTTATAATTGAATTGTTTGAAGCTTTTTGTTTGTTTGTTTTTTTGTCTATAAATACACATTATTATTGTCTTGATCACCTAATGAAAGCCAATAATTGCCTGAAACATATGTTAAGCAAGGTTCTGGAAACGTTAGGAAATATTTCGAAGAAGTTATGTAAAAGTCATAGAAAACCTTAAGTTAAAATCTGTACGAACCATGTTATGATGGCTAACTGTTATCATACTGACAGCACTTAAGTCCTTAAAATTCAATCTAGTGGCTCAAAATTTCATTAGGTAAGTGGGAAAACGTGAACTGTTAAAAACATTTAATAGTAAATATGTCTGTTTGCCTTCATTTATAAGGAAGCAAAAATCAGGTATAGCAGTTTTAAGTCAATTGCCCTCCTGCGTCAATAATGTAGTCAAGCTTTTTACCAAATTCCACACTTTTGCTGTTCCAGAAACAAGATTTTTTTTTCTTCCCTAACTGACCTAGACCCTCCAACATCAGGCAACCTAAAAAACCCAACCAAATCCCACTAATTGAAGTGTTCCCCTCATCACTAATCACGAAATTACAGCCTTCCAGCTCAGCGGCAGCCTTCAAATTGCTAAACTCCATGTCCCACTCGAGTTACCAAAATAAATTCCCCAAAAATCTTTCTCAAATCCGACTGAAATTAAAAACACACTTCCCTCAAACGAGCAAACAGCAGGAGTTCTTATCTGATGTAATCAAAAGGGACAACTGGTGATGGCGCTATGCAAATAACCCGGCCGTAACATATGCTGCCTGCGCCGCCTCCCTCCCACTTCTGGAGTAAACAGGGATTTGCTTTTTCATTTCTCACATTTGTGCTTAGCTCCCTATACCACGGCTTGTTGTCTTACCGCGAGTGCATGCAAATGAGCTCGGCCACTTTAGCGCTAAGCTAGTGTGAAATATTAAGAATTTGCCTTGTCACTTATGTTTATGCAGTTTTGAACTGCTCGTGGAAGAGGGTTAATTATGTTTGTTTGTCAGAGCTGAAATTTTTTAATAATGCTTGTTTTCTTATTCCTACTTATTTTATTTTTTCTTTATCTTATTTATACAAAACTATCATAAACTAATTCTACTAGAACCATCAAAATGTTAATTCTTTATATAATTTGTTTTTGTCCAATTCAAATCTCTTTAGAGATGCTTATACCCAATTTTTACCAACTTAAAAAGTTAACCAAGTAATAAGGTTGGACGATCTCATATTATTTCTATTGATCGATCTCAATTTTGATTTGATTTTTTTTACCTTTTCTAAAACAAATGAAAAATGCTATTCATGAAAATAAACAAAACAAAAACCTTTAATATGTCCCATTTATTAGACTTTGAAACTCTATATCAATATTCTGCCTCAAGTTTGACTTTTGCTAAAAACTACACACTATTGACAAAGGAATGGTTTTCGATCTTTTGATTGAAAACCCACCATCCAATAATCGACGATTTTTTTTCGATTAATGGCCCAGTTAAATTAAATTCTTCAATTTACCAAATTCCTTCCCTCCTAATTATTCATATTGAGTTTGTACAACCCGATCTCACAAGAAAGCGTATATATACCACAACATAACAGGACATATCACTAGCGTATGATTAGCACAATTTCCCGCCTTTTTTGCGTAACTTTGCCAAGCTTTGCAACCCCAGTTCATTTCTATGGTGGTTGTTAAGATGTGTTATTATTTATGAATATGAATGAATACTTATCTTAATCCTATAACCTACCCTAAACTTACCCATTTTAGTAACTGGAAGCCTAAACTTACCCGTTAAATCAAAAGAAAATGTCCCAACGTCACTTCAACCCAAAGTCGTGTTTATTTTCACGCTATGAAATATCATGTAATTTTTGTGCTTTTTCATATATACGGCATAGCATATATACGCAAAAAAGTTGTGAAATCTTTCTCATTATACACTATTTTTGTATCGTGGTATATATGCGCTTTTTTGTGATACTGTGTTGGTTTTTTAAGCGCTTTTCACAACTTTCAGAAGCCAGCGTGTGTTGATTTGTGTCACCACTATTTATTAAACAAATAATTAAGACAAAGTAAACATATTTTCACTCAAATAAGTATCTCTGTGTGAGCAAAACTGGTTTGTAGTTAGTCTCAATAAAAAAGAATAATAAATAAAGAATACTGTACTTGCATAGTTCTTCTAATAGTTCACATGTTTTGCTTACTAATGCATTCTGAGCCTTCTAATTCTTCACCGCGATGAGTTTAGAAGAGTTTTTCCACACTTTTCAGACATCTGAATGAGTTAAAACCGTATCCGAATGCTAACGATAACTAGCTACTGTACATGCTAACAAAATACAAACAAGCACTTCCTGTTTTTTTTTTTTTGGGAGTAGAATGCAACAACACAACACATTTTCATATTTTAAGCTACTAATATTGTTTTTACAGAGCTTTAAAGCAGGGGTCACAACCCGGATCGCGTCTACGTGGACTCGGCAGGGAGGGGATCCCAGCCCTGCCTGTATAGACTTAACAACGGAGTACGCGCTCAAACACACCGAGGCGCCGAACACACCGAGTACGCGCTCGAATACAGCGCGATGTATCTACACAGCAGTACGCGCTCAAACTACACACGCGAGGTACGCGCTCGAACTACACTCGAAATACACACGCGAGGTACGCGCTCAAACTACAATCGAACTACACACGCGAGGTACGCGCTCGAACTACATACGCGAGGTACGCGCTCGAACTACACACGCGAGGTACAAGCGCAAGATGCGGCAACTAGATTTCTCCTGTGTCGGCCCGCTGGAGCGCACAGTGGCCGCACAACACCAGCCGACAGCGCGGCTCCAACACACGCTCAAAAGAGGAGCAGAAGGAGAGAGAGAGAGAGGAGCAGGAGGACAGGAACAGGAGGAGAGAAAGAGAGAGAGGAGCAGGAGGACAGGAACAGGAGGAGAGAAAGAGAGAGAGGAGCAGGAGGACAGAAAGAGAGAGAGGAACAGGAGGACAGAAAGAGAGAGAGGAGCAGGAGGACAGAAAGAGAGAGAGGAACAGGAGGACAGAAAGAGAGAGAGGAGCAGGAGGACAGAAAGAGAGAAAGGAGCAGGAGGACAGAAGAGAGAAAGGAGCAGGAGGACAGAAAGAGAGAAAGAAGCAGGAGGAGGAGACAGTAGCTATTTAAGATACTCATGTTTATAATTTTTTTTTATAGATTCTCTGTCCCTCCTGTCCCCATCACATTTGGTGTGATTGCTATTTTGATTGACAAAAGAAGTACTTTTTCCACAATTCTCTTTTCACGCCAGGCTCATCCAACGCTGCTAATCTGAACCCCCAACGCAGTAGTTGCAGTAAGTACTCAAATTGGCTTTTCACCGTTCCGACTGCTAATGAACCCAACCAGCAGTTATCATTGACTAACCGCACTTATCCACCACAAAGGCTCAGTGATTTATTTGCCTTGTCTAAATTCAGCTCCGTGCCCCACACTGTCTGGCAGCGTTTTACACCATACTGTTTATATTGGGAGACATACAGACATGCGCCAATGCCATAAAAGTCCATGCCTCCTCGCACCCGCTCTATAAAGATGTCACACGGACAAGCTAAGGTCAAGGCTGGAGTTTTCTCTCACTGTTTAGAACATGCGTTAAGCTAACACGTCTAGTCCACTGCGTTATTTAAACAAGTTTCGGAAGTTCAGAAGCAACTTGTGACTTATGTTTTTACCTTAAGCAAAAGTTATTGTTATATTTGCAGTTCAAAGTAGTTACATGTTCCAATAATACTGTTAGCTATTATTTAAAACTAGATACAATTTGATTTCCAGCATAATGATGCACATTATAACTTTTCTGGTAGGGGTTTGTTGGTCTCTATTGACCCTATTTTGTCCCGCCTACTTTCTAGGACGTGCACTTCCTGTTTAGCTGCATTTAGCTTGTAGATTTAGTCGATGGGTTTATTTTAACTGTCATTATATTTAATAAAATTGCCCCACAAGACAGACAAACAAACACTTCAGCTACCTAAGTAACAGAATGCTAAAAAGGAAGTGATTTCCAAGAATGGCGGACAAAATAGGGTCAATAGAGATGGTATTAGACAGAGGTCTGGGGGGTAAATCCAGTTGCAACTCTTTCTGGCTTTGATTCGGTTTAAATTGGGCAAATGTGGCTCTTTTGCTGTAAAGGTTGCAGACCCTGTATTAGGAGATGGTATCGCCTGAATGCTTCATATCACAATACAGATGTTTTTTATACCTTAGAAACATATGCAGTTATTCAAGTTATTTTCTCTTGCACAGACATCTAAATGTATGTTATTTTTTATTTAGTTTTGTTTTTTAATAATTAAATTATTATCAGTCAAAAGTATCTGTTTGAATGAAAATTACTTTGCTGTCAAAGTTTAGAGCAATTTGTTTCGTAACACTCAAGAAATTAGCTTGTTTTTTATTTTAACATTTAGCTAAGTTAGTTCCTGTTAGCACACCAATTCAGCTCAACTCTCTTGCTTTTGAAAGTTGTGAAAAGCATGTTTAATCTCATGTTGGTGAATAATTCTGAATTCTAGAATGCATTAAGTAAGTGAGCTGCAAAAGTTTAATATTTATTTACTCTGTATAATACGTACTCTACTGCATTCAAGCTAGTCTAAGCTTTTCAATAACTCATACTTTCCATATTGTTGAAATAACTTACAATATTTCAGCAAAAATGAAGAAAAAAAAAAACTGTGTCATCAATTTACATGATGAACTAGGGCAGGGCCGAGGAGAGTTGGACTTTGGAGACCCAGGGAGCGCATGTCCTTTCGCGTGGTGACATTTTACACTTCATGTACCAAGCATGCTGAGTTTTTCATTTGGAGCCAACGTGGAGTGGAGGAGAGGAAAGCGTTGACTTTGGCGCGTTGTTGAGTAAAATCCAAAAGAACAGCGTGAAAGATTTTGTTTATTTTTAGTTGTCATTGTCAGGCATGAGAGTCGTAAGAGCGGCGAGCGAGACAGGAACATTCAACATGGAAATTGCACGGGGAGTATTGGTTTTTAAAATGCGCTCTGCAGTCATAATAAGAAAGCACAGGCAATGTTCTGCTGTACTGTATTGTCCTTGTCCAACTTTTATGTATTTGTTATTACTTTTGGCAAATAGAAATTGTTAATAATTTTTCCACCTGAATCTTTTCACTTCTGTTTTGCAAAATAATGAATCCTGGTAGGAAATTTCAATAGGTTTTATAACTATTTCTACTTTACATTTTAATGACAACAGCCTATAAAGATTGGAACCATAATGTCACACATAATTATATTTCAGTTGGCCTAATGTTAAACCAATTGCTAAATAGTACTGACGTTAACTTTCTTTGTGACACTATAGAGAAATACATATATTTGATAGATACAGTATCTATTTGGCTAATGTTTCCTATGGTGGCTTAGCATACTTGCTACAAACTTGCCGCAAACATGGCGTTGTTTTTGACATTTTATTCCAAACTCTATTGAAAAGTGTGCATCAAGTCCCCTTATATTTAGAAAAACTACACAGAAAGAGAAAATCAGTGAAACTTGGATTTTAGCTAACAATTAGTAAGGTTTGTGGACGTTAGCGCACTGGCTAGCCGCTAGTGAATGCTAACTTTTATTAAGAAGCAAAATATACATAACCAATGAAAATGTACTAAATTAAATATTATAATTTTTTTTTTATTTGCAGGTTATTTGAGTTTATTATTATAAATTTGAATTGACTGTAATATTTATCATGTCTCAAAATTAGCTTTAGCAATAGCATTGTGTCTTTTATTAATACGCACAACCTAACAGTTTACTGCCTATTTTTCAAATATTTGTACATTTTTACCTTGCTAATTGTCTTTGTAAGTCTTCGAGATGATGGTTACATACGTAATTTGGGGCATTTGAAGAATGTGTCAACTCTCTTTGTTGCATCCCACATTAAGTACAGCAAATGAAACTTGTCTGTGTTGCCACCGTGCCGACCCGAATTTCTTTCCTGAGAAATTGTGGCTCTTTGATTTTTGTAGTTAGCAGTGTAAAGTGTGCTAACACATGTATTTGCTGCATAATTTTAATCTAAAGTTAATAAAAAATTGAAAATAAATAATGTTAAGTTTCGTTTCAGTTTGGCTAGTTTATGTTTTAGTTCTGCTTTAAATTCTTTGCTTTTTGTTTTGCAGCTCCTTCTGACCGTGTCCCGCCCATCATCCGTCAGGGTCCGGCCAATCACACGCTGGCCCCGGGCACCACTGCTCAGCTTCACTGCCACATCATGGGCAACCCCTTACCCAGCATCCAATGGGAGAAGGACGGCCAACGCATACTCGGAAACGACGGGCGCATCAGCCTTATGGAGAACGGCACTTTCCAAATCACAAACCTCCAGGTATTTGAATGAAAAACTTGCTTTTCTTTTTAAAATGTTATCATTAGTGATGGGAAGATTACCCGATTTGCACCGATACATCGATGTAAACATGCGCGATGCGAGTGCGTCGGTAGAAAGGAGCTACATCGATGCAGATCGTGTGACAAAAGCAGCCTGCATCGGATTATCAGACTATTTACCGATGAATCTAGATTTTTCACGATTCACTGATTAAAGTGTTCTCCTACACAGACACGCACATACACTCACTCACTCACAAGCTGAAGCTGACACTGCTGCAAACGCTGTATATTTCTGACATGCCTTATGTAGGCTGTTTTGGTTTACTTTCACCTAAAGATGTGCCAACAACAAATAGCTCTGTTCTGGCGTTTGTCTCTTTCAGTCAAAGCACCTTTCATTTTCACAAAGCTTACGTAATAACAACAAAACAGTGTCCAGTGCCTTACCTGCGTATTGTAGAGGAGGAGACAGGCAAAGCAAATCTTTCAAACGCGTCTCCGTGTTGAAGATTCGCTTAGTGCATTGAAATCCGTGTGTTCAGAAGAAAAAAAGTTGAAACTCCACAACACGTACTATTCCACCGTGAACGTGCAGGAAATCCAAGCGTCTTTGCGTAAAAGCTGTCCTTCCCGTGTTTATGTCCAAATCAAGGCGATGTGCGTCTTCCCAACACGCTGGTCCTCGCTCCTGCCCGTGTTTGTTTCTGGCGATGTGCGTTTTCCCCGCGCGCTGTTCTCGTCCTCGCTGTCTCGTCTTCGCGCGCTGTTTTCGGTGCTTGCTGTGTTTTCTCCACGTGCTGGTTCTTGCCGTTTCTTCTCTCCTCATCCTCCGCGCGCTGCCGTCCTTCTTCGCCAATTGCAGGAGCTGGATGCGGCACTATATCGCTGCACTCAGTCTGAGTTTGGTAGCTGCGTCTCAGTTCCACATTCACTCTCCCTTCCGCACTGACAAACTACATAGGCTTTTTCATAAGCTGTATTCCGCAGGTTATGATAGTAGACCGAAAGAAAACGGTCCAGAATGAACTTATTATTTAGCTTTCTTTCCCCCACATATGTATCATAACACTGGCCTTTGATTTGCCCCGCCTCCACAGCAGATCTGTCCAATGAGAGCGCTGGGTCTTAGGCTACGTCTTATTATGCTTTTAAAGTCCGATTGCACACAGCACTGTTAAAAATATGATGCAAACCGAACCAAAAATAATATTATATATTAATATTATTTATAATAACTAAAAAGTTAGTAATTGAATTTTCAAGTGACTGAAAGATACTTTTACATGACTTTAATGTATCTGGGGTAATAAAGCCCATGAATGATTAAACAGACTAAATATTTTAAGTATTTGAATAAAAAAACAAGTTTGAATGAATCGAGATGCATCTGATCAGGGGCATATCGAACCGAATCGATCGTTAGCTGTAAGACATGTATCTTAAAAAAATCGTATCGCTGCTAGTGTATCGGGATGCACATCGTATCGGACAAAGATCCAAGATTCCCATCACTAGTTATCATACCGTAATGTTTCCTACACCAAAATAGTCTTGCTGTGCTTCATTAAAGATTTCCAAAAAATAAGGTTTTTCGTTTCAACTTACAGACAAGGAAAATAGTTAGGCTTGTGGTGGGTCAGTGCGGTGGGAAAACTAGTTGGTGTGTTGCCCAATGTGCTTTAAAAGTAAACGGATTCCATGGATTTGATTTAATAATTTAACATAATGGAGTGTCCAGACAAAGTTACAGTCCTAAATAGAAAGAAAAAACGTAATTATAGTTACATTTAAAAGAGAAATATTACATGCATTTTATTTCATATTATATTGTAGTTTCGTCTTATACCCAGAATTGTGTTTTGTTTTACTCACACATTAGACATATTAGACTGTGTTCTTCTCTTGAACTGAAAACACTCTGTTCTACCTTGTGATGTCATCAGGTTTAAAATTGGAAAATACTCTACAACTTACAATACATCAAGTATACAACGTCATTAGTATTTTCAGAATTGGATTTGTGTGACTTTGAAGCTACAGCTATTGTTTTTAGCCTTGTTTAATCTGCATCTTTTCATAGTGCAAAAGAACATGTTGGAGGTTTTTTTTCAACATGTAAGCAAAAGCAAAGCTAAAAAAAAAAGATGACAACTTGCAGTTATTTAAGTGTAATGTGTAAAAAAAAATATAGGTCACTAGAGACTAAAATACCTGCTACTGTAATTCTGAAAACTCCACTTAATGACATCACAAGGTGGAATGGGGCATTTTGAGCTAATATAATAGCATGGTATGTGCGGCAATGTTTCAACCAAAAAAAGAAGTTAGCACTTACTGTATTCCAGCTAGCCGCTAACCAGTTAGCTTCACTGAAAACATTCTGATTATTTGGGTGTTCATCAACCTGTTAGCATCATGTTGCTAAAATTGCTGTTTTTTTCAACACTTAGTGAAAGATATGTGATTGAGCATACATTTTTGTAACTTGTGAAATATGAAATACCATCGCCGAGGGTGTCCAAAATGTATATTAAACTCTTGACTAATACTTCTGCTTTAATGAAAATAGTTTTGCGTAATTGCTTTCCTCTCCCTGGTGACCTCCCTGCTTCTAGTTTCTGCATGTTTATTCCCACTCAACGACTCCATTCCATCAAACCGGCAAATTTATTAAAATATATTCACTCTGGTAGGTATTAGTATTTGCACATGAAACAAAACAAAACATATTCAGCGATAAAATTTTAATTACCGCCAGAGAATGAGGCACTTAACGGAGGGACATTTGCACCGCGAAGTCAAATGAGGAGCTTTTTACGAGTGAATGGGGGGTGCGAGGCGGCTATGGTAGCGTGAATCGGGATAGGCGAGGCGCGGGCTACATGCTAATGAGCGGACCGAGCTATTAGCAGTCGTTAGCGGCGTCTTGGTCCATGCTAATCCAATCTATTCCAGCCAAATAACCCCCTCCTCACACTTTTCCATCTGGGCAGAAAGCAGCACCTGAGGTCAACACCACATAAGGGAAACCGCGCAATAATTGATTGTGGGTTCTCAATGATTAACGATCGCGGTGACTTGTAATTAAATCCGCGATACATCAGCGCAAGTGTGGATGGGACGGTGCCAAATTGAGATGGAGGAGAGAGCAGAAGACAAACTAGAAAAGATGTGCGAGGGGAATAGAAAGAGAGGTACATGACAAGCCTGGAGGGAGACAGACTGACTTGGTGCGGCTGTGTGGGAGTTGTCAAGTGCGCGAGTGAACGTGTGGAGTCGAGTTTTGATCCGAAATCGGCGCGGTAAACATACACGCCCTCGGAGACAGTGATGCGCTTGATTCGATCGCTCAGCTCAGCAAAAGGTGAGGCTTGTAAGACTATTTGTAGAACGCGAGCGGGCCCGGTGTGTGGAAAGATGCTACACTGTTTGGTTGATGCTGTCAACAGAGTCCGTCACTGAAGGAGCTGAGGTGTTACAGTACTCAAGAAGCAGTGGCAGTGAGGGTTTTTTCTAAGTCTGATACAATCTACACCTTGTAAAGCAATTCAAGTTAGTGCATTATTTGCCATATACATTCAAATCAATCTAAACTTTTTGTAAGTTTAGAATTTGTATGTCATAATATACCATTAGACAAGGTAGGAATGTAATAGAAAACCAACGTACCACTAAACGTACGACTAAATGCACAGACTTAGCTTGATGATGTAAGCCACATGTGTCAAACACAAGGCCGAGAGCCAGATGTGGCCTTTTTATGTGGCTCTCAAGGTCTGATGGTTTGCTTGAATCTTATACAGTATTTGTACCAGGAGTAATCTGGGTGTCTTAATCTTTAAGTTTCACACAAATTATTTAATTAGATTAAGTAATTTTTCAGACTAATGTGGATGTATATTCAGTATTTGTCACTTCAATAAACATACAATAATCAAATCAGAGACTAGTTTATGTCAAATATTAGCAATGTTAATTTACCAAGGACAATCACAGTGCCAATATACTCTTTGTCAAAGTGAGTTCAACCCCTTGATGTAAGCTATAAGCTAGCATTGAAGTTGAGAAAGTATTAATAAAAATGATGAGAAATTATACAGTTCATAGGTTTTATTTGACAATGAAGACGTTAAAGCTGGGGTGCCTGAGATTTATGTTGTTGTAAATTAGAAAATCTTTTCTACCAAAATAATATTGCAAAAGCAGTACTTTGTGACAAAATCCTGTTGTGTGTCAGAATCAAACAGTCTAGTATTTTTTCTCAAAGATAATCAAAAGCAGTGTTCTGATTGGTTGCGCTTGTTTCAGTTTCACTTGCTGTTTGCAAAAGATGCTCTTACTTCATAATTGCATTTGTAAACACATTTCTTTGAATATTAACTATGTGCCCAAGATTTTGATAGATACAAACTATCTGGAGAAATTTAAGTACTACTAAGTTTGGTTTTGCAGAGAGAAGATCAGGTACCTTAGCTTTAATTTGAACTATAAGTGCAAGCTAAACAGGCATCCCAATATATATAATTTTGTCCATAAGAATTTCTAACATCTGTGCATAGTTTGTACAAATGAATGTCAGGCTTTGAGAACTTGCTTTACATTATATATACATGACGCAATATTTTGAGCATAGATTCTCCAAAAATGCTTAACAAGGCTAAAGTTGCACTTGGGAGTAAAACATGTATTATAGACGTATAAAGACATGAACATATGGCCGAATCAGCTTCAACTTTGCAGCAAGTGCTAAAAACATACATTACGCATGCCATACAATAATATTAATACTAAATGTCTGGCAAAGCAAAAATACCTTCCTATGAGGACATGCAGCTCTGGAGAAAACATTCACTTCACATTACTTCTCTAAAACTATCCACTTTTATGGTCATCTCCAAACACCGCAGACATTCCTTATGAATTTGCCGTGCCCAATTTACAGTCAAATCTCAATCTTTCCACATTAAACCACAAAACATTACCCACGCTTTCATCAAATTTGCATGATGGGGGAAAACGTCCGAAACACAGTTAACCCTGCAATCATCAGTCTAAATAAGTGGATTTGAGGCGGGCCCCTGGTGTTGGACAGATGGTTGGTTTGTTCCACAGCACCCTGGCAACGACGAGATGCCATTACCCCGGGAAGGGAGCCAAAACGGGGCTGACGCGCGCACCAGCAAGCACCTCTGTCTCTAGCTGGTGCCAAGACGTCCCGGACAGACGGGGAGTGCGCGGTAATGGAGGTTATATGGAGGGTGGGGTCCTGGCTAAACGCTTACGACGTGACATTTGGGAAGCAGTGAGTTTTAAACAAAGACAAAAAATGTGATGTAGATAGCCCAGTGGTGGTGCAGGATTATAAAACATGACAGCTTTTAACTGGGTTTGCGATGACTATAATAAGATTTCATAACAGCACACTCCCAAAAAGGATATGACTTAATAGGGCAGTTTAGTACAACTTGTAGTCATTCGTCCCGACCAATAAATGTAATTTCTTTTTTGTGTGGAATGAAAATATACTCAGAGCAAATGGGTAAGTAAGCAGTTCTTATAAAAGACTTTGCCAGGAAGGTCTAGTCCAATATAAACATGTTTTAAAGTGCTGGTAACTATAGAAACAATTGATTTGTCTAAATATTGTCCGTTCTAAAATTAGTTCAGTTCTATTCTGTCTATTTTCCATTTATTGGCCAAAAACACCTTTAAAAACAAAACGTGAATTCTTATTACAAACAAGCTTTTTCTCTATAGATTTAACCTGTAACTTGGCCTAGTGGCTTATCTCCATGGTGATATAAAAGATGTCATAGCATAACACCAACAGTGCGGTTCAATGAAAAAAAAAAAGTTTTTTATTAATTTAGATCATTTTTCTTTTATTATGTCTTTTTATTTAGATTTTTAAATAGTAGAGTTAAGGAAATAGAATACACAATATATACAAATACTAATATACTAATACTGCTACAAAAATAAATATTACGAAAAATGTATGCTGCCACTTTAAAGTACTATACCCGCTTTTTGCCTCCTTAAAAATGTTAACTAACCGAAATAATTCATTTTTAACTCCTGTATCAGTGTCATTTGCCTAATGCTTTCTGTGACTCCAAATTGTTAATGTCATTTGTTAGCTTATTTTCACAACTTTTAGTTGCAGACTTGCAGGTCTGCTAACGACAGGTAGCCGCAATGCTAACAACATCAACAACAACAAAGTTTGGTGAACAAACTGATATTATTAGATGCAGCCAGGACATTGTAAACTCATTTTCACCTGAATACATAATTAACAAGAAATCTGTGCAGGTGGGAAATTGGTTTAATTCGGGTAAAGAATCGGATATAGTCCGGCAGGTGGCAGAGCGGATAGCACTCTGCCTCACAGCAAGGTTGCGGGTTTGATTTCGCAGACCTTTCTGTGTAGTTTGTATGTTCTCCCGGTCTGGGTTTCCTCGGGCACTCCGTTTCCCACCAACCAATAACATGCAGGTTAGGAACACTTGGTGGGTTGAGGTTGAGCACAGTGTTAGGTGAATCACCTCTGCTGACTCCCAGCAGCTTACTATCACTGAGTGGGAAGGTGGTTCATCTCACTGTGAAGCACTTTGTGACTCTGTGTCTACAAATGCATAAAAATAAGATACTTTCTACTTTCTAATTAGCTCTTCAATCTACAAAGTTGTGGTGCCATTGCAAAGTTAGACATGTCTTTCACCCCCGCCTCACCTAAATGGTTATTTGACCTGCATATAGAGTAGAACAAGAACAATCTGACAGGTTTAGCGGCAAAGACAATGGAGTCCGGTAGTTTAGCGTACTAGCAGTGCATTTAAACACAGCGTACCCAAATCTTAGAATGCACAGCACACACTTACATGCAATATCACACACAGCGGCAAAATTGTATTCCTAACTGCTAACATGTTTAACATACAGAGAAAGACAGCCGCCTGCATGGGAGATCTTCAGAAAAAGTCTGTTAACCGCGCACTTGTAACCGAAAAGGGCATAAACGCATTCAAGCTGTGAATAAAAGGAATACTAAACATTTCCTATTAAAACACTGAGCTTCTTACCGCTGCCCTACCTCCTGCTCTGTTTCCTCTCTTTTTTCCCCCTCTTTCTTTCTCTCTTCCTCCTGGCCTCATCCATTTTTCAACAATCTGTTTCTCTGAAGAGCCCAGAGCTGCCCGCCTTGATTAATAGTCAGGTGTCCCCGGCTGTTTACTCCCCTCACCTCTTCCTTGCTCCCCATTTTTTTTTCCCTCCCCAAAAACACCACCATCTGGGGACCCCGCGCAGACAGACGTTTCACGGGACGAGCTCACGGGTCGAGCCAAGGTCAGCCCCCAGTAGGATGAGGAGAAGGAAGGGGGATGAGTGATGTCACCTGTCCCTCCCCATGTCTTTTCGGGATGCTCCTGACAGGCCACTTAGACTTGAGTGATTCCAGCGCCGCAGTTTGAGAATAGGTTTGACCAAGTACGTTGAAGAAGTTAGTCGGTTCATCCTAATGCATAATTTATTTACCTTTTCAATAAGATTAGAAGAAGTAAAAGAGGGGATAATAGTTGAGGAACTTGGTGTAGTATTGAAAGAACTTCCATAAGGCAAAAAGAACCTTAGTTTGCCCCGAACATTTTTCTTGGCATTGCACTTTCTGTTTAGCTGCGGTAACAATCAGATGTTGGGTTTATTTTAATATCATGAATCTATTTGCGAGACAGACAAGCAAACGTGTTAGCTTCTTTAACAAAAGTAAATGGATCGTGCGCCGCCAAGAAAAGTGGGCGGGACAAAATAAGGTGAACACTCTGCTATGGCAACTACTTAAAGAAGCTGAGGTACCTGACTTGTTTTAAATTTGTTGACTGCTATTTTTGTTCACCAAAACGTATGTTGTAAATGCTTCACACTGTGACAAAATCAAATAATGAAGAATTTCTATTCAGCATCGATAGCCAAAAAGCAGTTCTCTGATTGGCTGTACTTAGGTGGTAGTTGTGGGCAGAAAATAATTCAGTTTGATATTAACTATGTAGCGAAGGACTTAGTTTTGCAATGTGGAAATGGGGTTTTCTAGCTTCAGCAAAAAGTTCAAATTTTTAGCTTTAAAAAGTACGTTTGATGAGCCATATTTCTTGACATTTTTATAACAATTGACACCTTGTCATGAACACCAAAAAATTCTGTTACAAAAAATTGTAATTTTCTCAATCACAACATCAAGAAATTAGTTAAATAATGCTCAGTATGTGCAATCTTTTTCCAAAATAAGTAGGTATGGTTTGGTTGGCTGAAATCAGCATTCTAAAAGGCTATATAATTTAATACAAATGTAGGCCAGATAAAATGAATATTGTTTAAGAGTAGTTTTATATTGTTATAATGTAAAAAGTTAAAAACGTGTCAAGGTTTTAGTTCAAGTTTTCATAGTAAAATTCAAGGAAAAACTGACTGTTGCCCACCATCTGACTTTATCTAATTGTAGAACATAAATGCAACTTATTGAAATGTGCCAAAAATGTTGTACACCTGTAAGTCAGAACCCCACAATGCATCAGGAAAGAGGACTAGTCGTAAGGTTAGCAGCAGGTGTGCACTTTTTGAGATTAATGTAGAGTTGTGCTGCGTTGCCGGAGATCTAGTGGAATTAATTCAGTTGTTATTATCTGGGGAGAATGCACAGCGGGCAGGCAAGCTTTATTTACATTAATGACTTGATAAACGCTGCATTTAATTTGCAACTGAAAAGAGCTATAGGTAGTGCTGACTCTAAAGAACTCAGAAATATCATGGGAGCTTGCTCTGAGATTTATGAAAGATTTAAATATAAAGTATTTTCAGACTAATTTCAGAGTTAGTTGCTTGCACTGCATTTTCTTACTAAATGGAGTAGTAAGACATGCACTTTCTAGCTTTCCACAAATGTGAAATGTAGACAAATGCTAAAATTTGTTTTATAGTCGACCAGAGCACAGGTGTTTGAACTTTTTTTTTATCAAGAGCTACAAAATGGGCCCATCTGGACAATAGAAAAGTGCGGCATATCGTGAAATATTCTAATAGATGCATTTGGATCAAGTTAAATTGAGCTATAAGGAACATATTCAGGCTTAAAATCACTATAAACTGTAGTAAAACAACTTGATATTGATTTTAATGGAGACCTATTGTATTTTTTCAGTGTATTTGAGAAGAAACTATAACATAAGCAGATCAATAATTTACATTTGTTCATTGTGAAACACAAAAATGATCAAAAACTGTTTAGTAATAGAAACAGGTCCACTGACTTCAAGTTCTCTTCCCACCTCCTCAGTGTTTAAATGTATCTTTAATAAGCCACACATTTTAAATTACTATTTTTTGGTGTTGGAAAGTGGCAACATGATAATTTTGAACCCTAGATGTTTTACTCAGAATCTGAATTCTTGTGTAATCACAAGTAAATACAGACAAATGAGTGAGGATAGGTGGTAAGTGAAGACAGGGATTTCCTGACCAGTAAAGCATCAGCTTCAGGACAATTCAAGATTGGTCAAACATGCAGGAATCAATCTAAATACAACTTTGGGTAAACAAATGATGAGAGAACACTGCTGTAACGTGACTAAAAGCTCAACAAAGCCATTTTATGTTATAGGTCTTCGTTAAAAAAGGTAGACTTTTATACTCGATGTACAATGCATTTCTTATTGCTGTTTGGAACATTTAGTTGGTCTGAGGGCAAGCAAAAAATTGTCTGAGGACCACATTTGGCCCCTGGACGACAGTTTAGACAAGCTCACTGTCATAAACAAGATTTGATTTGGTAAACGTTTACATGCACAAAGCATGGCTAACATCAGAGACACAATGGCAGTATTGCAATGTAGTGCCATGGATTTACATTTATTATTCTGTTGACTTCTGTATTAAAGATGAATTTGCTTTGCTAACTAAAATGATTGTCTGAATCTAAAGGCAGTGGGAAAATAAAATCCTTGTGCATTTTGTTATCTGGAAAACAAAGCAGTAGCTTTTAATAGACATTTATGTACTTTTATCAAATCAAGCACCGAGTAGTCATTTGTGGACCCTGTATCAAGATCACGGAGTTTATACTTTGTATCGTGAGGTACTTGGTAATGTAAAAATGAATTATTGCATTATTGTACTGTTTTATGTATTATTTTGAATGAAGGTTCAGAATTTCATTTACCATAATGTGATTAACTCTTATTTATCCATCAAAACAGATCGTTGTATGCTAAAAGACTGTATCTGTATGCCTGTTAAAACTTCAAAAAAACGACACTTGCTTTCTTGTGTCCATCTTGTTTATACTGTAGGATTTATTAGCGACCATGTATCCGTGACCAGAAAAGAAAAAACATCTAACCCACACTGAGCCATGAAGCGCTCCCAGGCACCTCTCCTCCTCCTCACCCTCGTTCTTTCTCCCCCCTCCTCTCCGAAACTTGTTACTACTCCGCTGTCACGTTCGGAATGATCCCCCAGCGGAGAGACCTCTAACATCTCGCACTGTTGTAAGCAATTTCACAGCCCGTCTAGCTTTTGGCTCGCCTCCTCTTCTTCTCCCAAAAAGAAAAAAAAAAAACGTAATAGCCAGGATTCGCACATGCTCACTCCACATCTATCATACACCTCTTAATTACATGTGCTCATAGCTGGTGCGGAATGCTAAGTGGCTGTCAGGGATTTTTTAAAAAAGAGTTGATTTTTTTTTTTTTTTTCACCCAGCGCTATAGCCCGGTCATTAAAATTCTGTCCTTTGATCCGAGCCTTTGCACTCCTCCCTGGAATCAGACAAGTAACATAAAAGACATCAGCTTGACTCCGGCTTCGACTGCAGATAGGTCTACTGAGCTTGTTAAAATATACAGACTTGTTGATAAAAAGTATGGATGGTTACTTAAGGTACTTGGCGCGTTAGGCTTGATGGAACTGCCGTGATAAAAGTTGTATAATGAATCGAAATTGGTGCTCATCCAGGTAACAACCATGGGCTTATAAATATTTAACAATGGCAAGGACAAGTATAAATTTGAATAAAACGTAATGTGTGCCATAGCCTAAATAGTAAAAAGTAGAGATGTAACAGTATTCATTGTGATATCGCAATACCAAAATTGTTGTCATCACTTGACAATAGTAAGCAGCATGGCTTGCATCAAAAACAGTTTGAGTAAAGAACATTAATACATATTTTATGCAAAAAAAAATTATACAATTCTAAATATTTTAATAACAAACAAAAAACAAGACCTCATAGCCTGTTTCTGAGAGCAATTTAGTCTGAAGAGAAGACATAAATTTGCACCAAAGAAAATGAATCACTGAGAGATAATAAAAAAGACTTTATTATTGTAAGCATAGTCTTGTGGGCCATCTGTAATATTTTAATATTGTGATAAGTATTGGGGCTTTATATCGAAAAATGTCATATCATGAGATTGGCCTATCATCAAAAAGTTGCGCCAGAAGTGCTTCTTTGGTTCAAAAACAACGTCCAACTGATTTATGCATACTGTTTTCCAATTTGTTGGGCTAGTTTTTGCACTTTTTAGCGAATTAGCTAAAGGTATTAAAGGAGCAATACCCAATTTTTGCTCTCTTAAAAATGTCAACAAACAGAAATAATGATTTTTAACCCTCTTACGTCCACGTTTTTGCTCACTTACCTAATGCATTCTGAGCCTCAAAACTCCTCACTATGATTTGTGTTTTAAGCTTTTTTCTCAGCTGTTAGGAGCGAGATGCACCGGTATGCTAACATCAGTTAGATTCAAAGCTAACAGCAACAATAGATGAACTTAGTGAGGTTTTGTGAACAAATTGGTAAAGGAACATTGCAGCAATAAACATGATATGTGCTTGGGTAAATTGACTTTAAGTGATTTAATTGTATAAAATAAATAAATAAAAAATTAAAAAAAATCAGCTATAGCGCCTTTAATTTAGCGCCTTATTTCAAGTTTTATATTTTGGGGTAAATTATCATTATCAACTTATGACCCACATATCATAATCCCTTTGGACTATGGCTAATTTGTATTTTAAAACACAACATAAAATGTAATAGTAATAGTTGGCAAGCCAATAATATTTAGTACAGGGTATAAAAGGTAATAAAGTTAATGGGTTAGTATGTACACTTTTCATGGCAAAATACAATGCTATTGATTGGATAAACTGGCTTCACCCACCAAGGTGCAAATAACAAAAAGTTATAGTAACTGATAAGCTACACTAGTTTGGATCACATTGCAATCAATCTTAATCAGAATAACAGACCTATTATATTTCACTCATAACGAGATTGCTATTGTGTTTCTTACAAGCTTATTAAAAAATGCATATTCATTACCAGGATAGCTAAATATTTGTGAAATAACAAGCCTCACGCCTGGGGTGAACTAGCAAAATGAGAAGCCTGCTTCTTCTGTCCACAGAAAAATAAAACCCGCCTTTGCACCAACCTTGAAGCGCTGTTTTCCCTAATCCTCAGTTTGTAGCATTGTTCGAGCTTAATAAGTTTGCCCACAAGCTGCTCCCAGGCAAGCAAACACAACACCGGCTCTGATTCTTCAAAAAATTGCTCACAAAATTTCACTTAAAGCCGTGAGAGATTTGGCCTTTTAAGTATTCAAAGTTATTTAAATGCACCTGTCAGGTTAGCGTCAGTGGTTATGCTAATGATATGCCTATAGCAACAGCATAGCGCACGCTTCACGTCGCTTTGATAACCTGTCTGAAATGTATATGCATGTTATTATGCGTGGTCATGCATGGGGAAGCAGATTGTCAGACCTTCTGTTAGTAATACATGCACGGCTTCCGTGTGATTTCACAGCTGCATTCAAGTGTATTATACTGTAAGACTATAAAAGATTGAACAGCCTGTTTTTGTGTGAGAATGTTTAGATTGTAGGGTCAGAAATGGTTTGTAGTTGACAGAAAATGCTCATTCTTTTGACTTAAATGTTTGTTTTATGTATGAAATTCTGCTTTAATAATGCAGGTTCTTTATAACTGAATAACTTAAAGGTGCTATACCCGATTTTGCTGTAAAAAATGTAAACGAAATACACATTGTGCTCACTTACCCAATGTTTTCTGAGCCACCAAATTAATCACCACAATGTGTTTTGAAGTATTTCATAACTTTTAAATGTCAAGGAGGTCAAGCCGTGTTGGTATGCTAACCGAAATTAGCCATAGATGCATAGCATAAAGATACTTGGATTTTTTAGATGTAGACGGACATGAAAAGAATTTTCACCTGAATATTGTGACAATACAGTATGTCTGTGTTGGGGGGCTGTTTTTTTTTTTTTAACATTTAGGTATAGTCCTTTAAGTTGTCAATTAATATTTATTCAGTCCTTATTAGTGTCTTATTCTCTTAACCTCATTCATTTTTTCTACACGTATAAGCTTCAGTAGGTTTAACGTTTTTATATGGTATAATCCTTAAAGATACAGTAAACTGTGTAAGATTTTTGGTTGACGGCCAGCAATTATCTTTTTATTTATCTAACTAGTATCGCTTTAAACTTCATTGAAAGAAGCTAAAAATCTGCACACTCTTAAAAGCATGTTTCTCATATATTTTTGAGCAATATGAATACAAATAGTGTAGATGAAAAATTATGCTTACATGTTTAACGCGTACTATAGAACATTCGGCAAAACAATAATCACATGGAGTCAAAAGTTACACAGTGAACCTTTTGCAAACAACAAGCAAAACTAGACTTTAAAACTGGGGTAACTAATTTTCACATTGCAAACATGATTTAGGTTTAAATCTGACAACTTCCTCTCATAAATGCATGGTTACAAACAGCAAAGTGAAACTGGAGAGGACCACCCAAGCTCAGCCAATCAGAGCGCTGCATTTGGCTTCTAATTGGAACTGAAATTCTCAATTCACACAGTTCTCAGAGGTCTAATTTTTTCACATAGTGCTGCATTTGTCATGTGCTTTTTAGTGAAAACGCAAAGTTTAATAAACTACAACTAAAAAGTTTGTTACCCCAATTTTAAGTAATTACTTAATAAATACTAAATATATGTGCAATGTGTAAAATAGCAGCAAGTTACATGTACATAAGTGCTCTCTAAAAAAGTGTCCTCACCCCTATAGCAAACTCCATCTGGCCCGATCTGGCCCACACTTTCAGCTTTAATGTGGTTCACATCCGGTTGTGAATTACAGGTTAGCAGTGGCCCGAATCCGGGAACCACATCTCATGTCGCATGTGGCCCGGATGTAAGCCACATGTGCCGGACCGAAGCCGGATCCACACCACATTGGTCTGCCTATGGTTTAAGGGAACATATTGTTATCAAAACAGCAAATTGTTATTGGTAATACATTCTGTAGTTGTGCCATTGGGTATACACTCCACCAACTTGGAACAAAATTTTTTACACACTTTATATTTACATTTTAAAACATTCACTTCAGTCGAGTCACCTTACCTTGCCTTTGCAATTACTTTTCACTCTCTCTTTCTCTCCCTCTCTCTCTCTCTATCATCCATTTTGGTCCATAGTACTTCCTCACAGAGCGATATGACATTTTATTCCTACTCACCTTAACACATTACATTAACATAAGTGTCGCTCTCTTTCACGTACACGCTCAAACCCAAAACTTTAACGACTCCCTTCCATTGTCTGCTTCTGTTGTTGCCAGGAAACCGACTCCGGGCTGTACACCTGCGTGGCTTCCAGTTCCAGCGGAGAGACGAGCTGGAGTGGAGTGCTCACAGTCAAAGGTAAAAAAGGGTTTCCGCTGGGTTTTAAACATATGCAAATGACGATAAGTGGAGTGGAAGTGTGTAATGGGAGATGATATGGATAAAAATACCTCTAAAACATGGTAAAGTATTATAATTGTACATTGCGTTCTACACATTAATGAATCTATAATGTTCCTTCTAATTA
Organism: Mugilogobius chulae; assembly: GCA_038363315.1. Lineage (NCBI taxonomy): Eukaryota > Metazoa > Chordata > Actinopteri > Gobiiformes > Gobiidae > Mugilogobius > Mugilogobius chulae. The sequence continues at coordinate 16,251,987 of CM076399.1, read as the reverse complement.
ACTCTATTGGCGTATTGATCTGGCTATTCAGAGATTAATTTATGCATCTAACTTTCCAATATTTGTGAAGTAATGAATGGGAAAATTGCTTCAAAATGGTGCGAATATCGAACAACTTTGCTGACAATCGTCCATTAGATTGCAATTGTATACCTTGTTGTTGCCGGGTAGATTAGTGGTGTAATTTACAGTTTATCGTAAATTCTAAGTCCCGATCTACTCAGCAACAACTTAACCTGTTCGCTCATAGGTTAACGGCATTGATTGAACTACTTTCTAATTAAATGGACACGACGCAACAGCACTTTTCTCTTTGTCAGCTGTTGAAAGTTAATTGATCTTTAAAGCACTGAAGCAAGAATTTTCATGTTTTATGTAACCCATTTTGAGAGAAATGTTTAAACGATTGGGTTTTCTGTAGGGGGGGAAAATAAAATAAAATACATAGTTTTCATTTTGAAACATTGAGATCAACTGGCATTAGTGTTAAACTTAATATTTTTTATGACAGTGGAAGGTTCCCAATTTTTACATGACTTTATTAAAAATAGTCTTTAGGAAGCTTTCTTAATAGACTCTATTTAGCTCATGTGATTGGTGATCTAAACATACAACTGATGGATAGCAAAATAAAGAAATAATCTTTGTTGTTGTCAGGATTATAAGGCAAACGTGTCACAAATGTTATAGAACAAAAGCAAATATTCAGCTAAAGAAAAGTATTTGTGATTGTCATCTATAAAGGTGCACTATGTAACTTTTCTGTTGTTTAGTTGGCCACCTTCTTGTCCTCATGCATGTGACTGCTTTACCAGTTTTAACCATGTATCTCCATGGAGACAAGCAGATGACTCCAGGAAGCCATGTTTTTTCCCAATCTGACACAAAAGGAGTCATGCACTAACGTCTTCCGGTCTCAGATTGACATAGGTCGCGATTTTCGATGGAGTTCACTCACACTTTACAATTTTTCTTTCTGAAGACTTGGTTCAGAAGCTGCACTTTTTCTGCTGTTACAACAGTTGCTTCCTTCAAACAGATGACAAAAGAGAACTTTTTTTTTGCTTCAAGACTTGCCCAAAAACCCTCATCTGATGTCCATCGCATTTGGAGTAAACAATTGTGTCACAATGTCAACTACTTCTCCGGATGTAGCGACCTATGTCAGTCTGACACGGAAGACTTTGGTGCATAACCCAATTGCCATTTCTCATGTCAGTTGTTAGCTTGACTGCATTTTAATTAAGAAAAAAAAACAATTTAAATTTAAATCTGTAAACAATAGAAACTAATTTAAACTTCCCACATTAGTTTGCATGTTTTTCTACTTACTAATGCATTCTTAACCTCCAATTTCCCCAAAGTGTTTGAGCTTTATTCACAGCTGTTTGAAGTCAGCAGTTAGCCACAATGCTAACAACAACAACAGATGAACTTAGTTCGAATATTAGACGCAGTCACTACATTGTGGACTATTTTCACCTGAATAGATACATTGATATCTGTGCTAGGGAGAATTGATTATAGGTTATTTTATTTAAAATTTAGGTATAGTCTCTTTAATGAGCAATAATCAAGTGCTTGATTATCCTTTTAAGAAAATTGATTCTTATGTTTGGAGCATAACAAGCTAGTTTTGTTCTTTTAATGTGAAGTAGCATTCTTCCCTAGATTAATACAGCTAATTTCAAGCACTTCTGAACTCGTAAGCATATTTAAGACGGTCATTTTCCCATTCCATTTTGCATTCCTGTCCATCTCATTAACTAAAACACAGTTAACCTGCTCTTACAAATCCGTCTGTTACCGGGCAGATTAGAACAATAACTCAAAGTCCAAACCTTTCTATCAATACTGCTTTTAAGCCTAATGTTAGCAGCCTGTATATGTGATTTGTGGCCTAGCGTCACCGCCCCTACAGCTAACCGTAAATTGAATCGCAGTTATGTAAGGCTAAGTCCCTTTTTTATTTTCTCCTCAAACCATTAGGCATTAGTACATAAAATATTCCGAGCAGCGGAAGTTTCATTAGTGGCGTTAGATTAAGAATTAATGGCATTACAAGCTGCATTAAAGCCAAAGAGGTTTATTTGAGTGCTAGAATGGAAATAGTTTGCGGTGATGTTTTTGTGCAAGCTGTATAGAAGCGCCCCCAGCTAGTCTGATGCAAATTTTCAATCAACATTACTGTCTCTGCGTGGCACAAAAGGGTAACGCCAGAGGCAAGCATTAATCAAATATGCAGCACCTCCGCCAATGCTTTTATGGCTGTTTTTTTTTTTTTCTAACTTTCTCTTCGTCTTCCCATTTGATCATTTCCAGAGAGCGCAGATTCTACAGGAGCTCAAACCACGGAGCCTTTTCAGTTGCCAGGTCCTCCGCACAAACCCATAGTAACGGATGTGTCGAAGAATAGTGTCAGCCTGACCTGGCAACCCAACGCGCACGAAGGAGGAGCAGCTGTCACTTCCTACATAATTGAAGCGTTCAGGTAAAATTGTCGTGGAATTTGTTATTATTACTCCTTTGTTTGCACAGACACATTAAAATCAGTCAGTTTAGCATTTATTATAACTACAGGGACTAAACTAATTCTTGTCTAGGATTAAAGTAGGTTTCATAGTGTGCTTCAGACAAATAGGAAATTATACTGTATATTTCCCACCTATGACTAAACATTGTGCTGGAATGCCACTTGAACTGATTTCTTCTACTTGTGACCTGAGAGCTGGTTGGCAGATTTCCACTTCACATAATTGCGACTTATTGCAAGAATAATCACTCCAAATAGTGGCTCAGTGGTTAAGCTTTGCCATTTTACTTTACAATGTAAATATTTGTTTTATGATACATCTATGGAGTGCACGGTAGCACACTGCATACATCTTGTTAGGAAGCCAGTGCCCTTCCTAAAAGGAGGTTGTGGGGTCAACTCCCGAATCGAGCCATGTCAACATCTCACGAACTCTCTGAGTGGAGCTGACATGTTCTCCCTGTGTCACTGTGGGTTTTTCTTCAACCTCCAAAAAAACATGCATTTTTAGATTAGGTGAAGCAGCTGATTTTCACATCGTAAATACAACGTCCTCTTATAAATCCTTAGATACATGGTTAATATGGACATGTATTAATTTTGGCTGCAATTATAGCTTATAAATGTCTTTATACAAACAACAAAGTGAAACTGGAGTGACCACCCCAAGCTCAATCAATCAGAGCGCAGCATTCAGCTCCTGATTAGAGCTAAAATTCTTTATTATTCAGTTCAGACAATACTCAGTGGTCTAATTTTTTCACCAAGTGCTGCATTTATCATAGACTTTTTATTTAAAATTTGCAAATTTGCATGTAAAAAAGTTAGTTACCCCAACTTTAATTGAGCATCACTGTAAAGTTTCCTATAGTGAGTGAATGAGTTGGCCATTGTCCAGGATCTTTCCCACCTAAAGCCCAAAGTCACTGGGATAGGCTCCAGTCACCTGCGAACCCTAACGGCAACAAGTGGTGGAAAATGAATGAATAATTAAACAATAATGTAGATAGGGTTAGGGTAAGGGTGCTTAACCTTAACCTTACTGAAGATTAGCATTGTTTGCATAGTTGTTAGCGATCTGAATTTGGCAAGTGTAGCGTTTAAGTTGAATATTTTAGTTGCCTGAAGTATTATTCTTACAACTTGGACCAGCTAGTCTGTATTGTTTTAAGTCTAACATTGGTTCTTTTCATTGCCCATTGACACAGAAAAAATCCTTCTACTTGTATGACTCCCTAATCTGCCATTGCAGTCTCCCCGAACAGAAAAGTTATTGCTTTGGTTTTGCAAAGAAAACTATATATATTTAACTGGACAAAAACACAAATTGAATGGCTCATTGTGTAGCTCTCATGTGACCAAACCTGTCCATGTTTTTTGTAATTTCGATGTCTTTGTTGTACAAAACAAATAATTTAGTGTCTATGCTTTAGGCGGAGTTTTATGGCCACAAAATTTGCCTGGAGAAGCTTTATATAGCTTTATTTCTTTATTTTATTTCAAATATGGCGCACTATGGCAAAAGTGTGCATGGTGCTGTCCCAAGGTTAGAACAAAGTCATCACAAAACAATAACGTGTGAGACAAGGCTGCAAATTAGCTTTTAAAATTGTTCATATGAGACAATTTCACGCCAAAGTCTTTTATCAGCTGATCTATTTCTCCTGCTCACCTCCATATAATGTCACCTTTGAGCCAACCACCTTGAATTAATTAGCCTAAACCTAATTTGGTGTCTAGATTGGCTGAAACAGGATACCACCCTGTAAGCTTAAACTACGCTAACAGTGGGAAATGTGTCCTTCCAATTGGATAAAGAGAGAACACCGGTGGAGCTTAACACAATCCAAATGCTCCAGCGTGGCCCATGGCGGCGCAGGTTTTTCCGAGTAACGCAAACTGATTCTTGGGGGCAGGAGGGAGGAGTGGTGCCGCTGGGATGTTTTCAATAACATTGCCTTGCCGGAGGTGAAGAAGTTTGTTTGGAACAGAAGAACGGAGAGAAGGAGAGAAGAGGAGAGGGGCTCTGGTGTATATGCATTCTGTTAAAGTTTATTTACCACAGTAGCTGGCAGATATCAATATAAGAGAATACGAGGAGCTGCAAATGCCAAGCAAAATGTCACGTATGGTGGAGTGAAAGACCCCTGACTTCTGCCGGTATTTTAGGTTTTAATAGGAAAAGGAAACACGCTGTTTTTACTGGAAGTTTCTGCTTCGTAGTTGTTGACAAATTAAGTGCTGTATACTAATAATGAACGGTGCACAAACAGAACCGATTTGACATTTTCTAAAATGTTTTAGAATGATCTAGTTTAAATCCACAATGTTTAATGAAGATAGTAGTGGTATTTAGTGTTGAAAATGTCAGTTGATTGTCTAAACCTTAATAAAGATTATTCGTAATTCTTTATGTTATCAAAATTGGTTTGCAGAAGTGTCTTCTATGGAATTGAAATCAAGTTTGTAAATTTTAGAATTGTTACACTATTGTATTTTACTCAAGGGCCATTTTCAAACCCAGACAAGTGGAGGAGGGCCAGACTGCCAACGTTTGGATAACACATTTGTATTATTGCAATTTCTACAACAAAGTATTAAAAAAGGTTGAGCTACACTAATAAACATTATTAGATTGAGTTAATAATTCATGAATAAAGTCAAAGCTTTAAAAATGGATAAAAAAAAAGAAGAAAGAAAAGAAATTTCTTATTTCTAAGTTTAATTATAGATTTTGAGATATAAACAACTAATCATTTAATTAAAAAATGGTAGTCTCACCAATTATCATATAGTTGTTAGTTGCAGCGCTACTGTTTAGTTAGGTTGTCATTACTGCAATTTTCCAGGCTATTCCAATGTACAGTTTTATGTAGAACTACAATGTGTTTTTGTGGCCGCCTAAATTCTATTCTATTTGTAGCTTTGGTTTACCCACCCAACCCCAACCTAAGGTTTTTACGATCATCTTTTTCCTTTCTAATTGTGCAGATGGGTACCAAAGCTGTGCCCTGGGATGGGAGTGAATCATGGGGAAAAAAATGTGTCAAACAAATGTCTGGAAAGGCCTTTGTGAAATCAAAGTGACAAAAAATTCACAGTGAAAAAGCTTAATGTGAGAACTGGAATAACATAATGCATTTTGATGGCGTACCACAAGGCTCCCAACTTGGCCCCTTTTACTTTATGGTATATGCATAGTTATACACGCTTCACTGCATTATTCATAAGCTAATTTTGTAGCATTTGGAGGCTCTCTGAGAAAGTCTGAAAACTAAAATTTCTTTCGCATCTGCTATTGTTTACCGCATATTTTATGAATCCAAAAATAGTGTCTGCTATCGCCCGGGGAGCTCCGTATGCATTAGTTAATTGTGTAGCAGCACGCAGGAGCAGCACATTAAATCAGCATTGCAAAGCACTTTCTTTCTTGAGCACCCAACTTGCTCAGTCTATTACGTGCTGTCTTTCCACATTGACTGAGGGAAATAATTAGGATTCCACAAGTCTCGGGCGGATTGATACATCCACAGTGCACACTTTGCTCATTTTGATGTCAAGTAGATGTCAAGCAGCAGAAATGAAAGAGGAACATTGCATCTGGTGTGTCTTGTTAAATCTTTTTTTTTTAATGTATTTTATTTTACAGCCAATCTGCAGGAAGTACTTGGCAGACCGTCGCCGACAATGTCAAAATGGAAACCCACACAATAACGGGACTTCTGCCCAACACTATCTACCTTTTCATCGTCCGGGCGGTCAACGCGTACGGCCTCAGCGACCCCAGTCCTATTTCGGAGCCTGTGAGAACGCAAGGTCTGGGACAAAGTTGTGAGAAGAGTTTTGAAGTAGAAGTAAGGTTTAATAAGGCACTTTTTATGTATGTGTGTGTCTTCTGTTAGATGTAGTCCTACCGGGCAAGGAGTGGACCACAGACAAGTGCAGAGGGAATTGGAGAAGTAGCAGTGCAGCTTCAAGAACCGGCTATGCTCTCGACCTCCTCTGTGCGAGTGTCCTGGAGTGTAAGTAACTTGGTTTATTTCTGAGCTAACATCTTGGCCTGTGGAATTGAAAGATAACTATAAAGCTATAGTTGTAACACAAGATTCACCTTATGCCTACTTTTGTGGCAGCACACTTCCTGTTTAGCTCTGTTAAGGTAGCTACATGTTTCCTTGTGGGGCAATCTCAAACAGACATAACAACAATTACATTAAGGAAGTACACTACCAAGAAAAGTGGGCAAGGCGGAATAAGGTGAATAGTATGTTAGGTCTAAAAGGTTGATGAATTAAAAAGCTCAAAATTATTACTTTAAACTTTTAGCCGCCGTCAAAAGCATACCAAAGTTGTGGTTTTTTTTTCACAAATATTTGAGTAATTGCGTTGTTCATTTGCAAAGCTCAAATAGCTTTTTTACACCTTGTGATTTCATTACTTGGTGTTTTAATAGCCATTCTAGCCTTCATTGAACTGAATTATTCTACAACAAGCTAAAATTAGGATGAATTTTTGGTTTGAATAGTCAATTAAGACTACTAAAAGAAAGTTTGATTATTTTTTGTTGCACCAAGCAATGAAGAAGTTTAAACAAGGCTAAAACTTAGCATAGCTGCAAAATTAGATACAATTCTAGAGATAAAGCAATACCACAGTACGTAGAAAAAGTAATTGCAGACCCTACATCGAAAATCTTACACAGTGCCTCAACAGGAAACAAAATGGGCTTAATGTTTGCTGTCTGTAAGATCAACAAAGTGAACCATGTTGATTTAACTCAAAAGACTATGGTACAAAAACATGATGTCACAATCCAGCTGTTTGAAACATAAAAAAAAACATTGAAAAACAGAAAATGCTCCCTCCTTAAAATAACTCATTTTGCACTTACAGAAATTATCAGGCTGATCGCTTTTGATATTTCATAGCAAAGTACAATCCACATCATGGAAGGTGATAGCTACTTGTGACAGGACAAATTGGGTGTTCAGCACAACGTAGTACTAGAAATATTGATTTAAATATACATTTTTGTGTCTAACCAATTACAATTACAATTACAATACAAACTCAAAATGAAGCAGCCATACTGGAGCTACAGACAAGTACACCCCCAACATGCCTGCATATTACCAGTTTTCTAAATATAACTACATAAATTCTCTCTCTTTCTGCCCTCTATTCCTCCAGGTTGACCGGCAGTCCCAGTATGTCCAGGGATACCGCCTCTTCTATCGTCCCACCGGAGGAAACTGGCTCCTGCAGGACATTAACTCCCCCTCGGAGCGCAGCACTGTCCTCTCCAGCTGCTCAAAGGGACCGAGTACGAAATCAAGATCCGGCCATACTTTGACGAATTCCAGGGCAAGGACAGTAGGACGGTGGTGGTGCGGACGCCTGAGGAAGGTACGGCAAATGAAATGGTCAAACTGACATGACAGGGAAAAAAGGTTTATGTTCATACACGGTTTACCTTAAGGAATTAGGACAGTTCAAGTATGGGAATAAACACATAGTCATATTTGAAAGTTGAAATCACAGATATTTATTTATTATGATAGTAACAGTTTTATACATATTTTAAAAGATATTGTTCATTAGAGAGGTGTAATAGGAATGAACAGTAACATGCTTTTTAAAGGTGCACTAGGTCAGTGGTTCTCAACCTTTTTCGTGACCCCCAAAACTACTATTGTAGGTATTACAAACCCTAAAACATAAATGTAGCCTACCTGCAAAGTAAAAATGTAGTTTTTGTCTTATTTGATGTATTCGATGACTAAGTAATAAATTCATGTGGTAGGACGGCAAATAGGAATATACATCGATCACTGCAAATTTCATCTATCATCAGAGGACACCCAGAAATCATTTCACAACCTCTATTATCACTAGGTAACTTTTCCAGTGGTCAACTCCCCTGTTGTCTTCAGGGAGATGGCATTTTTTGTCTGGATGATTCACAAACAAAACAAAAATGTCACTGAGAAGCAACCTAGCGGCTGAGGACAAGAATATTTACAGTACAGTACAAATTTACCTATTTAACAAGTAGGTGATGCCAGCAAACTAAGTCTGATCTGGTTTTCTAAATCTTTTTTTAGGGATAAAACAGCTGTAATAGAGTTAATGCAAGATATATATGTTTTAGGCTATACTGTGTAACCTTCAATACTAGCTTTTACATTCTTATGGGGATAAGAAAGTGGCAGACCGACCACTGGAAAAGTTAAAGCACCTAGAAATAGACTTAATGAAAATGAAAAAAGACTATTGATTATTTTGGCTTATTACAAATGTATTCAATACACTTTACCCAACTCTTAATTCTATTGAATACCTTTAATACATTTTATGAATAAAATTATAATATTCCTCTGTTTATGAGGGTTACATTAGCTACAAATTGTACAAAGTAATTGTACAATTTTGAATAAAATGAGTTAACATTACCTTTACAAAGTTGAATATTGGGGCAAAATGAGTATAATGTTTGCCCAGGAACACAAGGACACACACCACCAGTCTTGTGTGTATGAATAAAATCTGTCTGCTCAAATTTAGCTAATTTAGCTTCTTCAAAAAAAACAACAAGATGGAATCACATTTTTACAACAAACTCCTGCACCCTTTGCGACTTTGCTAGGTCTTGTTAAATTGTAATTCATTAGACCGCCTGACACCGCGAGAATCTGAGTAATGCGATTTCATTTTGGGGTTAATTTTATATCCTCCTCCATTTGAGTTCATTCATATCGATCTCCGTTTTCATTATGCTGCGCCGGCCCGGGGGTGTCAGCAGGTTTTGTGAGGTCGATCTCAGCTGCAGATTAAAAACAAAGGAAGCTGTCTGTTGTGCATTTGGCACGCGGTTCGAACTCACTCCAAAATAATTAGCTTATAAAACACTTTTACATTTTTCAGGCACTGCTGGTGTCATTTCCTAATTCACAGGTGTCAATTTGAAAGTCGAAACTCTGCAGATTGCCAGCATGCTTAATGGAAATCTTGCATGCTTTCGATCATCCTGTCTGCTTGGGAAATTCAAGAAAAAAAAAATAGCAAATTGTGTGACTTTTTGGTAAATTTTGTCAAATCCTTTTACCATAAGGATTTGATTTTGGCCTAGTCCAAATGTAGACCTGTTGTTTTGTTCTTGTTCTTGTTCTAGTCCTGGTTGACTTGAATTAAGTTCCAGGTTCCAGTTTTGCAAATGTGAATGCATGCTAGGTTTAGCCTGCTGTTGTGGCTAATAATCAGGGTTAAAGTTAAGTTAAGTTAAGTTTTAAATTACTAAACTTTGTGTTTTTTACTAAAAAAGTATATAGTAAATACAGCACTTTGTGAAAAAATTAGATCATAATTTACTGTCTGAACTGATTAATAAAGAATTTTGGTTCTCATCTGGAGCCGAATGCTGTGCTCTGATTGGCTGTGCCGGGGTGGTCCTTTCAAGTTTCACTTTGTTGTTTGTAAAATGAAATTTATAAGCCATAATTGCATGAATGAATACAAGTTATATTAACCATATGTTGAAGGATTTAGAAGAGAAGTTGTCAGATTTAAAATCTAACTTGTCTTGCAGTGTAAAAATCAACTATCCCGCCTAGGTGCCATTAAGGTTTCCATTGCCAAGGCCAAGCCAGCACGAGTTGTGCTGCTTTGTACGCTAACAGGGCTAGTGCAGGCTAAAACCATACAGTTACTTCTAGGTTTCAGAGAACAAATTCTCTGCAAGATCATTTTCACACAAATACGTACTTTGACAATATATTATACACAATATATTGTATGTATGACAGTATATGTGGACTGGTGCAAAACTGATGTAAGGTATTTCATTTTAAAAAAATTTTAAGTAATAAAAAATGGCCTTTAACTACAGCCTATGTCCAGTATTTATTATTTAAAGAATAAAATAACAACAAGTCTTAAAATTACAAAGAAAGGCTGGATGACTGAGGCAGAAGAAATTCTGTTTGCTCAATACCTCATGATAGTTATGTCTATCCAATCCTGGCTATGCTTCCACACAAGGAGGTTGACATAGTAGCTAAGAGGAGACAGCCTGGAGACAAGCAATAGCATAGCATACCACTTTTATGAGATGAGTTTCCCCGGACATTTGAGAAAGAATGACAAATTCCGTTGTAGTTGGATAGCACCCATCAGAGATACAGGTAACTGCATAGTAATGTCTACAATCATGACGCAATGCCCATATAATAAATTTAAATATTGTTTAGTCAAATTCAATACAACAAAATCTCTCTTTTTCAATATCTGTTATAATGATGGAAAGACTTTAACACACAAATAGCTTTACTCCTGACGTTCCCCTCTGCTAACCATGTACTATCTCCATCCCTCTCTCTCCAGTCCCAGCGCTCCGCCCAGAGGTGTAACAGTCTCTACAGTGAAGCACAGCAACGGCTCCAGCATCAGCGTCTCCTGGGAGCCTCGCCCAGCGACCGGCAGAACGGGATCATCCAGGAGTACAGGGTAAATACTCACCAGATACATGACGATAAGGACATGTGACACACGCGCCAACTGCTCCAGTCTCACAGGAGGCACATGGCACAACACACCGTCACATTTGATTTACACAGGCACGTGCTGCTGGACGGGAATCAGATCAAGAGGTAACTGGATTAATAATGTAAAGGCATAGTTTAAAGTGTCTGTGACATGTTGGGCTGTTCAGCTTTATTCAATTTACAGAAACACACACGTGGCTGTTAAAATGCGTATATAGTATCAAAACTGTATATTCATTCAGTTGTTTTTGTCAATTTTAGTGCAAACTGAGCCAATACGGTGACGATGATCACAAACTGACTAAACTGACTGTCTCACTTCAAACACCAATGCACTTTCTAGTATACAATCACACTGCTTTTCTCCTTTTTTCTTCTCCTAATGATTTTCCAGCACCCAGTAATGTTTAAAATGTATTAGTTTAGAGAGCTAGTTTCTCTTTGAGGTTATTTTTGATTTCCCTGACTGTAGATAATGGCATTGGTTAAAAGACTAATGCAGTGTTTCCCAACCTTTTTTGAGTCATGGCACACTTTTGAACTTAAAATGTTTTGCGGAACACTATCTATTAAAATATGGCCAGATCAAGTTATTTTGGAACACAAAACTATTTATATTTTTTAAAATGACAATGTATCTGTGTAACTTTTGTGGTGGAGTTGTTGTTTACTTTTTGTATTGCTGTATATGTATAGTGTGATATAATTATTTTTTCTCTCTGGATTCCTCAACAGCCATATCAACTTTTTCACAAACTCAACCTTGATTTGTGTAAAACTATTGGTATATACAGTATGTTATATAATATGTATTTGCAATTGGTATTAATCCAGGAATTAATGTCAAAATTCAAAAATTATATAAAAAAAAAAGGTCATACATAGCTTAACCCTCGTGCACCCCTTTAAAATAATCACACCTGTGGTCCTAGAGTGCAAAAAATGCACTCTCATTTTTAACACCCATTATTTTTATATAAAACATTTTTTTCTCCAACTTTTTTCACATCATTCTCTTCGTCTACTTCTCCTCTAAACATAGATATTAAATATTATAAAAATGATTACAATTTTAACCCCTTAAATGCTGTTTGTATATGAGAAAGTAGCATATTTTTGATGCTGAAAAAGTGAAAAAAGTGGATTTTTTCAAAATCCTTCAATATTTTTTTCTTTCATGGTGTGGGATTTATAGACCCTGGTGGTGGCCTAAAATAGTGTGAAAACTGATTTGATCACTTTTATAGTTTTTGCATAATTTCAATTTTTAAGAAAAAATCACACCTGTGATCCTAGGGTGCAAAAATGCACTCTCATATTTAACACCCATTATTTTTATGTAAATTAAACTTTTCTCCAACTTTTTTCACATCAGTCTCTTCGTCTACTTCTCCTCTAAACATAGATATTAAATATTATAAAAATTATTACAATTTTAACCCCTTAAAGGCTGTTTGTATGTGAGAAAGTAGCATATTTTTTATGTTGAAAAAGTGAAAAAAGTGGATTTTTTCAAAATACTTTAGAATTTTTTTCTTTCATGGTGTGGGATTTATAGACCCTGGTGGTGACCTAAAATAGTCCCAAAACTGATTTGGTCACTTTTATAGTTTTTGCATAATTTCAATTTTTAAGAAAAAATCACACCTGTGGTCCTAGAGTGCAAAAATGCACTCTCATATTTAACACCCATTATTTTTATGTAAATTAAACTTTTCTCCAACTTTTTTCACATCAGTCTCTTCGTCTACTTCTCCTCTAAACATAGATATTAAATATTTTAAAAATATTAAAAATTTTACCCCTTAAAGGCTGTTTGTATATGAGAAAGTAGCATATTTTTGATGCTGAAAAAGTGAAAAAAGTGGATTTTTTCAAAATCCTTCAATATTTTTTTCTTTCATGGTGTGGGATTTATAGACCCTGGTGGTGGCCTAAAATAGTGTGAAAACTGAATGGATCACTTTTATAGTTTTTGCATAATTTCAATTTTTAAGAAAAAATCACACCTGTGGTCCTAGAGTGCAAAAATGCACTCTCATTTTTAACACCCATTATTTTTATGTAAATCAAACTTTTTTCCAACTTTTTTCACATCAATCTCTTCGTCTACTTCTCCTCTAAACATAGATAATAAATTTTATAAAAATTATTTCAATTTTAACCCTTAAATGCTGCTTGTAAATGAAAAAGTTGCATATTTTTGATGTTGAAAAAGTGAAAAAAGTGGATTTTTTCAAAATACTTCAGAATTTTTTTCTTTCTTGGTGTGGGATTTTTAGAGGCTGGTGGTGGCCTAAAATAGTCCAAAACTGATTTGATCACTTTTATAGTTTTGGCACAAAGTCCATTTTAAGAGCTAAAAACACCATTGGCCCAGCTTTAACCCGCCTATGACAAAGCAGTAACCGCTAACAAAACCCTTTTACTTCTTACATACTGTAAATTTTTCTCAAACTTTTTTTCACATCAATTTCTTTATCTACTCCTGCTCTAAACATAAATACTAAATATTGCATAAATTATTAGAATTTTAACCCCATAAAAGCCTTGTAAGTGAAAAAGTATATACATATGTTTTTGATTGAAAAACATGAAAAATGTGGTATTTTTGCATTATACTTCAATACATTTTACTTTTTTAGTGGGGGTTTATAGAGGCTGGGGGTGTGCTAAAATAGTGCCAAAACTGACTTGGTCACTTTTTTAGTTTTTACATAAAGTCCATTTTTTAGACATAAAAACACCTTTGGTCCACCTCTGGCAAAGTAATAACATCTAACAATATCCCATTATTTTTTACATATTGAAAACGTTTCTTCAAATTTTTTCACACCAATCTCTTCATTTACTTCTGCTCTATTCATACATATTCACTTTTATTTCATATTTTGACTTTTTAACCTGCCTAAGCCCAGCTCAACATGTGGAGATGGTTTCTATAAGAGACCTACTGCAGCAGCTCACAGCTCCTAACAGACACCCCAGTGGCTCTAAAGAATGGCTCAAATACACACAATGATTAGGGATCAATACAGTTGACCTCTACCTTTATACTGAAACACTTTTCTACTCTTTGTCTACTCATTTCAAGAGTCACAAAGAAAACTATGAGCCAAATGGCAAAAATGTTCAGTTGAAGTTTACGTTCAAATGCACCTGTGTAAACAAAACTGTACTTTGTTTTTTGTTTGGGTTTATCTGCTGGACAAGTGTTTGATGGCTCTAATTCTGACTCTGTTTGAAGGGGAAAAGTGAAAAAGTGTGTTTGTGTGTCTGGATAAGTCAAAATAAGGCTCTACGGGAGAATAAAAGAGGACCACATTTGAGGGTGTAATTTTGACTGGATTTGATTGTGATGGATTTTCACACTTTAGACTTGCACTTGCATTCTGGCTCTCTCACACCTACATATAGTGGCCCCATCTAAAAATTTTTACTCAGGTACAAGCAGACAACCCTTAGGCATCCCCCCAAAACAAAAAAAATATTTTAGGTGAAAAAAAAATTGAGCAGAAGTGGGAAAGACATTTGTAGGTTCAAATGCACAAATGCATGTTTGTGTTGCATTCAAGGAAAAAAAGAAAATGCAACTAAAAATTAAAATGCTTAAAAAATCTTAAAAATTTAACCCCTTTTCATCAGTGAGAAACAAAAAAAATATTTCTAAAATCACATTTTAAAACAAATCTGTAGTGTTAAAAAAGTGTGTTTATAATGGAAGTCAATGGGACAAAAATGCACTCTAGGACCACGGGTGTGAGTATTTGAATTATAGGCTTAAAAAATTACTTGACACAAAAAATAACCACAGAATCTGAAAGAGCGTCAAAAAACACACAACCTGGCCAAGTTTCATGAGATTTGGTGCACCACAGCCAAAGTTATTGAAAAAAGAAAAGTTGCGATGGACAAAAATGCACCCGGGGGTGTAGGAGGGTTAAAACATTTGCTCCGAGAAAGTACTGCCAAAATGCTCAATCTTTTGGAATTTACATTGAATTTCTGAAGTTAAAAGCTTTCACAGCAAAAAACAAACATCCTTTATGTTATTAGTTTGATTTGATTTGACCCTGACTCTTGAACGGACACTTAGACGAAGCTATAATTTAGAATTTGCTGAGAAATTTGCAACACTGTTTCACCATTTTGCGCTGAATATTCATCAGACCATGCTCTAATAATTCATCAACTTTTTTTTTTTACCAGTTATTGCTTGAAACTTCAAAATGCGTCATGTGTTTGTTTAGTCATCTGTTATAATAATGTTTTACAAGGATACGCTCCAACTCATGAAAAGCACAGATGAACAATTTAGCTTTTATTTCTTAGTCCTTGTACCTTTAGTAACCTTTTAGCAACAAACAGACCATTTTTACAACTCAACATTTGTCTGCGCTTGGGTTTTTGTTATATTTTATTCAAAGACATTTTACTGAATACAAAATATAACTTGGGGAAGTACAAATTAAGTTTAGAGGTTAGATTTTAGTCAGTAATTTACCTGGAATTATAAGGTGTTAAAACTCATCAAATCTGAATAATAATTGATTTTTTTTTATGACATGATTGGCATTAGAAGATTGTAGTTTTAAGATTTTACATTTGGAACATTGCAACTTCTTTTATTGAAATACTTGGTACTTTTTCTAAATGTTCACTCGGTTTGTTTTTTCAGACATTTTTCAGATTCATGTCATACATTCAGTAATAATAATGTGCTTATGCATTATGAACAAAGTGCTAATCACATTGTCTATTATGTGTAATATTGTATTCATTCTAACAACACACACAATGTAATCATATTATTTTGAATTGTGCAGTGTTTGAACACTGATTGCATTCATTCCATAGTTTTGTTTTCAGTCTATTGTTCATGCAACACCACAACATTCTATAAGCCAGTAATATGTCTCAGTGAAAATGTCTAGTCACTTCTAAAAATCATCACTTCATTTCTGATTGGTAATGTACATCTTTCGTGGCAAAGTACAATGTGGTCTTATGACAGCTTCACTTTCTAGATTATGAACTCAACCTTTTGCTCAAATTTCAGTCGCTAAAGTTGGGGTAACTAACTTTTTTAGTTTTACCATTGTGTTTTCCACTAAAAACTATATGGTAAATGCAGCAAAAGTGAACAAATGAGACCACTGAGTAATGTCTGAATTGAATAATAAAGAATTTTAGTTCTCATCAGGAGCAGAAAGCAGTGCTCTGATTGGCTGTGCTTGAGTGGTCCACTCCAGTTTCACTTTGCTGTTTGTAAAAAGTCGTTTTTGAGCCATAACTACAACCAAAAACAAATCTCAATATTAACCATGTGGATTTAGGAGAAGTAGTTGTCAGATTTAAAACCTATGATCCAGCTTTATACATTGAAATATTTTAATTAACTTTACAGACTTTCTTCGACTGAATCATTTTGTTGGATCACAGAGATGACTCCATCCCACATTGCTCTTTTCTCTGTGCCTCTGAACAGGTTTGGTGTGTGGGCAGTGGCAGTGACAACCTGACTCGTTACCACATCAACCGCACAGTGGACGGGAACACCCTGAGCGTGCTGCTGAAGGGGCTGGTGCCCGGGGTCCTGTACCAGGTGGAGGTGGCAGCAGTGACCAGTGCGGGGGTGGGCACACGCAGTCAGCCTGTGTCTGTGCTCTTCAGTAAGTCATTTTATGTAATTGGCAAAGACAATCTGGCACGGTGGCTGAGCGGATAGCGCTCTTGCCTCACAGCAAGAAGGTCGCGGGTTCGATTCCCGCACGGGCCGGGCCTTTCTGTGTGGAGTTTGCATGTTTCTCCCCGTGTCTGGGTGGGTTTTCTCCGGGCACTCCGGTTTCCCCCACCAACCAATAACATGCACGTCAGGGTAATATCCTCCAGCTACGGTAGTCCTGACCAAGCCTAGCAACAACACCTGGAGATGGGTCCCCGAGCGCTGCACTGCGGCGATCACTGCTCCTGAGGAGATGCCCCAGAGGCATTGAAGGATGGGTCAAATGCAGAGGACAAATTTCCCTACGGGGACAATAAAGTGTACCTTAACCTTAACCTTAACCTTAACCTTTATTTTGATGTTTCTGTCTTTTAAACATGCTCGTGAGCACTCCCACTTCAGAATCTTATGCACCAGAACCAATCAAAACAGTGTATAGCAACTCATTGCAGTTGTATTTCCTACATCAAGAATTGGGTTATCTCTTGAATTCAAAGAAAATAGCACAATTAAAAATAGATTTTGCCAACCAAACCTGGGTGATTTGTGGGCTTAAAACACGATTAAAACTGCATAATGTCCCCTTTAAGTTAAGATTTTACCGCAAATTTGATGCTCCTATTGTTACAAAAGATAATACTATCACAACTGAATCAGAAAGTCTTTTATTTTCAGAGTAAATCGTATCATAGAGAAGACTATCATAGACTAATTATCTGTCAACATTAAAGCTGCTCTGTCACCAAATATAGACTTGAATAAAATCATGTTTTTGTCAATTATATGTCTTTGTTGCACTAAATAAATAGTACAAGTTTGTGTCTTTACTTTGAACAGGCTTACATGGCAACAAAATGGACTAAAATTTGACCCAGAGGAGGGTCTCTTACGGTTTGTTTCCATAGAAAAACATGTTCCTTTGGCTTTATTTTTCACATTAAGCCTCAAAGTGTAATTATTCCTATTCAGATTGTCCCAAAGTATGATTTTAATATTCTATTTCTAATTAATTCTATTGTTGACTTTTCATTCCCACATTGCACCTTTAAGTTAGGATCTGAATCTGCTTTCTGAATGAATAATTGACTTGAGAACTCAGTATAAGCTACACCTATGCTATAATCATCCTATGTAATCAGTATGTTGATATCCCTTGAGATGGGGTGGATTATCTCAGCAAAAGAGAAGTTCTCACTAACACACCTTTGTGGACAATATTTGAGAGAACTTTTTTTGTAAATATAGAATATGCTTTATATCTTTGAGTTCAGTTCATGAAAAATGGAAGCAAAAACATGTTGTGTTTATAATTTGTACCTTGAGAGGGCTTGTTTACCACAGCTCTGACACTTGGCCCAGTTTGATCACCTACTTTTGTCCATGGAGATAGATAAGGTTAATGTCACACTAACATTAGGGGCAAAGATTCATAGACGATAGAGAAAAATACATCTGCATTACTGATATGCTCCCAAACCCACAGCAGCAAAGATTCATAAATACTCCTGTCACTAATACAAATACGTGCTTGTTCTGCAGAGTTACCGGCCGAACACCCCTCTGTGAGCGGGGACAAGAGCGGCACCAGCGAGAGCGGAGAAGAGGGCAGTGTTAGCCTGGCTGAGCAGATCACCGATGTGGTCAAGCAGCCAGCCTTCATCGCAGGGATCGGAGGGGCATGCTGGGTAATCCTCATGGGCTTCAGTGTGTGGATCTACTGCCGACGCAAGAAGAGAAAGGAACTCAGCCACTACACGGCCTCTTTTGCCTACACTCCGGCAGGTATGAAAGCTTGGAACAAGTCCTCCTGTAAGTGTAGGACTTGTCTAGCTTAGCAGAGTTTCCCAAGCAATACATGTAATAGAGTGTATGGATATCTGGAGGTTAAAAAAATCATCAAATGATAATATGGTGAATGCTGTTTTGAATGTAGATACAATTTGAAAATGTTTTATAAGACTTGATTTAACTTGATTTGGGAAAGAAATAGATGCTAAGCTTTTAAATGAAGGGCACAAAGTGATATTTGGACAGTTCTTTTGTAGTTATTTCACATTGATCTGACAGTTAAACTTCCAATATTACATGTAAAAGACATGTTCTAACCTCATACTTTGATTGCACTCGGTTCAGCTCAGCCTGGTGCTGTTGCTGTCACTGACTTTGATCGCTGTTTTTGTCTGCGATGTCTGGTAAACTTCAATTCTAAGGAAAGCAGGAGCGTTGGAGCATCTCCATAGGCAACGCTGGAGTACATAATGTTTAGTATGTGCTTCTCTCACACCTTTAATGTTACCAAAAGTCCATAGGGAGTGCTCCAGAGCTGGACTGTGTGAAACTTTAGTTTGGGAATATACTTTTTATTTGGATTAACAGAATATTGTCATAGTGGTTCACAGTAGCAAAGTAGATAGTGGTTTAGGTTGGAAATAAAGATATTGCGTGTTCAAACTTGGACTAAACCAACAAAAAAGAAACATACAATGGATATTAAGGCAAAAATAGTAACTGTACAAAGAAGTGAGCATCTACAGAATTCGACTTGGCCTTGAGGAGCGAAGCTAAAATACAGTAAGTGTACAAGAACAAACTGTACAGAAGTGTAAAGTATATTCACGCTTCTTTCAATGACAACCTCCATTTCTGATAAAACTGTATTATTTAACAGCAGCCTTGAATTGAACGGCAAAGAGCAGCTAAAGTAGGCCAGGAAAATGAAACATGCATTAATCAGTTCCTTCTCCTCCTGCTTTTGTGTGTCTTGTTCTACAGTTGGGTTCCCTCATGGAGAAGGATCAGGACTCAATGGAAGGTAATTACAATGCAGTTTTTAAAGTTTTTCTATGGTTTGATATCATATTGTCTGAATTACTTAAATCTTACAATGAGGACTGAGTGATGTTTGCATGTGTTAAAATGGCTAAATGGTAAATGATCACTATTAGCTGTGTTTTTTGTTTTTCCAAGTTACTAATATAAAGAGAATAAAGTAGAAAAAGTCTGATTCATGATGGCGCTCTTCTGTAGTTGCTTTGAGCAGCACTGTTTACATGTTTGGACAAAGATCAATCATATATATAGCAACAGGACATCTCACTCTGCTACAAAAATTCCAAACTACCAGAAAAGTTTATCAATAACAGTACGTCTTTGATTGTTTGAAAGTTGTAAGAGTAGTTAATGTCTATGTTTTACTCAATTTTGACCCATGTATCCAGATTTTCTCCACAATTATTGTTCTTTGATCGCAGACCGCCAAAATTGTGCTGGCTTTAGTCAATGTAACAATGTTTTGACATAATTTCTTAACTATAAAATGTCTCCATAGGCCCGGTGTTCTAGGTGGAGGTATGGGAAACTACCCTTGGCTGGCAGACTCATGGCCCACCACCAACCTTGTGCACAGCGGCAAAGAGGCAGTTAACTGCTGCACGGCCAATCACAACACAGCAGAGAGATACTACAATGGTGAGTATAATTTTGGTAGATTTGTTGTTGCATTGAGCTGTATTTTTCAATCCAGTTTTGTTTCATGTAATAAAGTCAAATGTTTTTATAGCATCTGTATTCTCCAGCAAGTGCTCTGTTGGCATGCTAGTTGTTGTTAGCTTTACTATGACGGCAAAACTTCAAAGTAAAGACCTCAGAGTGTTATGAAAGATTGTATAAATTTATAACCGTAAATAATTTGGAGGTTTGAATTGCACTTAGAGAGCACATCAAGTAGATCTGCAACAAGTTAATTGATTAATCGCAATTAATCAATCATGAATTAATTGTCACCTACAGTAGTAATCGAATAATCGTTAATGTCTTTATAAGTTTCCAAACATGCCTGAAAAAAATGTTTTATGACTCCAACTGAGCAGCAATGGTAAAGAAAACTTGTAAATGTGCCGCTTTTAATTGGGAAAACACAATCTTAAATAAGTCAGTCTGCTAGTACACTATTTTTATCTTGATTTGAATAAATGTGACTAAAGTCGAGTGATTCTGAAAATTCTACAAATGAAATTTCCAATAAATCCAGATATTTACTTGATTATGTCAAGTAAAGGAGCTATTTTTGCTATTTTCAAATGAGAAAATGCTTGTCCAATATAATTTTATGATTTTTTAAGGCTGTAAAACATTTTTAATTCAATATAATTTAATTTTAGGCTTTGTCTGGATCGAAAATCTTGTAGTCACGTGACTTTTGCGTTCTAAACTAATCGATGAATCCAAAGAATAATCGATCAACTAATCGGATACCAAAATGATCGTTAGTTGCAGACCTAATATCAAGTGAGCTGCTGCAAAAAGTTAAAACTAAAACTATATTCTATGTATTTATATTTTAAGACAATAAAATTCAGATACTTTGGCATTATAACAATACTGGAAGTGAACACACATGGCAACAATGTAGAAACTCCAAATTTCATGCAGTGAATATTTGTCATTTTGTCATTTTCTTGTCTGTAGTAAAAAGTGATTTGCCTGATTAAACATAAGTGTTTCCAATTTGTAAAGGTTGTAATTAAATTTTGTTTCTGGGCAGTGTAATTACCACCTAGTTGAAGAAAAATAAATGTCATCATTTTGCCTTGACTGGAGCACAACAGGGTCGCATCACTTGCAAATGAAGTGTTGACGCTAAAATGTCAGTCGAGTTAACAAATTTGTTGTTTCTGTCATATCTGAAAAATTGCAGTAAAATAAATTGGTTTCTAAAGTGTCTAAGTGTCTTAAGCTCAGAATTTGCATCACTTTGATTTTAATTATTCATATGTTGCTTTGACTGTAGTTATTCCTATGTTTTCTTTAATTGTTGAATAGTGCTTACATACATTATAAACATCAAAACAGTCTACTTAGTCGTCAATAATAAAATATTAATGTCAGCAATTGATTATTCACTCGTGTTAAAAGCTGTCACAAGCTTAAAAAATGCACTTGGACTTGATCTTGTTTTAGCCAGCTTGCAGCGTATTTTCCTCAACAATATACTTCTGTTCAATGGTATGCATTCATTTTTCAAATATAAAACTATGTTGCACTCCTCCAGGTTGGCACTGTCAAATATTTTTATCTGTCGGTGTTTTGGCCTTAATTCTTTCATCAGATTTCATTCACTGGTCTAATGAAGGCCTTAACACCGAAACATTATCAAATAAAAAATATTTGACATCGCAACCTGAGAGTGCAGTTTTATTTGGATTTTTAATGCATTTGCTCTTGGACTTGCACCTCTGTTAAATTACAACATTCTGCAAAAGTCAAAATGTAATACTGATGTTTGGCAGTTAAAATGAATATTGTTTAAAAGCACTTTTTGTTGCAACGCAAAAAGTGAATGGGTCTAGTCTAGAGCTGGGCAATATATCACATTTTGAATAATATTGTTGAATGTTGGTTTCAAGACAATAAGAACTGAATATCAAGTATATCGTTTATAGTAAAAAAAAAAAAAAAAAAGGAATAAAAAGAGCCAATAAAAAATGTGAATGTAAAATTTCACATTTGTGTGCCATCATAACATTCTCCAAACCAATAATATCAAGTATGCATGTTTAGCAGCTAAAATTAGTCTTGTTTAAATTAAGTTGTTTTTTTTCCGTTGCAAAGAAAAAAGTGAGTCATTGGCATCATTATTCAACATGAACGCAACATGTTTAAGAATGTTTTAGCACATACTGTTGAATGATGAAATATCGTCTGAATATCGTTAGCAGATTGAAAAAAAATAGTTCAACATTAATTTCTGTCGATATCGCCCAGCCCTTTCTAGTCACTAATAGAAATCACTAAAGTCTTTTCTCTCCTCCCATAGAAAATGGCATCTCCAACTACCTGAACCAGACGGAGAAGTACAGCATGGGCGGCTCCACGGAGGGCCCCATCTACAGCACCATCGACGCCACCAGCGAGGACCTGCACTGCTTCACGTACGGCCAGCAGCACGCCTCCACCACGCCCTACGCCTCCACCTCCATCATGCCCTTCAGCGCCAGACCCAGGCCCCGCCCCCGCCTCCTCCTCACAGCGGGACACCACGCCGGGGGAGGGACACTGGATACAGCCCGGGCCGTCCTCGCAGTACGCCCAACCGGACCGCTGCAGTGGTACGTGATGGGAGCTGCTGTGGGGTTTAGTGGATGTGCTTTTATTCGTTTTGTAAGCTGTAGCAGTCCAAGTGTATAGATCTTCCACACAGTTGTTTCAAACATCTTTCCTTGCCAAGCTGGTGCTGCCTTGTGCCTCATTTCACTCCAGCTATTAGGTGAGGTATTGAAGTATTGTAAACTGTTCCCCAAAACCAGGAAGTACAATCAACCTATCAGCAAACAGGATGAAGCAGCGTGTTGTCCAGAACCAACCTGAGTTGCAATAGTTGACTGCATGTTCACCTCCTTCGATCTTGTGTCAAATAACAACTCAGAAGTAGATTCAGTAAGTTTAATTTGTAAATTTAACGAACAGAAACAACAATGATCTTTGACAAACACAATTTATTACACTGATGTGTTTTGGTGCAACAATTGGTTAAATCAAAAAAGTACCCAACTATCGTCAAGCAAACAAAGCCCCGCGTCACAAAATGAAATGAAACCGGCTGAAGCATCAGGCTACATTTCTCCTATTTATCTGTATTAGGTTTAAATCAAATAAAGAACACATATTTATGCTATATAGCTTTAATTTGTCATCATCTTTATTCATTCATTTCAATATTGACCTAAAACAACAATCAAATCAAACTAGTTTTCTTCCACGTTGAAACCCACAGAACAGTTGCCTTCCCCTTATCATACACTTGCTTGTTACTTTGACAAGTTTCAGTTTATGGATGCAACCAGCAGATTTTTTTTTTTTTTCATCTGCATCAAAATTGCTCTTCTAAGATGCAGAATCTTACACATATACTCATATATTTAAAACAAAGTAAGCAGAAAGGTGTAGATGTGACAGGGTGAATCAAGGACCAACAGCTGTCATGGCGGCTTGTCACCGAGAGAATAAAGATTACCCAAACATGTATAAATCACTATAAATGCAACTTAGCAAATAAATATGGAAACATAAACAACTATGACATTACTAAAAGCTCCTTATTACGTTTTTGTGTGGATTGATGTTACAGCTATAGATTGATGTCTTTCCAATAACAGTTTCATGTATAGAAAAACGATTGTGAAGTCAGTGACCTCCTGTTCAGAACTTAATCTAGTCAGGAGCAGTTGTGGCTTTAAAAACAACTCACTATCAGCACTGAGAAGATGTAAAATGTGGGTCCAACAGCTGTTTTGTGACATAGATTTATTGTATCTTGAGTGCTTGTAATTGATCATTTTGTTGGAGACTAAAAAAAGAGAATTCTGCAGTTCATACAAAATCTATTGAAAAAAAAAACACAAATAGACAGATGCATGTTTTCCTTTTTTCACAGATTGAAGCTTGACAAGTTCATTACTGATTGCTCATCTCTTTTCTTCAGGTAAACCTAAGCAAAAGTCCATCGGTAAAGCGGTGAAAACTCCCTCTCTCACTTGGATGGAGTCGCTGCCCCCTCCTCCTCCGCTCGACGACCTGGACCCGTGCGACCCCGACGACCTGCCTTCAGAACACGAGGAAATGGACCTGGGGTGAGTGGCTTTTATACGCCCTATACATTTGCATTTACTGTACACAGCCGTTCCACCACAATTAAATATCGAACTGAAGTCTTGAGTAGAGACCTGCATCGGGCGGGAATTCCCGCGGGACCCACGGGACCCGTGAGCAAACCCTCGGGATCGGGCGGTTTTAACGTTGCCTCGGGCGGGAACGGGCGGTCAGGCCAAACGCCTCGGGTCCCGAACGGACCCGCGCTCTCTCCGCTGTCTTGAAAATATTACGTAGCAAGAAAGAAATACGGCTTTGTGCGCGCTGCTGGTCAACAGAGAGACACAACACGGACACCTGCAAGGTGCAGACACGTAAACTCACTGCTGTATTTCCTAGTCTAGCGTGCGTATCGGAGCAACATCTGTGCGTCCTCGCGCCAGCAGCAGCCGCAGCACGGACGCAAGCTTTCCCAGAGGAGTGAATGAAGGACTGGCTTTTACGCACGGGGAGATGGAGATAATACACACGGAGTTTGGGCAAGTAAAGTGTTTGTTTAGCTGAAACTGGAGGTGCGAGGAGCTTTGTATTTCAGGTAAGAAATACACAGACATCATGGCTTTATGATTGAATGTGTCAAACGAACATAATCGCCTTGTTGCAGATTATTTAGGCTGGTGCCTATCATTTTTAAACTAGATGCAGAGAGTTATGCAGAGTTTAGTCATTTGTGTCCGTGTTGTTATACCCTGGAGCCGCCACGCAACCTCCGTGTCACAAAAAAAAAAAAAAAAAAAGTCGGGACCCAACGGGACCCGCGGGAGCTTCTCGGGCGGGCAGGCACACGGGGGCGTCGGGATCGGGCGGGAACGGTCACGGATGCTTCGGGATCGGGCGGGAGCGGTCATGAAAATCTAGTCCCGTGCAGGTCTCTAGTCTTGAGGGTGGAACAACTCAATTACCTCAGCCTTGGTCAATTGCTTTAGTGATTTAGCTGTGTCCCTGTTCCATTAAACAATATTGGCTGTGTGGCACCTTGCCTTTCGCATTACTAGAACTAAACTATTATTCAGCGTGAATGAAAAAGCACACGTGTAGCAGATTAACCTCCTGTAGTTTTTGCCCCGTGGCAAGGCCTGATCATGACGACTTGAGAGCGAGATGAAGGGAGCATTAATGTTTTAGTGACTGAACAGCTGGTGGCATTTGGAGAGAAAGGTTCAGTGAAAAGTAATGGCTTCATATGTTAGAATTGATTCAAATGGGATGTTGTTTGTTGTGGATTTTTCAGGGTGTAACATACGTTATACTAAACCAGGTCCTCCAAAGTTTTTTCATGGAGGGACACTTTTAGAAACATACATACGGATTATTGGTCAACATAGTGATACATGTATATGCATAGAGGTTTGAATGCATTGCAACACATTTATTCAAACTTAGAACTAAAATACTGCATTTGCCACTCATACAAACTTTGGATAAATATGTTACAATTTGGGAAAGATGCTGTAAAATGTATTGCTTATTGTTTTTTGGACCAGTTCACCAGAAAAGAAATCAAAAAGGCTTTGAGTGCCACATTTGTACAGGCATGTTATTTACTTGTGTTTCTACAATATGCAATGCAATATATATTTTAGTACATTTTACAAAATTGATAAAATGATCCCAAAGACGTATCCTTAAATAACTCAAACCTAGAGTTAAATTAAGTCTAAATTAACTCTTTAGGTTCCAAGTAGCCATTCTGCACCAAGTTATTCCAGGCTTTACTCTACATTCTTTGTTACTGATAAGTTTCAGTTGCTTGGAAAATTCACAATTAAACGATGTAGCCAGCGGTTGTAAAAAAAAAAAAAAAAAACACTGAAAGATATCAGTTTAGATTCTACAGGATGAAGTTTATAGTCTTCACATTTACTGGACCTGATTTCAAATGTAAAAAAAAAAATCAACTGGTGCCTAAAGGGTTAATAAATGTGCTTGAAAAACAAAAATACATTAATGAATCCATCCAGGGTTTCAACTAACAATTATTTGGTAATAAATTAATTTGTCAGATATTTCCCTCAATGAATAAACCAAGTTTTTGAAAAAGGCCTGTGAATGGTGGATTTTTGCAAAATTTTGACCTAAAAGTAATGCTGTCTGACATGATCAGTTACAAAAACATATATATTTGTTTACATGTGTCTAGTGTGATTTTGAAGGAATGTCTGCTTTGTTCAAGTGATAAAACCTTTTCTATTGGCTCATGAAAGGTTTTTGGGGGTGTTTATATGATTATCTTGTTACTAAATTAGTTTGATGATTATTAATATGTTGCAATTTTCTATAACCCAACTTGTTGAAGCCCTAAATCCAATTTAGTCATCTAAAACAATTCTGTGTTGATTTACCTTTTCAGTATACAGACTGCTAGCTTAATTCTTTATTTATTTTGAGCATCACATGCAATTTTTGAAGAAGCATTGAGCTAAAATTACTTATTCAAAATATATAAAAACACAATTATAGCAGCAAGCCTATAATGTCAGAGGACGTTTTAAACCAATGATAAAATAGTCTTTTACCTTTCTTGTCTAACGCTTTTCATGTTCTTTCAACATTTACAGTATAAAAAACAAAGCCAGTGTTTTAATGACATTCACAAATCCCACAGGTCCGATGAGGAGTGGTGCCCCCCTCTGCCCGAGAGGACGTACCTGATGGAGGGTTGTGAAGACGCCTCGTGCACCCGGAACAACGCGTCTTCTCCGGCCACGTCCTACAGCCACCAGTCCACCGCTACGCTAACCCCATCCCCCCACGAGGAGCCGCGACTGCCCCACGACCTGCCCCGCTTCAACGGCCCCGACAGTCAGCAGCTAGCACGGTATGTCTGGGAACTGTGTCAGAAATGTTTGTGTAATTGTAACTAAATTGCATGGTTTATAGTGACATTAAATTCTAGTTGGTTGTTAAAGGCACTGTATCGCATTTTATCATCTTAAAAATATAAAAAAGAACAAGTAGCAGCACATCTGTAAGCTAACGCAGGCTAGCACAGGCTAAAAACTTAAACAAAGTCATTTCCTGGGTTTTAGGGAACAAAATGCTGTTTTAGACTTTTTTTTTGTGTTTAGACACATAAAAATGTGCCTTTAATATACTTTAAACTTATACTTGACGTAAAACTGTTCTATGTTAATATTTGCTGTGATGTTGCTTTTATCAAACGAAAACAGGTGTAAAATAATTATATATAATGAAGAAACAGAGATTTGTGCAATAATGTATTTGTTTATTTGTTTTTCTTTTGTGCTCTTC
This sequence comes from Mugilogobius chulae, assembly GCA_038363315.1. Taxonomy (NCBI): domain Eukaryota; kingdom Metazoa; phylum Chordata; class Actinopteri; order Gobiiformes; family Gobiidae; genus Mugilogobius; species Mugilogobius chulae. The sequence continues at coordinate 16,224,290 of CM076399.1, read as the reverse complement.
TGATTGTTTTTTTGTTTTCCAATTCATTTACATTCCATTTTTATCTTTTTAAGCAATTTACCCTTTTGTCGGATCATTTGACTTTAACTTGTGCAGGACCAGTTTCATTTGCATTAACAAAGAAATTAGAACGGCTGAATAAATCACTTTTAGAACTTTTACATTAATGGACACACTGTTGAAAACTTGCCAGGCTTAATGACGTTTCAATTAGTTAACAGCTTCTCAAAACAATAAGCTACGTTTGAACACATTTGCAATGCATGTATGCAGTGACATTTGTGGTGAAAATGCCAGCGTTAATGGATGTGCTAAAACGCTAACAATATGTAATAACTGTTCCGAGAGGAACAATTACAGCAGCTCTATTGCTTTTGCTATTGTGAAGCACAGCAGCCCACTTTTGTGTTGAGTTCTGGAACTTTGACAAAGACGTTTTTCTGTATTTGTCCCATGACATTCTCTTTGGAGCGTGGATATTGTTACTTTTGTTGTGCAGTTAATATCAGAAAACGTTTTTAAAGAAAGAACATGTTTGTAGTTGAACACAATGTGTTTTGCTCAAGTAGTAGTTCTTGGAGTGAATAATTGTATTAACTTCCTGAAAAACAGGATTTGTGCTGTTAGCATGGGTGTTACAGTGATGGTAAAACTTGCTTTGCCGTTTGACAGTTTGGCTCTTACAAACTCATCACAGTGAATAATTAGGAATAAGTGAGAAAGTGAGGAATACTTTTAGACTAATCAGCATTGCCCAAACTCTTTCCTTTTACGGTACAGTCTAGAATGAGCAGATATTAGTGTGTTGACAGCCAAACTTCATTTTGTTTTGCATTTGTTTTTCCAAACAAATTGATGGAAAGAAATGTAGGTTTTAGTTTGTTATAATTATTGTGTGCAACTGTCAATATTAATATTTCTAAGAAATCTTAGCACAGTTTTCCAGCCATATCACACCTCTAGAGGGCCAAGACAGCTTTTCAATGTTTTCCCCAAGTTTTTAAGGTAGTAAGAAGATTATAAATATTAAACTAACTTAAATCAATTAAATGGGGATATAGATTTGAACATTTTCTCGAATATTTTACACCCTTTCTAACAAATTAGAAAAAATGTTATCTGGTATTAAAAGCGTTTTGGGTATTAGTTCTGTCAATGTCCATACTAGGAAAACCAACTTTCTTCTTCTTGTTTTCAAATGTCTCCAAATTGAATCATTGTGACATAAGTTCACATATTTCTGTCTCTTCTTCCCACAGCAGACGGTTACCCTGCAGTCCGGTCCCCGCCCCCCCAGCCCTCAGCCCCTCCCTCACCCAGTCCAACCCAAACCTCTGTGGCCCCGCCCATCTCGCCATGACGGAGGCCGGCACGCTGCCCTGTCCCAGCCCCGCCCACCGCAACTTCAACAGCCTGGGGGCGGGGCATAATGACGACAGTAGTGCTGCAAGTACACCAGGTAAGACTCATGTCCAATTAATTTATTCAATCCACTTACATCTATAGATTTATATGAGACATTGTAACTTTAGTACATGTTTTTTTTTCCTCCTATAAATCAGACTTTGACAAGTCAGATACAATTTATTTTTAGATCTAGTTTACTCAAGTATAAAAAAAATAAAAATTAGGTCTAAAATAAATTAAACAGTTCATTTTTTCTGTCTGTAACAGTTTAACCTCTGTGCTTACGAGCATTTCCTGTTCACTTCATTTCTATGAGGATTTCACGACACCAGTCTAAAACGAATAAAAACTCATGATCAGACAGTAATGTTGCAGAAAACCTATTAAAGACAGTCCAAATGAGAGGCTGTGTGTTTGTGACTAAATGCTAACGCTAACAGGAAATGCTCATAAATACAGAAGTTAGCTATTTTGAATATAAACAAGCCAACTGACATTCCGCACAGAGCCAATTCAGTCGAAAAAGAAAGATAAAACCAGACTTGTGACATTCTGAATAGAAATGAATGGTTTTATACTATAACCTGAAATAATATAGCTCAAGAACCGCTTTTTTGTGGAAAAATGGTAAAGGAGGCCAAAGAACACTCATTTTGATGCAAACTCTAAGTCAAAGCACAATTGTATTACTTAGTAACAAAAATAAAATAAATAAAACAACTTTATCAAATCTAAGTTACACATATAATATTTGATATTTTTTCTAATACTATCTAATCATCTCTTTGTCTCATCCTAAAGTTAATATATTTATGTATTGCAAATCAAGCAAAGTTGACATGATTTTTCTGCAAATAAAACAGGCTTTCAAAAATATCTAAAATGTGCAACAACGTAACAATGCAACTAAACTACTTCATAAAATACTTCATAAATCTCTACACTAAAATTTGTCGAAAAAATTTTGACTAAAACCTCTCTCTTTGTCTCTCCTCTCCCCAGTGCACACTCGTTCCCCTGCAGACTCCTCCACTCCCCCAAACCAAAAATCCCGAGTGAAGAAAAAGAGCTCGAAAACTTCAGGATACAGGCGAGATTTACAAGGAGGTAAGTCACAATTCTATCCTGCACAAACTGGATCTGACTGAGCAGAGCGACTCTCAGTGTGTCGCAGACTAAACAAACACTACATGATAATTACTGCTGCGCCATCTGTGACCTCGAATCTGCCGTGGAAGGTGCAAACTCACATTTAAACTGGAAAGCTTTGTTAGCCACACCAAATGGTATTTTTACAGTTTTATGATGAGGGGAAAACATACTTTACAGTCAAAACGCAACAAGAGAATATAAAGCAGTAGTTGTTGTTCTTTGTCGTTAGTTGTTTTGTAGAAGTGTAGAATTTTTTAAGCCGATATAGTTGTTCAGTATTTAACCGATAACTGGCCGATATTTGCAGATTTTGATCATTTTATTTTAAAGCAGAACTAAGTAAACTTTTACCTTGTTACATGTCTTTGTAAGCCGCATGATGGTATTTTTGTGTATATGTATCGGCTCTTTTGATTGCTTCCTTTTAGAAAACCTTGGACTTTCTTTGTCCCAATCCGACAACAGTTCTTCTCTCTTTTTATTTTTATATGTAGCAGTGTAAATTTAGTTTAGATCCTGAGATGACCTGACGTAAACGCTTTGCACCCGGCGTAACAACTTCTGTATTGGTTGTTTCCAAATTCCCGAGGACCACATGAACGCGGCATTAGTGATTGCGTTTTTCTAATTTTTACTTAATTTGGGATGATAATTCTTGTGGTGAACATTTATTATAGTTTTATTGAAAACAGTAGTAGTTTATCATGACTTTCTGGGAGATTAAACAGTCATTTAACAAAATGAAAACCTTACACAAAAAAAAACTTTTGTCAGCAGTAGATTTTTGCCCTTTTACAATTAAATAACAGTAGTAGAATAACCTGTACTTGTGTCATATTTGTTGGACAAAGGGCAATTATAAACCTCATCAAACAAGCAAATTGTTTAGTGGAAACTTAATTATAATCATGTTCAGTCTGGCGTGTCATATGCACTATAACATTAAAAGATATTTTTCAGCATCAGTTGGATTGTACTCTTTAGAACAGGTGTCAAACTCAGGCCCGGGGGCCAAACTCGGTCCTCAGGATGATATCATGTGGCCCCTGAGCATGATTTCAGATTATTATTGATAGTGGCCCCTTATATTGCCGAGATGTGACTATTAAATGTGACAAATGCAACAAAAAGCGTACAATCTGTCCAAAGTTTTCTTGCAATGAAATTATGTGCAATATAATGTAATGTGACATAATGTAATGTGACACAATATGATTCTGGATATGCAGTAAAGTGTTACAGTGTTATATTAGCTTTATACAGCCCTATTGCCATATTTGAATTTAACACAGAGGGACCTATATTTCAAAATGTGGTTTGACACCTGTGCTTTAGAAAATACCATAGAGTACACTTCTTTATGCATATTTCCTAATTTATCACATGAATACTGTGCTTATTTATTGTCATTACACCATTCCTAAACTTTGCTATCTGTTGTGCCCAGACTTGCCGCCGCCCCCAGAGCCTCCCCCGGCAGAGGAGCGGCTGCAGAGCGGTGTAGAGACCTCCAGTTTGGGCAACGGAGCTTTATCCTCTCTGGAGAGAAGCGAACACAGCGGAAGTCACCAAAGGAAAGGCTCCAGACAAGGTAATGGTTCTCACAAAAGAAGCCAAAATGACTTTATAAATCTGGTACAGCCTTTATGGTTGCACCGTGGCCGTAAAGTGGTTTAGTGAGATTATTGGGACAGAGAGACAAGAAAGTGCTTATTGGATTTGGGTGATAAAAGCGTAACAACAAGAAGTTTTACCTCAGTCTTTAGTTAGGTTTCATAATGTGTTTCTTTTGGAAGCACAACAAACTGGGACTATAAAGGGTTTGAAAGGAGATATTATGTAAAATCTACTTTTAGTCATGTTACAGCAGCGTTCTCTCATCTTACGTTTAGTCAATGTGGTATTTCTGCATGTTTGAGTAATCCTGTATTGTCCTGCAACTGATCCTCCAGTGGTCCTAAAATCCCCGTCTTCACCTACCACCTATACCTGCCCACTTGTATTTACTTGGGATAGATCAAAAAATCAGACTACGAGTAAGAGAAGGGTTCAAAATTGTCATGTAGCCACTTTCCAACAATGGTAATTTCAAAACCGTGGCTTATAAAGTTAAATATTACAATAAAGAGGCGGGGCTTATCAGTTCTGCCATTTTGAACAGGAAGTCAATGGACCTGTTTCTGTTTCTAAGCTGTTTTTGTGTTTTACAATAAACAAAATGTTAATTATTGATCTGCATATGCCATAGTTTCTTCTTAAACATACAGAAAAATACAAATACCTCCTTTAAAGAACACATATTATGCAAAATCAACTTTTGATCTTGTGCTAACATTGCTTCATCATCCAAAACGCAGCTGAATTTTTGTCTGTGAGATTTTTTTTTGTTCCCCTCTGAGCCTCAGAAAACACTGTTAAGAATGTCCCAGATTTGTGACGTCAAAGGTACAAACTTGTTAAGCTATTCAGGAGCATTGCATGTAGCCAGGACTTGAAAATATGTGTTGATTTCATAATCTGCTCCTTCTGAGCCTCACAAAAACACACTTTATATTAATACATCTTAATTACTCTTAGTAAAGCCTTAATCATAAACAAATGATCAATTAAAGGATGAAAATGGTAGCTACTTATTTAAGGAGCTACGGTTATACTTCAGGATTAAGGCTTGGGGTCTTTGTCATTTGTTCATAGTGAATTAAGTCTTTATTTTTGTGTTTCTTAGCTATTCTACGTCACGAATAACATCACAGACAAAATTCGTTTGTACTGTTTTTAAGTCCGCAAATCATTCGATCAATAGATTAAATCTATGCATTTATATAACAACTTATTGCATCCATTAGCATTTCAGGTCAAGCTAGCGTCTGTTTTTCTCATGGTGACCATTCTTCAAGTGCACTGCAGTCTCATTGAGGATGAGAACAATAGGTGGTAGGTGGACACAGATTTTCCCAGTTCCAGGACAATACATGATTACTCAAACTCATGAATCAATCAACTCAACACAACTTTGAGTAAACTACTGATGAGGGAACATTGTTTTAACATGACTAAAAACTCTCAAAGCTCTCAAACTTTCCAACTTTGAAACTAGCATTGACTACTATTATAAACCGAATTAAAAAGATTAAACCGCAGTCTTCCGTGCACTTCAATCTGCAGTCTAGAAGTACTTTAGCTCTGCCCTTACATTCCCTCCTACACAATCCAAACCTAATGTTGTTGTGCTGTCGCTTCACAGATGATGAGATAATTCCGTACGGCAGTAAAAGCGGATACCTTTCTCGGAATCAGATGTCTGGTAACTGCTCGACCACGGGCAGCTCTTCGTCCAGAGGCTCCACGGGCTCCCGAGGGCCCGGCTCCAACCGCAAACACACAGAGGTGAGACGCACACATCCTGCGAGCTGTTTGAGCTGATTTATTATTTACAAGCTCCTGTATATGAAGAGAACACAGCTGCACATTCACCGCTAATGGGATCAATTATACATGCTCGAGGATATTAAGGGGACAAGAGGCTTACTCAGTGTGTTTTTTGGTTTGACTTGTTGTGTAAGTCAATAACTACCAAATATTCTTGCTTTAAAACAACAATAAGGTCTTTTCATCATGTTTTTTTACATATGTGCACATATTTGTGGTTTTAAATTATTATTATTATTTTTTTAAGTTTAAAATTTAGTTTTCATTTCCCGATCAAAACTGTACCTTTCAATTCATGCAAAAAAAAAATGCTTTAATTTCTTGCAAAAAAAAGTTTTGCCTTGGTTTCTTTTTCAAAAATATTACCTTAAAAATGCCTTCATTTCTTATTATAGATACTCATAGAGTTAGTGTAAAAAGTGAGGCTAATACACAGTATGTATATATATTTTTTTAAATGCAGTTTGTATTCAGGTGTGCGTTATAGTGTGAAACTTACGGTATAGAGGTTCTGCAAGTGACATCACATCATTCAAAATGTTCATGCTGAGTGGGAGTTAATGGAGAGAAAGGACATTTTCTCTTGTAAGAGTTCAATAAACAGCTAAAACAGGAAAATAAACTACAGCTAGATAACAAATTCAAGCCACAAAAAGTCTTCTGAGCACTGGGTTTGTAACTGACATGTAAAAAGAGAAAATCAAGTCAACAGTTGTAGCAAAGCAGATACACAACAAGACTTTAGCTTCTCACATTTATCAGACATTGAAATCACACAATTATCTCTTAAAAAAGATGTTTTTGAGTCTGTTTGTTGCAGTAAAAATGTCCTAAATCATCAACTGTTGTTGCAGACAAGCTTGTAGCAGACAAGCCTTTGCCACAACAACAAAGAAATACATTGAAGAAATGCCACTCATTCTAAATAATGCTAAGCATTTTTGGAATAAAATTATGTAAGTGCATAACCTCTATACTGTGCAATATTAAGTCAAAGAATGTAAAGTTTGGTGTTTATAGAAGCTTTTTTTTTTCCTCTACAGGCTAGAAAGCATTTTTTCCCTAGAGCGCAATGCGAACACAATCGGCTCGTGTTCGACAGAAACAGCATCTACAGCTTTAAGAAATGTCAGATTTTGTGGCAATTCATAACTAGTTTCACATCATGAACTTTTTATCCAGTTCAAAAGGTTTTATTTTAGTAAAAAAAAACGGCTTATTAAGCTTTAACTTTGACTACCGCTCCTCACACTGCAACTCTACTCGACTTGAGCTCGTCCCGCTTCTCACGCAAAGAATTATGGGGAAATACAACTGCGCATGTTCCACAGCATGTAGCGCAGCTAGCAAAAGATAAAGCTAACAGCCATGATGGCTATGAACGCCAGTGAGCAAAAGCCATTGACGCACAGCCCTCGCCATCTTTTATTACCGGGGCTTGAGGTGAAAGGAGGGGAAGACGATGCAGAGGAGCAATGTGATTGGTGTAACTGCAAATCCCTCTATAACTTGCGATAAAAAGACATTGAATAGGCATGCCATTCAAACACAACATGTACAGTTTAGTGGTTTTAGATTGACCAGTGTTGTTGATTCCACATGAAAGCTTATATGTTGAGAGAAAAAAAGGGTTTTTTAGTGTCGTAGAAGTGGGTAGCAACATTTACTTACTAACTTTTTGGAGAAAATGTACTCTTCAAAGATTTTGTTTACTCTGCCCACCTTGCTTACTCTAGCAAAACAGAAGTACCCTTTTTTTAGACAGTCCAAATGCGTTAATATTCCAGCTTTTTTACCAAACCACTCATTTCCACATCGAATTGTCCTTTTACACAACACAAACTAAATATGGAAGCTCCAAATAGCTTGTCTGTACATCCTTTTACTTCCACGCCACAAAACGCACTTAACCATTTTACAAACATCTCTCTCTCTCTCTTTTATTCCCTCTCTTCTTCCCATAACCACAAGCCCTGTCTCTGTGGGCTCAGTACGTACAGTGTCTGCATTAGCGCCGGGCTCAGGAGACACGTTACAATAACAAACACTGTTAAGCACTACAGTGACAGCAGAGAGAGAGAGAGATGTCTTTTATGGGAGAACAAGCTGTGCCTAGTGAACATGGAGCTCCGCGGGGGCACAAGACATGTCCCCAGACGAAAGGTGCAGGGTTTTAGAGGCAGAGTGACGAAAAGGTGGAAAATGGGACTTATTTGTGGTGATTTAGCCAAAGAATAGGACATGTTCTGCTTCGGAGCTGTTTTTCCAGGAGTGTCCGTGTAGAGCTTATGTGACGGCGCCGAGGGATGTGGCGATTCTAAATGTTACTGTTCATTTCCCTTAAAAAATTTGCTTTCATTTCCTGGAGCTTAAAAAATTGGCTTTCTTTTTCCCGTTCAAAAATTTTGCTTTCATCACAAATTTTGCTTTTATTTCACATTGCAAATATATCTTTCATTTCCTGCGTTTTGCTTTTATTTCTTGCTCAAAATGTTTGCTTTCATTTCCCGTGCAAAAATTTTATTTCATTTCTTCTCAAAAAAATATTGCTTTTATTTCCTACTCAAAAATGTTACTGTCTTGTTCAAAAATGTTGGTTTCAATTCCCAGTTAATCGTTTTTGGTTTCATTTCCCTTGAAAAAAAACAGGTTTTATTTCTTGCCTCAAAAATTTTCTTTCGTTTTCCGATCAAAATTTTTGCTTTCATTTCTCTGTCCAAAAATGCTGCTTTAATTTTCCTTAAACCAGTTTGCTTTCATTTCTTTCTCACTCAAAAATGTTGCTTTCATTTCAAAAATTGAAATTTTATTTACCAGTTAAAAACTTTGCTTTTGACATTACCAGCTCAAACATTTCTGCTTTCATTTACCGATAAAAATTTTTGCTTTCCTTTGTCATTCAAAAATGTTGCTTTCATTTCCCGCTCAAAAATTAAACTTTTATTTGCCAGTCCAAAATGTAGCTTTATTATCCCATTCAATTATTTTGCTGTCATTACCAGCTCAAACATTTTTGTTTTCATTTTCCTTGAAAAAAAAAAATTGCCTTTATTTCTCTCTACAAAATTTTGCCCTCTTGTCTTGTTCGAAATTTTTGCTTTCCTTTGTCGTCCAAAAATTTGCTTTCAATTCTCATTCAAAAAAGCTGCTTTCGTTTTCCCTAAAATAATTTGCTTTCATTTCTATCTCGCTCAATAATTTTACTTTTATTTATAGTCAAAAATTTTGCTTTCTTTTCCCATTCGAAACTTTTCCTTTCAAAAATGTTGCTTGGATTTCCCGCTCAAAAATGTTGCTGTCATTTCTCATTCAAAAATGTTTGCTTTCCTTTGCCATTCAAATTTGTGCATTTATTTCTTGTTCAAAATGTTGCTTTCATTTTTCCTAAAATAATTTGTTTTAATATTTTTATTGTTCAAAAATATTGTTTTTCATTTCCCACTCAAAGGTTTTGCTTTGTGTTTTTGTTACCTATTGAAAATATGGTAACACTTTAGAATAACTACAGAATAATTAGGCTTACTAAATCATTAAGAACACCTTAATAAGACTTAATTCAATATGAACAAATGATTGATTAATAGATGAAAAAGCTTATTAATGCTTAGTAACTACTTAATTACTCCTAACCCTAAATCCTAACCTTAGCTCCTTAGTTAAGTAGTTACTAAGCATTAATAAACTTTTTCATTCATGAATTCACCATTAGTTCATGAATAATTAAGGCTTTATTAATGCTTTATTCATGGTTTACTAAGCCCAATTTGCTTTAAGTTCTTTCCCTGTCAAAAAATGTAGTTTTTTATTTCCTGCTCAAAAATTTTCCTTTAATTTCTCGCTCAAAGATTTTGCTTCATATACGGCTTCATTCGTAGCCGTACTTTCTTTGTTATTTGTCTTTTCTGACAACATTTTCAACTACATCATTAAATACTTTAGCAACAATCAGTTATTCCTCCCCAAAACTAATTTAACTCAGGACAATACAACCGCAGCCCAAACCAACACATAACACTCTTTCACCCACACAAATCCTAAAACTCTCCAGTAAAACATAAAGAATTCCATGGAAAATTAATGCCCCCCGACTCCCAACTGCTCTTTTGAAGTCGCGAGCTAACTTTACACCCTAAAGCGTCTCCATAAAGAAGCCATTTGATCGTCCGTGTCAGAGGTCGCATCGCTCCGACCCTCGTAACGTCTAAAACAGGGAACATCCAAAACACTCGTTAAATAAAACTGGCACAATCGCTTCTTTTCAAAGTGGCATAGAGTTCCCTTGTATCTTGGACATCCTCCGCTGTTAAAGACGCGATGTGAGGCAGGAAGTCTGGATTAGGTTAGCGCGGAATCCTGCGGTGGGGCCGGCTGCTATCTGCCTGACCTTTGACCCCGCCAGGTTATGAGAAAAGCAGAGGGATAGGTGGCTTGTTGTTGCATCTGCTCCGAGGCTAAAGAGGTGGAGAAGATGGAGGTAAAGGTCAAGTCGGGCTAATAACGCGATTTGTTCGAATGGATTTTTGGTGTTTTTTTGTCATGTCGCATAAATTGATATTTTTGAACATTTTTAATAAAATAGTGCAAAGATTATGATGTTCTGAAAGAGCATTTGTGCCATTTGCTATTGCTCTATGGTAGCAAATTTTAATCATGCTATAACTTTCTCATCCAAAAACACAGCTGGAGTTTTGTCTATGAGATGCTATTCTTTCCCCTCTGAGCCTCAGAAAAAAACATTCTTCCCAATATGGCAGTTTTGTGGCATCTTAAATTTGCTGCTTTGTTTTTAAGTCTATAAATCATCCAAACTCACTATGTTCAAGTTCAAAACCAAATTTGACTTTATGCTTGGCTTTTTTTTTTTTTTTTTTTTTGCATATTATCAAACACAATTTTTAGTTTGTTTGTTTTTTTTACATTCTTTAGTATGACTAAATCATATTTTGTTTACATTTGTGCTTAAATTAAATAATACTGGATTATTTCTTTTAGTTTCTTCTTTTAGTTAATTGTGAATCCCAGTGCTTTACAACAGCAAAACAAATACACATTTGTTTAAGTGTTGTTCTTTCAAAAGGCAACTTAAAATCCCATTTCCTTCTGCTACTCTCATTATTATAAACAGAATTTGCAAGCCTCGCGGTAATAAACAATGCTTAGCTTTGTACATTATTAACCATGTTTGTAAAAACAATTATATCTTTTAGTTTTCATAATCTTGACTTCAAAAACAGACCTGAGGTATGTTTTTTTAGGGAAGTTTGTGGAAAAAATCTGTTTATGTTTGCACAGCCTGATTATATTTATTGCCATTGTTTCTGTGTTTGAAGTGGGGAAAAGGGTCTTACCTATAAGCACCAATGTCTTTACTAAAAAAACACCTAACATTTGGTTAGTGCAGGGCTATTCCAATGGCGGCCCGGGGGCCAAGCAGCATGTTTTGGTCCAGCTTGATGAAATAGGTCATGAACAGATGAACAGAACCATGGTGCTTGATAGGCTGTTTGTTGTTTAAGTGCGCTGTTAACTCTCTTATTCATATCCTATGGTGTATCATTTGAACCGATTTTTATGCTTTTGAATTGTTAAACTGAATGTCCTGACTTAGTCCTTTCAGATTTTTGTTTAGTGTTGTACGTAACATGATTAAATTAGGTTTAGTCTTGGTTTGATACCTGGTTTAGCCCTGGTTATAGTCTGGTCATTGATTTACTGGGTTGTTTTGGCTTAGTCCTATTTTTATCCCATTTGTTTTTGTATTGTTTCATTTTGTATTTATCTAAAAGTAGATTTCGAATACATTTTTGAGTTGTTATTATACTGAATGTAAAGCATAGTCCACTTTTACAGTCCGGCCCTCACGCCCCATCTACACTGTTTCTCCAAGGCTTCGACTCTAAAATATTTCTTTATCATCAGAGTTTTCATATCTTAGTTCAGGTATAATTTACTTACAGTTTCTCACAAACACAATCTGTTCAAATGAAGTCCACAGTGTTCTTTTATTGTACAATCTATTTCAAATGCATGTTGATTTTGCAGAGCCTGATTAAACAAGCTCTCCTCTCACACCAATCAATACCCATTAACTTGTGCTGAATCCAACTTTTATACAGCTGTCCCCTTCAGAATAAAAGAACAATTCATTCAGAAACAGCTGGATTATTACATTGAAATAATCATTCTAACTGCTCTTATTTCTGCTTTGTTCCAGGAAATGAGATAAGGACCAAGGCGCATTCGACAGTGGACCTATGAAAACACATCTCCTCCATCGTCCCGTGCGGAGACAGGACGGACACAAAGCTACCGAGAGAGTTTCCACGACGACGGAGACTTCCAAACGGCTGTGAAAAAGACACTATCGGAAAAAAAAACGGACTCTGACATGTGGTTTTAGTATTACTGATTATTTAAGGGCCTACGCCTTCTTTTGTAAATACCGTCTGTACTGTTACTTTGTGGGATACAGGCAAAGAGACCTATATTGTATTTATGACCATTCAAAAAAATGAAATTGTAAAAAAAAACAAAAAAAAATGTTATTACGAAAAGAAAAAAAGCTCATGTCTTCTTGAATGTGCCAACTTTTTTCGTCCAAATGTATACTTTTTTTTTTTTTTTTTTGGAAAAGACGCGTTAACTACTGTTGCACTCTCTGTTGTCATGGCGATACAACGTTTGAAGCACAAGTGTGAAAGAAGAAGAAGAAAGGGATGGTGGGATGATCTTTATGCCAAAACAAGCAGGTTTTCCTCAAGACTTGCGACTCCTAGTGTCGGCTAAGAATGTCAACTTTTTTTTTTTTTTTACTCTGTGTCCAAATGTGGCAGGCTTTTCGAACGTTTGATTGTAAAACTCACGTCCTGTTGTCGGAGAGAAAGAGAAAGAGAGAGAGAGGCTTTGGCTGCAGTCGCAATTTACACAGACCACAAAAGAAAGAAAGAAAACATGTTGGTGGACTGACTTTTGTACTCTTGTTGTTTTGTAAAGGTAAAAAATAAACTACATTTGCTGAATCGTGTCGTTGATTGACATTTTTATATGAAGGGTAGAAAAAAATTTCTGAAATGTGTGGAGATTAAAAACACATAGAAGCACCTGCTGTGTTAGCACTTCATGACATCACAAGGTGGATCAAAGTGTTTTCTGGCTGAAACAAGAACACAACCTAAATATGCAGAATTTTCAAAGAGTGTGAAGGAAGCAAAACAGAATTTTAGGTGTGGTTTTGATGAAGAAGTAACATTAAAATACTTGTGTAATATAGGCCTTTTAACAGAGCTATACTTAAAGGGGACCTATGTTTTTTTTATTCATATTTAGTAAGAAATAGAACATTGCAGATCAGTAATTTAACTTGTGTTCATTGTAAAACACAGAAAGTTGATCTAAAACAACTTAAAAATAGGAACAGCTCTACTGACTTCCTGTTCAAAACTGCAGAACGAATAAGCACCGCCCCTTCATTTTAAAATGTAACTGTAAAAAGCAACAGATTTTTTAAAACTATTTTTTAATGTTGGAAAGTGGCTATGGGACAGTTTGAACCATATAAGCTTCACTTTGAGTCTTAATTTTTTGAATTATAACAAGTAAATACAGACAAGTGGGAGGGGATAGGTGGTAAGTGAGAATAGGGATTTCTGAGCACTTGAGCTCAGCTGAAGAACAATACAAGATTACTCAAACATGCATGAATCAATTCAAATATAACTTTGAGTAAATAATGATAAAGGAAGGCCATTATAACAAGGTTAAAAACGTTAGTTTGACATAAAGGTCACCTTTAAGATGCACAACTAGTGGTTTAAAAAAAAAACCAGAAGATTCAGAATCTCTTTTACAGGGGAATCCTGGGGGACGGGAGAAGAGAGGACATGTTTTTAGTGGTAGGGGAAACCATGGTATCTGGAGGAAACCTACATAGACACAGGGAGAACATGCAAATCCACATAGAAGGTCCGGGGTCAACTGGGAATCAAACGCAGGACCTTTTTGCTCTGACACCAGAGTGACTTGATTCTCTAGTTCAGCATAAAGAGTGAATTTTAGATTGGATGAGTACTGTGTGGAAACAAGCGCATGAGTCTCCCAACCAAACCAAACGTCATGATTTACATATATAGACTTCATTGAGATCAGGTTGGGGTTTGTAAATGGCAGTGAGTTATCTTGACGGCAATCTGTTGTTTATTCTACTGTACAATAAACAAGAGAATGTTTTACATGGTAGATTCTAATCAATCTTAAAGCTGCCACCTTCACACATACTATGCATCTGAGGGTTAAAAAGTGACAGAGAACATTTGAGTTTCACTAAAATTAAGAAAGCAAAACAATGACATCTGTTTTTTCCAAATAACTTTTTTCAAAAGAGAAAAGAAACAAAGTCAATATCCTTTAAACTGGATTATGCACAGCAGAGCGCACACGAACTGGAGCATGTTCAGTTTGTGACAACAGCAGGGCACTTCCAGGTCACAGAAGCCCAGACTCTCAGGTGAGTTCCACACACAAGGAGAAGTATCAGCTCAATTATAACAGTTTTTGGATGCTCAATATTTATTTAATTTTTCCCTTTACTATGGTGAATGTAGGGCCTTACATGCACTTTTGTTTGTAAGTGCAAATGAGGCCCTATGCGTTGTCCCTTAATGACAACAGTAGCGCCCCCTAAAGATGGATCGTTGAGGGCGCTGACAGAAGACTAAGCTTCCCCATAGTACCATTGGTAGACTAACACCAGCCAGCAGCATTAAGGATCCTGTTAATGTGTAGCACACTGTTCCCTGCACTACTAGCATGCTGCTGAACCCAAGTCCTTTTAGTGACAGACAGTTTCTGATACTGTTGCACATGCTGGGTCAGGACTAAGGTCTGGGCTGTCGTCCTCCATGTCAATGACTATATTGACTGGGTTACTGCTCAGAGTAAACTCATCAGGATTGTTGGTCTGTGAGGAGTTTCCCTGGCTGACTGAATCGTAGCTATCTCTCTCTTCTCTGGTGTCTGGTGGTTCGTTGGAATTATTTGCTAAGGTCTGCTCTAAACTTATGATTTCCTCTGACGATTGTTGCCATTGGCAGACAGACAGTTTCTGATGCTGCGCACAAGCTTGGCTCACCACTGATGTCTGAGCTGTCCTCCTCCATGTTGATAATACATGTTCAGGATACAGCTGATAGTGACGGACCGTTTCTGTTGCTGCAGCGCATGTCGACTCACTAATGTCGGACCTGTCTTCGTCATGTTTGATGACTAAAATTCTGGGTTACTGATGATTGTTGACTCTTCAGAATTGTTGGTGGTCTGTGAGAAGTTTCCCTGACTCTGCTTGTCTGTCTCTTCTTGGGTTCTACTGAACAGTGCCGGCTGGTTGTACGTTCGAATTTTTGCCTAAGGCCTGTTCTTCATTTATCCTTCCTATTTCTCCCTCACCCCTTTCTTTCTTCTCTCTCTCTTTTCTCCCCTTTCTCCTCTCTCTCTTTTTCTTATTCTACTCCTTGTCATTCACTCTCTCTTCCTTCTTTTCTCTTCCTCTCTCTCCTTTCTCCCTCTCTCACTCTTTTCTTCTTCTTCTCTCTGTCACGCTCTCTCTTCTTTTTTCCTCTCTCTCTCCCTCTCTCCTTTCTTCTATTTCTCATTTTCTCTCTCTCCTCTCTCACCCTCTCTCTCTCTCCTTTATTCCCTCTCTCCCTCTCATAACTTAAAACTCTAAGTTGGAAAAACTCACATTGTTAAGTTAAATCAACACAAAGATTTAAGTTCATTTAACTCATTGACCGTATGATTTTTTTTTTACAGTGTATTTCTCTGGCCAAACTTTGCCCAAACTTTTCTCTAAACCCCACAGACTTCTCGTGTGTTTGCTCCTCATTCTTCTAACGCTGTATTCTTCCTGTAACTTCACACGGCTCTGCACTCGGCTGAGCTCGGCACGCACCAAAGAGCATAAAATTGCCTGTCTGCGTAGCAGGTGTAGTAGTGTGGGCCTCCTCCTGCTGTGTGTCCACTGAACACTGGGCCCAGCATCAGCCCGCGCTCACCGGCGTCGGCTGTTTTCGACACTAAAGTTCAGCTCTGATCTGTCGGAAAATAGCAGAGGACTTGACGCTTTTGTATATGTATAGTATTTGTCTGTAATTACCTGCGATTATACTCAAAGTTCTGGGTTCAAATTTAATACTTTTCCACTTAAGTAATATAAAATCTGTTTCATGTTAAAGTAAATTGTATAAACAACAGGTGGGTCTGCAGTTTGGAACAGGAAGTCAGTTACATATTCATATTTTTAAGCTGTTTTCAATGGAATCTACAAAGTTTATTCTGAAATACATGGGAAAACACCAAAGCAAGTAACAAAGTATTTTGACTCAAAAACTGTACTTAAGTAGTCTTGTACTTTACTTGAGTATGAAACAATCTAGTGACTTTTTACTTTCTTACATTTTTTGTGAATAGCTGCACTTTCTACACGAAAACAGGTTAGTTACTTTAGTTTTCCTCCAGCTAAACTGAACAAGTGATAATCATTAAAAACTTTATCATTCTTACTGTGACATATATAAGTTTGTGTATTGCAAAAATCTATTTCTAGATTGGTTAAAATGTCCTACAATCTGATATTTTCGGTAGGATGGTTTTACTCGATGGACCTTACTTGCTTCGAGGTGCTTCTGCCTTGTGTCAATACAGTAAATCAGTTCTGTTTCAATGCAAAATATGTGCTTATTGGAAAATTTGATACAAGCTCAAGTCTCTTAAAACAGAAATGTTGTTAAACATTGTGAAGCAGTGAATAGTGCTTGAGTAAAGGAGGTTCAGCAGGACTTTGACTTTTACCAGACAAGTAACTATACTTTTACTTGAATGGTGAACTTCAGTACTTTTGCCACCTCTGATGTCTCCTTTAAAGTGACTGAAAATGACTGTATTTACATTTGTTTCACTACAATGAATGTAGTCTGTTTTGCACTAGATAATGTCAGTTAGTTTGCAGTTCTTGTTTTATAGAGCCTTTTCTTCTCTGGGAAACTAGGAAACATACTGTCAGCTTTGTGAGAGAATTTATGAGTTCATGTAATTTATCTTTACTTGCATTTCAAGTTGACATACAGTTGTCTAACTGTAGCATAGTATCATCTAAGTCTGGCATTATTCTGTCTAAGCGTGGCATCCATAGAGGCATCGATTACAAACTCATCATGGTAATTAAAAAGGAATCTCAAAATGAATTAGTTTGTAAGGCAAAACACGTTCAAGGTAAACCTCTAAGTCTTCCTTTTATAAGGCTTTGATACACTTGCTGATTCATAAGGTGGTGCTCTTCTTTTCTAGACAGCGCTCCTGTTATTAGTGTTGATACAGCTTCATTAACCCCTCGTCAAGATTTGATTTTCCCTGAAACCTCTGACAAAATGACCTCCATTGAGCACAAGCAAAGGCCTGGACTCTTGTGAAGCTGCAACTCTGATGTTCGATTGACTCTGTGGAGTGGTCACCAGCTTGAAAAACATCAGATTTCACAAACTGTCCACTTTTCTTGGCAGTTCTAAGGAAGAGTAAAGCTGCAGTTGGTTGCCAGATTGGCATTTGTTGGATATTGACAATTGCTTTTTCAAAGCTGGTTTCTGCCCAAGAGCTTGATAGTTCTGTTTATTGGATGCTTGTCAAAAAGGATAAATGAAGAAAATGTTTGACGGCTCACACATGTATAAGCATGGTAAAAAAAGTGTGGTCGGTCGTCTCATCTGTTGGAGGAGAGATCTAATGAAGTAAGTCTAAAACATGGCAAGATGTGCTGACATACGAGACATCCTAATTGTTCATCATTTCTATACACTATTGGTTACATACTGTATTATTACTTTACTTGTTCGCTTGCATACGTGGGTAAGACCACGTGAAAACTTAAACAGCGCATTAGTGAACACGCAAAGCTCCAGATTCTCCGGTCGCTACCACTTCAATCACTTTAAACATGATGTGTCATCCTTATGTTTTTGTGAGACTGAACAAGTCCAGATTTCGTCCAGAGGTGGTGACTACGATCAGGCACTAAAAGACGCAAAGCATTTTGGATTTTAATGCTGTAAACGGTGTGCCCAAAACCACTAAACGATGAACTATTGTTAAACGTAATGTTGTGATGTCTAAAAAAAATATAAAAATGCTTAGTATAGAGGGATTTGCGGTCAACGTCACTCTCCGCCCTACTGCGCGTGCGTCATGCAGAAAGAGCTCATCTCCATTTGTTTACATTGGGAAACTTATTTGAATTAAACAACGAAACGGGACGACAGCGAAGNCTGCCATCCTTATCTGCAATGACATTATGATGTTTAAAGGGAATACCTTTGCGAATTAGGATGGCAGTGCCCCTGGCTTTGGTTGGAAACTGGAATGGTACAGTTGTCCGATCCACTTAGTTTCAGCCTGTTATGAGAATCATTCTTTTAAATGCGTTTCCTGCAGGAAAATGATGTCACACTTTAAGGACTTCAAGTAATTGAGAATTTCCCTCTTTTTACTGGTCCATTTGCACCTTTTACATTCCAGCTACAAAAATTAATTCCATTTTTTACACTATTCATTCACCCCTGATTGTAAATATATATAGGTCTGAGAAAATTGGATGCCCCTGAAAATTGTCTGGCTGAGAACAGACCGAGTGAGTCTCCCGCCCTTCCCTTATAAAGCCCACCTTTTCCTCTCCCTGGTACCCCCCACCCCCCAAGACACAATCCACCAACATATTCAAGCAAAACCCCACATTTTAACCCAGTAAACGGCTTGAGCCCCACGTCTCAGCCCCAGGGGCACAATAAGTGATTAATTAAATAAACTTTTAAACAAGAACAAAACAAAAACAAAACAAAAACAAACAAACAAACAAAACAAAAAAAAAAAAACAAAAAACAAACAAGCTGTGTCTTATAAAACTTAGCCCCTAGCAAAGTCTATTGGTGCAATCTTCCTCGTATCCACACACAAATATGCAGCTCTGCAATATTTTGTACATTTGATTACTGGATAAGCAGTTTATTTACATCTCTAATCTACAGTCTTTAATTTGTTTGCCTTACGTTAAGCACTGAAGCGATCCGTGAAATAGTCTTTCCTCTTGACTTGAAAGTCAACATTACCTTAACTATAGGCCTTTATCCTTGGTCGTATCTGCAATGTTTTCGGCATATTTCCGTGCTTCTTTGTGATCCGTGAAGGTCCGCTCCAGGCCGTTGTAGGTGACTCGCAATTTTGCGGGATATTTCAGACCAAACCGGACACCTGGAATGCCGCGTAGAATTCCTCTCACTGCCGCAAACTGCGACCGTTGTTTCACTACCTCGGAAGGGTAGTCCCGAAAGATGGTTATCTGTTGGCCATCGTAGGAGAGTTTAGAGTTTTGTGAAATCCTGCGAGTAATTTCTTCAAACTCGTGACCATAGTGGACTCGGAGGACAATGTGTCGCGGGGGTGCGTTGTCGTCCTGCCGTGATCTCAGGGACCGATGTGCCCGATCCAACAACGGCTTGTATCCCAAGCGAGTGATCTTTCAGAAGTTGAGCGGAGAAATCTCTGGTATTCTGTCCATATTCCTTTCCTTCTTTTACTCCCGCGATCCTCAGATTTTGGCGTTTAGATCTGCCTCGAGATCCAGGCATTTCTCTGCAAGCTTGTCTACCAGCACGGTGATACGCTTTAGCTCTTTTCCCATAAGCTCAGTCTCTTCGGAGTTCTCGACAGTGCTCGCTCCAGCTCCCTGATTGTGTTGTTTTGAGCCTGTGAGCTAGCTAGCATAGAAGCTAGCTTCTCGTCCGTGTCTTTTTTCAAGAGAGCAATTTCACTTCTCAGGGTCGTAGTCACCTCTTGTACTCTGGCATCATCTTGGCACAAATTTCTTCTTTCATTGACGATAGCTCCAAGCGTAGAACTTCAATTGCTGCCAAGACCGGTGTCTCCAGGTGCGTTTGGCTAGCTTCGCCATTGTTCGATGTGCCCGTCTGTTCTTCTATATCAAGTTGGGTCACATTTTCTTCGGCATCTTTCCTTCCCTTTTTGGTCGCATTTCAGGAGGTATTCAAAACAAGAGATTCCAACAAAACTGCTTTAAAAAGGTCAGTTTTGTGCAGAGCTACAAATGCGTGTCCTCCTCTACCACATGTCGCCCCCGGAATTGAGGTTATCTTGACGGCAATCTGTTGTTTACGGCAATGACATCTGTTTTTTTCCAAATACTTTTTCAAATGAGAAAAGAAAACAAGTCAATATCCTTTAAACTGGATTATGCACAGCAGAGCGCACACAGAACTGGAGCATGTTCAGTTTGTGACAACAGCAGGGCACTTCCAGGTCACAGAAGCCCAGACTCTCAGTGAGTTCCACAACACAAGGAGGAAGTATCAGCTCAAATTATAACAGTTTTTGGATGCTGAATATTTATTTAATTTTTCCATTTCACTATGGTGAATATAGGGCCTTACATGCACTTTTGTTTGTAAGTGCAAATGAGGCCCTATGCGTTGTCCTTAATGACAACAGTAGCGCCCCCTAAAGATGGATCGTTGAGGGCGCTGACAGAAGACTAAGCTTCCCCATAGTACCATTGGTAGACTAACACCAGCCACAGCATTAAGGATCCTGTTAATGTGTAGCACACTGTTCCCTGCACTACTAGCATGCTGCTGAACCCAAGTCCTTTTAGTGACAGACAGTTTCTGATACTGTTGCACATGCTGGGCTCAGGACTAAGGTCTGGGCTGTCGTCCTCCATGTCAATGACTATATTGACTGGGTTACTGCTCAGAGTAAACTCATCAGGATTGTTGGTCTGTGAGGAGTTTCCCTGGCTGACTGAATCGTAGCTATCTCTCTCTTCTCTGGTGTCTGGTGGTTCGTTGGAATTATTTGCTAAGGTCTGCTCTAAACTTATGATTTCCTCCTGACGATTGTTGCCATTGGCAGACAGACAGTTTCTGATGCTGCAGCACAAGCTTGGCTCACCACTGATGTCTGAGCTGTCCTCCTCCATGTTGATAATACATGTTCAGGATTACAGCTGATAGTGGACGGACCGTTTCTGTTGCTGCAGCGCATGGTCGACTCACTAATGTCGGACCTGTCTTCGTCCATGTTGATGACTATAAATTCTGGGTTACTGATGATTGTTGACTCTTCAGAATTGTTGGTGGTCTGTGAGAAGTTTCCTGACTCTGCTTGTCTCTTCTTCTTTGGGTTCTACTTGAACAGTGCCGGCTGGTTGTACGTTCGAATTGTTTGCTAAGGCCTGTTCTTCATTTATCCTTTCCTATTTCTCCCTCACCCCTTTCTTCTCCTCTTCTCTCTTTTCTCCCCTTTCTCCTCTCTCTCCTTTTCTTATTCTACTCTCTGTCATTCACTCTCTCTTCCTTCTTCTTCTCTCTCCTCTCTCACTTTTCTATCTACTCTCTCACTCTCTCTCTCTCTTCTTTCTCTCCCTCTCTCCCTCCCTCTCCCCTCTTTTCTTCTTTTCTCTCTGTCACGCTCTCTTTCTTTTTTCCTCTCTCTCTCCCTCTCTCCTTTCTTCTATTTCTCATTTTCTCTCTCTCCTCTCTCATCCTCTCTCTCTCTCCTTTATTCCCTCTCTCCCTCTCATAACTTAAAACTCTAAGTTGGAAAACTCACATTGTTAAGTTAAATCAACACAAAGATTTAAGTTCATTTAACTCATTGACCGCATGATTTTTTTACAGTGTATTTCTCTGGCCAAACTTTGCCCAAACTTTTCTTAAACCCCACAGACTTCTCGTGTGTTTGCTCCTCATTTTCTAACGCTGTATTCTTCCTGTAACTTCACACGGCTCTGCACTCGGCTGAGCTCGGCACGCACCAAAGAGCATAAAATTGCCTGTCTACGTAGCAGGTATAGTAGTGTGGGCCTCCTCCTGCTGTGTGTCCACTGAACACTGGCCAGCATCAGCCCGCGCTCACCGCGTCGGCTGTTTTCGACACTAAAGTTCAGCTCTGATCTGTCGGAAAATACCAGAGGACTTGACGCTTTGTATATGTATAGTATTTGTCTGTAATTACCTGCGATTATACTCAAAGTTCTGGGTTCAAATTTAATACTTTTCCACTTTAGTTATATAAAATCTGTTTCATGTTAAAGTCAAATTGTATAAACAACAGGTGGGTCTGCAGTTTGGAACAGGAAGTCAGTTACATATTGATATTTTAACTGTTTTCAATGGAATCTACAAAGTTTATTCTGAAATACATGGGAAAACACCAAAAGCAAGTAACAAAGTATTTTTACGCAAAAACTGTGCTTAAGTAATCCTGTGCTTTACTTGAGTATGAAGACAATCTGGTGACTTTTTACTTCTTACATTTTATGAAATAGCTGCACTTCTACACGAAAACAGGTTAGTTACTTTCGTTTTCCTCCAGCTAAACTGAACAAGTGATAATCATTAAAAACTTTATCATTTCTTACTGTGACATATATAAGTTTGTGTATTGCAAAATCTATTTCTAGATTGGTTAAAATGTCCTACAATCTGATATTTCTGGTAGGATGGTTTTACTCGATGGACCTTGGCTTGCTTCGAGGTGCTTCTGCCTTGTGTCAATACAGTAAATCAGTTCTGTTTCAATGCAAAATATGTGCTTATTGGAAAATTTGATACAAGCTCAAGTCTCTTAAAACAGAAATGTTGTTAAACATTGTGAAGCAGTGAATAGTGCTTGAGTAAAGGAGGTTCAGCAGGACTTTGACTTTTACCAGACAAGTAACTATACTTTTACTTGAATGGTGAACTTCAGTACTTTTGCCACCTCTGATGTCTCCTTTAAAGTGACTGAAAATGACTGTATTTACATTTGTTTCACTACAATGGAATGTAGTCTGTTTTGCACTAGATAATGTCAGTTAGTTTGCAGTTCTTGTTTTATAGAGCCTTTTCTTCTCTGGAAACTAGGAAACATACTGTCAGCTTTGTGAGAGAATTTATGATTCATATAATTTATCCTTTACTTGCATTTCTCAGTTTAACATTAGCTCACCAGAGGCACATTTACACAAGTTTGACGTAGCATGGTATTATCTAAGTCTGGCATAATTCTGTCTAAGCGTGGCATCCATAGAGGCATCGATTACAAACTCATCATGATGAAAAAATAGGAATCTCAAATGAATTAGTTTGTAAGCAAAACACGTTCAAGAGTAAACCTCTAAGTCTTCCTTTTATAAGGCTTTGATACACTTGCTGATGTCATAAGGTGGTGATCTTCTTTTCCAGACAGCGCTCCTGTTATTAGAGTTGATACAGCTTCATTAACCCCTCGTCAAGATTAGATTTTCCCTGAAACCTCTGACAAAATGACCTCCATTTGAGCACAAGCAAAGGCCTGGACTCTTGTGAAGCTGCGACTCTGATGTTCGATTGACTCTGTGAGTGGTCACCAGCTCGAAAAACATCAGATTTCACAAACTGTCCACTTTTCTGTGGCAGTTCTAAGGAAGAGTAAAAGCTGCAGTTGGAGTTGCCAGATTGGGCATTTGTTGGATATTGACAAATGCTTTTTCAAAGCTGGTTTTCTGCCCAAGAGCTTGATAGTTCTGTTTATTGGATGCTTGTCAAAAAGGAATAAATGAAGAAAATGTTTGACGGCTCACTCATGTATAAGCATGTAAAAAAAAAGTGTGGTCGGTCTCATCTGTTGGAGGAGAGATCAATGAAGTAAGTCTGAAAACATGGCAAGATGTGCTGACATACGAGGACATCCTAATTGTTCATCATTTTTATACACTATTGGTTACATACTGTGTTATTACTTTACTTGTTCGCTTGCATACGTGGGTAAGACCACGTGAAACCTTAAACAGCGCATTAGATTCTCGGTCGCTACCCACTTCAATCACTTTAAACATGATGTGTCATCCTTACGTTTTTGTGAGATCGAACAAGTCCAGATTTCGTCCAGACTGTTGGTGACTACGATAGGGCACTAAAAAGACGCAAAGCATTTTGGATTTAATGCTGCAAACGGTGTGCCCACTAACAGATTTAAAATTATGTATTTGTGTTGGGGTATGAATGTGAGTGTTTCTTTTCCACTGTATGTGATTGGGTAGTTGCTAAAAAAGGGGGCGGTCCTTCTCTTACTTAAGGGGAGCAGTAGGAGGCCATCCTTAAACCTGAAGAAGAGGAAGTGAGACAGTGTACGGAGTTTTTGTTGAAGATTTTTACTTGTTCACATAAAATACAAAATCAACTTTATTTTTTGTTTTCAACCAGGATGATGGCCATTTTTTTTTTTAGATTAGACTATCAAATTCAACTTTATTGTAAATACTTTTATTTAGATTTTGATTGGTGTCATGAGTATGTATGAGCTAGCACTAATACCATATTTACATTTACCAAGACATTTTAAGATATTATGCTTTTTCAATGACATGCAAAGTAGACAAAATTGACTTTTTTGAGTTTTTTTTTTTTTTTTTTTTACTATTCTAACATTGCTTCCTTGTCAAAACACAGCTTGAGTTTTGTCTTTGAGATCCTATTCTTTCCCTTTCTCTTTTTAAGTCCATTAATCATTCAGACTTGTTTTGGACATAAGACATTGTAATTTCTTTTTTAGTCAATGTAAAAAAACTCCAACTCAATTACTGACTTGAGAAACACTGTCATGCTTTTTTAATTTAAACATACAGTATAAGTTAAGGTACTCAATAGCATGTTTAAAAGACGAGTTCAAGCGTGAGACAGCCCTGGGAAAAAAGACACCATCCCTCAGGCTGGTGGTTCTATAGCTTGGAGAATCTTCTTGGAGGGTCTTTATCAACACATTCAACCCAAACTCTGCGTTAATTACACCTCGTCAATGCCTGTCATTGTGCTAACCTTTCCTCCTCCACCCTCCCGAGTGCGCATCCCACGTCGTCGGCCTGTCCGCCTTCCCATAGCAGGACAAGTGCGGAACACAAACACTCGACCAGGACACAAGATGGAGTGGAGATTTCTACGGGTGACCTTCTCCATCACGACCCTCCCACCCTTTACCCTCTCAACGCTCCTCTTCCGCTTGTCTCTCCCTCCAAAGCGCTTTTCTTTTCGCTCCGTCTCAACTATAAATCACGGCGCTCATTCATTAGTCCGGTGTCAGGGTTGAACCGCCCACAGGACAGAGAGGAGAGGCTGCGGGAGAGGAGAGGTGAAAGGGAAGGCAGGCCGCCACTTAGAGTCCTGTTCCCAAACCCAATGTACCAATTTCCATGTTAATTTGCCCGCTGTCAGAGGAGATGGATGTTTGTGACTTTTGGGCCGGTGTGATGCATACATACAAAAGTCGAATGAAGCCATTATGTGGACAGAAGGGTCACTGAACGAGAGCTAAATCATGAAGAAGCTTGTGAGAGAATAGAGCCTGACGGATGATGTGAGTATACGATTTAGCTGCCCATATTCACATGCATTTACTTATTCATAGGTCAGACGATGAGAGAACACGGAGCAAAAACACATTACACTACAATTTACTGTTACATGCAGCAATTTTATTACTTGTGTGCTTTCTAGTAAGCATATTCAGTACTAACTAGTTCTGAATGCCAATGTGACCTAAAAGCTCTTTACAAACTAGCTGGGCCTTGTTCAGTCTTTCTCCATCTTTGATCAGTTAACTGAAGTTGTGAAAGTACTAAATTGGGGAGTGTGCACTGATGAGAAGTGACCTGGTGAGTCAGATGAAATCTTACATTTGTGAGTTCACAAACACTTCAGAGTCCACCTGGCACTCCTCCTGTCGTTAAGTCTGTGCTTTGGGAATCCAAACCAGAAGTAGTTCATGCACAAATCACAGTGTCGAGCTGTGCTAATCACAGAGCAGCACTGTGACTCAGGTGGAAGCCAAATGTAAAGATTCAAATAAATAATTTACTTTTTATTATTTTTATTTTTTCATTGGGTCTGCAGTTCTAGTGTGCACCACATAATATGTACTACTTAGTGTGTACTTCGTAGTCTGTACTACCTAGTGTGCACTACAAAGTCTATGCTACCTAGTGTGCACTAAGTACTACTTAGTGTGCGCTACAAGTCTGTACTACTTAGTGTGTACTGCGTAATACACACTAATTACTACGTAGTACACACTAGTGTGGTGTACACTACATATTTGTACAACTTAGTGTGTACAACTAATTAGTGTGCTCTGCCTAGTCTATGCTACCTAGTATGCACTACGTAGAATGTACTACTTAGTGTGCACCACAAAATCTGTACTACTTAGTGTGTATTACAGAGTCTGTATTACCTAGTGTGCACAACGTATTGTGTACTACATTTTGTACTGGTTAGTGTGCACTACCTAGTGTACACTACAAAACCTGTACTACCTAGAGTACCCTTAATAGTGGGTACAACACCATAGTATGTAGTGTGCACTACTAGTTTGTACTACTTAGTGTGTACAACCTTGTGTGCACTACACAATGCATTCTGTAGAACCTTGTGTCCACTAGATAGTCTGTATTACCAAGTATGCATTTCTAGTATACTTATTAAACTGTGAATTGTACTTACACAGAAGGTATACGGTATAGACCACATCTTTGCTATCACTATTCCTGTTGTTTAATCATGTTTGCCCAAATGAATCTGTTAGGAGATGTTTGCACACAGTGTCTGAATTCTGTTCAAACTCTAACCCTTGGAGGAAGATGTGCAGCCAAGACCAAGTTCTGTGCATCAAAAACTCCGATTCCCCAGCCCCAGTCATGAGCATGGTCTGTGAGATCCATCTGTAACTTGATGTCCATCACATAACTTTTAGGTATTGATTGATTTGCATAAAAATGTTCAGAGTTGTGTCAAGATAAGGTCACTTGACATCTCAATGAATTATTCATCCCCTATTTGTGTGCAAAATATTTGGTTACTACGGTGATACTGACAGACTGTATAGTGCTGCGTAGGTGCTGCTGACAGATACAATGCCTCTGCTCTGACATTGTGTGATTTCTATCGACTTGTGTCTTCCTGTACCTGATGGCCGCATTGATCCGGACTCAAGTCAGCCAATAAAAGTGCAAATGTGAGACGTTTGCTCCTGTTGAGATCATGCAGGCTTGACTGACACAGGAATATTCACTCAGATCACACATACGAAGGCTATTGATTTCCACTTAATTGAATAATGACCATATTAACATGCAGCGTCACGGTTAACCACTGCTGCCAGTCAATGTTTACGTCGCACATCTGTTGAACAAAGCATTCAAATGTAACCTCTGCAGCAAAATATTGATATAATACCACGTTATAATCTCTCGAAACAGATCGGATCAGGAGTCACTCAGAATAAATTCATGTCCGACTTTAAACACACGATTCCCAGTAGCATCCTCTTAACTTTGGCAGCTGCAAATACAATCACGTTTGGTCAGATCAATAAAGTCCTATTAGTGCATAAAGCAGGTTAAATTGAAAAGACTGGCTTGAGTGAGTCTGACAGATAGAAAATAAAATGGTTAGTTGCACAAAAGTTGGATGTGAATGCACTATAAAAAGCAGAGGAAAAATGTAAGTGTAATTTATATAAAAAAAATTTATAATACAGGAAAGTGTGTTGCAAAAAATGATAATATATATAATCATCTACAAAAAACACTGACAGAGTTGTATTTCCATTCTCCATTCTTTTTTTTCTTGTTTGTGTTTTAATTTGTGTTTTTTTGAATGTCATTTGTGTTTTTCAATTTGCGTTAGTGTTTTGGAATTTGTGTATTTTATTTGTTTGTTTTCTTTTTTATTACCGTCATTGTAGTATAAGGTATATGATGAAGTTAAATTTTATATCTTTTAACTTTTCTTCAACTCTCCACTGCACCAAAGGAACATTTAAAACCAAGTATTTCTGTGTAGTGAATAACTAATAGCAGCTACTTTTCTTAGTTAGGAAAACAAACCAGAAACAAGACTTAAAGTGGAAAAAAGAAAATTAAATCCTGGACCAGAACTTTTTCCATAGTTTGACCAAGATGTGTATTGATTTTTTAGAGGCGCATTTTGCTTAAACAATGTATAAATCCCTAAAAAGGCCACTGACATGCAACAAACTCTTACATGAACAAAGCAAATCAGGGTTTGTTTTCTCTAGTGCAGTGATTTCCCACCTTTTTTTTCTTGAGAAGAACGGTACAGTTAAAATTTTCTTTTCCAAAGGCCAGTAAATGGACTACAACATATTGTATATACAGTTTGAACTATCTTATTTAGAGTTGTGCAATATATTGAATTTTGATTGCTTTCCCAAATAATATCATCTGAATATCGAAATCGAGATATGTCAAAAAATGATGAAGCTATCCATTTTTGTCAATATTGCCCAGGCCTAATCTTATTTCTTGAATTTACTTTTAAATAGGTTAAGTGGCTCTATAGCTTCATAGTAACAAACAGAGACAAATTAAAATGAAAAACCTTGTTCAAGATTCTCTGGAACCCAGCAGCAGAAAGCCAATAACTCGGTTTTGGGGCCCAGACCAGGTTGTTTGGTCTACAAGTAGTGCATCTTAGATAAAATATTTGAGGCTGCATGTCAGACATGTAATACTATTTGTATTTGTATTTTGTTGTTTGTTGGACACTCAATGTCTGTCCCAGAGCTGCAGATGAAAAATAGCCGCTTGGCTAATTCTGGCGTATTTACATGCAAATGTTAATTAATATGCAGAGTCCTTTTACTGAAGGCTAGGTTATATGCATGGGTGGGTTCTCCATTTGCTTGATTCTTTGTCAATAACTTGTGTAGCACATGTCACACTCTGAACATTTTGTCAAACAACGACGAATAGTCAAAATTGATTTAGTGTATTACTTCACAAAAGATAAAACGCACAAATTGCGACCAAGACTTGACAAAGGGGACTTATTATGTCAAATTCACTTTTCTAAGTTTTTAACCTTGTTATAATGGCCTTCCTTTATCATTAGTTTACTCAAAGTTATATTTGAATTGATTCATGCATGTTTGAGTAATCTTGTTTTGTTCTTCAGCTGGAGCTCAAGTGCTCAGAAACCCTCGTTCTCACCTACCACCTATCCCCTCCCACTTGTCTGTGTTTACTTGTTATAATTCAAAAGATTAATACTTAAAGTGAAGAACATATGGTTCAAAACTGTTCTATTGCCACTTTTCAACAATACATTTTTTTTTTTTTGTTGCTTTTTACAGTTACATTTTAAAATGAAGAGGCGGGGCTTATCAGTTCTGCAGTTTTAAACAGGAAGTCAGTAGAGCTGTTCCTATTTTCAAGTTGTTTTAGATCAACTTTGTGTTTTACAATGAACAAAAGGTAAATTACTGATCTGATATGTTCTAGTTTCTTACTAAATATGAAAAAAAAAAACACAAAAGGTCCCCTTTAAGACTCTTATTTAAGGCTAATAAAATTGATCATTTTAATTCTTAATAAAACCCAGTGGACACGCTGAGTATACTTTGGCATCAGCTCACCAGCATCGCCAGCTATTCCTTTTGTTTTCCCATAAAACTAGTTACAGCCGATTTTTCCGACTTGAACCAAATCTTTTTAAAGCGCACATGCTACGGCGCTAAAAGCAGTTTCATGTCCCTGCCACGCTCCCGCTGCATAATGCATACCACATATCAACACTGTAAAAAACGCTACACTTCCACACATAACACATTCTGTATTTTCATATCCCCGGTGTGGAAAATGTCCGTTTAGCCATAACAGAAGAGCGTTGACAGTCACGCAGTAAATCTCCATACATGCCGCCCGGGCGTGTGGTTCCGGGCCATGTCTAATTTGGGTCATTGCTTCACTGACATGCTATATAAAGCTGCTATTTTGGCACGGTCCGAAGCCTGTGAAGCCGGAATCCCGAGGGCAACAAAACCCAGCGTGTGTGTTTGGATTCGTAAGATGCAGCCGTACAGTGCGGTAATGTGGTGATTTCTTATTATCTGTGGCTGGTCGGTGGGTGGTCCGCTCTGCTCACTAGTGCTGGTGCTGGGGGGCTTCCTGTAGAAACATATGGAGAGAGAGACAGACAGGATAATCCCTTTGGCTGTCCACGAAGCACAATGTAATCCAGCCCTGGCAGCTAAAGGCATATGGTGACAAGACGGTTAAATGGTGGAAAGTTTGACGTCGCCTAAAGACCTCGAATAAGGTTTTATGGTTGTTATGGCGCTGAAACAAATCGGCTCGACTGGCTCAGATGAAGCTTAGTTTGGGAATGTTAAGATGGTTGTGTGCGTTTGTGCAGTTGGTGACGTAGATTTTGAAACCCAAGAAAATAACGTAGAAACAGCTTCTGCCCAAAACAGATGTATTGAGGGTGAAAATTGGTTTGCAGTGTCCCGTCTATAAAGCCATGTCTCCATTAGCCCAGAAGATCCACCAGACTGGTTCACTTTGGAGTGGTCTTAGCTGCTTTTGTTGAAGAAAAACTGCATTCGACTTTTCTTCATGGCATTAAAGGGACTATACTCGATTTTTTTTTTTTTTTACAACAAAATAACAAATTTCCCTCTAGCGCTGATATCTTGTTAATGTATCTGTTCAGGTCGAAATTAGACTGCAATGTTGTGTTTATATCTAATAATGTCCTGTTTGTGTCCAACTTTGTCTGTTGTTGTTTTTAGCATTGTGGCTAACTGTTGTTAGCAAACAGACTCACCTCGTCGATAACAGTTGTGAAAAAACATTAAAACACATCATGAGGAACTATTCTGAAGCTCAGAATGCGTTAGCTAAGTGAGAAAATCATGTAGACTGAAGTAAGAAACTTAAAATGAATCATTGCTGTTTTTTTCAAGACACCCATGGAGTACATTTTTGCCTTATTTTTTTAAGTCTACACTCAATGGTAGTAAGCTGCTTTTGTAGCCACAGCTGCTCTGAGGGAGATCAACCACCAACAAATATTCACGTACCGTCCAGATCCATCTGAGGCAATGTGGGTGAGGTCCTCTGCCGAAGCAAGTTTCTTTTCTAGTCATCTCACTGTGGCATCTGAGGTTTCACTGGTCTCCCATCCAAGTACTGCCCAGTCCCAACCTGCTTAGCTTTTGAGAACTGACTGGGTCAGGCTTTGACAAGCTGCATGACCACCACTGATCTGAAAGATGGACAAAATACAAGTAATAACTTCATGCTTGCGACTCTGTGAGCCAATGATCATGTTGGTGTAAGCAAGAATGTATAGGTCTATTTATTTGGCTAAAAAGTTACATGGTGGAAATTCAGGTTAATGGGCACTCAGTCTTATTACAATGTCTTATTACAAGAAAAAAGAAAGTTAAAATGAAGTGCTCCAAACAAGCGTCAGAGAAGCAAAGTAATTCAAAAGAAACCTGACCCACACTGCACACTGTATTAGTATTAATGTAAAAATAGGAGACAGTAAATAAAGAAACAGGTATCACACACTACAAGAAGGTGCTGCCAAGATAATAGCATGTGAAAAAAAAAATCACAGCTTCTGCTGAATAGCTTCCAACACTCAGGCCTATATATAATCTTAGCACACAATGTAACAGCTAATGCATGAGACTGTGTGTGTAGAAGCCCATGGCTACGCAGCTTAATACTGTATGTGATCTATAATAAATACCTGCTGGCAAATTCAATTTCTCTCTTCTGGTTTGTGTTCAGTGCTTCTATGATGAACTCAGCTGAGAGGAGACAGGAGGACAATAGAGCTCAGGATTCAGACATCAAGGTTGAAGTTTCAGTTAGAACAGAGTAAAACCAATGGAATTGTTTAAATGTTAATACGAACTCATTCAGAAGTGATAAATGCATTATCAGTAGAGATGAAGACAGTTTATGTTTCATCCTGAGATCTGTAGGTGAAACTGCTTTATTTGAAACTTCCCTGAGGATGTTTTGCAATTTTGGTAGCTAATCCTATTTGATCAACATCTGAGT
This sequence comes from Mugilogobius chulae, assembly GCA_038363315.1. Classification (NCBI taxonomy): domain Eukaryota; kingdom Metazoa; phylum Chordata; class Actinopteri; order Gobiiformes; family Gobiidae; genus Mugilogobius; species Mugilogobius chulae. The sequence goes on along the minus strand of CM076399.1, from coordinate 16,192,348 downwards.
AAAAAGATATGCAAATCTTATGTTAAAGACAAAATAAAATTACAATTATCTACATTATAAAGCACCTAAGAGGCTTTTTTTTGGTCTGGGAGTATTAAAAAGTTGTGTTCTCTATCTTCCAGCTAATGAAAGAATAACTTTAAAAATCCTATATTAAAAAAAGATCTGTAGGCAGCAACCCCTATAGAACAAATGCAATGCCAAGTAGAACTGGCTGACCGCATATGAACACAGTACTTTTCACAGTTGTCCCGTTTCCTTGTGTAAACATGGATTCACTGGCTAATTATTCCCTTGCACAGGTTTGTAATTAGCAGGCATTGTCAGTTGAGGGGTCCAGGTTAATCAAGGCAAACAGATGGATTTTAAGTGTTACCTTGCTGGTCCACACAGCCATTATGAGCTGCAGGGGGTCGTTCTCATGCTGCTACAGGCTAACAGGGCTTTACTGCTGCTATGGAAGGTACAGCTGTCCTTAGATTCACCTGGACGAGAATATACTGGTATAATATGGTGTATGTATTTGAAATTTACATTGTTAAAGAATACATATTTAGATGAGACACTAGACAGATTTCCTATGTATTGGTTAAAGAGGCAAAACCCAATTTGTTGCCATTTTAAAAAAGAAAACAACCAGAAATATTTTGTGTCCAGCTTTTTGCATCATTTTGCACTAATTATTATTATTATTAGTAGTAGTAGAAGTAGTAGTAGTAGTAGTAGAAGTAATAATAGTAGTTGTTAGAAAATTTGGCTAACTTAGTTGTTTTGAGCTGAAAATGCTAGTGTCAAGTACTCTTTGACAAGACTTTTAAGCAAATCTTTTCTTGATACAAGCCATTATGGTTTAAAACAGATACACATTTGGTTCAAATACGTTTTTATGTCTAGATAAGGGAAATCAGGATAGAATATCTTAAGTAGTAGTAGTAGTGGTAGTAAATAGGCTATTACAATTTCCAATATACAATTGCAAAACATAATGTGTTGGATGTAAAAAAAACACACATAAAAAAAGTTTTATTCGAACTTCAAACTTAGGTTAGAAACCACAGAAGACAGTAGAGTGTATATCACTCATATTATACGCTCTATGTTTGTAGGCCTACTTCTGAAATGTATTTCAACACCATTGTGGACAATGAAAGGAGATCCATGAGATATTTTCATACTGAAAAGGGCTCCCTGGCCTCAAAAAGTTTCAGAACCTCCAAAGGCATTTGAAGCCTTAGAATTATTTATTACAAAGAAACGAAAACTGAATACAACGTATAATTTTATGTTATTTATGGGCAAGTTAAAACTTAAAATATGCAACTCCAGTCACACACAAATTAGAAAATTACACAAGTCAAACACAAACTGTTTTGAACATGGTAAGACTTTTGACTTGATTTACACCGATAATGCACAGAGAACTAGAGTTGCCTGAATTACAACAGACTAATGTTTGAAGCACAGACACGCTGTTAAAGTGTTTTGTACAACATCAGGAGCATATAGTAGTTTCACTTTCTATTCAGCCGTGGTTCACATTAGATTGCTTTCCTGGGGTGAAGAGTTACTCTTGATGGTTTGTTGATCACGTGTACTGATGCCCTTTGTGTGGAAATATAGTGTAGCTGTTCAGAGCGCGTGTAGATCAATTAAAGCAGAATTGTTTTATGCTAATCATAATTCACAATTGTCAGTTGCAGTTTTATTAACTGCAATTTTCTGTTCTTCGCATCAGGAATGGAAGAGTACAAGATGCTAAACATGACTTCAGAACAGCAATGCTAAAGATATAGACTTAACATTATTGCAAAGGTATTTTTGTGATGCAGTCTGCATTTATTTGCCTGGAATATTCCAAATACTGGTATATTCCGCATTTACGGTAGTTCACTGTAGATGGTTTTCTTGCTCAAAGTAAATCTAAATCTAAAAAGTAAATAGATATAGTCACTACCTTACCTTGCCTTTTTGCTTTGTTGTACCAGTCACAAAATCGTCATTCATAAACTGCAAACCTTTAACTTGAATACCCAGAAATGGTTACCACAGGAAGGGCATCTGGAGTAAAACAACACAGAACTCTTTGCATACAAAATTCAACTTTTACTTCGTCAAACATCCAGCGAATGTTAATCACATCATTAAACAGATACAAAACATAAAAAAGCATATTTTTGTCTATTAAAATATATATTTTAGTCAGTAAGTTTGCACAGACTAAACAATTCAAATACTGTAAATGTCAATTTGTACCAAAATGTTAAAGTAGGGCCAAAATTTATTGAAACATAAAGAACACAAGCCTCAACATCTAAAGCTAAATATACCATCAAAATTATGATATAAAAACTAAAAACTACTATTTACGGACATTAGAAAAATTAGTTCAAAAATCTTTAAATAACATTTGTAAAATCTGCTGCATATTTACACCTCAGTAGAAACGACCAGTAGAACATCACCGGTAAGACTCTTAATAAGAAATCCCGTGAAACAAATAAAATATGAGCCGAGTGCTGGAGCGGGACTAATGACTGGCTTTTCGTCTGGCGTCCTGTCTGTGTCTTTAAAAAAAAAAAAAAACACTGGCTGAGAACATCCTAAGGGAAGAACACCATTATCTTCTAATGAGAGGAAACTGAAGAACTTTACAACTCACTAGAAGTCATTTGAAGGATGCGCAGTGGCCGGAGCACACTGTCAGGTCTAATTACGCTTCACAGTCCTACGTTTGCTTACTCTTCTTTGTGAATTCGGACGGCTGTTTTCTCTTATTTTTCCAGTCCTAACAGTCAAACGGCTTGGTGTAGTGATTCTTGTACTTTTCCTCCATCTCCTCCATCCACACGGTTTTCCAGTCCAACCGGGGTCCAGGTCGCCGAAGGAGTCGCCCTCCAGGTGGTAGGACGGGTAGAGCGCGCTGAGAGGGGAGGCTGGCGGAGAGAAGTCTGTGGAAAAGAAAAGTCCATTTATATTTATAGTGTACAGAGCTTCACCGGGATCTGTTTTTCATTTGTGTTTTTGTCTGTCCTCAGCTGTAAAGTGTGAGTGTCATGACGATCAAATGTGTTACTAGGAGGTGCTAGTCACATCAACTCAGACTAGTCAATGACACTTAAGGATTTTGCCTAGGCTATAGGTTCTTTTCACGCAGCGATTAATTGACTAAAATATCACCATTTGACTTGATCTGAACTTTATTATTATTTATATACATTACAGTTGGGGTAGCTAACTTTTTTAGTTTTAAATAAGTAAACGTTGTGTTTTCCATCAAAAAGTCTATGAAAAATGCAGCACTTGTTGAAAAAATGAGACCACTGAGTACTCTCTGAATCAAATAATAAAAATTTTTAGTTCTAATCAGGAGCAGAATGCAGCGTTCTGATTGGCTGAACATGGGTGGTCCTCTCCAGGTGCACTTTAAAAGAGAAAAAAGAGGGGTTTATGTAAAAATTGCAACTTGAACTTAAAGGTGGGGTAGCTGATTTCACACTGCACACTGGTTTAGTTTTTAAACGGACTACTTCCTATTATAAATCTTTCGACTTATGGTTAATATAGACATGTATTCATTTTGGTTGCAATTATGGCTTAAACACTCTTTTATCCATCAACAAAGTGAAACTGGAGTGACCGCCCAACACAGCCAATCAGCCCCTGATTAGAACAAAAATTCTTGATTATTCATTTCAGATAGTAGACAGTGGTCTAATTTTTCACAAAGTTCTGCATTTACCATGTACTTTTTAGTGGAAAACACAGAGGTTACTATTTTACAAGAAAAAAAGTTAGCTACCCCACCTTTAATACATATTGATATTAACAATGTGTTGAAGGATTTATGAAAGAAAGTTGTCATATTTAAAACCTAAATTGTGTTTGTAGTGTGAAAATCACCTACCCACCTTTAAGTAATTTGTTGTTCTTTTAACAGCTTTTTTGTTGCCTTTTTACTACAAACCATATACCCGATATTCCGTTCTTGTATATCTTCAAGACAACAATCACATTATCTATAAGTCGATATATTGCTCAGCTCTACTGTTCGCAACTTATTTCTCAAGCGTGGGCTTTGGATTCCAGCCAACAAGAGTTGGAAGTTTCCAATGAGAGTGTAGAAAAAGAGCAGACACAACAAATGATGCCAGATTGAGTCAATGTTGATTGACATGATCAGATCTGCACAGACTTTGCTCATGTTGAATGAGCCTAGTGACTCAGCTCTTTTAAGCCGCGCATTTTGCCTATCTACACAATATTCCTTCAACCATCCAGTCTCCAAAAGTGAGGGGTCCAGAATGTACAGTACAATATAACAGCTTATAAAATGATCAGCATTATCAATAAACATAGATCTATATTTTTGTTTTGTGGCCAAACTCTCCCTGCCAAACAAACCTATTGGAAACACTATTCGCCAGTAACTTCTGCAGTATTTTTAGACCTACAGTATGTAGAGCCAATTAATATTACTTCCCAAACATACAACTTTAATGACAAAACAGTAATCTATCATATTGTCTGTCATGGCTTCTTCACTCTGGTCTTCCAATGCTTGCCTTTCTTTGAGTTACAAAGTGAGCCAAACAATCTTATATTTTTGGAAAAAGTAACATATAAACAAAGCCAATATAAAAGTTTGTCTCAGTAAAAGTACTGGTATTAAAAAATAAATAAAACTAACACAAGCTTCCAGCTCCACTCGTCGAGAAATCAAATTTAGAAAGAGCTTTGATCAAGGCGCCTGTCACCCAAACTATTCCACAAAAACAAAGACTGCCAATTTAACTTATTTTTTATTCTGCAGGCAGTTTTCAAAGCCCTTCCAAACTGTCGAAGGAGTCATTTATAATTTACGATCGGGCAAGACAGCCAATTAACAGCAGTGCATAAAAAAGATTTGGTATCTTTAAGCTGCGAGCAAGATGAAGACCATTTTTTTCACTTTTGACTAATGTCAAAATGAGTTTAGGTTGATTTATAGTCTAGCAGCAGGAGAAGCCGGAGTCTTGGAGGACATTGTAAGGCTAACATTTACACAGTATGAAATTGATGAATGTCTTAAGGTGGAATGGGAGTGGTTTGAGTGACTGATGAGATGAAAGAGGAAGAAACATGACTCATGCACAAGCACTTCATTTTCCTGAAAGGTCTTAAGTAATTGTGTGGCATCGCTTTAAAAGTTCTATCTGAAGAAGTCAACGCTAAAACACTGAGGACTAATAGAGAGAGGTCAAAAGAGAGCAGTTTAGATGAGAAGCTGGAGTCTGAAATACAAGATCATGTAGACTGTTTCTCTATGCATGTGCAGCCAAGACTGTGTCAGTTCAGACTCAAGGCTAAGAGCACCATCTAGTGGCTGAATATACTAAGCACCACAAATCTCAATGTAAGTTTCAAAATACAATGGTGTATTCCAGGCAAGTGGGATATTTTCCACTTCCCACTTGTAAACATGCCCTGGAACGCCACTCAAACAGGTAAATACCACTTGTGAAGTTCCACTTCAGATAAGAGATCAATAATCACCACAAAAAGTGAATCTGCCACAAAAACTATGTAAACATTGATTACAGGTTATTAACGTTACTTTTGCTTAGTCTAAAGGTTAGCATTAGCCATAATCTTTAAATACAAATTGATTATGTTGGAACGCTTTGAAATAGGAAATATTCTAGTTTCCAGTTGCCTTGGATGCAGCATACGACATTCAAGGAGTATTTTTTTTAATTGTATTTAATATAAATTGGTAAGCAGCTAACAATTATATTTTAGATACATATTTTTAAAGAAAAATCGGGGGTTCTGGGATCACTAATGATCAGGTTAAAGCACTGACCATCCTCTGAAGGATACGTTATGTTATCAAAGATTTCATCATTCTTTTATTCCTTGTGCGACAATGCTCTTAATACTGTTAAACAGTTAAGGTCTTTGGATTTTAAAGGGACTATACCTGATTTTTGCATCCTCAAAAAAGTAAACAAACAGAAATATTTAATTTTAAACTTATTCTTCAGTCTACATGACTTGCTCACTTAGCTAATGCATTCTGAGCTTCTGAATTGTTCATCATGATGTATTTTAATCTTTTTTCACAGCTGTTAGCGGCGAGGTGAGTCTGTATGCTAACAACAGTTAGCCACAATGCTAAAAACAAAAACAGAAAAAGTTGGACACAAACGAAATTTTATAAGACATAGACAGGACTTTGCAGACTAATTTCCACCTGAGTCGATACATTAATAAGAAATCAGTGCTGGGGGGAAATTGTTTTTAAGTTATATTGTTGGAAAAAAAATGAGTATAGTCCCTTTAAAGGGGACCTATATTGTTTTTTTTTTTTTTTATACTTACCTTTGTTCATTGTAAACACAAAGTTGATCTAAAACAGCTTAAAAATAGGAACAGCTCTATTGACCTGTACAAAACGACATTTTAAAATGTAACTGTAAAAAGCAACAGATTTTTAAAAAAAAAACGAATTATTATTTTTGGAAAGTGGCTGTGTGACAGTTTTGAACCATATACATTTCACTTTTTGAACCATATACAGGTACATGTCACTTTGAGAAAGAATCTTTTGAAATATATCAAGTAAATACAGACAAGTGGGAGGGGATAGGTGGTAGGTAAGAATGGGGATTTCTGAGCGCTTGAGCTCCAGCAGAAGAACAATACAAGATTATTCAAACATGCATTAATCTATTCAAATATAACTTTGAGTAAACTAATGATAACGGAAGGCCATTATTACAAAATATTATGAGAAGTTCTATCAGTATTACAGTAAGAGAATACACCTGTCTCTGTTACTGAGCTATTTCACATCAATATTACCAATTACACCAACAAAACCTTAAATGACCATATTTTTAACATTGTTTCCTCCTAGTGACTGAAAACACATGGGCGTATGTGTTCCTCCTCACCCGACAGCGACGCTCCGCTCATGCTCTCCGCCGCAGCAGCCACCGCCAGCAGCCGGGCGAAGTGTGCGCTGTCGGCCGTGTAGCAGCTGTCCACAGAGCTGATGAGGCTGGTGCGCGCGCTGGCCATGTCCCTGTCCATCACTGAGCTCCACGTGTTCCACAGGGAGCTGTCCCACTCGCTGTAGCAGGAGGAGGGAGAGCTCTGCACCCGGGCGCGCCTCAGACCTAGGGGAGGAGCGTCCGAGTCCAGGGTGGAGTAGATGTCCGGCTGTGAGGAGATGGAGCCGCTGATGAAGCCCAGGCTGTGGGGGAGAGGCTGGGGCAGGGAGGGACGCTGCTCCGGGAGACGGCTGGGAGAGGAGGGACATGAAAATAAATGAGAACATGGTATGATTTAGGGCTGGCAAATATTGACAAAAATGGATATCTCGATAACGATAATTTGACAATATTGATAGTCCATGTTAAAATCTGTCTTCAAATATGGTGCACTGGAAAAACGACAACATTAACTGTGCCAATAATAAGCTTAAAATTGAGTAGTAGTAGTGTTTATTGTGGTTTGAGCAGGCTTTGACTTTCATAAGAAGAGAAGTAAATTTAGCTTATTTTTCTTTCCTTTTTTTTATGTAAAATTAGATCTTTTATGCTTGTTCCATTTGCAATCTTCGTTCAAGCCAAGAAAATCAACTCAAAACATGCTAAACGCTATTTTTGGTTATCCGTTTATGTTTTTTCATGTTTAAATATCAGATACATTTTGTCAAATAGTGCAGAAATCTCCTGTTATGGCGTTATTTCCTGTTTTGTGAAGAATTTTAATAGGTGTACAAATTCTATTTAATTTTTATTGTAAATTAGCTTTTTGTAGCATGTTTTTACTGCACGATATACTCGATATGAAACTTTTGCGCATTTTTTTTTAGCTGAAGTTTAATGATCAGAAAAATTAGGCTGTAGTTGACTAAAGACATTTTTGGTCTACTTAAGGCATGTGCTATCAATAAATTAATTGACTAAATAGTTCCTCTCAAAACTAGTGTCTCAATGTTCTGATCAAATATTTGACCCAAACAACCCTGACAAACCACAAACTCAGAGGTTTGCATGCTAAATACTATTCATACAGGGAAAAAATGCAACTAAAGGGATTTCATGTAAAAAAATCTAATAAATATGCAATCCGCTTTCTAACTAATACAAAATGGCAATAACCACCAATGAGAGATAATGACTAAAATATCACTTTACACTTACAGAACTTTACATAATGTAACTTTGTTCAATTGTATCTTAAATCACTATTTTGAATATTCCATATTCATTTTTGCTTATCTTCAAACAGCTGTCACATATTTGTGGTGTGTAGCTCTAGTGTTGCAGGCGTTTTCCTCTGTGGACTAACCCAGTAAAACTGCTGCTCTAAATTAGAAATTTTATCTCTTTAAATGTCACTATTTATATGATATTTATGAGTGCGTACTTTTTTCTGGTAGTTTATATTATCGTTTTATCTGGATTGTGAGATATTCTGCAAAACAGTACTGTTCTCATTTTTATGTGAGCATAAATTGACAAATAATTTAATCTTGAATTTATTTACTTTTTTTCAAATTTATTGTTATATTGTGGTGTTTTAGACTATACGTTTCAATGGATTAAAAGAAGCTTTACACGCGTGACCACCTTGTTTGACAATATCAAAGGAATGAAGTAATTAGGATTTAAATACTTATTTCAGGCTTCCCTAACCCTTTTAATAGGGCTTCTAAAAAAAATTGAGTCAGGTACTGACCTTAATATTTAAATTCAAAATAGTTTTTTTCGCTTATTAAAAAAAAAAAAAAAAAAAAAAAAAAAAAAAATACACAGTTTTTAACAATAATTAACAGTCAGTCTGTCATCTTCCAAAACTATAACTTTGCTGGTGTAAAATGACACTACACCTATACAACCAAATTAAGATATAAATAGAAAGAGAACTGAAAATTGGTCATCTGGGCTTCAAGAGCATGTCTAAGGGCCAAGACATCTAAAATAAAATAAATTGCCCTTTTTCTTATGCGAGTTTACCTCTTACTGTGATTGGCACTCATCCAGAATACAACTACGCTTAGAAGTGGGTGAGACCAAGCCTAGGAAATCTGAATAACATATGATCATTTTGAGAGGCAAACTGGTCTGCTTTCTTTGCTTGGACACCCATGAACAAAACTGCATTTACAGTGTGTGAGTATGAATAACTTTTACAGTTGTTCTTACCTGCACCTCTCGGGTTTGGGGCTGAGCTCCAGATACTGCGTGGCCTCCTGGGACGTCATAGCGCTCTGGTCTGGGTGCAGTGACATGCCGTAGGAGGCGGTGGACTGGCGGCTGTAGTTGGAGTTGTTGATGTTAGGTTTTATTTGTCCACGGTTCACTGGAGGAGTGTTCACAGACTGCAGCGAGCCCATGTCTCCTGTTAGCTTTGTGGAATGACTGGAACTGCAACATAAACAGAGATATTTTGTGTGGTGGACTGTCTAGTAAGACACAATTATGAAGGCTACGGAGGTTACAATCCCTCATAAATGTAACCTATTTATCTGTAGATTTGTTAGATATTTACTTAAAAATACTTTCTCAAGCCTCTTATTGATATTCTGAGTTTTGATCTAAACAAAAGCACTAGTTTTGGTTATGGAATTTAGATTGTGACATGACAAAAAATTTCAATTGGTCTACAGGAGCTTATAGCAAATGTTCAGACTGTACACATGTCTCAGTTCCGAATTTGCCCAAATGAATAGTTCCTAGATCCTAGTTCCTAGCCCAGGGGTCTGCAACATTTTACAGCAACAAAAGAGCTGCAGTTGTATTTTATTTGCCAAAATAAATAAAACTAATATTCTGTCCTAGAGTTTTAGAGCAGTGTTGAAACATGGCTGCCTGCGATCCAGAACCTACGCTTCAGCAAACTGCAAAGAGAGGGTCTGGTCACTCACTCCGCTTGCATTTCAGAACAAATCTACATTGTACCGGGAAATCAGGTTAGTTTATTAGCGTGACACAGATGAAACAAAGGAGTTGATTGGTCGTCTGTCATTTAGACCAAAATTAACTTCACTCACTCACATTAAAATAGTTTTTTGCTTAGCTCATTAATCTGAAGAAATCTGACATGTTTTTTGTCTGTTCCATGTGATATTTTTTCAGTGTATTTTTTTTGTCGGAAGCAGCCATGTTGGTTTTCACACGACAGAAGATGCGTGTCTCTGATTGGCTAATTAATCGGTCCATGGCTACAGAAATTGGAAAGAGGAACACGTGGCCAGACGATAATTTTTTATATATTGTCAGGATTTTCCAGGCAAGAAACATGGTACATCTTTTTGTTGTTAAAGGAAGAATCAACGGTCATATGTGCTTGCACCACCACTAAGATCTATACCTCGATTGGAGATTATTTTTTCTAACTCTTTTTGACATTCTGTAATTTGATCATACAAGGTCTAAGTGCCAAAATGTATTCCCAGTAACTGCTTATTCACAATAATGTATTTGTACTTTAGTTTATAACTTTATTGGTCTGTAAAGTATAACATGGACACAAAAACTGCTCTAAGCCTACATGTAGGCCAATAGTTTTAGTGAAAAAAAAAACAAATCCTTCTTGAAAGAGTGCCCAAGCATTTTTAAAATGAATACTTAGAGTTAGTGGATGGGAAGAGTCCTGGGACAGAAGAGGGTTTGGTGCTTAACCTTACATCCCGAACATTACATCCTGATGAAACACACATGAACATCCTGTTCAAATGTCTGTTTTAGACACAAAACAAAGGAAGGATATTTACCCTTATGTGAACTAAAGGAAACTACACACCAACTTCAAAAACTCTGAGTGGATGTTCTGCTGCTGTACCTGACGTTTCCTGTTTTTAAATTGTGAGAATCCCCTCATTTACTTATACATTTTGTCAATTGAAAAACACAAAACTTCACTTTGCAGAGAATAAAATTGTTGTCCAATCAGACAGCACACACCTGTCTCAATTCCACATAAATATATATATTGAACTTTTACAATATATGTGTAGAGTTTTTTATTACACATAAAAAAGGGCACGACACCTTCTGTGTAGTTACTGGGACATACAAGATATAAGACTTTCATTCAACTAAGAAAATGTGTTAGCCACCTTTCTGAACACACCAATAACTACATTAAATCAGTTAAAATCAAAGTGTGGCTAAAGGTATGTTACCCTTCCTCAGAGGAGAGGCTGTGTGTCTCTGTTGTGTTCCCCGTGGGCAGAGGTGGAGGAGGAGGCAGCATGTCCAACAGGTGCACTGAGGCAGAGTAATGGAGCAGGCGAGGGCAGGGGAGAGCTTTCACCAACTCGGAATGTGCACCTACAACAAAAGCAGAGAACAAAATACAGTTAGAAGGAATGTTAGTTTAGGTTTGAAAGTTTTATTTTATTTATACTGTAGCTGTTCTAGTAGGTGTGTATATCATGTTAGTCATAGCATCATGCCTTAAAGGAGACATGTGATCATTTAAATATGGTACATTTTGAATGATTTGTCTTTGTTTAATGCTTTGTTGTTTGAATTATACTGTATAATATGTAATTTTGTCCAAACCGTGTTTAGCTGCTGGGTCTTGGCTCTGTCTCTGTTTGTAGGCGTCAGAAGAGCAGATATCAGCCCTAGAGGACAGCAGCGGAACACTGTTCACAGCATGCAGTTCTGTGGGGAAAAATACAATTCATTTCAAAATTGAATGAAATATCTACTTTAAGTCTACAGGATTTAAAAACATGGCAGAGGAACAAAGGAAAGTAAAAACAACTACTGGAGTTTTGTCAGTATTGAATTTTTATACCAGAAATGGGTATTAGATTGACTACAAGTTAATAGGTGTAGTTGTTCTGAAGATTGTAAAACAGATTTCAAGGGTGGCCAAAGTTTTTAAGATCAAGACCATATGACATTTTCAACCTGATGGATTTGATCTTGTTCTGAGGCTGGACATGTCTTAACCTACGACAGTCTTTTCTTTGTTTATGAACTTTTTCTGAACAGTACTATTGTTCTGATTGAAAATGCCTGGTCACTGCTGAGTGCCTGATTAGCATATGTTAAGCTATACTTTCTCCCATGACCTAACTAATTCTGACATTGTTTTGAAATGTACACAATGTGAATATTGAATTGTGCATGATAATGGTTTCAAACAAGTTTCATATTTAGTTGCAACCCTTCTGTATAGTAGGGTTGCAACTAATGATTATTCTGGTCATCAATTAATTGGTTTATTTCAATTAGTTGATAAGTTGCTTAGAATGCAAGAGTTTTTGTACTTTTTGAGCTTAGGATACAATGCTCTCTAGTGTTCCAGATTTACAGGAAAACTAGTTTTTACATTGAAAATGAAAAAATTATACAATTTCCATTGCCTACCATCATCATTGCTGTTCAATACATATGAACCTTTTCTCACCTCATGGCATGTTTTGAAGCATATATAAAATAAGATTGTTGAAATTATCAAAAACCACATGGTATTGAATCTAAATTTGAGCAAAAATTATTTTAAGAAAGCACAATTTGTTTGTTTGTTTGTTTGTTTTGAACAGTTTACATAGAACAAATAGAACAAAATGTCAATCAAAAAACTATGACTTTGTGTTGTATGACATAACAAAAGGCATTTTTGAAGCAGTTGTAGTATTGACAACGGTAAAGAGAATGGAGTACTTTCTTGGTATCGAATCACATTTAAAATAGTATAATAGTAATTTAGAATTGTGACAACACTAGTATAAAGACCTGTTAACGATTATTAAAAAATCATCAGCTTATTTGGTAATCAAATAATCAATTAGTTGCGATTAATCAATTAACTCGTTGCAGCCCTACTGTATAACTTCCATTCATGTGACACTACAACATACTACAGCATGCAAGTAACATTTAACACAGATGAAGGGCAGTTCAATTAATAATACCTAAATGCAGTTTTTGTTGTAATACGAATAGTTAATGTGTTTTCAGTCCACAGACCGAAAATATGTGAAAGTACCGTTTAGAGATTTCATAGCAAAGTACGATGTCCAGCAAGAAAATGTCCAGCATCATCTTGGACATTCTACAACATCAGTTTTGTCAAATTCCTCATAACTGGAGTTTGTTGCACTATTAAAACATGTTTTTAACTAAACATTGACACTGAAACAACATAGTGCCTTTACAAGTGATTACTCTGCTCACCTTGCTTGCTGTGGCTGACCCCCATCCTAGGCTGTGGTCTTATCCCTTGTTTCCATGGTAACGCCTCACGACCACAAAGAGGAGAGCCTTTGGAGATGGGCTGAGTAAAGATCTTGATGGTCTCCGTTCCCTCGTCGTGTGGGTGATTGTGAGGCATTTTGGGGCAGCGTCCGGGGCTGTTGAAGGTTTTTAAGTTGCTCCCGCTCAGGTCCACGTAAAAAGTGCCGTAAACACCGCAGCTGTCCGTCACGATGGGAACGGAGTCTACGCTGTGTGAGTCTTTTGTAGAAGAGGCTGGAAGACCTGAATGAGAATACACATGTACACAAATGTCAACAGTCTAAGGCTTGATCTGCAAAGATCAAAGTTTTATAATGCAAAAAAGCAAGCTAAAGTTTTTGATTAGGTACCATAATGTCATAACAGCTGAGAATGTAGTTTTAAACTGCTATAGTCATACTCTGAAATACATAGGATTTTCTAATAGCTTTAGCCGAATGCACACTAGAATCTTTTGTGATTTTGAGAACAATGAAACGTGTGAGTATTCACCCTACAGAGTAAACAGTCAGTAGAGGTAAAAAGCTGTTACACTGACTTATTGTAAATGTAATCAAATGAAAACTAAACCCAATTGTTTCAGTTCTTAAATTGTTTTATAATCAATATTCTGGTTTAAATGATCAAAGTTGAAGATTTAGAACACTATCTGCCACACAACATATAACTGAATTTCAACTGTGTGTCAGTCGAACTTGTTTATATTTGTTTCCAGAGCAGAGTAGCTTTTTTGTAATTTCACATCAGATATTCCCATGCCCTTTCGCCACTTACTGCTAAAATGTAGAATAACTTCTACCTTCTATGTGTCTCATTTAAATGTTTAAACACTGACTGTGCCGTGACACAGCTTTACTTACTTGCACTTTTGCGTTTGAGGTTTTTTTGACTATGGGCCCACAGGTCTTGATACTCATTGAAGTGACCCTGTCTCCAGCCTCCAGCTATCCACGGCGAGTCAGGAGCTGCCATTCTGGACAAAGCACTAGTTTGTTATTAATAATACAATATTATTTTTTATCTATTCAGTATAAATATTATTTACCTGTGTTTTATAATTAGGTCTTCACCAGCTAGCCTATGTAAACCTATGAGAAAAAAACACAAGCAAATCTTTTAATTTTGCAAATCATAAATAATGATCTAAAGACCTTTGTGAGCCTACCTTTCTGTTTGCCATGTATACCTATAAGTCGAGCAGTTCTGCTGTGCCTTCTGTACAGACACACAGCTGCCAACATGAGGATGCACCACAAGAGGGCGCCAATGCTGCCGATCACCACAGGGTCCCTCAGCAGTGATAGCACAGAGGAGGCAGCGTCTTTTGGGTCGTCCTCATTTTCAGCAGAACTTCCAACAGGGGAGTCTGGAGAAAACAAAAAATAGGAGAATTTACACAAGCATCCAAAAATGATAAACAGCATATTTTTTGTATACTGCTCAGCCCTACATTTTAATGCAAAGTAATGTGCAAAATGTACACAACAGTACATTACACTCACTGATAACAAAGGCATGTGGATCACTGAGCGTCCCGACTCCAGCTCCGTTGACAGCTGCGATGCTGACCCAGTACTTCCTCCCCGCTCTGAGGCCTGTGATCTCCAACTGGTGACGACTGCTGTCCACAGTCCAGTTCTGAAACTGCTGCTGCTCCGAGTCCACACACCACACCTACAGGAAAATACTGTCTTTACCAGCCTGCTTTACGTTATAGTCCTACAGTATTTCACATTGCTGCTTCCTTTGCAGAGAGCTTTTTTTTCTTCATTTATTTCATAAAAGACCTACAATGACCAAATTAAATGGAGAAATTAAGTTCTACATGATGAGGGATAAATAAAGTTGTCTGAATCTGAAATATCATACAGGAAGCTGTGAAACCCATACATTTCAACAAATCTCACATGCAAAGTAGTGAGTAAATGAGGAAAAAGTCTGACCTGGTAACCTTGTATGATTCCATTGTGTGTCTCATGTGGAGGCGCCTCCCAGTTCAAACTGACTGTATTATTCTGCTCATGGTTCACAGTGAGAGACACGGCCAATGGAGAAGCACTGGGCACTAGGTGGAAAACACAATGTAAAGCTTAAGTGTAAAAAAAACTAATAATAGCATCTTAATAATGGTATGAATAATTGAAAACACTGATCTAATGTAGAAATAGTGTATGATAAAATTTGAAGAATGTTTGTACTAAAACATGTATAGGTAGTTTTGTATTTTTGCTTCGGCTTTGTTGGAGTTTGTAGCAAAGGCCAAATAAGATTGCTGTATACTGTCTTCTTCCAGAGATGGGACCAAGTGCTTGTTTTCCAGGTTTCAAGTTTTTGGCTCCAAGTCCAAGTCAAGTCCAAAATTAAAGAGGGTCAACCCCACGTCAAGTTCCAAGTCAGTGCTCACCAGTCCAAGTCAAGTCTTTTAGTGCTTTTAGTTTCAAGTTTTTTCAAGTGATTTTGTTTATCTAGTTATTTAAAACTTGCACTATTGGTCACAAATGAGGAATTGAAGACGGACATGTTCCAGTTTGTTCATGTAAATGACAATTTATTCTTTGTGAAGCATCATGTCATCTAAAGTCACAAGGGTCCAAGTCCAAATCAAGTCCAAAGTCTTAGTACATTTTATCAAATCAAGTCTATTTTTGGTTTTGTTTAAATTCTGACCTGTCTCTGGGACCCTGAGGTGTCGGGTGTTGCTCTCTCTCCCAAACAGGTTGCTGCCGTATGGTCGAACTTTGAACTCATACTTAAATCCTCTTTTTAAGGGGCCGACCTGAGCCTGAAACCCGGGCATCAGCACCTTCTTAGCGGCCCAATCGGAGCTGGCAGGCAGAAGAGATCGATAAAGAACCTCGAAACCATCCAAGTAGTGAGGCTTGGCAGAAAAGGACTGCAGCTGGTGAAGAAAAAAGCACAGCTTATAAAGCACGGCTATTGTTAAAAGTCATGTAAGCTGTGAGGAAGTAAGCAAGCTTACCCTCCACTGTACGAGTGACTTGTTGGAGCCAGCCGCCAGAATGGACACGCTTTCAAGGATGACGCGCAGAGATGACAGCTCTTTGTGGAAGTCTTTCTGTGTACTGTTTGTAGGCTCTGGTACTAAATAACCTTTGGAAAAAAAGATACAGTATATAAACACACTATTTTAATGATGTGGAGTTCATCGACTGGAATTCATAAGCTGGAATTCACAATAGCTCTTTTTTTTTACTTCTTGTTCAATTAATTTCTATCATTGACATGGTAATAGACAAGCTCTAATGCCATTAGCCCTCAAGAATTACAAGTTATGAATGATTCAGAGCGAGTCAGCTGATACAACCACATTTAGAAAGGTCAGAGCCTCATTACAAGTCATTGATAAGATTAGAAACCTTTCGAACCCTTATTATTTATTGAAGATAAAAAATGACGGTGCAAAACTGTCCTTAAACTACGGTTAGGAAACTTGACGTTGACATTCCTGTTCTTGTTAACCTGATGTATCAGCCGGTTTCATTTCACTTCCTTCTGACAGCATTAGAGCTTGTTTGTTCTATGGCAAACATCGTGCGACCAACACATCAGGTGTAGTCCTGGAAGTACAGCGTAAACATTAGTGATCGTTGCTGTTTACACAAAGTGAAATGAACCGGCTGATACATCAGGCTAGAGTAGCACAATCACATCATAAAAAGGTAAAATTTGAAACTAAATTCCGGCAGCTACTACTTTAACGGCAAACTTGCAGAACTACAAACAGACACTTGAATTTGACATCACCGCTTAATTTCTGTTAGTTGATTGGTTGATCGTGTCTCAAACTTGATTCAAGCAGCAACAAACACTGAAATTCCTGACCTAGTTGCTGGAGTGAAATGAAATGGAGCAGAGGCACTAGGTTGCGCTAGCCTGACTATGTTCTTATATGCAACTTTTAAGAATCTAATGACCAAATCAGTGAGTGGACAATTCTAAACATAGTATTGAATTGTTCAATACTGGTGCCTCAATTCAAATTGGCTGTTACCTTCTACAGTGAGCTGTGCACTGGCAGTGACCACGCCAGCATCATTGACAGCAGTGCAGGTGTATTTCCCTACATCCTGGGCCGTCACATAGTGGATCTGAAGGCTCTGCTCAGGATTTACCAGGTACCTGCACAAACACACATTGTCAATTTGTACAGTAACACAGCCTTTTCTTAACAATTTTACACAGTATAAGAAATTTTAAAAAAGACCAATGTGCTTGGTTTTGGGTTGAAGTTGATCATAGTTTAGTTAAAGTGCGTATGACAGGTTAGACTATATTTTAGTAAAACATAGTAAACATGATTATGATTAAGATTTCAGGAGTGACAATGTGACAAATTATTATAACTTATAACATTTATTTGTGTTAAATGACAGCTTAAACTCCAGGCGTCAGTTGTGTGTAAATTATCTTTGTATTAACCCTAACCCATGTGGAGAGATTCTGTTTTAGAACTTAAATTACTTACTGTAATTTTCTACTTTAGGTATCAATTTCTTCATAAATTGCAACTTAACTGCTGTAAAACTATAATTGCCACAAAGACTATCACACCAAACTAAGTCAAAATAAGAAAAATGTCATATGGGCTTTGAACTTGGGCTGCAAAAATAACAAAATCAAATCAAATTGTGGTGTAAGTTAATGCATAACATCAAATGGTAATGGCAAATGGTTATTTAGATTAGTTTTTACCGACCACACTTTTTTACAAATGTCAATAGAGATATTATCAAATCACATCATAAATATAGAAAAATGGTAATGTTGCCAAAAGTAGTGCCTGATTCTTCATATTTGACCTTAATGATTATTCTTTTTTTTTTTTTTTTTTTTTTTTGACCTTAATGATTATTCTGTTGCACATGAAATTATTTTAATATTTCCTGGATTTTAAAATGTGCAAAACTTCGCAATTACATTATTACATTATTATACATTCATATTTTCACTTTTAGGTTTTGAACTTTAGCTATGTCATCGCAAAAGCTGTATAGGCACAGACTGTGTACCTTCCATTAGGCAGAGGCCCCTGGTCCCTGCTCCACATCACAACGGGGGCTGGATCTCCTTTTGCCTGACAGCTGAACTGAGCTGACTCTCCCATCTTCACTGACACGTTCTGTGGCCTCAGTACCAGCACTGGCTTCTCTATAACACAACACAGCACACATCTTTAGCACGTAGTTATGAAGAGACGAAATAGTATCACAGCACAGTCTTACCGAGCACCGTGAGGCGGGCAGCACGGCTCTCTCTCACTGCCACCGTGTTACTGGCGACGCACACGTACGACCCAGCGTGGCTTTTGTCTGCAGGAGCGATGATGAGCTTTCCACTCAGCTCCTGCACACGCAAGACCATCAACGTTAACATAGACCTCTACAGACGACTACAGAGAGCAAGCAACTAAACTGATTTATTGTATTTTCTTTTTCTTTGATGATGTTTTTATGTTGCACCTTATTGAAGTTCTTATTTATTTAATTTTTCTTCACTGACATGAAAATAAAGATTTTTTTTCTGAAAATCTCGTCAGGTCAGCTGTTAGGATCAAAAGCAACATACATAGATAGGTTATATAAGATTCCAGAATCCATGAAAGACAACAATACATAAATGGTTTTATTCCCTGAAAACCAGAAAAAATGCAATGTTTGTAGAGCTGCGTGATATATTATTTTAGATATTATCAGTGGAAGAAAAAAAAAAAAAAAAAAATGATAAGTTATTGAAAATAGAAATATGCATCAAAGTATATTGTAAAAAAAAAAAAAAAAAAAGAAAATAAAAAAATTAAAGGCATTTTTAAATTAATTCATTTTATATACAGATTTTTTTTTTTTTTTTTTTTTTTTTTTTTTTTTTTTTTTTTTTTTTTTTTTTTTTTTTTTTTTTTTTTTTTTTTTTTTTTGTTTAAGTCGTTTTTAAAAGATCAGTAGACTCAATGGAGATTTTAAAAAGCATAATATATGTAAAAAGCTTAAGGTTTATCGTAATCAGTGTTAGGTCAATAATTGTAATATTTTTTGAGGCAATAACAATTTAAAAGCACGCTACAAATGTATTACATCTTTTTAAACAAATCTTCTTTACCTACATTTTTTCTGTCTGAGAAGTTTTTTGGCATGAATATTTGGTCAAATATTCGCAAGATCAAATTATCATGATACTGTGCGTACACATAAAGAACGGTCTTGGGAATGTTCATAAAGGGTTCAGTTTGAGCAGCTGTAGTGAAAAGTCTGCTTGGAGAGCACATAATCGGACAGAAAACAGTCTAAACTCTGTCTCAGTTTTTATTAAAACAATCAAAAATAACAGCGCAATGTTAATTTAAAATGGATCCACGAGCAGATATTTGACCCCATTGCATCATAACCTTGTAAAAAGTATGACAGACACGCTCCTAAACCATACTCATTTGAAGACAGGAAGTACCTCTAATAAATAATGAAAAAGCTTTTTTTTCATCAAGAAACTACTTATCATCCAAGATTTAAAAAAAAAAATCTGACAAAACGGCGAAAATATTCTATTAGGTTAAATGTTCTTTTATTTTGCTTACAGTGTAGTGCTGGTCCGTTTTGTTGATGGGCAGCCCGTCTCTCTTCCAGTAGACATTAGGCTCCGGGTGGCCCACTGGAGGTCCACAGTTCAGAACAGCTACCTCCCCCTCAGCACCACCACATCACTGGGCTGAACACTGAACTCCTCCTGCAAAGCTGGAACACACATTTAATATTATATAGATACATCATTAGTCTTATCAAAAATTATGCTTTAGTAGCAAACACACAATTCAAAAGTGATTTTTGTGACAAACATTTTCACATCCTACTACTTCTACTACTACTTCATACGGTCATGTGACTTACTTATTATGTGACTTATATTCATTTGTATAGATACTGCATAAAACTTGCTGGCAAAATTTCTTTCACTTATTAAAGGGACTATACTCAATTTATACAACAAAATAACTTTTTTTTAACTTAACAATTTCCCCCCTAGCATTGATATCTTGTTTAATGTATCTGTTCAGGTGGAAATTAGTCTGCAATGTGGTGTATACTTCTATGTCCCGTTTGTGTCCAACTTTGTCTGTTTTTGTTTTTAGCATTGTGGCTAACTGTTGTTAGCATACAGACTCACCTCGCCGATAACAACTATGAAAAAAACATAAAAACTCATCATGATGACAATTTTGAAGCTCAGAATGCTTTAGCTAAGTGAGTAAAAAACTGAAGTAAAAAATGTAAATTAATTATTTCTGTTTGTTTATATTTTAAGAATGCAAAAATCAGGTACAGTCCTTTAAAGTACCTGATTTTTTTCTTAAAACCAATTTCCCCCTAGCACAGATATAGTGTTAATATATCTATTCAGGTAAAAATCAGCCGTCTCTACTAAAAATCACAAAGTTTGTCTGTTGATGTTAGCATTATCGCTAGCTGCTGTTAGCATACCGTCTCGTTTCGCTAATAATAGCTGTGAAAAAACTTAAAACACATTGTACTGAACAATTTGGATACTTGGTGAGCAAAGCATGTAGACTAATGTAGGAAGCTTAAAATATATTCTTTTGTTTGCTTACATTATTAAGAAAGCAAAAAAACAGACACAGAAATTTTGATAGGAAAAAATACTAATAAATGTAGGCTTTAGATCGAGAAAAATCAAAATAAATAAATAAATGAATGAATGAATGAATAAATAAATACCCATCTACAACAAAATACTATTGTAATCTCTGTATTTATTGTTGAATTAAATGAAATTTAATAGTTTAGTTTGATATAAAACATTGCACTTTACAATGAAATAATGCTCTCATCAAATATTTCACTCATTTAAACTCTGGTCATTTGTTCTCATTGAAATAACATTGGCCTATAATGTTCTGTTGCCACGTGAATAGAACCTATTTAATTCCGGAATTTAAAAAGGAATTCCGTTTCCATGACAACTTTGACTTGCCTTTGAAGTGATGAGGTCACAAAGTCCATGTTACAGACAGTTCTCTGTAGAACCATCACTTCAACACTCGCATTCATACGAGCAGGTCACAGAACAATAGGCTGCTAAACTAAAACTTAAATATGTCGGATATACTGGGATTAAAACTCCGGGAGTACAGAACACTAGATGTTCTCGGTGAAGGGGCTTTTGGAGAAGTGGTTCACTGCTTCAAACCTCAGACATCCGAGAGCGTAGCTATCAAAGTTATAAAACGGGGCGACCCAAATGCCTTCAGAGAAGAGGTGAAGATGCTCCATCATGTCAGAGAGCTGGACGCTGACAAGTACAATATAATCAAGTTTCTTGATTATTTTGATTGGAACAGTCAGAAATGTCTGGTTTTTGAAATGCTGGACATCAGCTTAAGAGACATGTTGGCTCGGCGCAACACCTTGACTCTGGCTGAGATAAGACCAATAGCTCAGCAGCTTTTAGTGGCGTTTGACGGACTGAAACAGATCGGGGTTGTACACACAGACCTTAAACTTGACAATGTAATGCTTGTCAACCAAAAATATCAGCCACTAAGAGTCAAACTGATCGACTTTGGAGTAGCCTACTTAAAGTCAGAGCTATGGGTAGGAATTGATGTGCAGCCAACAGCCTACCAAGCTCCAGAGATTAGCCTGGGCCTGCCACCGACTGAGGCCTTAGACATGTGGTCTCTGGGCTGTGTTCTGGTCAATCTGCACCTTGGTGTGCACCCCTTCTCCGGCACTCCTTTTGAAAACCAGACCAGCATTATCAATGCACTGGGATTTCCTCCAAAGGAACTTTTGAACCAGGGCAAATACTCAAATAAGTATTATGTGAAGGAGGAGGACGGCCAGTGGCGACTAAAAAATGATGAAGAGATAAAATTACAAACTAGTTTAGAGCCACTGAAGGATCCAGGTCCACTACAAGGTTGTACTTTGGATGAAGCAATCCTGTCCTACCCAGAATGCACCCATGAGACGGAATTCAGGGACAGGATGAGCTTTCTCCGTCTGACCAGAAGACTTCTGGATCTTGATTTTAGAAAGAGGATAAATCCAGGTGAAGCCCTGCACCATCCTTTTATAACAATGGAATACATGAAAGAGGACCTGAGTGATTACGCAGAATGGGCACGAGAAATCATGATGATGGTTCAAACAAACAACTCCAGTGACTCCCAGGAACAAACCAAAATAGAGGACTCAGAGGAGGAATGGGACAGCAATATTGAGCTCCAAGATGAGTTGTTAGTTAACAATTTCAATGGACAACACCAAATAGTGTCCACGAGGAACTAGAGAAGAGAACACCCGCGGGATACATTCCCTTTTGAAAGAGACATTAAGACTCAGGAAAACTACACACAAACCACCAATGGTCTAAACAAAGATGAAACACTCAACAATAACCCTGCAGTTACTGATGCAGAGGAAGAAAGCTTGAAAGTTAATAGTCAACCAAGCATAGTCAAAATTCTAAAAAACTTTCTGTCATGGAGAGGATTCCTCTTCAGCAGCATGCTAATAGTGCAGGCAGTTCTCTGTTACATGCTAACAGAATCATTAATGTTGTTGGCTCTAGTCTCTTTACCAATGATTCTTTGGGGATGTTTGACTTTCTCCGTCAAAAAGTCATATTCCTCACACAAGTTAACTAAGAATCACAAAGAGGAAATGATAAATGAAGAACAGGCCTTAGCAAACAATTCAAACGTACAACCAGCCGGCACTGTTCAAGTAGGACCCAAAGAAGAGACAGACAAGCAGAGTCAGGGAAACTTCTCACAGACCATCCACAATTCCGAAGAGTCAACAATTAGCGTAACCCAGAATTTGTAGTCATCAACATGGACGAAGACAGGTCCGACATTAGTGAGTCGACCATGCGCTGCAGCAACAGAAACGGTCCGTCCACTATCAGCTGTAATCCTGAACATGTAATCATCAACAGGAGGAGGACAGCTCAGACATCAGTGGTGAGGCAAGCTTGTGCTGCAGCATCAGAAACTGTCTGTTGCCAATGACAACAATCGTCAGGAGGAAATCATAAGTGTAGAACAGACCTTAGCAAACAACGACCACCAGACACCAGAGAAGAGAGAGATAGCTACGATTCAGTCCGCCAGGGAAACTCCTCACAGACCAACAATCCTGAAGAGTTTACTCTCAGCATAACCCAGACTATATAGTCATTGACATGGAGGACGACAGCCCAGACCTTAGTCCTGAGCCCAGCATGTGCAACAGTATCAGAAACGTCTGTCACTAAAAGGACTTGGGTTCAGCAGCATGCTAGTAGTGCAGGGAACAGTGTGCTACACATTAACAGGATCCTTAATGCTGCTGGCTGGTGTTAGTCTACCAATGGTACTATGGGAAGCTTAGTCTTCTGTCAGCGCCCTCAACGATCCATCTTTAGAGGGCGCTACTGTTGTCATTAAGGACAACGCATGGGCCTCATTTGCACTTATAAACAAAAGTGCATGTAAGGCCCTACATTCACCATAGTGAATGGAAAAATTAAATAAATATTCAGCATCCAAAAACTGTCTGCGCAATTTTGTTCACTTTGTATCCTTTATACAGATAAGATAAGCAAACAATTAACAATGCTAACTTTAGCAACACAACAAAAAGTACTGTTGTTTTAAATCTGAAAAACTGAATGTTATAAATCAAGAAGCTCTTACTACTCTGACACTCTGTCAGTAGTACAGATGGGTATTGTTAAGGATTTATTGATACTACCACTCTTATCCTGCTTTTCGATTCTGTCTTTTATCGATTCTCTTATTGATACTTTTACTCACTAAAATAAATAAATAAATATAAATTTTTTACAGTGTTAGTTTTAGAATGTAGCCAGCGTAGGCTCAATAGCAACTTGGTGTTTCTTCTACATGTGATCAGAGCAGCCGCAGTTGTGTTGTGTAAAGTTTGTTGTGACAGATTAGGCGCTGTATGCAGACATTGGTCCTTGTATCGTCGCTCCACGTTGAGCGCTTTCATGCATCTCATGCATGTGACCTGTCTACACTACTTTATCCCGGTGTTCTCTCTGCTCCACACAGACACAAGTGAAGAATGCAAGCACGGAAATGTATAAATCTGAAAAATATGTGTGAATACATAATTAACGGGGTTCCTGCAGGGATCAAAATGTCAAAATGAAGACTTTTCAGGTCATTTTTAAGGACCACAAAACATAAATTAAGACCTATTTGCGAGCCATGACCTGCAGTATATCACAATTCTACTTCTTTTGCAGTAGGCTTCTTAAGATGTAAATTTTGCTACAATTATGAAGAATCAAATGAATTAACAAAAAAATAGGCACTATATGCAGCAACTGAGTAACACACGGGCTGTTTTATTTATTAAAAAATATTGTATGATATATTTATTAGGATTCAGAATTTTAAATCTGGGCGTGAGTTATTTTATAAGATAAGATTTAACTGTCGATGTAAAGTAGAATATTTTGATGCCAGCATTTTTAATTTGTTATAGGAGAATCCAGATTAAATTATTAAATAGACAGAGACAATTTTCCCGTTATCAGATGAGACTATAGTGGTCACCCATAATCTCCTTGGTTTAATTATATAGTCAGTTTCATTAGAATGCATTAACTATGCTGGTCTAAAACAGCTGCCAAGGTTGATAAAGGTTAGAAATAGGTTGCAAAAGCTATTAATACTCCTAAATTCAAATGGGACATAGATATTTAAATGAAGATTATTTATGCCAAAATAGTCTTCCCCAAAAAATAATTATCAAACTTTTTTGCAGTGCACTTGCCCAATATTTTAGCCCCAACATTTTAAAAAAGAGCTTAAATAAAACTATGTTAAAGTAATGAAGTAGCAGCTTGCATTTGTTTTAGTTTGGCCCATGTCTAGTGCGGTCAGACATGAACAGTGAGCTGACTGACTGGGGTCTGAGAAGTCAACAGTGAGGGTCTGCGTGGGCAATTAGCACCAGCGTTAGACCCCTTCTGTAGCATAAACACTGACATCTCCTCTTTGGACTTCTGTCAACACATCTTTTAGAAGTCTGCAGGAGCTCTCCAAGTCATTACGAACCGATTGAGATGCAGCTGGATTTAGGGGGCTACAACCAATTATTTAATATCAACAACTAATTTAATAATTGAATAATTGTTAACTGGTCTTTATATATGTTTCAAAACAAGCGAGTTGGGAAAACCCTAGGTTTAAACTGCAATGATGATAATAAGCAATGAAAATTGTGCATGATTAGTGCTTTTGATGTAAACACTAACTTGCATTGTGAATGGAGATACATTTTATGCCATAATATTAAAAAAATCTGCTAAAAGATTTGCAAACGTGAGCGGGCCTTCCTCCAGGCCAAATTAAAGTTCATTTTGATGTCATGCAAGTCTGTTCAAACTAACAACACAGATATTTATTATGTATTTAGTGTGACACAGACATTAAAACAAGCTTTTTTTCCAAGTTTGGCCAAAATGATACACAGTGCACCTTTAAATGGCCACGTGGCAATGCATGTTTTACCTAGAACTTGCTTTTTTTTTGAGGAATTGCAGGTAAAGCCGGGCAAAGTCGTAATAAAAATTGAAGCGTGAGCTCATTCCTGTGACAATTTGCTTTTGTGAAAAAATGTTCAAATCGTGATTTCTTATTTCTCTATGTAATGCATCTGTCTGTTCTGTTCAAATACAGATTTCTTTCCCTACCTACTTCTCTTAGCATCAGAGTTGCCAAGTCCACTTCTTCATAGCGACTTTGGACTTATTTTTAATGTGTTTTTTGTTGTTGTTTTGTTTTTTTAAAGAGATAAATATTATCAATCAGCTTTGAATTTATAGAATACAAGTATACACTATTATGACTGAAACGCGTATTTTGAGCATATTGTCATGTCTCAAAGTTGTTACTAATGTTTGACAATGTTTTTGCAGAGAAACAATGTTCTAATTGTTTCATAATAGTTCTGTCTGAAAATTTGGCAACACTAGTCAGTCTTTGACAGCTGGATTTAGCCGCTGACAGTCAAGAAGGAACTTTCTGAAAAAGTAGATAATTTTAATTAGATAAATAGACAAGAATTGTGATGAAATCGAAATCCTGATCTGACTGACTCAAAGAAAATCATCATAATATGGCAAAAAATTAATATCAAACTTTTTGCTATATCGCCCAGCCCTAATCACTAGTAAAGACAAGTGACATATACAAGTTTACTCAATCATGCATGAATCGATCCAAATACAACTAGTGATGAGAGAACAAAGTTATTATGATGATATAAAAATCTCACCTGCTATATAAAGTGACGCATTTCGGCTGGTGGCTCTCCCTGCGCTGTTTGTGGCTACACAGGTGTACACGCCCTCATGGGTCAGGCCTCTCTTCCCCCCTGTCACGCTCAGAAGAAGATACTGCCCTCAGACAGGACAATGGGCTGGAGATGACTGTCCCCCAGCTCCGAGTCCACAGGCAGGCCGTCGTGGAGCCACTGGATGCTGGGCTTTGGGTTCCCGTCCGCCTGCAGGACAGTGTGGCCGGGCTGCCCACTCTCACCACTAAATCTGAGGGTGGTGCACTATGCGAGGGGGGCTCTCCTCTGCTCTCACTCTGAAGCCTGAAGAAGACACAAGAACAATTTAGTTATTAAAATGTGTAGAGCTGTAATTGTTCTGTGTTGTGTGCTTTTGTCTGTGTTTACAGTTGTGTGTTCATGTGCTTTGCTGCCCTTTGCAAATGAAAATTAGGACTTGTATAGGGGTGGTAAATTGGAATAACAAAACTCACAAACTAAATAAATGTTAAATAAAAAAAACTATCAAATTTTAGCTAATATTGTGAATGGCTACAAAAAAGCTGAAAAAAAAAAAAAAAGATCTACATATTATTGTTACAAACCGTGGTATACATTTGTAAAATATTTAAAGCTTTACTAAAAGGTTTAACACATTTCTGTTGGATTTACTTATTATTGCCTGATAATTGTTATCAAGATGTGTCAAAAAAACATAGACATATACATTTTGGCAATATCTTGCAGCCTTAGTCTGTTTTGAATATTGATCTTCTAAACAGTAGTGTCATGATTAGAGCAAGGCAATATGGCCTAATGTTTTATCACAAAAGAAAAACATTTGCAATAATTATATAATTGATGATGTAGCTTGAAATTAAGTGTTTTGTGCTATTTCAGTTGTTTCCACTCTTATTCATGTTTTAGTTTCTGCAAAGCCTCGACAGTCTGGGCTTACGCTGCTCATGTTCATGGTTTTAGAGTGATTGGACAAAACTGTGTTTTTGGGGGGAAAAATAAGCTTGTGAATTTTGATAGTTAAGGTCAATTTTGGCTATTTTCAAGGTTCATCCACAAAAAATACCCACTACCTACCTAGAGTGTAATTTCATGTCTTACATGTCAATATGAATGAAAAATATAGTTAAATAGCATATCATGGCACAATCTGGCAACATTGGGAATTAGTCACAATTTCTGTCAAACTTCCTTACAACTAAAAGGAAAACTGCAACTATATCACATATTCCTAATTTCAACTTTTCCGCATTAATATTGTGATATATAATAATGATACTAACATTTCAAACTTCATTCCAATACCAAGGAAAAAACTTGAAAACTCTAATTTAATACCATAAAGGACTTCTTGTTCAGTGGAGTCTGTGCAAGAGGACACTAATTAGAGGTTAAAAAAAATTGAACTCAGGGCTATAACAGTTTATACTTTGTTGCTGTTGTTGTAAACCAATTTGGGTGTACACGAAGTTGTCTTAACTCAAAGCCATAGTTGGCTACTTTGTCAGTGAGGAGGGGTCCGCTTAGATAATGACTTGTTGATCACAGGGCTAACCCACAGACAATGACAACTGTTCTCATATACAGTCATTCATTACATCTAATTGGCCCAACATGAAAGACACAGCTAAACAAAGACTTTAGCCAACCTAGAGTCAGACATTTTTATTAATCTGAAAGTCCACAATTGACCGAGGAGTTGTATTCATACTGTCCCAAAGTCAAGTGTTCAATGCATAGCAACAGAAAGGGGGGCAAACCCAAGGCACTCTTCATACAATAAAAGTTTTAAAAGCCTTTATTATTCTGGGCTAATTCAAGTTAAATATTATTCTTTAAAACATCTGTTGATCTGCTTGCCACACATAGCGGCTCATCCAGCATCCGAGGTAGAAAATGAAACATGGCAGCATCCTGCGTTTTGAGAAAGATAAACCTCCGACAGCTTCATTACTGATTGTAGGCCTGTCTGTGTTATTTTCTCTTCAGTTTGTCTCTACAGTTCACTCGCCTCTGTGACTCTGCTCCTGCGCTGCTTATGCGTGTCTGCCGTTATAAACCTGCTGTTACGTGCTGCAATGCTAATGTTGCTAACAGCTACACTAAAATAATGCAAACAAAGACAAAAATTCATTCTCTTTGCAATGTTTTACAAGCTGTAAATGTAACAACAATGTCCGAGTTGATGAACTGACATAAAGAGATCTGTGTTTTGGCTGTTTTACATCACCCCAAGGTCCGAGTTCCGACCTCCAAGTATATACTTTATATTTCAAGGGGGAAAACCTCAACATAGGCCTACTGTTCGAAAAAAAAAACAGTTTTGCTTTGTCTTTGAGCCTTACACATACTGCTGTTTTCATCTACTGTTTATTATCTTAACTTGGCACTACGCCTCAGCAGTCAAGGTTCATTTGAGCGGCAACAGAACACGATCCACAAACACTGAAACGGCCCTTTCCAACAAACAATGTCTATTTGCAGCAGTGGCAGAGGAATGCCTTTGTTTGGACTTCCCCGGGCCTCGGATGGTCAAACTCAAGGAAACCAAGAAGTCAGCCCAGCAGCTTCCTGTAGGAGGGGAAACCTGAAGCTCAGAGGACATGGGACCCAGCATCCGCATCGCAACAATAGAGCTCACTTCTGCTCAACTCAACCGTTACATTACTATCAAGGAAATGTGTTTGCTAAACCTATGTCTAATGTTGCATCTTGTTTTTGTTGCATGTTTCTGTGTTCTTGAACTGTTCATTGCAACGCAGGAACTTCTTCCACTGTGGGACAAAAAAAAACAAAAAAAAAAAAACAAACTTGTCTCAGTAGTTCCCAACAAGTATCCTTAAGATAGTTGTTGTCTGGAGTTGTCTTTCCGAGTAACACCAGAACTAAACTTAGACTTCCTTATCATATTTAAATATCATATGAGCTAAACATGGTTACATTAGATTAAATGACTAAATCAGTGCTTAAACTAAGCTGAATTGTTGATAAGTTAATTAAGGAGTCATTAAGTCATGATTTTACAGATTATAAAAATAAAAGATTCGTAATGAATCATAAATTATTCTAATTTAAGCAAATTAACTGAAATTTAGATTGCAGATGGCTTCATGTAGGCTTGAGATGCAACCTGCATCAACAGTGGTACACTTATCACAGCTATAGAGAAACACTGTCTTCTTATTTATATATATATATACCACCCCATGTTTCCCAATGTTCATTTTAAAAGTTCAGATTAAAAGGTAACTTCTATTCTAACAAAGGATTGTCAAAAAAAAGTATGATCTGCATGATATGTGCTCACATTTGAAGTCAAATAAGAACTATACTAAGTAAGCACAGACCTTATGATAAAAAAGAAATTCTTCTTAATTTGTGTTGAAAATTACAATCTAAATTTTAAGAATATTGTTATGCTGCATCTGTGGCAACTAACAATTAATTTATTACTAGGTCATGCACAGTAGCAGAGTGGTTAGAACTCTGGCATCCCAATAAGAAAATCATGGGTTTGACTACCGGATAGGACTAAATCAACATCTCACGATCTCTCTGGGAGGAGTTTGCATGTTCTTCCTGTGTTATCACGGATTTCTCTGGGTACTTTCCTCGCTTAAGGGCCAAAGTCACCAGAGTAGGCTCCAGTCACTTGTGACCCCTAATGGGACCAAACTATTGAAATTTAAGGAATGTTTCTAGGGTTGATTGTCTAAAGACATGTCCCATCAATCGATTAATCAACTAAAAAGCGAGTGCGGCAAAAGTTTAGAAGTTAATGATCTTATAATCTTTAGTCTTTGCAAATACAAATTTAGTTATATAAACGCTAAGTTCAAGCAAAAACAGCAATTTATACAAAAATAAAGTGAAAACACTGTTTTGTTTTGTTTTTCAAAAAGACAGATTTAGACAAAAGATTTGGTTCCAAATCTTCAGCTTATTTTTGTGGCTGTTTAATAAACCCTTATAATTTGGTTTGGGCGATTTTGACAAATAACAATATCTGTATCCTGATGTTTAGAAGACAATACATCAATCCAAAACATATGCAACTTTCCAACTTATTAGTCGAGATCTGTCAGAAAAATATAAAATGTCTGATAAGTTAGTCACAAAGATGTATTACTAGTATGTTTTGGTATTATACACAACACACTCAAAGTTAAATGTTTGCAGATCTGGAAAACATAATTCACATGATCTAACATTCGATATATTGCCCACACCTGCTTCTAATCTAAATAAAAATGTGTCGAGTCGACTGATGCACATTTTGGTCACCTAAAACTACATCGACCATTTAATGGATTAAACGACTAATTAGTTTTCTTCATGAAGGATTGTCAGCATTGCTTATAAACAGCACTCATTTTTTGTGTTGTTTGTAGAGCAGATTGTCGCTATCACTCCTCAACTAGAATTAAAACTAGAAACATATATTTTCCAGAAAATAGCAAGATGATATCATAAAATTTAGTTATTTTGCAAATATTTTCACCTTTATTACAAAAACACAATAAAATCATCCGACGTGCCAATTAGTTTGAAAGCGTATAAACTTCATCTGACCCTAAAAATCATCACATATTTTGGCCGTCTCCATGGGCAGAGGCTTTCAACAAAGACCCAGCTTCTTGAGAACTCCATTCATTCACTGGAGCAGGAAATACCTACATTACTGCAAACAATAGCCTATTTAACACATTGTCAAACTGTCTTTTCACATGTAAAATCAGTCAAAATACACAGCCACAACATCTATTGAGACACAATCAAAATGTTTCTCTCCTTTGATACATTCCATTTGTTTAGGAGACAATATGTTAATCACTGTATCCATTCGTATAGCTTTATTATTACAGAGACACAGTTAAGTAGTAAAGGAGAAATTACCACAGATTGATCAAGGCTAGAAAAGCAGGAATAAACCGACACTCAACAGGTCTAAAGAGGTACGTTCAAATGAGGACCCAATCTGGACAAAAATGTGTAAAACAAAAACTATTATTGGTCTAGGCAAAGGGAAATTTTTACTTTTTTATATATTTTTTTATCTTATTTTTTCTTGTATTTTTCATGTACTGTGGCACTGTTTTGTATTATGTGAAATTTAAATAAAGTTTGTTTAAAACGCAATACATTTATTCTACAGTAAAGAAACCAGCACAACTCTGTCACGTTACGTTACTGACGACAACACAGTTAAATAAGTAAAATTGTTCATGGAGAAAACGTACATAGGCCACGTTGCTATCAACAGGAACAATTACCAGCGATTTTTTTTCTCTCAAAAGTCTTCTGGTGTCACTAACTTACCTGAAAGAAGTCCCCACGCCAGCAGGAAAAATCCAAAAGACACATCGGTCATTTTTACGCAGTGGTAAGCAGCAAATAACTAGAACAGTTTAGCTAAAAACAATTGCGGATTTCCATGATGTTCTGTATCCATACACAGAGCTTTGTATTAAAGAAAAACGAGTCATTATCAAAGCTAAAACATGGCCTGAGAGAGAGAAAAGTCTTGAGTGAAGTGAGCAGAAGCAGGCTGGTTCATACTGACCCGCGTCAGGAGCAGGTCAGCAGCGTGGTCACCGTGGTCACAGCGCACAGGTGGCGCACGTACTGCTTCCTGTCAAACTACGTTTCAAAATAAAATTAGTTTATAAAAGGTAACAAACGAGAAGAACGTAGCGGAAGGGAAATAATATTTGAAAACTGAAGCGTGTAGTATTTTTCTTATTAACATACAGAAGAGGAGCATAAGAAACACAGTAAAATATGAATTGCTAGGATAACCACACTTCCAAACATTAAAGCCTGATGCTAAACAGCTTAATAATGGTGCACCAAATAAGCACATTTTCAGATGGAATTTATGAGTTAGCCTACTGGACAAAAGGTTTGAAGTGTAGCACTATAGATTTTGAGGTTGGTACAATCAACTGCAAAATCCCTTAGAAGTAGAAATCTAAATCATACTTTGAAAAATCTCAATTAAAATGATTTAGTAGGCCTATGTTTATGCAGAGGCATTGCCACCCAACAGGCAGAACAGCCAAGCAATTGAAAGCCCCTGATCACTTGGGGCAGTGTTAGTTGCCCACAACATGAAACTGTATGGTCATTTTCAAGACCAACAATTAAGAAAAGTAGTAATGTTAATGTTATTAGGCAACATGTTTGGCTCTGTGAGCATGAAGTTGCCATCCCTGCTCATCACTCAAACTTTAGTACTGATTCTCCCTTTCTCTCCTTGCAGTGACCTGCCTCTCCCACCTTCCACCTACAACTCAGATCATCGAAGAAAGTCCTTCTCCCCCTCACAGCTCTTTCACTCCACGCCTTTCTCTTGTAACTAGTATGCTGTCCCAGTCTGTCCATCGATAATGAGAGCAAACAACAAGAAGGTTATCTATAACAACTTCTGGCACAAACTAACATAAGAGTGTTCTAGGGGAGAAAGGTCTGAGGTCACTGACTTTCTGTTATGGTATCTTTACTTAGAAAGTTTGCTTTAGTTTGTGATGAGGAGCTTTGGACCTGAAGTGTGTAACCTGTACAAGATAGTAGTGCAATTTCAGTTTTGAATGTGATCATTTGTAGAATAATATTGGCACTAAAATATCCAAATTGCAGTGTATTAAGAACAATTGAAAGTTGGTGGATGTGCTACCAAATTTAGTTAGAGCAGTTAGGCTTTGAGATACAGGATCCCACATTGTAAAATGATATAGCAGAAAAAAAAGAGAGAAAAAGAACATCAGTTTGACAACGTTGGTCTATAAATCTGTTCTATCAGAAGTAGCTTGACTATGACAATAGTGCTGCGCTCATTCCCATGAAGGAGGAAGTCAAAGTTTCCTCTGCTCCTAGAGACAATGGGAGGAAATGAGGTAGCCTGCTGCATTAGTGCAATTAGTAAACCAGCTGGATTCCATGTCTAATAGTTCAGACTTTTACCATCCATAATAAGAACCTCAATCATTCTCCACCCAAAGAGCGCTAAAAGATGTCTGCTGCTGAGTTATGTAGCCTTCAGTGCCAAGCCAGGGCGACCCACAAATAAGTGAACTAGCGCCAGTTCATTCCCTCCAATGGCACACATAAATAAAGTATTGTTTATTGAACTGTGCTTTGTGCGTTTCCGAAAGACCCGGGGCTAAGTGATGGATGTTTTTATTGATCCAACAACTCGGTCTTGATGGCCCCAGCATCGGGCAGCATTCAAGTCTCGACAAAAGGTTTAGAAAGGATGAAGGATGAGTCCCGGGGCCAAACACAAGCGCTGGGAATGGCGCAGAGCGGAGAGGAGACCGGGGAAGGGATGTCTTTCAGGACGGAGACTGAAAGGTCAGGGGAAGTGTCGGAATGGGCAGAGGAGGGCGGGATGGAGGGAGGAGAGAAGAAAGAACGTGCCAGCTCCAGTGAGGAATGTGATAAAAAGTGACTTCAAGAGTAAATTTGGGTGCGTTTGGCAAGAAAAGGAATCAACAATCAGTGTCAGCGTGAATGGATGTGTGAGTGCTTTGAACTGCTCGTAATTCTAGTCATGTCTGGGTTTGTATCTGGAGAAAATCACTTTTTATTGAGTGAAATATTGTGTTTGAGCGTATTTTTTGTAGGGCTACTTAAAATTCAGTTTGTGTTCAAAACATATGCAGTCAGTGTATAAACTAGAGTTATCAAAAGGATCAAAAATCAGACAGTAATTGATATTAAAGCTTGAATCTAAACTAAGTCTGTAACTGAGAAAGTATCAGTACTAATGATGTGTTCCAGTTGGATATTTCCCAGTTGAAAAATACCAGTTGCCAGTTGGAAGGGTTACAACTGAATCAACTCGGATGTAAACAGTTTTTTAATGCTAAGCATAGGCTAAATAAGTTGTAACTACAGGGCTGGGCAGGATTGAAAAAAATAATATCTCGATTTTTTTTTTTTTTTTTGTGAATCTTGATAACCATATTTGGACGATACTTTGGCTATAAGCAGTTTTCAACAAGTTTTGAGTAGATTTTGACTGGCTTCAAATAAAAGTGCTGATGGAACAAGCCTAAACTATCTTGTTTTGCCTTAAACAAGAAAAATACACACTTAGTATCACTTGATATTAGCAAAACTGTATCAGTACTTAAAATAAGAGGTAAATGTAAAAGATAATAAAAAATATTTTTCAAATTATTATGAACATTACCCAATTTAACCACTTTTAAGTGTATTATTAAATAAATTCTATTATGATAAACTTGCCTTGTCCACTTTAAAGTCTACAACATCACTTTTTTCATTTTATTGTTGTTGTTTTTTTTTGTAGAATTTTGATTACTACACAACATTCTCGATAGTTTTTTTTTTTTTTTGCATATATTCAATATAACATTCACGACATTATCTCAAATTCGATAGTCTATATTACCAGCTCTACTTGTAACCAATGTTTACATTGTTTTTGTGGCAGTTAAGCCTCTGAGATTAAATATTTTTGCGTTGATTGTTCACAAATGGTGTTTACCAGTATTTTCCAATGCATTTTTAAAAGTGGGAGGTGAGAAATGTTGACTGGAGTGCACCATTAAGACAATCACAATATCACAACTACATCAGCTGTCGTGGCTTCTTTTTAAACTGATACCCTTTAGCGTAGCATAAAAACACTAGAGCTTTTCGATGTAACGAAAAGCTTTAGTGCTGTCCAGATGACAACTTTGAAGCCTTCTACTATGGATCACTCTTGAACAAATGAGAGATTACACAGAATTTAAACACAAACAAGTGTGTTTTTGGTAAAGTATTCACCTGATTTGTAAAGTTTTTCTGTTCTGAAAGACATTCATTTTTTTTTTTTTTTTTTTCAAGTTGTGCAAATTGTGACAAACCAAGGTTAAATATTACTCTCACTCAACTCCTTGCATTCAACATGCATTACTTGCATTACAAAGTCTTAACCATTATCATTCTTGAACTCTATGCATCAGGATTCTTCATTTTTAAATACTATCCAGTAAATCTGGAGACTTAAAACTTGAGCCTGAATCCAAACTGACAAATCGTAGTATTATTACAGTAATAAAACTATCCAGATACTGAAATGAGACTGAAGACAAAGCTTGGAATTACTTCCTGCAGTTAAATAGATAATACAATATTTATTTATTTTTTTATTTTACAGTGTTGCTACTGTTAAAGAGAAGGTACAAAGTTTCACTATGTTTTTTTGTTAATGTTACTTCTACATACTTTACCAGACCTTTTAATAATATGACAAAGAATACAGATGATACTTACACTTTATACCTACACGTATTATTTTAACTTTCCATCGTGCTACTTCAAAACAGTTGAAATCATCCTGTTACACAGTGCACCTTTGGAAATAGCTGTACTTTCTACTAATTACATTTTAAAAACAGGTTAGTTACTTTTTAAGTCCACAAACTTTATGCTCTAACAAGTCTAGCAATTACCTAATTATGACATGATAAAAGTCATTCTACACACCAACTTTGTGATTAAAAGTGCAACTTTGAGGAGGTAAAATGTCAGCTGGGTAGAAATACAAAGTTAAAACCATACTTTAGGACACTTATTACCGGAAAAACTTTATACTTATCATCGTCCACAATGGTCTTGTCACTCACTGACAGTTGGACGTGTCTCCACCATCTTTACTCAGACAAAGTTATAAATGAAAATGTAGATGAAGCTCACCTTTCTTCCTGTGCACTTTGCCTCTGTACATCTCCTTCTCTCCTGCGCCGTGACCGACATGCTCCTTCACTCTGTTCCTCCCATGGTGCATCTTGGAGCTCCAATCCAGCCCTCTTTCCCCTGGTCCTCTGCTTTGCACCACCGCAATCTCCATCATCCATGTGCAAACCGAAAACACCCACCACTTCTCAATCCACATCTTCACTCCACCAAGTCCTGGATGCAAAGTGTCTAGTTTTTATCCTTGTCTATACTCCAAAAATGTCTACACAGCTCCAAAACGTGCTGAAAAATCATCTCGTTTCGTGGTTCTTCTGCTGCCCTGCTCACTAATTTGAAGGCTTACAAACTCGAAGCTTCTCCCAGGATGAGTTTGCTGGAAACAATGATCCCCAAAAAACAAGTTGTGGACCACATGCTGTGCGACCAGTGAGGGAGAGGGGTCCAGGGGGTGCTGTCTTGTCCAACAACATCTGTGCCATTCATTCTGCGTTGGTCCAGGGGGCATTCAAAACAAGGCTGCAGTCTGGAGGAGGGAGGAGAGAGCAGCTTTTGGGAATAAAAGGGGAGGTTACTCGCCGAGGCCTGCTTTCTCAAGTCAGATCGCTTTCATTAATCAAGTGTCGGTGAGCGAGTGATGGAATTTTGTTTTGGTTTTAGATGTTTACAAGTGGTTGAATTGGGTAATGTGTACACAAAGTGAAAAAAAACTGAAATACTGAAATATGTGAATAGGCTGCAACTGAGAGATGAATCGGATTATTAAAAGTCAGAGGAGCCAAAAGATAGAGCTAGAATAATATTTACAGATAAAATGGAATATTGATAAGAATCAGTCAGTTAAATTTTTCTCGCAGTATTTTATAGTATATGTCTATAG
The DNA here is from genome assembly GCA_038363315.1 of Mugilogobius chulae. NCBI lineage: Eukaryota > Metazoa > Chordata > Actinopteri > Gobiiformes > Gobiidae > Mugilogobius > Mugilogobius chulae. Next base: position 16,155,164 of record CM076399.1, on the reverse strand, counting down.
GTTATGAATATGATTATCAAACATGATTATGTTTAGTCAAACAAAAGTTGACTAGTCAACTGAATTGATAACTGATTAGTAATTGCTGATGACTACTTGGTACAAAAATATAGATTTTTAAATTTTCTTCTTCAGCTATGTCATGACTTGTTACCATTATATAAAAAACAAACAGATAAACTGCAATAGACATTTTCTATTCTGTTTTTATGGTAACCTTAAAATGTAGGCTTTTTTTTTTTTACCTAAATTTTTATTTGGTGTAGGTCAGTGGTTCCTTAAGTGGGGGTCGCAAGATGATTTCAAAATGTATTTTACAGTTATTACATTTATTTAATCATTGTTTTATGCTGAAAACAGTATGTTTGAGTGAATTGAGGTTGTATGAAGCCACAAACTATCAATATAAACACAAGTAAACCCAGCTGAAATGGTTTTGTGACTTAAAAAGATTACAAAAGCATATATTTTTCGCTGTGGGGGTCGCGAGTTGGTAGCACGGTTATTTTGGGGGTCCTGTTGTTTTTATATGGACCTCTTTGAAAATCATATAGTTCATCTATCTCAAGGGGCTTATTTATAACAAATAAATCTAAAACAAACACAGATCCTCAGCTTAAAGTATTGCAGCTTAACCTTGGAAAACCTAATAGATAGTAGTACATTTTATAAAGTGAGAAGACAAACTCTATAACAAAAAGGGCAAATAAATAAACAAAAAATCTTGAAAAAAACAATGTTGTACATTGAGAATTATTACTGAAGAATCTAAATAGTAAAATTATCTAGTAATCAAACGCCAGAATGAAAACTAACTAACTAAAAAACAGCGAAATGCGGAAAAAGAGCAGAGGAGAAAGTACACACCCCTGTGGAAAACCCTGTGACTGAAACATGCTTGCCCAGCCACTTGCACTGGCTCCAGTCCGCAATAAAACATAGTGATCTATCAGAGAGCAAAGTCCACAAACAGGACAACCTAATATGTCTGCTATAAAACTGTTGTTTTTTTTTTAAAACAGATTAAAAATCATTTTATTGCAAACCTATCAAATTACATGTTTCTTTTAGTTTGTTTTTGTTGCCTTGTCTACATACATCTGTGCAATTTTGAAAGAAGAATTTTCAACTTGAAATATAAATATTATAGATTTACTGTATATAATTATATAGATATATATAATTATTCAATCTTGGCGATGAGTTCCCATGCGCAAACACAAATAATCTACATCTTTAACAACACACAATTCTTTTGACAGTCAACAGCTTTAAAAACAAGAAAAGCCCATACAAAGCCCCTTTTCTCTTTCACTTTCACCCTTTAATGTGACAGTCAGCCCTCCCCTTCTGCTTCCTCTGCCTCCCACCGCTCAAGCAGCCAGGCAAATTTGTAACTGCTTGTCTGCACAGTATGAAGTCCCATGCATCATCTTGGCCGGCTGTGAAGTTGCCGGCAAAAGTGGTAAGTCAACCCTGACCAAATGTCCTGCTCAAGTCTCAGACAGGAAGGGTTGGACTGGAAGAGGTGGGCCGCACAGATTATATGTGGAGATTAGAGCGAAACAACAACTCCACGATAAACAAAAGTAATGGAGTTCAATGGACATTTTGGCTGTGTGAAAATGCCCATTGAACTATTGGACTTGATTGCAAAATTTAAATTATGTTTGATGTTTGATGATCTAGATCACTTTTGCAGCTTGTTAATTAGAATTAAAATGAAAAAATATGTATTACATATAGAGGGAATTTTTGTTTATCAACACGAGCGATGCACGCACACCCACCCTGCAGAAAGAGCCGCTTCATAGACACAACAGTGGAAACAAGTCAAAAAAGGACTATTGTCAGTTAATTACAAAAGTTTATCTCTGTGGGAAAACAAAAGTTATGCTGCTAAATCAATATTTGTGCAGGAAATTCAACTCTACGACTCTTAAATGTCACATTCAGGTGAGTGAAAAAACTGCGAGAAAAACACTCTCTATTTTTAGGATACATGTACGTCTGTCAGACCGGTTCAGACTTGATCAAAACAGCTGCCCTCGTTCCGTTCTGTTGCATTGTTTTATTTAAAAAACTTTTCTCAGCTAACCAGATGGAGAGCAGCTCTTTCTGCATTGAGCATGCGCAGTAGGGCGGAAATCGACCGAAAATCCTTCTATGGAGCTCAAAAGTGGAAGATCGCCCTGGTTCCGGAAGTAAATTCTCCACTGTGTCATAGGCTTTTCAAAAAAAATCTAATATTAAGAGTTTAAAGGCATATCGCAGGCTAGCCAGCTCTGTGAAACTCAGATTCACAGCGCAGTTGTTAACAGTACTCTAAAAGCACATCAATAATTTCAAATTTGGCAAACTGTCTTAATAAATTTGTAGTTTATAAAGCTGCAGAAACGAGTTTTAAACAAAAATGCAGGTCTGATTCACCAAAGAGCTGATTAGCCCAAAGACGTTTTAAAACTTTTAATAGGCTATATATACACCCAGAGGAAACTACATGGTATAATTTTTTTACTGAAATTGAGGTGGAACTCTATAATTGGACTACACACTTACAAGTAGTTCTAAACATTGAATAAAGTAAAACTAACCCCTTAAACTCCTACCACAAAAACATTTCAAACTAAACTTTACTTTGGAAAAGCATGAGAAAAGGATGAAAGGAGGGGCTGAAGGTGGAGAACAACAGTGTGATTGGATTGACAGAAGGTGCTTGTCATTAGCACACATCACACAGCGGAGACTATTTTGACCTAAATCTTGGTCATTTGCTCAGTTTGCACTAAAATTGACCAAAAATGAGAACATTAGGCAATGCTATTGAAAGACCTTATATACACATTTTAACAGCCAAATGTGTTTTTTGTTTAGCTTCACTCCAAACCAAATGGACAGAAACTGACAATCTACTTTGCAAATTTTGTCCTCAGCAAAGACTGACCGTATCAGTACATCCTCTTATCTTGCTTCCTAGAATGAGCTATTTCAGTGATTTGTTTTCCACAATAGTACGTACGGCACACCTAAATGAAGACTTTTGGTGCCATTGAATCCTATCATCTGTTTGCTGTCAGTCGTAACATGGTGTGAAATAGCCCTGTTTGGTGCTATTGATCAGTGTGGTTTTGTATGGAGCTAACATGGTGTGACTGTGACCTAGCACACTGACAGTATAGTTAGCATGATTTGCACCTGCTGTTTCTATTGAACTCAACCCTCTTGATGGGTTTATAAAAAAGCAGGTGATGGAATTAGACCAGGTTACATTGGGACAATCTCTAATTTGTTCATTACATGTCAGATCAGGGTCGGAGGTATGTTTCTTCGTTGTTTTTTTAGCAATAAAACACTTCTAACTGTACATGTAATAAAGATACTTTTAATTCCATTGTGTGGGGTATTCCAAGCAAAACAATAACAGTATTTTTGCTTTTTAATGCCTGATCACATCAGATCTTGGGACCTTAGGTAGGCGTAAACAGCTTGAACACCACAGTAGCTCTAGAGCAAACTGTTACCCACATTTGTAAATGGCTATTTATATTGTGCTTTTCCACTTTTCCAAATGGAATAGATTGATAACTTTGCTTCTGGCTGCCCAAAGCCAGTTGAGGTTTAAGCTACCATCATGTGAATTAATAACATTGAGTGAAATGATAATTACTGCATACATTACTGCTTAGGCAAATTGCATTTATTTTATTTTAAATTCAAATTATATAAATCTTAAATTAGTTTTTCACATTGGTCATCTTTTGTGAATTAAATCAAACAGTAAATATTTTGACATTACATGTAGCCCTAAATAGTTCTCCATATATGTTTAACATGTTTAGCTCATTATTTCACATTTTGTTCACTGCAAGCAATACAGAAGTCCTATTTTTATACTACTCAAGCCTCAAATAAATCAATCAAACAAACATAAAATTTGAGTAAGTTATTGAGTGTCTATACGTTCATTTAAGTTTATTTTGCATAATAGATCTCCTTTAAGCTTCACAGCAATGTCAAAAATGTTAATATGCAGCTCAAAATGTTAAGTGTCAAATTCATACTGAAGACATTTGATATGCTAAAAGACGTCTGATTGTGCAAATCAGAATGAAAACAATAGAATATTCTGACCACCCATGTTCAACTATTGAGAAACCTAATCATCCCTGCTGCACCATCGGACCAGGACCCCTGTCGAGCAGATCTGCGGCCCACAATGGGGAGTCATGTCCGGGCAGCGAAAGGCCGGTGCGCTGGGTGACCTTTAGACTGCTCCTTCAGACCCACCTCTCTGGGTTTATTCCACCCCCTCTAAAATGCCGAGGTAAAAAGGCCAAGACCGTGCTGCGATTACGGGGGTGAAGATCTGGCTCTTTCCCACTGATGGCATCCCCAGATCTGGAGACAAAAGCACATAATGAAGCACAACCAGGAAGTGTAGTGAAAAAGGAACTCTTGGCGGTGAATTGACATGCTTGGTTACCACGGAAATGAGGCATGGTTTATTATCATGTACCGTCTCCAAGGGGAAAACATCTTGTTGTTTGGGCAATGTAAAGGCACTTTTATTAGGATGACCAACTGTCCCTCTTGTTTTGGTTTACGGCTATTTAGACCCCATTCCCTGATTCCATTTATGCGGTTAATGTCCCACTTTTTCTCTATTTTATGAAAAGGATAAAAAGTTAGATTTAATGAATGTATTTTAGTAAGCAAATCAACACTGTGCTGGCCATGTATTGCTGTTTCAAACTCTTTCCATTTGATCAACTGATTCAATTCAATCTCCAGTTTAAATAGGCCTATCTCAAGTCTGACCCAACGCAAATTCTTAATTTACTTCAGGAAATGGAAATCTCATACAAAATGCATAGAGCTTGGAATTGTCACGTCACACATAAATAGAATTTTATGTTAAACTAATATAGATTTAAAGATGCAGGTTAAGAATGATTGAGTTATGACTTGCCGTGGTTTTTTTTCATGATTTTAAGAATTTATTGAGAACTGCAACTTTCTTACTCTTTTTAGACATTTCCTGGTGAGTGTATTTTGAGCACATCTGTTTAAATCAAGTCACCACTAGAACTTAAACTGAAGGCTTGAAGTGACATTATATCCGAAAAGTAAACCGATTGTTCTGTTGATGTTAGCGATGCTAGCATCACATTAGCATCTAGCTAGCATTTAGCTCGCAGCTATCGTTAGCTTTGTTGGATATATTTACAAATTGGGGCCACTATATTCTTCTCCATGTCTTTGTATCTATAGTTGGCACAATGTATTTACCTAACTCCACATTTGCTGTTGTAGTTGTTGAGCAGTGAGTGATAAAGCTGTTGTTCTGATTCACTCTCAATGTTAGGTTATCTATCTATCTATCTATCTATCTATCTATCTATCTATCTATCTATCTATCTATCTATTAGCACGCTTACATTATTTTTTAACGTCGTGGTATTACAAAAAGTCAAAACTAAATTACCACAAATATTGGTTGAAGCCATGTGGCGACATTTTCTTTAACTTAACGAGTAAATCTTAACCTACCTCAAGCCCCAACCCTAAACTTGCCCATTTTTGTAACTTGAGGTTATTTTAGATTTAGGCATTTCATAACATATTGACATAAAAAACGTCAATCATGCTTATCGTACGTTTTTAACTTTTCATTGTGTATCTGTTTTCTCCGGAGACTGCAGTTGTATTTTATAATGTAAAAACAGACTGTTTTGAACACAAGTTCCAAACAGCTTTTACTATTTTTAAGAAGATAAGTAAACATTTATTATTAGTGCACATGCATCACTGATATCACAAAAAAATACTGTATATTCATCAGATTTTATTCAAAGTAACTATATTCTAAATACCTCCAAATAAGTATTACTGCAGCTAAATACAGTTTATTTGGTGCAAGTATTTAGTTACTTCTCAACACTGCTCATTATATCAATTTGCAAAGTGTGAGAAATTTAACCCAATTGTATAATACCTGCATTATTACAACCCGTAAGAAAACATTTATATTGACATAGCCGATTGAAACCAGAATTTGGCTACTTCAATGAACACTCTTCAAATTTGTATTGACCAAACTTTGTGAAAGGACTGCAAACATTGGTCGTGGTTGATTTAACCCAAACTGAATCGCATTCTTTTGGGATAAGTGCACCGACTTTGGACTGAAATCTCCTGAATGCTTATTTTTGGGCCTTGTAAGAGCCATGGGTGGGTCCGCTATCCATATCACAAACAAGCGCCCGAGGATGTGAACGCCAGGCCACCAGTTCTGCTTGACTGCCTCTCAATGCCCCATCTACCAGCCAGAAGCACTCCCCACCCTTGTATTTTTCATTTTAGGGGCTTGGATTTGCAAAAAAAACTAGGCACCCTAAGTTTTAAAATCACACCTCTTTGCCCTCGCCTTGCTTCGTCTTTCTACCACAACCCGCCCCCCTGAGTTCTTTATATGTCCAGCTGGCTCCCGCACAAAGAACCGACTCTCCGGGCTCCCAATGATCTTGCGAGACCCCCACATGCTTTGTTCTGCTCTTTTTCCCACTCCCAGGAGACAGGGTTCAGTAGCAGAAAGGAAAATGAGGATGGAATGGAGTGATGGAGTTTGTTAAAAAGGTAAAAAGAGAAAAAACGGTGTGAGAAAGTGGTTAGGGAACGCTGTCAGATCTCCCAGACTTGAAGACGAGTGTTGAAGAATTGGGATGACCTTGGCGGAGTGCAGTAAAAAGCAAGACGATTTTGAGAGTTTTGGAGATGGGCAGAAATTGGACTTACTACAAAGAAATAAAGTTATGGTTTTACTCTTTTACCAAACTTCAAACTTTTTAGTTTTAAAGAATGGTTTGTCCACTAATCCTATAAAGAATCTAAAGGATGTATTAACCTTTTTTATATTATATTTTTTGCTTATTTCACTCAGAACAAACAATAAACAAAAAAACAAAACAAAAACTCACATGATGCTAATGATGATCTTCAAAAATGCCATCCAGATGACAAATTTTAGGCTTGTTTATTATTTAAGATAAGCAACACAGTCTCAGAAGAAAATGTAGATATACAACAAAATGTCAAAAACATACAATGAGCATGCTGTTTTTAAGTAAATATGTCCAAAAATAACCATGAATTTTGGTTGATTTGGGTTTAACGAGTAAGTTTAGGCTTCAAAGAACCCGGACTGGGGCTTAAGGTAGGTTAAAACTACATTTTTTTGTATCATTTTGATGTAAAAAAAGGCTTGAAAACGTGCTTATTGTAAGTTTTTGACATTTCGTTGTATATCTACGTTTCCTCCAGAGACTGGGCTGAGATACACAAAGGTCAGTTGTGGATACATTTCAAGTATGGCAGCCTTATCTTGACAAAGGTATAGGCCTTTCTCAGGCTCTTCTTTGAACTATTCATTTCTGAATAGCATCAAGTCAAGAGCAGAAGAGAATCAGACTTTCATGTGACAGCTTTACATTTTCTTACCACTGCCAACGATATTTTCAACAATTTAACTTGATATTTGTTTAATGATTAATTAAGTTTAGTGACATCGCTAATTAAACTAGTGATATTTTTCTGACTTGAGATACAGCATCACAATAATCAAACCAGAAATCTCTAACCTTAACACAAAGCGGACAAGTTACAGCCAGATAATCATTTGCAGCATGTTAAAACCTTCACATACCACAGAAGTACTTCACCAGGGAAAACCCAAGTGTTCATAAAATGTACTGTGTGTGCCTCATAGCTAATGCTAACCTATATTTAACATCATCATTAATGTTAAAATACCTCTGCAAACTCTTTTACAGCAACAATAGGACTGGATTTAATTGTATTTGTGTCAAAATGTTAACTTTATATTAGGTTATAGGGTAATTAATTTGTTAGCATTTAGCATTGCGCCAAAAATTCACACTGTTTGAAACATGTAGGCTTTCCCTGGTGAAATATTTACCTCATATGTGAAGGTCTGAACTCGATGCAGTGATTATCCAGTCAAAATACGCTCTCTGCTTTGTCATTTTAATTCATCTTAACACATCTCAGCAAATTCTCCCCAAAGAATGAATCGAACAAGATGGAAATATTCACAGGTATTGCACAAACCGGAACTAGCCTAGCGGTAGCGAAGAACAGGGTTAAGTCATCAGGTTTGTAGGAACAGCCAGTGATAGAAAGTCTTGCATCTATCAACTAAGATTATATTCCAAAAGTATTTGATTGAACAAATCCCAAAACCTAGGTTTGTCCCATCTCAGTACAAACAAAGCAACTTTAGCACAATATGGTTACAAATCAGGTAATGACAGGACCAAGGCCGTCATGTTTCTGCCATGTAGTTAACTTTGTCGTGTCACTTTGAACTCCAAATTCACAACTCTAAATAAGCTGCACAATATCTTTGAGAGAACTAGCAGAAAGTCCAATTATTGTGAACAAGCCAGAGTAGCCAAAGCTCTATAGCGTTCACAATTCCTGCTTCACACCTTTCTAGCGACACTTCCAGCCAGGTTCAGATCCTGTTTTGCGGTAATCACGCGGTCAATTACAGCCAACAAATCCCCTCAGGTTTCAGGGACTCTCCGGACACGCCCCTCCTGCAGAACCCTCCCGTTGTCCCCAGCTTGTGTGAAATCATGCGGCGGATTGTTGTGGCCAAGAGGGGACAGCAGTATGGAGATGTGGGCCGGAACTAATAGGATTGGTTTTGATTCATTAGATACTCTTTCATCGTCCTGGTTGGAATTCCACTCCACGTCTCCTCAGGCTTCACACTTCCAAAATAAGAGGTGGGACGTGGGAGGAGGTGGGTGAGGGGTTGGAACTGAGAGTGGGTCCAAGATTATGACTTCATATGGAGTCGTCAGAGATGCGGAAATATAATGTGATCAGTGGAATTTACATATTTTCTCTTATTTCTTAAAAGGGAATATAATAATATTACCAATAATGCATTAACTATAACCGTGTAACCAATCACCAGGAGTAAAGTTTTAAACTTTTTCAAACTCAAGTCATAATGGAAGCAGTAAGTTACGTTACTGTGCTGATGTCATAAGACCAGATTGTGGAAAAGTGATAGATTTTCGTATTAATAGCATTAGACAATGAAACTGTACTTTGCCATGAAATATCTAAAAACTAGTATCGAAAAGGTAATTTTAGAAATGTTCAGTCTGGTGATTTGTAATAGTGACTAGAATATTTACCTCTTAATACATAATACAATGGTAATAGTTGATAAAAGCATTGAGCAAATAAGAAATCTAACTCTAAACTCCATCCCATGACATTTAAACAAAAAGATCAACAAGACCATTTTGACTATGTTTTGGTTTATTGACTAACAGAAGGATTTTCAGTCGACGTCACTTTCCGCCCTACTGCTTTATGGTCTCTGTCTGTTTACATGGGGAAACTTTTTTGAATAAAACAATGAAACGGGATGCTGTTTGAGTATGAACCGGTGTGACAGACATCTGTCTCCTGAAGCTTAAGAAAGTGTTTATCTCGCCGTTTTTTCACTCACCTGAATGTAACTTTTAAGTCATAAGGTAATTTTATTCACAAATGTTGATTTAGCAACATAACTTTTGTTTTCACAGTGATAAACTTTTGTAGTTAGCTGACAACGGTGCTTTTTCGACTTGTTTCCACTGTTTGTGTCTATGAGCGGCGGCTCTCTCTGCAGGTCGAGTGGACGCGCATCGCCTGTGTTGATAAACAAAAACTGCCTCTATAAGCAATCAAATAAGTGTTAACTGTCCTAAACATAGGTTCCAAAACGTGCCATAAGTATGTCAGTATGACTTACATTTCAGCTGCTTCACACTCGACTGGTTTGAAGAAGCTATCAAGAGATGCAGAGATGAAATCCCCTGGTCCGCAAACTGGACACCTTTCGGACCCTGACTGCAAGGGCTCTTTTGTGCATATGTTCTGCAACTCTTGAAGATGTGGAACACAAGTTCTAGTTTCTTTAAGCAGAAGCATATGCCACTTTTCACCAAATACATTACACTGTAGCTTTCATTATATTTCAATTTTTATATTATATGTAAATTTCTTATGACATTTATAACATTTTTTTAAGGAATGTTCTGTTTTTACATTACAATAGAATGAGAAAAGCAAATTAACAAAATTAACATTTATTTATTTTGCTAACTTTTTGTACAAAATATTAATACATTAACTAAAAAAATACATTCTTCTATATACAAACACACTACAAACACTAGATTTCATGGTATTTAGCTGTCCGAGTATTTCCCATCTTCTCTCTCTCTCTCTAGTGTGTTCTGAGCTCCTTGGCGTAGACAGGCTCCAGGAGGTGGAAGGGGACGAGCATGAAGAGCCCACACACAAACACGGCAGCGGCCACGGCCAGCAGCACGAAGCGCCCGATGAACAAAGTGTCCACTATCTGCAGAGAGAAGCACAGATCAGAGCCAAGTAGTGCACCGGTCCACAACACGCCTGACTCATGGGAAAAGTAGTGCGCTTAGATACACTCATTTGTCTCACTCACAGCTTATTAAGTGCACCCCGAGATGTAATGTGACACATCCAGGGCACAAGTGACATTTGGAGGGAAATGGAGGTATATTTACAAAAATATTCATAATGTTTTAGAGTTCAAGGCTTATATTTAACATTATAGAAGTCAAAAGTTAGGCCACTGTGGGTTAGAAAAAATAAAGGAACACCCAGACCACTAAGTTATCACTGCAAACAGTGATATCCAATGACATGTAAAAAATTTACGACAAGTACATATTCCCGCCTTGTTTTTTTTTACGTCAATATGCAACGAAAAGCAAAATTGTATACCCACAAGTTTTGACTGAAACTACGTGACGACATCTTCTTTGGGTTTAACGAATACATCTTAACGTACTCCAAGCCCCAGTCCTAAATTTACCCATTTTAGTAACTTGAAGCCCAAACTTACTCATTAAACCGAAAGAAAATGTTGCCACATGGCTTCAACCAAATTTTGTGGTTATTTTACGTTTTGGCTTTTGTAATTTGACGTGAAAATGTGTTTATTGTACGTTTTTGACATTACACTGTATCTACGCTTTCTTCGGAGACTGGTTCATTGCCCAACGTGACCAGTTATTTAAAACACCACCTCCGAGCCTCAGCCTCAAATTTTTGTTGAGTCCGGCACAAGGCCATAAGAGCTCCAGCAAACTATTTTTGTAGATCTAATGGGCTAAAATCAAAATGTAATCCCATAACCATAAAGGCAGCAATGTGCCAAGAGACATTCAGCCGACCGGAAACCAGAAGAAGAACTATGAGAAAGTATAACAAAACAAAGTGAAGTGTTTTTTAAGGTATAAAGAGTAAAGTATTGTATAACTTTCTGGGTGGAAGGTCTGTCACTTACTTGTCTCAGTTGCTTGGAAGTGAGATAAAATGTTAAACTAGGTTGTACACATTTTTTTTTCTTACTATGCATGGGCTTATCTTTTCACAGATAAGACCTGGTAATGCAGTAACATCTCCATGGAGACGAGCAGAGGGCGGACCCTAGAAGCGGAAAAGTTACACAGTGCACCTTTAAATTATTTTATATGATCCCTTATTTACTCACAATTGCATTGTGATTGATTAATGTGTGTTTTAGCAATAACACACTGTCCTGTATTTGATACTTTAAGCCGATATGACAGATATTCCGTTATGACTTACTTTGGTTGGATTGTGACAGTGGTTAATCATAGTTTTACAGCAGCAAAGATGCAATTACAGGACAATTGAAGTTCTACAAAGAATCCCTCCACTGGTGTCATCAAAAATGGTCATTACATCAATAAAAAAAGAGAATTTTTTACCCAACTGACACAGTTTCCTGGCAGTTTACGTGTTACAGAGTAACTAAAATGTGGTTGATCTGGCTTTTTGTCCTTATTTACAATATGGCTGTTTGGCAAAAGTGTGGAATTGAGTTGTAAATTGCACCAAAATAGTCTAATTGGGTTAAAACAAGCAAAATGTCCAAATCTATCAACAGCTTTTGTAAAACGTGAAGAATAGTGCAGCAGTACAATATAATAAATACATATTGATCATGGTATTGGTTAATGATGAAGGCTAAAAACAAAATAAAAACATTTTTCTGGTGTCTGGCCATGTGCATCTGTAAATTAACCAAACGTAGGCTATTCTCTTTTGATTCCTTCACTATTTCAGGTTAACAACCTAGACTTTATGACTTTCGCTGTTGATTCATCTCTGGATCAGTTTCGTACATAAACCAAGAAATATCTGCACAGTATTTTTTCAGTATTTGCCATAACAACCACAAGATGGCAGTAGAGTGCTTCCACGCAGAGGCAGAGCTGATGGCAGCCACAAATGAAATGCAGCTCCTCTTCTTCTTTACATATTTTGTATTCAGGCTATGTGCTGGTGATTTACCTTAACTCATGCTTAATCAAGTTTCTTGTCTCCATAGATCTATCCTTGGGGACTTGTTTCTATTCAGATAAATGAACAATACAAACAAAAGCAACAACATCTCAATAAAGTGGCAAACTATAGACAATATTAAAGTAGATTTTCATTCATTTTACAAACATATAATTATAAACCTATCCCTATTTTGCCTAAATTTAGTTTTGTTTTCTTCTCCTTTGTCATCTACCACAGTACACAAGGTCTACCACACGGGTCGTTATTGATTTATACAGGACAGGCACCTCACGTTCTGGGAAAAAAATATTGTCTAACTTTGCGCCAGTGCTGCCTGCTCTAGATGTTTGTTTTTCTCAAACTTGTGCTGAGAAGAAACGCTGGATTGTGTGGAGTTTGTTATTGTCAGATGATGTTGTTCTTTATGGAGTCAGAGGGGACGCCAACACCACCACCACCACCACCACCACCAGCAGCACGACATCTCAGGTTCATTAGCAGCTCTGACACGACTGCATGGGACTGTGCACGAAGATACAACAAGTTTACTAATCACAGTGGAAGGTTTACAAGATAAAAAAGGAGTTTGAACTGAATAGATGTGTAGTCTTTTCTAGAATCAGCAAAGACAATTCAAAATGATAATTTGGATTTGAGCAGTTGAGCTACAATGTTTTTATTCAGGTGTACACAAAAGTTCTTAAACGCTGCTATAATTTGACCTTTGATTCATAACTGCAAACATGTCTGCCTCACGTGCTTCAGATGTTGCATGTGACTCAGGTAGTGTTGCTTTACAAACCGGCCAAAATTATGAGGAACGTAACTAGATACTGGTCATTCTAAACATCTTTTATGTAGGTCTTAAGAAATTCTCTTTTGTCCAGCTAACCCAACAAAATCTACTGCTGTGTATAGTTACCAAAGAAAACTATAGGCAGACTTTATATCCTGATAACCTTTTGTGCAACCTTTGTTTTCACTAATAATTAGAATAAATCTGAATTCAAATATACAATTCCTCAGCTTCACAATAAGTCCAGTCATTAATATGGTCGATTCATTTTCTTCCACCAGTAATTATTTAGAATAGATTTGGAAAACACATTACGTTCATTTGTGTGTTCTAAATGAATGTTATTTTTAAGATTTTGAATTCGAATTATGGGACCAAGACACTTTAGCAAGTCTGAAGTCTTTGGCATCAAGTGCAAGTCCAAAGTCAAAGGAGACAAGTCCAAGTCAAGGCCCAAGTCCAACTCAAGTCCAATGCTTCTGAGTTTGATTTTTCAATTACAAAATGTTTAGATGGTATAAGGTTTCTCGTTTTCCTGCTGTTTTTTTGTTTAAAGTTGGGATAACAAATGTTTCAGTTGTTAATTGACACAAGCTCTACAAGAGTATATTACTTGACGAAAACAAAAGTTATGCTGCCAAATCAACATTCGACCCTATGACCATACACGATTCAGGTGGGTGAAAAAAACGGCGAGAAAAACACAGTTCAAGCTTCAGAAGCAGATGTTTGTCAGACCGGTTCATACCTGATCCAAACAGCAGCTCTCGCCACGTTTTGTTGTTTTAATCAAAGACGGAAGGTGACGTTGATTAAGAGAGGAAGTTTCAGATTTATAACCTAAATTGAGTTTCGAGTGTAAGATCAGCCAACCCACCTTTAATTTAATTTTATTTTTGAGTTTTTCTTGGTGTAATGACAGGGATGCTCTGGGACAATTATCTGTTTGTCTGTTTGCTGTTGGACAATCTATTTCTGTATTTCTGAATTATTACTGTATCTGTTAATGATGCTTTTGTCGGTATTGACCAATGTCTGTTATTGTTTGATTTTTTTACAACTCTGTTTGCTAAATCAACAATTTTTTGAATCGTCTGATTAACTGTTGTTGTGATTTTGGGGGTACAAAAATAATAGAATTGAACTGAAAATCAATTTCTGGTAGGGCTGGCCATTAATTGAAAAATCGAGAGATCGAATCAAACCGAATTGTCAATTATTTGTGGTAGGTTTTGAATCGAAAGATCAAAAGCAATCTTTTGTCAGTAAAAATGTGTGAGCTAAAGTTAAACTTGGAGCACAATATGATTCAGAGTTTTTAAAAAATTAATAAATGGACATATTAAAAGTTTTGTTTTGTTATGTTCATGAATGGCATTTTTTGTTTGTTTTTGAAAGGTAAACAAAATCAAATGCAAAATGAGATCGAACAATATGAGAAAAAAATAGTGATTATTTTGTTCCCAAATTGCCCAGCCCTAATTTCTGGTCACCAAAAAGAGGACATGTTGCCGTTTGTATTTATTTTTTGAGAAGTTACAAAGACTCAAGTCGAGTTGGAAGTAATGCTGCGTTCCAGGCAACTGGGAACTGGAACATTTCTCACTTGAAAAATACCAGTTCCCAGTTCAGAGCGTTCCAACGTAATCAACTCGTATGTAAACATTATGGCTAATGCTAATCTTTAAGCTAAACTAAAGTAACGGCAAATAACCTGTAATCAATGTTTACATTGTTTTTGCGTCAGTTAAACCCTCAAAAAATTATTGTGTTATTGTTGACTCGTATGTGAAGTGGGCTTCCTCGACAGGTCCCAGTTCACAAGTGGATTAACCAGTTCGAGTGGCGTTCCAGCGCATTTTACAAGTGGGAGGTGCACATATACCAGTTCCCAGTTGCTGGAACGCACCATTACTGTCCACTGTCACTTCCCAAGTCTTCAAAATAGTGACGTCTGAATAAATCAAAGTCAAGACTTTTTTTTACCTCTGCCGATACATGATAAAAATATATGCTTTGATTGCAATAGCTTAAGTCAAATGATTAGGCTTGATCACTATATCTGGAACCACTTTGTCAAATCTTCAACTTAATTAGTTTTAATTAAACATGACGAGAAACTAAATTCATGATGAAAACATTGGAAGGACTTTTACATTTGCCTCAAGATACATTAATGCTAAATTGTGGAATATCAAAATATATTACTTCTACAGCATACCTTCCAAGAAAAGTTGCCTAAAAAATACATATTACTTACTTTCAAAGCATGACTGAAGTTAAATACAATTCTAATATGTTTGGATGAGGGAACATATTATAATATGCCTAAAAATACCAATAAGTAAATTTGCATAGATGTCTTGAAATGAACCCATTCCCTTCAACTACTATTTCAATAAATTCAATTTTGCACTGTTAGTATTTAGATCATGAAACGACAACTACTAAGAGAAAAAACATTTGTAGAGAAGGGCCTGAGCTATAAAACAGCAGATAGGACCATCACCGTATGAAGCCATTGGATCTGCCATGTCGTGGAATGTGAATGAGCCTAAGGAAAGAGAGAGAAAGAGAGAGAGAGAGAGAGAGAGAGAGAGAGAGAGAGAGTGAGAGAGAGAGAGAGAGAGAGAGAAGGGTGGGGCTCCCGTGTGCAAGCGCCATGTCTCTCACCCAAGAATTTAACACATCTCACTTTTTAATTTGCCAATTACACAGCGAGCAGGAAGCCAAAGTGGGCGCTATGTTTTATTAATGTGCCGTGGGTGGTTGTTTGAAATCAGGAGGGGTGGAAGAGGGGGATTTGGGGTGGTGGTGGAGGTAGAGAACTCGTACCCGATCCTCTCCATCCTTCTGCCTCCAGCCTGGGACCTGCCTCATTAGCACCGTCATATTTCGCTTTAGTTAGACAACAATCAGGCGCGGATAAACACGTCGAGACTAAATTGAGTCAACAGCACTAGAATGAAAAAGGAACAGAGATGTCAATGTATTGTGTGAAATTAATATTGAGGATGGTTTATTTAAAGCGGCAAATCAAATAGGATAGTAAGTAGTCTTTTCTGGATGCTAACTGATGCTAAAACTAATTAAAAATAGGTACTAATAATGTTTTGTAGGAATAGCATGGGATATAGAAACAACAATATATTGAATTATGTATGACATGAAACACGAAGTTCTTTTAAATATGCAAAAAAGGATGTATATTGTTGTACTGTAAAAATGCAAGAAAAAACGTCATCTAAAAAAATGCTTTAAACAAAGCAAATGACATTTCTGTACAGGCACTAATGTTTGTCTGACAACTAAATGTTCACTACACTTAAAGATGATTTAAAGGTGCACTGTGTAACTTTTTGGCTAGACATTGTCATTTAGATGTTTTTGATGTACTTCTTTGCATTGAGCAGATTTATGGCAACAAAATGAATCATTATTTGGCCTGAAATGAGAGCTTTTCCAAAGATCTATTATAATATCTGGATACAGCAGTGCTAACTTGTAGTCAGGGGCACAAGGGATGGAAAAGAGTTTGACTTATGTAGTATGCAGCGAACGAAAAGTCATGGTTGAAACAGAACTGCGTATGTTTGATAGTTTGCAGAACAACTAGCAAAAGGCTAAATCTAACGGCCAATATGGCAGGCAAACTTCAGCTAGATTTCACATTACTAGTACTATTCATGATGTCCAAGGGTATGGTTTTAACTGTAAAAACTATATATCTAGAATTGCTTAAAATGACTTAGAATAGAATGAGAATTTTATTCCAGATTTGAGTTGTTTTAACTGCATACGATGTAATTGCTTATGTTATGTAGAATATTTCACTGGTTTCAAAAAATGTTAACTGGTTATTATAAGAGAATTTGGCTTAAAACAAGAACAAAAAAATACCAATGGGATAAGAACAGTTTTCTTAACCCATTGGCAAATAATTTAGCTTCAAATAAGAAGCAATGTCTTGAAATTAGCTTGAAACAATTTAAAATAAGGAAAATATTCTACAATAAATCCAGGTTAAATTTGTTAAATGCTTACACAGTGCACCTTAAAAGCATCAGTCAAACAAAGTATTTCTGTCAATACCACTAAGTCCTACAACTGATGTTTTCTGTTGAAAACATTATATGATCTAAAAAGTGATACGTGTCAAATTTTTACTCTTTGTGGTAGCCAAACTTTTATGCGACTTTTATGTGACATCCACTTTGAACCTAAAGAATGTTTTAAAACTGTTGTATTGTGAATAATTTTGTTGCAGATACATGTAAAGCAAAATGCTATTCAACTTCCTGTTCTGGGTGATACACTGTTGATCTTTGACCATTAAAAACATATAATTTGCGTTGAAATCATTTTTTGGGGCAGCGACACTAGATTTTCATCACTCTAAAACATATTTTTCCAAAATGGCTACAAATAATCAATGCATAAAACTCATAATTTATGCAAAACACTTTCATTGTATATAATAAGAGTGTTAATATTTTCAAGAGGCAAAACGTGTTATTTTAGATTTAATGCGGTTTAATTATATTATAATATATAATTATAGTTATGCTGATAAACAATCACTTCTCTGAGAGCCAGACAAATATGACATCTGCAATGTATAATAATTATCCAATCATCTAATCTTGTATGAAATATGACTAAAAACTAAAATACTAATTCTACATAGGTAATCTTCATGATCTTTGTATCCAGCAGAATCCATTTCTAAGGCAGGCTCCGCTATATTTTGTCGTGTGTAGAAATCAGAAGTCTGATTGTGCTTGTCTGGTGTGGAGCGTTGCACAAAGGCTTTAAAATGCATGCTGCCCAGGACGGGGCTGTGTGCTCTGCTATTTCTATGGTGTGGCAGCTTGCTTGGCAGATCTGGCTGGCTTATTGGCACGACCCGGAGGCAACATGGGGGAGTGTTTGTTCTGTGTTGCTGTTGGACTCAGATAAAGAAGAACACAAACCCACGGCACCAAACGGCTGCACGCACAAATGCTGTTTACAGACGCGGCACACGGTGGACAGCGGCTTGGGTGGCTCCTAGGGTTAGATTTGGAATAGAATTATCTGTGAGCGCTTACCTACCTACCTACCGCCATGCTAAATTTAGTTCATTTAGAGTTAGGTGGAGGTTCTTATGGTCAATCTGAGAAAGAATACTTGTTTGTTTGACTTTTTAATTATTATTTTTATTTTTTTTATATTGTGAGAGGGACAGTTCTAAGCTTAAATATATTTTTTTTTACCCACATATAAGAGAAATAATAAAGCATTGTTTCCCATCAATGCCCTCAAAGTCTAAAAACAAGCTGACCATAACTTGGTAATGAAACAAATTATACTTGTTGAGAATTGTAAGATTGTGATAAAATAATATGAGTAAATATATTTTATTTAAAAAAATATTTTTATCAGTACACTTCAAAATGGTATTAATTGGATCACCTGTACCATCAAAGTCTCTGTTTAAACTTGTGAGAAACACTGTGAAGTTACTTGTAGCTGAACATAATGGGCTCCGTGCACGGAATTTCAGTTGGCTGCGTACGTTCAAAAATGCTAACTTCTGTATGTACGACCACTTCCTGTTAGCGTTAGCCTTTAGACACAATTATGTCTCTTTTTAAACGCACAAGTGTCCTTTGGTGAAATATTCCTCTGATATGTAAAGTCTTTAACATGTTTTCTATAACATTTACCACAACTGTCTGATCTAAAGAGGATTTATTTGTTTTTTCTATGAGGTTTTCACTACATCAGTTTAAAACGACTAAATCCTCTTTAGATCAGACAGTTGTGGTAAATGTTACAGAAAACATGTTAAAGACTTTACATATCAGAGGAATATTTCACCAGAGGACACTTGTGTGTTTAAAAAGAGACATAATTGTGTCTAAAGGCTAACGCTAACAGGAAGTGGTCGTACATACAGAAGTTAGCATTTTTGAACGTACGCAGCCAACTGAAATTCCGTGCACGGAGCCCATTAGTAATTCAAGTGATTTATGTTTTCTTAGTGAATCACCACAAGCATACAGAAGGGTTTTTCTTTCATTTTGTCATGAAATAACTATTTGCCACAGTTCAAGTACAGCTGTTGATTTGCATTGTATGCACTGTATGAAAAAGTAAATGAATAATTAAATTAAATAAAAAGCTTCCCAGGGCCAAAAGCTTTGACAGGATGATTGACACTGAGGTGGCAACAACCATCTTTTAAACCATTGCACTGCTAGTGAGCACAGCCCTTAATGCCAAATGGCCATTGCTTCAAATTTAAACTTCCCATAGTTATTACTCCTAATACTGTATGTGTTTGTTTGAGCATAATAGAACCGTTCAAAACTAGTGTTGTAGTAACATGTAACTACTTACTCATAAGATGAAACCTGGAGGCAATTATTACAGCTTCTTTAAGCGTGACAGCGCAATCAAAGAAAACCTAGCTGTTCTTTGGGATATGAATCATCACCTTCTCAGCGTGATTGTACCGTAAACATTTGGTGATAACCAAAGCCAAATGGCATTAAATCAGAGCTGAAAACTTCCAAGGACTCTTCTCAAATTTGGTCAAGGCAGATTGTTGAAGGCAGAAAAGTGCAATTGACTCTGTGCATAGAAGCTGTTTACTTTCAAATGGTCAGACTTTAGCGTTAGTATTGACAGAAAAACACATCGTTTCATAAACCCACTTTGGTCCTTTGGTGAAATATTCTCTTCTTTATAAGGTATTTAACATGTTTTCAGAGAAAATCATCAACTGCTCACTGTTCACGCCTGATCTTTAGTAATTTGTCATTTTAGGCTGAGGTAGTGAAAACCTCATAAGAATTAACTAAACAGGAAATGAACCTGCCGGCAAGATGTTAGCATTTTGAAAAAAAAAAAAAAAAAAACAACTCTTGTGCACACACTCAATTGTATATTTTGCACTTTTATTTTCTTTTTGAGGACTCTTCACCATTCGAAATATAAAACAATAGGTAGGTTGCAAGTTCAAGAATTCAGGGCAGTTATAAGCCAAGAAGAGGGCAAGTGGCCGTTTTTCCTATCAATTGTAATTTGCCATGAAACATTTCAAAAGATATTTCACTAACTCAAAAAGTGGCATTTTCTGAGGTGACTACACCCATTAATCTTTTGTATTACAAATATAAACTGCATTTACACAATTCATTATAGCTGTCCTCCATCTGATTCAAAAAACATTGGCCTATTAATGTTGTCATGTCATGTGAACCAACCTATTGAATTGTTAAGATTCATAGATTTACAGTTTTTAAAATCATTATTTTGAAGCCCATGGATGGATAAAATGAACAATGCTTACCTCTATCTCTTTGAAAGGAGGAGGGGTCTCAGGACTGCGAGGGAAGAACACCAGCGCCAGGGTAATTGCGACAGCCAACATAAATACTGGAATAACTCCCAACCTGGCAACAAAAATATAAATAATAAAGCATTATCAAAGCAGCAAACATATGTATTTGTCACACAATTCTAATACATTTCTACATGGAAAAATCTAGGTCTGCCTAACCACAAAGAATCAGCAGTTATTTAATACTTTGAGTGCCTGGAATTAAGATGGTATGGAAAATGAAAGTGCTAAATGTTGCACGTTCCAAATCCTGAAATTTTTTGGACAGATATGGACAGAAATGTTTTTTCCTTTAAGCTACAGATATTGCATAATTTACCACTGTACAATCCAAACATTTTTCTAAATTTTAAATAGAGAAAGAAGAACATAAGCAATATATAAGCAACCATATTTCTAGTGTAACTAAAAAAATAGACAGAGCTTAAAGATAGTTAAACTGTATTTAGCTTATCTAAAAAAAGACAAAAACTAGCTTGTGGCACACTATACTGAACAGTCACCTGGCAGCCCCCGATGCTCTCAGCAGCATTATTCCCATCAAAAGCGCTGCTATCCAGATCACCACAAGAATCACGACGCCTGTCCCTACATCCAAGACGGCACCTGCCATCCTGATCACAGCTTTACTACTAGCGTGTCTGCTAAAACGGACAATACGAAGCTAAAGCTCTAAAAGTATATATTTTCTTCTATTTCACAAGACCATGTGAGAGCTGTTACCGCAGGACATTACGGAGATATATACTGATACACAAGATGCTAGTTGAAGTTGTTTGATTAAAGAATAAAAGTTTGTAGATCAAAAAGCGGTCGTTTGTTGTCATTTCTAGCAAGGATGCTGAGCTGCGTCTCCCGCTTCCTGGTAACAGCAAGAACAAGCACCATTGGTTGGTGGTACTTTGCAGCAGCCAATCAGAACGAGTTATACTTAATTTGATACTCCCGCCTGGGTTTTGCTCACTTTACATCTAGCTTCTGTAGTTTGTAAAGTCAACTTTGAGTTTTTATGTTTTTTTTTTTACTTATAAACCTATGCAGCACGTTAAATTACTAAACTATATGTGTAAAAAATATAATATTTCGGACTTTTTGAGCCGTTGTTTTTAAATAATTGGCTAATTAATTTTCCGTCTTGACTTCTAGCCTCATTTGCTAAAGTATGGTAAGCTAGCAAACATTTTTACTGTTTCCGGTAAGTTTAGTTCGGGCAGAAGATTCATTACTGTTGTATTGGCCGTCCAAATTTACTTTAAACTGTTTGTTTTTTATTATGTTCTTAGCTTATGCAAACAAAAGGCTGATTATTCACGTTTTTTGTGTTAAAGCTACAACCATAACGCTAGTTAATTAGCGTACACGTGGCCAGGTGTGGTAAGTTTTTATCCCTGAAGTCGTTCATTTTAATGCAGTTTTTCTATCATTCTGGAGTAATTTGCACGTAAAGTACTAAGACACTTTATTTGCATTACGTCTTCTTGTCTTCTCAAACAATGAATGAAGTTGAATAGGTATTTGAACCTGATTTGGATAAATTTCGGTTTGCATTTACTTTTTAAATACTCAAAGACTATGCGGTTACATCAGTGCAGGACACTTGACAAAAACATCGAATCGAATGCCTTGTCAAATGTCTTCTCTTTTTCAGGAAACACTCGAAAGAAGTCAAGTGCCCTTGATTTTCTCTCCAAACTCGGAATCCTCCACAGTACAACAGCCTACTCCTCATTTTCTTGGTCGTGGGAGGCAGTGCCATTGACTAAACCCCGGACTCTTTTCCCTCTATTTTATGCGCAGCTCCTCACGAGTGATTGTCATATTTCCCACGGACACTGGAAGGCATCAGCAGCCCAGCGTTGGGGAAACGGGGAGCGGACCGGATCGGAGCGGGAGCTGCTGGAGATGGAGATGGGAGGGGCCTGTGTCTGCTGACGTCACCGGCTGTGTGGAGGAGTATAGGCTGTGCTGTCAGCCCAGTGTCAGTCTGATGAAGATTGGCATGCAGGTAAGCTGTCATTCATTTTCAATGTCAGTGCATGGGAACAGGGCTTCACCACTTGAGCGTCTTTTTGCCCCTTTCCCCCCCTTCATTACAAAAGGCAGGACATTATTCATAGAGGCAGACAGCCAGCCAGGCCACAGTGAGAGAGGGAGAGAGGGAGGGAAAGGCAAGGAGTGAGGGAGGGAGACAGAGGGAGGGGGGGACGCGCGCGAGGGGGAGAAAAACGAAACGAGAGAGTCGAACCAGACGAGATGCATTTTGTGCGGGACTGACTAGCGGATGTTTTCTGCCTTTTGCTTGTGTGCAGCTTTGGGATTGTAATAAAATGTGTTAGTAATTATAATGTAATGTAGTGATTGTTGACAAGGTTGCCTGTTTGCCGTTGCGTGTTTTTGCGTTGTAATTTACCTCGCGGAGCAGCAGTAGTAGTGATTGAGTTCGACTGAAAGAAGTACGCATATCGTTAGTAAATTACACCACGTTGCGACTGAATATGGTGATCAAAAGCTTGTGTTGCGTTTGGCTTTGACGTCGATGTGTTTTGGATGTCTGATCACTTTTTTTTCCTTGATAGTGGAACTTGTGTGTCTTGAGATCGTAAATATGCCAGTGATGCTTTGACAAAGTGTGAGAGATTTTATTGTTGGCTAAAACAAACATATTTTTGTAAACTATGTGCAGAAAGTGTTACAAAGTTTGTAGTGGAATTCACACTTAAATCTTCATGATCATGCTTACAAGACTAGTTCTTTGTGATTGGATTTAAAAGTGTGCTACTAAATTGTATGTTGTGGCTTTTTGTAATGTTACATAAAGCAAATCTATTGTCATTAGTGTATCGTTAAGTAAAGCCTGTTCCCAGTATTTTTGGGAGAATTGCTCTTTGATTGCACATTTCCTTTAGCTGTAAAAATGACCTCCGTTTGTGCCAGCTGTAATGTTTACCCGGTGCCTCTGCGCTGCCCAGAAAAACCTCCTCAGAGCCTCCTCACACTGCTTCTCTTTGTGCACCATTTTTAAGATGACTGGTTTATTCCGCTATCGACTGTTTCTCTCCCCGAGCTGCAAAAAAAAAGATTTAATGACAACGGCACATACTTTGTTCAATGAGTTGAATAAATGTTGAAATTACTTGTGTGTTTTGCAACATTTTGTGTGTTCAACCTGTACAAACATAAACTTTGTCAATAAGAAAGTAAGTATTTCAAACTATGACAGAAAATTTGGAGAAAAAATAGTTTTGTTTGTACTTTAATACATTCCACAAAGTGAGCAAAGTGGACTCTATCTTTTTAAAGCTTCAGTAATGGCACCACATTAGCCTAATTAAATATGCCTGAACCATTTGTTTACTAATCATCTGCTTCCCTGAGAAATCACAATGGCTATTTGGACCACTTTAGCTCTTCTACCTCCCTCTCTCCCTCCACCACAGAAATTCGGCAGGTGCAAGAGCAAGTACTGAGCCGCGAATCCCGCACGGAGCTCAAAAGTTGCACCCCCTTCTGAAAGTGAAACGCTTTGAAATGCTGTTGCTTCTAAGCTGCAGCCGAAAGACCACAAAAAAGACCTTGGTTACCTTTGACACGTTCAGAATCCAAGTGTTCTTTTTATGGACTATTCAACAGGGAATAAACCGCACATTTAAAAAAAGACACCGAAGTCAAGACAGGCGTCAACACCAATCACCCTTAAAAACGTTTCCTCTTTGTTTTGCTGCGCCCCATGCGGCTCTACATTTTGTCTGATAAGATAATGCTAATTTAGTTTATCCCCCAAACCCTGCTGAGATCTTAATTGATGATTTGTGTCATTGGACATGCAGCCAGGAGGCTTATTTGCGACTGTGAAAACTCTTGAGCACTATTTGCATATCGCTATTGAATCTATATGGGTTAAATGACAAGATGAGCTCTGATGCTGTGCATTCCTGCAGCTTTTTGGGGGGGAGATAATCACTGATAAAGTCATTCAGTCACTCTAAATGAAGGAAGTAAACAGAGCGCGGAGAGCATATGTTGAAACCAATTTAAGCTATTGTATTTGGCCATAAAGCAATTGAGGAAATTAAAGCACAAACAAATGTATTGTCATTTCCAGTGCAATTTCTTCTAGTTCAAACCCTGTGTGACACCCCAAGAAGTCATTATGTCTTCTTAACCAAGAAAGTTTTTTCTAGAAAAGAAAAATGGGGTTTGTTTTCTCGCTTCCTCTTCACAGTCACATTGTGAGAGGGTTAGGTTAGGTGAGATCTCTAATTGTTTATGAAAGCATCACGTTTTTTTTTTCTGTAATCAGGTCTGAAAAAAAAAATCCAAATGTTGAGAATTATTCATGAGGGTTTAGTCTGCGGGTATCCTCAGTGGAGTGCATCTAGGTCCTGTTCCAGGGCCGTGAGCAGTGTGATGTAGCAGGCTGCCGGGGCTCCTTACGTTGAATAGTGCAGCCATCCTTAAGACACTTGTGCGCTGTTTCTGCATGTTTGGGGCTCCGCCTGGGTCCGTGGCGGGTCATGCCCACTAAGCTGGTTTGATCCCTATTGCTCTCTAGAGAAGGCTGCGGGGCTGTTTATACCGGCAGAGAGCGCGGCTTAAGGACACCCCTCGCATGCTTACCCGCACTCATTCCACCACCATTGCTGCGTTGGCATTGCTCTAAGTAAGCCACCGGGGAGCCAGGTCGGCCAAAGATGGATTGGCTTGATTTATGCTCGGAGAAGAGCAGCAGGCAAATTTAATGATCCTCCATACAGTCAACATCACGGAGCTTTGTTTTCCGGGAGGACGTGAGGTTTAATCACAATTTCTACTGCAGTAATAATACACTATTCTGGTTTTCTTCTGCTCTGATTGTGAGCCCATATTTATCCATGTTGTTTGGGGTGGGCGACATGGCAGAAAAGAATTAAGATTTTGGATTCACAATAGATACAAGAAACAAAAAAAAATGGATTAACTACTGTGTAGTTAATCCATAATCAGTGCCAATTGGGTTGTCAAAGTATCAGACATGTATCAGTACTAAAACTAGTTTTCAAACTGTATGTGCATTTCACTCTTGAACAATTTTGGCAATCGCTTTTGAAATGTTTGTTCTATTTAACAACTATCAAATGTTTCTCTCCAAAGTTTGACCCCTGCTCTTAACAACTTGTTTTTACTGACAGAGGACTGGCTGTAGACTTTCTCATAAAAAGCATAACATTGGCAATTAGACATTACTTAGTCTCTTCAGATTACTTCAGATTGATTCTCTAATCATTATCTTGTTTTATTTGAGAGCCTTTTCATAGAAGTTGTTTTTAATTTTATTAGTATTTGCCTAATGGTAACACGTTAAATACCCCCAAAAGTCCAACTACAACACAATAAGTGCCAGTTACAAGCCCTAATAAATGGATAAAGACTTCAAGAAGGGCTGCTATAAAGTTGCTATTCAAGTTATAAGCTTAGCGGAATCCTAATGCAAGTAACAGCCACAACTAATGACTTAGTGCGCATTCAATAATGACAGCACGTACTATCACCCATTACTCAATTACCTTTAATTTATACAACACATTCTTCTGTTCCGCCGCATGTCTTACAAGTGTTAGCTAAATCGTTCTAAAAGTTTTCTTTGCCTTTAGCTGTGCCTTTTTCTGTTGATTAGTGATTTACAAAATGACATCCAGGTGACATCCATTTTTAGATCTGCTGTAATGAGCGTGTTCTTTCAAAAACACTTTGCACGCTGTCATTTTACTGCAAAACTTGATTACAGCCATCCCCCAATACGTCAAATATGAATAAAAACACCGCATATTGTAGCAGAAAATCCTTCCTTTGCCGTTTTCTAATTGATTTGTCTTAGAATGTTTGAATCAATCTTTTAGTTTCTACTGACAGCCTTGGATCAAACTTTTTTTTTAGCAGGGCCCCACTCCTTCAGACAATAGCGTACGACTCGCACTCGAACAAGGTCTATAAAAATGAAGGCACAGCATGCAGTGTGACATACAAAGCCTTGAGTCATTAGGCAATGATTTTAGCATCTGATTGCATTCCTTTTTTAGACGGGGAAATGAAAAGTCAGCAGGGACACATTCCACAAACTAAAGTCGAAGTTGTGGCATTGAAAAAGACAAGGCCAGCGTTAACTACATGAGGAAAAACCGCTCCTGCCCTACATATATCTTCATTATGCATGGTCCTGTTGCGTTTGATGTCATTATATGTGCAACAAAAACAATTAAAACGTCTTATTTTTAGACATCAATGGTGATTATTCAAGGATCAAGCACAAAAATCAAATTAGCACAGTCTATTATGTATTCTGCATTTAAAGGCCTTTTAACAAGACGGCAGACCTCTTTGTGCATTCGCCTCTTATCTCTGGCGGAATGCAGATAATCCTAATAAATGAGTGGAGCTTCACGCAGAGAAATATGAAGCCTGGCAGTAAATCCTGAATTTATTATATTTGCGAGTGCCGGTAACAGCTGAGCATGGCGCGGGCTGAAAATATTTGATTTGAATTCAACGGCAGATCATAGCGAGAGAAAATCCCACCAAGCGCCGCGTGGATGCATATTTGTGCTTCCTGCTAAAAAATGAATAAATGCATGCTGTAGACGGCGTGGCAAGGGGGAAGCCACTTTAAAGATGTTGTTAATGTCTTAAGGTTGGGGGAAAATAATGTGATTTTTCTGACGATTTACGTTTTAAGAATAAGCTTTATTTCTTGTTGCACATTTTAATAGCAGTCATTAAAGTTTGAGAGACGACAAAACAGGCTAAAATACAACCGCGACCATTCAAATTGCAATTTTAACATGATCATGATAAGTAGACATAGCATCTCCTCATCCCAACTCTGTTTCTGAAAGATTATTTGATTTTGTTCTGGTGTTAAATGGATCTGCATTTTTCTCTGTTAGGTACAGTGGCAGCTGTGTTTTTAGCACTGCTGCAGAGATGTTAGCAGCAGGAAAGCTGTTGTTTCCCCCCCTCTCTGCGTCGCACTAACTTTTATTACCAAGTACAAGACAAACATAAAATGTAACTGCCAGGAACGCTTTGTCACCAGATACTGTTGCTGCATTAACCTGCTTCTTGCGCCGTAATTACACCCCGAGACGTTTTTTGACTTTTTCGTCAAGACAATGCAGGATAAACAGTATGTGATTTCATTGCTCATTGATGTGGTGACTCTGATTTCCCAGCAGAAGCTTATATCTACTTTCTAACACAGTCTATTTGATGATAGGTGCTGTGTTAGCGTCTTAAAATAGCCCTTTGTCGCAATTTGCTAAACAAAAGTGTGAGCTACAACTACTATCTATCCTTTGGTTCATTCTTTCTTCAGTAAACTTTGGTAGACAAGCAGGTCTGACAGAAAATAGTCCACAGACTAGAATTACCGTTTAAGTCTAATTTTTAGATGTGAAAAGCATATTTTTTTTCATTCCAAGACCACACCAACTTTATAATTTAAGTCTTGCCATACTCTGCAATCGTTTTAAATGTTTTCATGCATTTTAAAAGACAAATTTGTACTCTTTGCATTGTTCTTGTCTTTTAAAAACGCTCTTGAGACTTTTATTTTGACATATTCTTTTTAGAACTTTACAAAAATGGGTATCGTAATCAAGTACACATAACAGACATGTATTCCCCCTGTCAAGGAATACATGACTTCATGATCTACTGTACTACTAGCAGTAAATGAAATTACATTGCCTGATATGCTTATGATGCAGAAGTGAATGATTTATGGACTTATAAACAGAGCATTACAACTCGTATACACTGACTGTGAGGCAGGTTTGGTTCACGACATGTCCAGGTTTCTTGCAAACTTCTTGCAAACTGCCCATTGCATCAACTCTTACTGCAGTCCGTATTTATCCAGCGTAGCTCAAACTCACGTGGATTCTGCTTGTATAAAAACCTGAAAGCTGCATCAGTCTGTTGTAGTTTTTGGGAAAAATCGAGTTCTTGCAGATTCTTTCCAAAGACCGACTCACACGCGCCAGCAAGATCCGTGTTAACAGGAGGATGCATTGGTTTTAAGCGCTTTCGAAATTTCTGCTGGACCTGCGCAATTTCAGTGTACACATGTCAGAGATCTACTTGTGACGTCACAGATCTGGGAAATTCAGAACAATGTTTTCTGAGGCTTAGAGGGGCAAACATTTCACTGAACATCAGCGGAGTCATTCAAAACTCAAAAAGTAAGCCCTATACCAGATGACAATATTAACTATGTAATTTGTAATATATTGTCAGAGCTAATCTCCTCTGCCCCACATTCTGAGTGACGCACAATTTACTGTACACGCTTTCTGTTAACTCCTCACGGACACCCCTTAAGTTCATTCAGCCCTCCACACACTACTAAATGTCTTCTGCCTGAGACACACGCTGTCACGAGATGAAACCGCCCGCAGTATTTGGCCTTTCCAGAGCTCTCACTTTGATTATTGACGGAGCGGTCCATAGACGTCGGCTGCACTTTGAATAGACGCGCACAACAACCTCCAGAGTTACGACCTCCAAAAGCCTATTTACTGCCGCCTGCGTCCATTTTCCCACTCCTCTCCGCTGATATGACTCAAGTGTGTTGCTCTTTCTGCCACTCATCTCATCTGAATGTCTGAGCCCACCGCACTCCAGGACACCATTGATCTGAAGGACAACATTTCCCCTCCGTCTACAGCCGCTCCTTTATTTCAGCATTAGCTTCCCACAAAAGCGCTTTCACTTCCAATCCATCGCTACATACACCTTGCTGTTAATCTTGGAGTGTTCTTGACAGACGCCTGATGAAATACTTGTTAAACAGAAGCTTATCAACAGACTTTTGTTAGAAAAAAAAGAAAAGAAAAAAATCAAAGTACGCCGACAAGGGCAGAATAATTTGGCCTAATGCATTTTAGTGATCGCGCTTATTAGCCGTAAATGACTTCTCCTATGCAGTCTTGTTCCCCTCCATAAAAGTGCCATGATTTTATGACAGCAGGGGGTTGAGTCGAAGCGCTTGTCATTTTCTCTGGCAAGGCCACATCCTCACTGTATTTCACATGACACACTCACTTAAAATATGGAAGACATGCTATACCCTTTTATCCCTTTATTATACTCTATGAAGGTTTTTGGCATTGCTCTGAAGTGAGTGTTTTAGTGTCACAGCGAGAGAAAAGCCCCCGTGTTGCATTTTAAGAATGTGTATTTGAAGTTTGCAATATATTTTTGGCTGCCAAGACTTTGCAAGCATGTTGCTCAAAATATTTATTAAATAGCACTTTCCAATCTCAAGAGTTACAGTGCGAGGGAAAAAAACAAAACTGAAAAGAATATCTCTAGTCTTTCTGTAAGGGCTGTAGTGTGGTTTAGTTATTAAAAGTGCTGTACTTGGTTTTACTATCTTAAAAATTTGAACAACAGAACTTCTTCATTTTAAGCTTTTAGGAGCAGGTCAAAGTTGCTTATTTATCTAATATGGTCTAAGCATTCTAGTTTTTCACAATACAAGTTTAGAATCACATGCTAAAGCAATATTATTTTAATTTGAGAATGAACAGCAACATTGAAAAACAATTTGTGCATGTTAAAGGTGGCTTTCTTTCTTTTTTGCAGCATTGCTTAACTAATCAGACTACTATGTACCAGGGCTGGGCAATATTGTGATAAAAAACAAATCAAAGAGCTCATCTCTTTTTTTAAAAGTCTCTTATGAAGTTTGTGTGGTAAAAGAGATGAATTTTAGCAATTTTTCAGGTGTGATTTATAAAAATACATTTATGACTGAAACATGGATTTTTTATGTCTAAAAGTAGTTATGAATGTTTGAAAAACTATGAAACTAAGGCAAAGTAATAAACACTTGTTTAGAGCGACACACCATGTTAAAATGATTAGATTAAAAAAAAAATGTTATTGAAGCGCTGACGTAGTTTGTTTTGGGAGGTTTTCTTTTTTAAAGCTTGATTGCTTGTTTTTCTCTGAAACACTGGTCAGCCTTTGTCCCTCTCTAGGTGAGTGACAGCTATAACCAATCATAATGAAGTGGAAACTTTTTGCAAAAGCAAATGATTTTATTTATCTCAAAGGCAACAGAAAATAGTCTAAGAATCGAAACCATAGACTGGCTCTAAAAAAAAATCATGATTTAAATTGTTTGCCATTGCCAGTACTATGTACTCTTTGAATTGAATAATAAAGTCTTAGATAGACAAAAGCAGTGCTTCTGGTACTCTATCGTTTCACTTTGATTGCAGCCAAAAGGAATGCATGAGGATATTTACCATTTGTCACATATGTGTGATGTGTGCTAAAGAATATTTGACGACTTAAATACCTACTTCCTGTTTTGCAGTGTGAAATCAGGAACTCCAGCTTTAAGTCAAATTTCTTAAGTTGACTTATGTTCTACTTCCAGTTTATTGGTAATGAAATTTCCGATTACCTGATGCAAAGAACCAACCATAAGGAGATAATAAACATGTTCCTTGATTACATTATAAAATATATTCACACAAATATTTGTATAAGCTGCATTTTATGGTAATCACCTTCTGTATTGTAACAGCGAGCCTTGCAGCACTAGTCAATATGCTAAAACTTCTGAACCCATTGCCACATATTAATTCATTTCTCACTTCTTGATATTATTCCCCATTACACGCTTAATTATTTGTCACAACAAATGTCAGCACATCTGCTACTCTTCCGATGTTTATATTTCCATTCTGTGCTGGGGAGAATACATTACCAACTTCCCTCACACTTCACAGCCCACTACACCCTTCAACTCGTCTGACTTTTGAAGCCACTCGACGGACTTTGGAGTGTCTTAGAAGTAGTGGACTTTCAGCACCACCACAAGTAATTATCTTTTGTTTTTAGCCCGTTTCTCTATGCGTATTACGATTACAGAGCATAAGAGCGTCTCCCGGGAGTCCACCCACCCTCTCAATTCCAGCCCATCAATGACACGACTTACAGTGTGATAAACATATTTGCGAGAACCTAATTTCTACTCGATTTCAACTTGATTATTCCAGGCATCAGCTGTCGGCGCCGGCCCCACCATCCCGCGCAGTGATTGCTCGTCCTGCTCGTGCTCATTGCCCTTGCCTCTCTCCTCTCCTCACTTCATTACATTTAGAACATTATGACTTTGCTGAGAGACTTGCATTAACCTGCACTTTTTCATATCCACCAGTTCACATTCATTTTTCCTCCGCACTGTGTAGGGAAAAAAAAAAAAAAGCTTTGTGCAGGTGTTTGACGTCTTTTTAGAAGTCGTGGATGGCGTGGACTGCAGTGTGCCAGAGTGAGGTAGTGGGTCTTGGATGGGTGTGAACATGCATACTATTTAGGGTTCTACAATGATTCAAGTGAACTGAAGATTCAGTTTTAATTGGCATTGGTCATCTTGGGTCTACAGTCTTCTTGCAGTAAAAAACATCTGGTTTGGAACAGAGGGTAGGACTTTGGAGGAAGAAATTTAAATTTTTTGTTTGGTAAATTGTGATGATTAAAAAAGTTGTTTTATTTAGGTCAGGGGTCTGCTACCCTTTAACAGCAAAATAGCCACATTTACCCAATTCAAACCAAACCAAAGTCACAAAGAGCTACAACTGTATTTAGTCCAAAACAATAATTTTTGACAGTAAAGTGAAATTACAGTTCTGCAAAATAAAACATTGTGTAATTACGCAAAAACATTTTTTGATGGCAAGACTCTGTTTGCTTTCCTTGGCACTTGTTTTCATTATGTAATGCACCTGTGCATTTCTAAGGGATAGAGGTGAACTCCAGCTATGGCCATCAATACATTTAGAAATTGTGAAATAGCCAATATGCTTACACTTAACTGCAATTTAAAATACACCCAGACTGCAGTAGTATAGGAAAGCATGTTTCTAGTCTAGTTACTCAAGACTTGTTCCTTCCTTCTAGTACCTTCTCAATCAAATCTCAAGAGCCACACTCATGTCTTTAAAGAGTCGCATGTGGCTCTCGAGCCGCAAATTGCAAACCCCCTATTTAGGTTCAGAAAGTTCACATTTTATTATAGTTTTAAAAAAATACAAATTTAATTTAAAGCTGTGGTCAATACATGAAGAAAAAATGTTAACATGAGACTTGTATGACTAGATTAAATTACTACTTTCTCTTCTGCCACTTAACCTGAAGAATTATGCCTTTTGTACATTAATTCATCAGTAATGTCTTAGTCAACCAATATTCAGAGAAATTACACAGCTCTATGATGATGAAATACTGTAGTATAGTTATATCTTGGGCCGGGAGATGTTGACCAAAATGAATATCTCGATTATTTTTTGGCATATCTTGATTACAATATTCAGACATTATTATTTCAAACAAATCCTCAAGCATGTCTTAAATGTATTAGTTGAAGGTTAATGATCAGAAAAAATGGGCATGACTGGGTTAACTATAACATTCTCTTAGCCTTGTGCTACCAATTGTTTCGTCGACTTAATGCAAAACTATCAAGTGTCTCAATGATCTGATCAAATACTGACTCAGACTGCACTCACGAGCTCAGATGTTTGCATACTAATTAACAACTTATAAAGAAAAATAAAAACCGTTTGCAATGTGCTTTCTAACTAATACAAATTTTGGTCAACTAAGAGACCAAGACGGATGACCTAACTAAAATATCATTGTCTAACTTTATTTGAACAAATAATGTAGTTTTCTTTGTTCTTTTTATAGCAACCTTTTTGGTGCATTTTTACCACAAACGATATTTCGTTTTTGCATATCTTCAAGACAACAATCCTTGATAATCTAAAAGTGATATACAGTATTGCACACCTCTAGGTATATTTAATGATTTTCACCATGTTTTCTTGTCAAATACAGACAAGAAAAAAAAATCATTTTTTTTTTTTTGTAAATTTGTAAAACCATAGCTCTGTCATACTTCAAATAAAACTTTAATTTATCACCAAATTTCAAGCCAATGCTCTTGTCCTCTCTGATTGGTTGCGGCAGGCGTGTAATTCGTCAAAGAAAGCAGCACTGTGTTAAGTATGTTTGTACAGCAGTGCGGCCTAACCACACGCGCAGCCCCTCTGATTTTAGAAGTGGTAATATTTAACGACTCTGGTACACACGGCTGATTTGTGAGCGTCTAACTTTGAGCACCACTCCTCCTATTTTTTTATTTATTTATTTTTTTGCTCGTGTCCTCTCCTGATTTGCTGTCGCTGATGAAACTCGGGCGCAAAGTCGTGTTGCCTTTCATGTCAGAATGTAAACATGTCAGATGTGCGCAGTAAGTGAAGAGTGGCATCACAATTATCATAACAAACGCACTTGAAATACAGCTCGGCAGAATCAGAGCGCAGCTACTCCACAATTAGGTGTCTACAGGGGCAACGTTATTGGAATTTGATAACTTGTAGTAATAACTTGTTTGTTGTACATAGTCTGTGGTTGGCAAAAACACTGATAACAGTTATTAATTAATGCAGACTAGTAATTAAAATGATGTTTGAACAGTTCAAACACTCAAAACCAGGTATTTCCTGAACATTGTAGAATTATCTTTCACATTCTCAAGCCTTCGCATTTAACATCAGACTCAGTTGACTAGTTAAAGGGACTATAGTTTCGGCCGAGCACAGATATCTTGTGATTTATCTATTCAGGTGGAAATATCGTAGTCTGCAATGTTCTGACTACATCTTATAATATCCCATTTGTTCACTAAACTCCACTAAGTTCGTCTATTGTTGTTGTTGCCTTTAGCATACCAGCATATCTCACTCCTAGCAGCTTTGAAAAAAGCTTAAAACACATGATAGTGATCAATTCAAAGACTTAGAATGCATTCGGTGAGGTGACATTTAAACTGAAGAAAGAAGCTTTAAATGAATTTGTTTTTTGTTAACATTTTTAAGGAAACAAAAATTGTGTATAAGACTTTAATTACTAACTTTGTACCTTCCTGTTCAGTTCATTTCATGGGATTTTCACTTGGGCTGGGCAATATCGTGATAAAATCGAATAGTCAGCTCACTGTTTTCACAGTTCTCACAATCTGCTTTTTTTGGTGAAATTGTCAAATTCCCCATTTCTCTATTTAATTCATCTGTTTGTTAAAATACAGACAATTATTTTCAGCCTACTTCTCTTAGCCTCAGAGTTGCCAAGTTTGTTTCTTTATAATGAATTTGGGCGTCTGTTTTAATAGTCTTGAGGTCTTTTGTGTTGCAGCTTCAAGTTGAGTTCCAGGTGAATTTTAGCAAATTTTCAGGTTTGATTTACAAAAATATATCTATTTATGAATGAAACATGGATTTTTAGCATATTTTCAAAAGCTGTCGTTAGTGTTAGAAATGCCAAAATCACACAATGTTCTAATTAATCGATTATTTGAATAACTTTATTTATGGGCTGATGTGGCTTGTCTTTGATTTTTTTTTTTTTTTTCAAAAGCTTTGTCATGTTTTTTGTGAAAATCTGTCAACACTGGTCAGTTTTTGTTCTGCTCTGAGTGAGTGACAGCCGGATTTAACCATCTATAAATAGGAACTTTAAGAAAAAGAGATGATTGTATTAGCTCAAAGGCAAAAGACAATTGTCTGCAAGAATTGTGATGAAATCGAAATCGTGATCTGTCTCCAGGATAATCGTGATCATAATTTTTTTGCCATATTGCCCAGCCCTAATTTTCATTATGTCAATCTGAACTGAATATACAATCAGGCTGTGGACATTGAGCTGTGGAGATCTCTGACAACATGATAAAGACTTTACTTTCTTTCACATTTAATAAAATACAGTTTTTCCCACATTTTCATAACCATTAAGAATACATTCGAGCATGTTTTGCCATTGTCTTTTTAATTTCTATTCGGAGTCTCTCACTCTTATAATGAACTGAATTTTATCTGTGTCACAGTTAACAAAGCTATAGTCCCCACATTTATCTGTTCTGCAAATACACTTGTTATTTGCAGCCAAAACCTCACTTCTCTCCTCTGCCTTTTTTTCTTCTTCTTTTTTTTTTCCCTTATTCGTTCTGAGAATTCTTTCCACCACAAAGAATAATTACTTTTCCCCCAACTCCTGCGCCGTAATTGGTTACCACTCTTTTATCTTATCTATGTGCGCATAATTATCACAGTCATCATATTAGATTATTTCATGCATAATAAATGAAGTCAAACTGCGTGGTTGGTAATTAGCATGTTAGAATATGTGTGCCGATTAGAAAAAAAAAACTGAAAAAAAAGTAGTTTGCTCTGTCTAAGATATTGTTTAAGACATTTGTGAACAGTGAGGCTAGTATCCAGACATCGGTGGTCGTTTGTATGCAGATGACAGTACAAGACATGCACTACTATAATGGGGGCTATTGTTAAAAAGCACAGATCTGAACGCTGCTCGACTCTGGCAGCTGTCTGCTAAATAGATCTCCACAGATCCCAATGACAGATGTGCTGCCTTCACTCATCACGCGTCTACGTTTTGATCCAGACGACATTCAAGAGGACAAGACCGTTCTGTGCTTTCTCTTAAGATTGTTTATCCAATGTAAATGCGGCGTATCCCCCGGAGGCTTTCATAGTTTTCATTCGGGAACATCCGTCAAGATAGCTTCTGATTCAATTTGGGGAGCAGAATGTGGCGGTGGAAATGGAATGTGCTTAATGTCTACGGACAGCAGCGGCTTGTTCAATCTAAAGACTTTAACGCTTAGGAAATAGTAAAGCTGCGACTAATGATTATTTTGGTATTTTGACAAGGGGTGGGCGATATTGGGAAGACATTGTATCTCAAGATTTTTTTTTTTGCATTTTCTTTACGAAGATGTTCCACCTGTATTTTAAAAGTTCAGTTACACTTACACAAATCAAAATATAGAATTTTAAACTTTTTACATGCTTTTTTAGTCTACATGTTTGTCTCTTTTACCTCAAGCATTCTGAGTCCCCGAATTATTCACGACTGGTCTGTTTTCAGCATTTTTCACAGAGTTAGGAGCTAGGCTTTTTGGTACGCTAACGACGGTAAGACACAATGCTAACAACAATAACAGACTAACTTTATGGATTTTAGTGAACAAATGGTAGCCTACGTTTTTCATCTGTGTAGATACTTTTGCAAGATATTTGGGATGGGGCAACATTTTTTTTTTTTTTAATATTAAAACTATTTAAGATTATTATGAAATTTAATTATTCATTACAAAAATAGCTAATCATTTACTTGTGTTTTATCAAATCAAATCAATTTATTTTTGTATAGCCCAAAATCACAACAACAGTCGTCTCTGAGGACTTCCCAAGATTAAAAATGTAGCAACATGAATAGCAGGAAATAAAATAAAACAATACACATTCAATGAAACAATAAACATTCAGAAGCAGTTTTAGGCATTCAGTAGATGTTAATTTGCCAAATCAACGTCTCATAATCTCTCTGGGTGAAGTTGCATGTTCTCTTCACGTCACTCTAGCTTTCTCCCACTTCCAAAAAAATGCATGTTTAAGTTAATAGGGCATCACTGTAAATTTCCTCGAGTGAATGAATGAGAGAGTGTATGGCTGGTCGTTTCTAACCTTGTACAAGTTGGCCAATGTCCAGGGTTTCTCTCTAAGGCCCAAAGTCACAAGGATAGACTCCAGTCACCCGCGACCCCTAAAGGGAACAAGCAGCAGAAAATGAATGAATATTGCCACATTTCAGAACATGTGTTGAGGTTTAAATTACAAGCTTAACAAATTTTAGTCTTAAAATAACAGAATTTGGTCTTCTGCACATATCAATGAGAAGTGTCTCCAGTGGTGTCTAGTTCTTTCAGACTTGGAATATCAACCAATACGTATTGCGTATTAAGTTATTTTGACTGTCTGTTGAAAGACTTTAAAATGCAATAACCCAAACCTTATCCACCCAGTCACATACAAATGCTCACATCTCTGTATTAAACATCAAAAATGTATATAAATGGAGCAAAATGCAAAAAGCCCCAAGCATTCGCTGTGATGAGGAATCTGCAGCGATAAAGAATTTATGATGTTCCATGTCCACATTTTCATTTCAAAGGCTCGCAGAAGTTATATATTTCTCCTTTGCAAACTACACTGATTGAGATGCATCAATGTGTCCCAGAATCCTAATGTATGAAAACAAAATACGAACATGCCGTAATTTTAACACCCAGTATTTCAATCATCATTTAACAAACAGGGACTAGTCCAAATTGTCAGCAGCATCACTCGGGCTGCTAAAAAACAAGAACACTTGTTTGATGCCAAATGTTTCAGTGAGTTTTTGGCCCTGCAGCGATGTTGGCAGTGACACCTTTTGTTAACCTGCGCCAAAAGGCTGTAAAACACGAACATAATGAGCTATTTTCAGGACTGGGAGTTTTTGTGAAATTCACTGAGCTGTTGAGGAGAAAACTAATATACAGGAGAAGATGAAAACCATTATTTCAAAATAATGATTGCTGTCAGAGTGCTTCAGTTACAGTCAATATTAGACTTATTGCTGTCACAAAATGACACCGGAAACTGATAGTTCTGCAATCTCTTCTATTATTAGAGGACTTTTTTTTTACTTCTAAATAAACACTTTAAACTCTGTGAAGAAAGAGTAAACAAACATTTTGAGTTTATAACCCAAATCTTGAATCAAATAAAATTGACTAATGATAACTTCCTATATGAACAATTTCATCTCCTGGGTGCATAGTGATCCACATCTGCATTACGGTACTTTAAATGTAATAATGAAATGCAACCTTTTGCTTTTTTTACAGGATTTTTTTATTATTATTATACCACGTGGGTTTACTTGGTACTAGTTCTGAAAAAGCTGAAGAAGATCATTCAAAACCTGCCATGGCTAGGTTTTTGTAACAGTTGCATTTTTGACAACCTTCTTTTATTAGAGACCAAAAGTAAAAAAAATGTCATTCTCACATTCATCTGTCTCCTGAACAGTATAACTAATGTATCTAAAACCTATTGCAATCGTGACATATTCACAAGATACCCATATTAAAAAAAAGTGCAATAATTCTTCTTCTTTATTAATCATCTTAGAGCAGCAAACAACTTCTCCTAAAAACACTGCACCTGACAAATTCTGGACTATTGCGACTTTAGAGTACAAGTACTTTTCCAGTCATACCGAGAAATAGAAGCTACATCGAGGAAATACAAAGTTGAACAACCCCACAAGGACAATACAAAGTTTTTTAATTGTCTTAAACTCCTCCCATGTATTCTGGCAGGAAAACAAAAGGAAAATTCACAATCTGTGGCATTTTAAGTCCAATAAGTAATGTCTGCTGTTAGTCAGCATTAGCCTTTCCACCCGCTGCGAACAACTTTGTATCTATTGCTAGCAACATAAGCAATCACAAAAAATAAGTAAATAAAATAATCCTTTAATTAAATCTATGTGTCGTCACAGTACTGGTGACATGCCAACCCAATCTCACCGAAATGTGTCTTTATATGCAAATTTAAATGTGTATGTAAACCACGTGTTACCTTTTTTATGTTGTGTGCAGTTGCCCCAGTTCATTTCAATGTGGATGTAAAAATGTGCTATTTATTAATACTAACGAAATCCTAATTTTAACCTACTCCAAGCCCCAGACATAAACTTACCAAATATTTAATTTCAGACCTGAACTTAGCCTTTAAACTAGGGCTGAGCCAATAATCAAAAATTGAGAAATCAAATCAGAACAATTCGTCAATTATTTGGTGGTGGGTTTTGAATCGAAAGATGGAAAATCAAACCGTTGTCAGCAAAAATGTGTGTTTTGAAGAAAAAGTCAAACTTTGGGGCAGTTTTTTAAAAAGTTAAACAAAGTCAAACTGAAAATTGAGATGGATCAATATGAGGAACAAAATTGTGATAATATTTTTTTCCAGATTGCCCAGCCCTACTTTAAACGCAAAGAAAATATAGAAACTTCCTCATGATACACTATTAATATTTGGTAGTATAGATGAGCATGTCAGTGAGATCGTATATTTGTTTATATATGACTTGTATAGCAAAGTATGGAATAAATAATGACTGTCAGATGCTATTAGTTGTTAGTTTTTTATTGATCAAACCTGAAAAAAGCCCCATATCGCATACGTTTTCAATACCATGCAGCCCTAAAGCCTAATCTAACT
Organism: Mugilogobius chulae; assembly: GCA_038363315.1. Classification (NCBI taxonomy): domain Eukaryota; kingdom Metazoa; phylum Chordata; class Actinopteri; order Gobiiformes; family Gobiidae; genus Mugilogobius; species Mugilogobius chulae. The sequence goes on along the minus strand of CM076399.1, from coordinate 16,115,347 downwards.
TCTAACGGCTAAAACAGCTGAAGAGGCGTTTTTAGATTCCTGCCCCAGTCAAGGTCTCAGCACCCGTCACCCCGCTGGCACTGGCTGCCTGGCACTGGGCTGGCACAGGGCTGGCAAAGCTCTGACATTACTATGTTGTGAGGACTGTGAGTAACACGAGAGTACATTGCAGGTCAAACGTATTTGTTTTAGTGGTACAGTAGTACGCGGGGCATATCAGGGGAGCAAGGCCTGCCGATGAACTCTTTTAAGTGGGATCATCTGTGCGTCCTGCGTAGTGATAGATTGCTTAAATATTACAGTGATTAGGCCTCCAGAGTGACCTTTAAGCGGCAGGAGAATGTCACTAAGCCTTGTACGCTTCACACACGGGTTGTTTGAGTGCAGATCTGTTGTACCATTTCATCAAACCTGAATGTCACTTTGTAGCATGTGTACATTTCACTTCATTACTCCTAAAGAAATAGCCACAATACCCTAAGTAACATGTGCAGATGCTTCTTTTAAACACCTAACTTGAATCCAGTCTTCTTAGAAAGTTGTTTTGATGGGGTGTGATGAAATGAAATTAGTTTAGAGATTAATTTTAAGTGTTTTTCAAATGTTAATACATCTGGACATACTGCATCTAACAGCTTGTGGTTATTGGCTATTTGAAGAATCTGCACACATGTTTCTCAAAATAGAAAAGGTTTCAAATCGGACTGCTTCCTCTCAAAATCTTTCGATACCTGGTAATAACGACATACATGCATTTTTGGTTGTAATTACGGCTTAAAAACCTTTTTACAAACAAGAACGTGAAAGTGGAGTGGACCACTCAAGCACAGCCAATCAGAGCACTGCTTTTGGCTCCCGATAAGAACTAAAATTCTATCATTCAATTTAGACAGTACTCAGTGTTTAATTTCCTCACAAGTGCTGCATTATCTATACTTTTTAGTATAAAGCAAAGTTTACTATTTTGCAACTTAAAAATTAGGGATCCCAACTTTGAGCAAGTACTGAAGCCATTTGATCTTTCCAGATTTTTTTGTCAGAACTAGTAAAAGCCTTATAAAAATGTAGTTGAAAATTACAGTCTATTTAAAAGTTTAGAGCTGTAAATCTGTTCCCTTTGTCTTGAAATGATTTGTCACACTTTTTCACAATTTCTTACTGTGACAACTCACCTAGTGGAATAAAAAGTGCACCAAAAAGTTATCAGTAGATTTGATATGCTATTTAACTGAAGTGAAACCAGTGAAAAAATTTAGGGTAATTCTTAAATATTTTTGTAGTTGTCTTCAATCATTTTAAAAGTTCTTACCTCTCTCTCTATCTCACATACTGTACGTCACCACCAGGTGTTTTTGAAACCAAAACACCAAAAATGGATCTAATTACTGGTATCTCATTTTCTTTTATCTGAATTTTAATGTTTTTTATCTGTTTCAATGACATATGTACTTAAAAGTGATGGGGCACGATCAACCTGTCACGATACTGTGCACACGTACAGAACTATCTCGCGAGATTTTTTCTTATACAAAGGCTATTGGAAATTAAGTTTTGTGTCTTTGAGCAGCTGTAGTAAACAGTGTTTTCCACAAAGAGACTTGTAGCTGACTTATTCTGACAGAAAACAGTCTAAACTATGTCCCAGTTTTTGTTTCATAATGACAGGACCAAGATTACAGATATAATAAGTCCTAAACATTGTAAAAGTTAGCATGAAATATATACCGCAATTTCTGGATTATAAGCCGCTACTTTTTTCATGAGTTTTGAACTATGCGGCTTATAAGGCAATGCAGCAAAATTATAGATCTCATAGACTACTATTAACAAGTGCGGCCTATATATTACTTTATCTTTTTTACTTAATCTAGTGATGAGGCTTATATTCAGTGTGTCAATAGGCAGAAATTACAGTAATAGTCAATATACTTGTGGACATCGCAGGAACAGCGCAGTGTTTTTCACACTTAAACATAGTTTACAATAGATCCACAAAGAGATATTTTGTCATCAATATCAATATCATCATCAATAACTTTGTAAAAAGTATAATATTAAATAAATTAAAATAAATAAATATTAAACCAACAATATTAAATAGTACAATTCTAGTTTTGTAATTTGCCTTGTTAAAATTCTGAAATGAAACAAATAATGAAACTCATCCAAAACTCGTGGACCCAATCTCGTTGCTCGTTTCGTCTCGTGAAAATTTTGTTTCGTCCCGTTCCTAGTTTTTAACTACACTATTTCTTCCTTTATCTTTAACATACTCTATTATCAGCACCATTACTTTTATCCATCTTGTCTACCATGAAGCATAAGGCCTGTCATAAATCCAATCGTGTGACCTTTTATTTTGATGCTGTTTTGTCCTGGAGGCTAGCTTAACCGGTAAAGCTAAACTTTGTGTACTTGTTAAACAGCTAAATGTCAGGAGAAGTGATTGTGGACGCTTATTGGAAGAGAAGGAACCGAGGAAACGCTTGGCACCAGTGAACCTTGTGTGGACAGAAGAATTGATCGACGCAGTATAGCTGAACTTTCTCCTGGCCTCGAGATCCTTAAAGTCTCCCTCGCCGGTGGTGGTATTTATAAACTACCAGACATTTAACACACACGGAAGAATGCCTTAAATTTGAAGTCACCGCTCTGTGTCATGCTCGGTAAGTACTGGAACTTTCGACGAATACGGCGCTGAGGGGAGCTGTGAAATAAGCCGCGCGTTTATAAAATGTGGAAAACGCAGGGACCTCGGAGAATAGGAGATGCCTGTGAGTTTTGCAGCGCAGTAATAGGACGACCTGTATTCGCACTATAAAAGAGACAACCCGGGCAGTGTTCCAAAGCGGAGGCAGAAAGAGTTAACCTTCTTTCTTTGCTCAGAGCGGCAGGGGAGAGTCGAAAGAAAAAAAAAAAAGCATAACAGCAGAGTTAGCTCACATCAGACACTGGTGGGGAATTCCTCCATGCCCCTGCTCCATTGTGTTGTCTCCTGTGCGGACAATGAAGCGCGAGGAAGGAGAGGTTAAATGTACTGCAAAAATAAACCCTGCTCACTTCTTCAATCCAAAAAATAAAAAAAGCTAAATAAGAAGATCGATGAATTTTTTTTAACACTGTACTTGCAAATTGTTTTCTGTTCAAAATAGTTGTGGCAATTGTAAAAGTAGAAAAAACAAGCAAAACAAAATAGTTGTCCGCACTGAACTTTGTCGCATCATAATGAGTCACAATAGAAACTGATCATTTTGTGTTTTTTTTGTTGTTGTTTTTTTGTAAATCTTTTAATGAGTCAAATATTTTTTTTATCATAATGTGAGCCTTGAAATTCTTACTTTACATTACTACTTCATGGACATGGTTTAAGTTAGAAATTTACTAACTACCAAAAGATCAGGGCAGCAGTCACGCTATAATCTATAGTAATAACTTTACTGACTGCTTTGAGCGATCTTTTGTTTTACCTTTGCAACGAAACGTTAGTGCCAAAACATGACAGAATGTGTGATGGTTGACTCATAGAGAAGATGACTAAGCTCTGAAATAAAAGTCTTAAAGTCAAATTAAACTCTGTTTGCTAGAGTTCAGATTTGCCAATTTAGATGTAATTTAGATGTTCAACATCTTTGTTTGCTTAAAGATGGACTGTGTAACTTACTGGAGGTAAAAAGCCATCTGCACAATTTAGTAGAATTAGAAAGTTAAACCATACTTTGGGACATTCTGAATAGGGATGAAGGCACTTTCTGCCATAATGATAAAAAAATGAACTGCTTTTCTATTGAAACAAGCATGAGCGGGCCCTCCTCCAAGCCAAGTAATAATTTATTTTGTTGTCAAGCAAGCCAGTTCAAAGTAAAGATGCAGATTTTTATTATTTACTGCAACAAAAACAGATAAATGATAAAAACATGCATTTAATCAAGTAAATTGGCCAAAAAAATGCATTTGCTTCTTTAAGCCATGATTCAGATGAGAACTTTTGCTAGATAAAAGTAAATTTGTTATATTTCAAGATTATTGTATCTTTTTGCTATTTCTTACAACTTTATAGTTAACTTAAAAGGTTCTTGGTGTACTAAAGACATGCTCCATGCATTGATTAATCAACTAAAAAATCTATGTTTTTTGAATCTCACAAAATAAAAAAGTACAAGTAAACAGCATTTACTAAACAGAAAGACTGAACTGCCCAAAGACTCCCACAACTCACTTTCTCATCTTTGATCTAAATGCTTAAACTTATAATAAAAGGGTTAGCTGACTAACACAAAATGTTGTTGAATAAGACTTCACCAATTGACGAATCAAATAAACAATTGAAGGACCACAGTCTTACTTACATGCTATTTACAATGCATTACAATAAAAAGACAGTGATTTTACCGTTTATTGATCTGACGACAATCAATATGTTTATTATACTTACATCACAGTCTGTAAGGCAAATTCATGGTTTGTATCCCAGTGTGGAGTGTTCTGTTTACACACTCATACAATGCAAACAAAATGATTTATTGAATACGCTTTGCAACAGCATTGTATAAAGATTTGAACATCGTTATTACCATATAATCATAAATATTGTGCTGTTCCAATTCCCTTTCTGCCATTCCTGTCTTTGAGACTGTCCGTCTTGTTTCCATCTGTCCTTTCATGTCTGCTGGAAGTGACTTTCCTGAAGGAAGCTCAAATCCTCTCTGTGTTTATGTTGGACCAACAGCTTCCTCCATTGTGCCAAAGGGCAACTTCTTCTTTGACTGTAGCATTCTTTTGCATATTTTCCATCTTCAGTGATTATTCAGCCTGTTTTTACATCACATCATCTACTTGTGTATACGCTTTCTCTTTATTTCCTCTCCGAGTATCGTAAAGCGGCCAGCACATACAGACCTGAGTCAGAATTGTCCCCTGTAGGAACATCAGCGCAATAATCATTTTTGATGGTTTGTCTAAGAATGAAAGAATAAATGAAAGGAAGAGACTAATTTTTTATATTCCTCTCCATCTTGCTCCATAATTTCTCACTTCCATCCTTGTAGCCGTTACTGCACCATGGAGTGATGAATGTCAGCCCACGTCAATTCATTTCCTCATTATTGGTCCGACTCAAGTGCCATTTTCTTAGCAGAATGGGCACATCTTCAGGTTTTGCGAGACGAACTTCCTCTCCCTTCCGTATTGTTTATTAGGTTACGTATGTGCGGCTTTTTATAGCAACTCTTTAAGTCCGCCATACATCTTCATCTTTCCGTCTGCCTCATATTCTCTCCATTTTTTAATAAAAGTGAGAATTCCATCAGGGCTATTTCTGCGCAGTCTGAGATGAGATTGTCTAGACAGGCCATGTAAGAGACCTTCTTTAGTATTCCGGACGTTGGGGCAAATTTTATGAGCACCGGGCCATTAATCCGCTGTTTACCTCCTTTATAGATTTGCATAGACCCATATGCATGCATGTAAATCAAGATCGGCTATCATCCTGACAAGACTAAATTTAGATGAAAGGCCCATAAAAGTGCCCAATATTTTGCAACCGCTCTTCAGATTTGACTATTTCTCCCAACTATTTGTTAATTCAAGACACATTCTGTAAAAAAAAAAATGGCCTCAGCTGGTAGCATTAGAAGCCTTTCACGCTCCTATACTACAAACACAGCACTTTTGCACTGCAGCGGGTAAGAGGATACTGTTCTCTCAGAATCGGTGAAATCTACTCCAGTCTTGGGTCACTTGCTGTGAAGTTAATGGATTTTTCTGCTCTGCAAAAATATGTGCCTTAACAACTCATTTAACTCAGGGATGAATGTTCCATCTGCCACTAGGGTGACATCTTTCAACCTGCAGTTTTTTTTTATAGTGGGAATTGTGTTAAGTTCTTTGGTTTAAATTATGATATTGCTAAATGTATAGTTTAACACTTGCATTGAATTGTGTGTGAAACGCTCATATTGTTACCTCTCTTCGGTGACACATCGGTTAGTGGCACCGGGGCTTTTCTATATACTGTAGATTTAGGACATTCTTCAAGTGTCTGCGTAAAGCATGTCCAAACCATAACCCCCTCTCTCCTCTCCCAAAAACAACAGATAGAAATTTGCTGTAAAGGCTAAAAATTTAAACAAGCATCTCTACTATTGTGGTTAATATTTATTTATTTGAAATTAACAATGCACATTTATGAACATCAGTACAGAAAATACATGTGTAAATGTGCCAAAGTTTACATTCCAAGTCCTTTTACATTTAGGACAATACAAGACAACACAACTGAACAGTTAAACAGTTGAACAAGTCATAAAGGCCACACTCACTCAGGGTACAAATAGAGCTGTGCAATATATCGAATTTTAGATAATATCGTGACTGTTGTTTCTAAGAAATGCAAAAGTTTAACATCGAGTACTATATCGTGTAGTAAAAACATGCTACAAAAGAGCACATTTCTAATAAAAGTTAAATACTGTAAATGGTGCTATCAACGTTCTAATTCTAATACAACCTGTTTATATTCCATCAGAATTAGTACATTAAGTAATTCAGAGTAATTATGATATAATGAAAGATTCCTGTACAAATATTGGATATTTAAATAAACTGGAAAAAAATGATCAACTTAATTTGAAAATAAGCTTGGAATGAGGAGTATTTTAGGTTTTGAGTCGATTATTATTTGTTTGAACTATAAGATTGCTGAGGGAACAAGCATAAAATTTGTTTTTTGAAAAAAAAAAAAAAAATTCACACTGGGTTAAATTTATTAAACAAAAAAAAACTGTTCTTGAAAAATGGCTACGTTTTTGTTGTTATTTCAAATTTTTATAATAAGAAAGTCAAAACGTAAAAATCACAACAAAGTCAGTTCACCTGTTTTAGGCTCGTTGGAATATTTAGGCTGTTTAAGCACATTTATGTTGGACTAAAAAATTATCGCCTGAATATCTTTATCAAGATATGCCAAAAAATTATCGAGATATTCGTTTTTGTCAATATTGCCCAGCCCAAGCTACAAAGTACAAATGTGATTGAAGTGCAATCAGTGATTTTAAAGTGTAGTTTTAAATCTGATAAATAAGTAAATTTTATTTAAAACCAGTTCATATCCACGTGTTGGTCCTCTTCTGCCGCACAGAGATCACCAAGACACTGGAGTTTACAGAGTGCCCTCTAGTCCTAAAACATTCATATATTCATTTACATATTTACATGGAATTAGTGACAGTTACAGGAAACTGCAACAGAGATTGCAGAGTAATACATAAATGCGGTGCATTCCTACATATATATACCTAGTATATTTATTCTTGCACCACTCAACAATAACAGTAAACTACAGTAAAATATAGTCTGTTCAGACAGTCACGTATTATGCTACAAACTATGCGACATGAGGTCTGACTCTGAACAGCCCAAGTGGGTGCATTGTTGATTGGATTTGAGCCAAACACAACCATCCCTTAAAGTCTTAGAATTAGCATTGTCAAAAGAAATGAAATACATTAAAATGCTATGCTGTTAAATAAAATTAGCATCCAAATACCGTTTTTATTAAATTTTCACTGTGTAAGTTGAGTGCACATCAACTTAGCTATATACTGGGCATACAATAGAACCTACAGGGGTTTAAAACAGCACTGTTGAAATACATTCTGTTACCAATAGCTTCATACCGACTTTACCTTTATTGCATTTGGGATGTAGGGCTCAAACATAATAACTCGAGTGGAGAAGTGAGAAGTTTAAGATACACAAAGCACGCTGACTTTTGGAACTGTTTGCAAGATTGAAAACAGCATGCATGCCAAGAACACACTCTAACTATGAATCCTAATGTAGAATAATCAAACTAGCGAACGTGAAGACAGAACAATATAAAAGTCTACACAAAGCATTCACCTTTTTTTTGTTTCCAGTTGTTTAAAATCCACGACCTCCTGTCACATCATTAGCCTCCATTTGGATAATCTCCCTTCATCCCCAAAGATTTCCTTTCTCTCTCTTGCATTCATTAGAACTAGGATTCCAGTGGTGACATTACACATTGGAACGTACTTGCCCTTTCCACACTCAATGAGAAGAGTCTTTTGTCTTCATTCTGATAAAGGTACACAATATAAGAAATCAAGTGAAATTTGGAAACCTTGTCATCTAACTACCAGTAAATGTAATACAATAGCGCACAACAAAAAAGTTAAGCCAATACAAATAAAAGTATAGTAATATAGTAATAATAATAATCATCATAATATATCATATGTAGGGGTGCATGTACGATTATTTTTGGTAGTTGATTGTTCTGTTGATTAATCTTTTTATGAAATTTGACAAATACTGCTAACAATATTGTTTAGGCGAATTTAAATTTCATGAATCCATTCTTTTGGGTTCAGCAAATTTTTCTTGTTAAGTAAGATCATTTGCCAGTAAATCAAGATATCCTTTTCTGATTAAGGTGGCATGCAATTCTTTCTTACTTTAAGCTATTTTTTTAAGAGGAACAAGAAGTCTCTTGTTCCTTAAGTCAAGATAATATGTTCCTAATTCATAAACTAGATTTTTTTAATGCAGTAAAACATTAAAATGCATCTTAACATATGTCTAGTGACATTTTGAAGTCATTACTTTTTATCCTTTTGTCTGATTCCTGAATAGGGATGTCATGATATCAAATTGTATTATTGTGATTATTGTGAGACAAAACATCACAATTTTGCAATTATTTACTTTGCGCTTGTTACAAGCAAATAGAGACATTTTTATTTTCTTGCATTCTCATTGTCTAACACTAGTCACTAGTTTTATGAAATTAATCTTCTGAATGCAAAAATGGTAAAGGTGGCGGAAACATTTAGAAGCTTTTGCTTTAATAGTGTATTAAAAAAAATAATTCTGCTTCTTAAATGCTAACATTTACTAAGATTGATTGAAGCATACTGCTATCTGTATTTAACCTTCTGCTGTGGCAAACAAATATAGCCGATATTTGGAAATATATATCCATAACAAGGCTAAATCACAAATGTACTTGTCTCTGTAGGAAAAATAAATAAAGACAATGTATTTATCTGGTATATTCTACACCTTCGCCTTAAGCTGGAACTATATTTGGCTCTGCTAAATAAACTATAAAAGCTTTTTATTTTGCTTCTAAAATTGTCACATTATTTTTTTGTTCTTGCGATTAATTGGGCTTGAATAATCACAATTATCAATTAACCTAATCTGACATCCTATTCCTAAAACACTTTTTCTCAGCAGTTGACGGACTTGTGTAGTCTGTGCACAGTATTCGATCACTACAGAGTTGATTATTTTGACTAATCTATTAATTGATTAACTTGTTGCAGCTTGTGATCAAAAACAGATCCGTTACTGAGATTATAACAAAAAAAAATATAATATATCAGATAAAAAAAATATATCTTCTCTGTCTTCGAAGAACTGTCATTATCGTTTTTTCTGTGTTTTTAACGGTCTGTTTAGGTTATGTTCACGAAATCAGGCTAAATTAAAATAACAGCAACACATTTAGATTCTTGTAATGCCAATATATCGCTAATCTTATTCAGCTCCTCTGACTCATCATATATAAGTATTTTTAACCGCGGATTCCTGTTTGGCTCTATGCACTCGGGACTATCATGTTTAGTGTCTGTCAATGTAAAGATTTGATGATGGTGTCTTGATGGTGGCAGCTGGACATAGATTGGAGTTGTGTTTTGTCTGCCGCAGCAGCTCATATCGGCTACAAGGCTCGTTAAATGTTGGGCTTAAACCCGCGGTGACGCCACGCCAGCTCCAGTTACTCCCTCGGGACACTCTGCCATTGTCATCTCGAGTCCTCAGTAGTATGCGGCCGACACTGACCAGATGAGATTTGAAAGGTTCATCCTTTCAATCTCCTCAAAGTTTCTCCAGCTTTTGAAGGAACGCAATTTTCTTCAAGATAAAGTTGTGCGACAAAAAGCACCAGATAAAAACTATGTTAGGATAAAATCATCTTTTTATTCAGTTTTTAACATTTTACCCAAATTGTATTTGTAGTTGTATGTATTCATATGTCATGTATGTTTAAAAGCACTGTCATGTCTCCTTCGTACCGGAAACCTTTCGTACCGGAAAACCTTCGTACCGATTTGTCCGTAAGTTCCTTTTTAGGTCAACGACGCATGCGCAGACCAAATTATGTCTTTTAAACACATTATTTGTAAGGGTACAGTTAATATTATTTCTTTATATTGATATTTATGAATGTATCTTGCAAAAGTTTGCCAATAGAAACGCCACATTTATTTATCGCCATTTAAGCTATTATAGCAGCCGGAACTAGCTTAATCGGATATACTGCTTTAAACGATAAAATCTCATTTTACAATCATTTGTTTTGTTGGTATCTGTAAGGGAATTTTGTGTTTAATAGTTTAGTTTCGTCTGTGTTTAATCAAAAGTTCAATACGAATAAAACAATGTAAAAGAAGTACAGCTAACGGTACGAATCGGGTCTTCCCGGTACGAATTTTTTTTCAATGTATTAGCTTAAAAATTCTCTTCTACCTAGCACAGATATCTTGCCAAATATATATTCAGGTGGAAATTAGTCTACAATGTCCTGTCTCCGTCTAATAATGTCCCGTTTGTTAGTTCGTCTGTTTTTCCTGTTAGCATTGTGGCTAACTGTTGTAAGCATACTGACACGTCTCGCTCCTAACAGCTGTGAAAAATGCTTAAAACGCATCGTGATGAACAATTTGTAGGCTCAAAATGCATTAGGTAAGTGATAAAAAAAAACCATGCGACGGATGTAGGAAGTTTAAAATGAGTTATTTCTGTTTGTTTACATTTTTAAGAAAACAAAAATCAGTTATAGAACTTTTAACTAACCTTGTATTGTACTCCAGCTGTTGGTCAAGTGCTCAGAGGCTTCTTGTTTTCACCTACCTCTCTTCTTTACCACTTCTCTAAATTTACTTGCGAATACTGACTAAAAATCTGATTCAAGATAAAACATGTCAAGTGTCATCTTAGCCACTCTCCAACAATAAAACTAAGATCCACAATTTGGAGATTTTTTTGCAATGAAGAGATGGGGCTTCACTTTTGCAGATTTGAAGTCAATGCACCTGTTTATAGTTCTAAGCTGTTTAGATCAACTTTGTGCTTGAATAAATAACCGATAAGCATGTTCATTACTAATAACACAATACGTGTCTTTTAAGTTTGTCAGTTATTTCCATTCTTGTTATGCCAAATATCAGGCACATTGGTTTAAGTTGCACAATTAAAAGCCTAAATTCTATACCCACACATTCAATTTAGTTTTGTTTTACTTTTTTTCATTGAAATTAGACACTATCCCACAAAACTTATGCTGTACAGTATACTATATGCATACTGTTTGTTGCTAATTCATGTTAGAAATCATATTTGACAAACTTCATTGTTGTTTGAAGTAACACGTTCAGATGGAATGGTTAGTCTTGTTCTATGCTAGCTCTGTGTACTATTTGAATTATAGTCTCAACAATAATCTTGAATATTATGTTTTTAGTATTAACTTCCCTTTATCATTAATTTTCAAGTTTGCATTTTCTCAATTTAAAGCTTTATTTACATTATCTGTGTGACATACTTGAGGAATGGCCATGTATACATTGATAATAATAAAACTGATGTTATCCTAATAATTAAAATACTACAACTTGATATTGAGACATTCCCACCTTACACATACTATATAAAAGGAAGTCTGACTAATTCTCTTAAGTGTACAGTGTAAACCCCCCAGTGTGTATCCTCACTGTAAAGGTGTCCAAGTGACCCTGTATCCTGTTTGTCAGTGGAACACAACTATTTCTGACTGTTGCACATCCTGTCAGCCACTGATCTGTGGCACATGAATACATCTGCTGCCCTGAGAACTTGTATAAGTCTAAGAGATACTTTCACAGTGGACTACATTTTCAGTGCCAGGAGTGACTGGAGGTGCGAGTTTGCCTCTGTGCGCGTGGGAGATTCCTGTCAGTTTGGGACACCCACAAGCCATTGACATTATTATGCAAAATTAATTATTTGCCTTCCGTTTTATGTCCTCGCCGAATCTTAGCACCGTAAAAAACCTGTGTGCGTTTTATTGAAATGAAATTATGGTTTAATGTCACTTTGGCTATTAGCACGCCGAGTCTGTGCATGCCAATTGATCCCGCGGTTGTCATGGAGACATGGACCACTAAACCTCTGCGCAGCTGTTGTTATGGAAGCCCGGGAACAGCTGGGGGGCTACGGCTGCGTAGGGATTGTGGGAAACGGGTCTTTTGCTCCTCCCTTCACACCTTGACCCCGGAGCTGCTGCCAGAGGAAAGTGGAAGATTTGGGAATCTTAAAGATGACCATCTGGAGTTCGAAGCTACTCGGCGGACCCCTCCATATGATCAGACGGGGCCGTTTAGGCAGAAACTGTGAATATTCAATCATGTGTGCATCTCCTCTACACCTGTTCCGGCGCCAGTGTGAACGGTGCAATCAAATGAGTCAAATGAGGCTATTCCCTTCCTGGATTCGCCTGATGCACTGGAGCATATCCCATTATTGATATGAGCAAATGTTGTACACAGTGCAACAATAAAAATTGCACGAGGCTTGACAACTTATCTAGGGACCAGCGTTCTCTGACTCATATTCATTAGACTTATGTGAAACAAACTTCAGCAAACCTGTACCCTAACTATCTTTTTCAACTAAAATGTACTGCTTTAATGTAGCACAACAGAATAAACAACTGTAACCAATAGTTTGCTAAACCATATTCTAAGATTTATGTAAAGGGTCTTTTTCATGCAATAAAGTAAAATCGGTTTTGCTTCATAGCAGATATGATGAAAATGCAGTTATTACAGTCAAAATGAGACGCCTGTATGCTGTCTGAATAATCGTTATTCTCAAAAAAATATAATGTTTGCTTTTAGAATGTTAGTTGTTAGCTTAATGGCAGGACTTTAAACAAAATTTAAACTTAGACTTTAAATAAAAAATAAAACAACCCAGAATTCTTTGCAGTTAAACCATCTGAACGCTATATAATTGATGATTTGAAATTTTTTAGTGGAAAATCCTTGCTAGTGGTTGTATATAAAAAAGACAAACACAAGAAAACAAAAGAACACATAATTAAGTGACATACCTTGCTGTCAGTTATTGTAGCAGCGTTATTTCTTTTACAAACCAGTCATTGTTTTCTTGATCACACATGTAATTACCACAAAAAAGATGTTTTCACTGCACCAACCCTAACTTGTTAAATAATCATTGCATTAAGTGACCAAATGACATCTCATGGCGTTAACAGCTGCAGTTCACTTGACGATAATCCCCACAGAAGTAAAGAAATTTTTACCAGTCCTTTTTGTCTCATATACCTGTGTAGTCTTAAGCCACTGTGTAAGCCGTTTCCGAATGCTAACATTTCCTCTGTGGCTCTTATGACGAGTTCGGTGATTAGACCTCCAACCCCCTGGGTGGAGCCCCTCTCTCCGCTCTGACTCCTGCTCTCATTCACTTTGACGTCAACAGGAAGGTCAGCCGGTTCCCTCAGGGGTCATGGAGACGATCTGAAAACACTCCTCATACTGTGTGTATGTGTATGATACAGGACCGGGAGGTTAGCATCCCCGACCTGGGCCGGAGGGATGGCCGAAGGGAGGAAGGGCCCAGGAGCTTAGGGAGGGCTCGGGAAGGATTACCAAGAAGCTAAAATGTTTTCTTTGTAGCAGAAAGAAACCCAAGAAACACTCCTTGTCAAAATCCCATGGTCCGAGGGGGTTGTTTTGCTCCGAAACTGAATCTACATCCTTAAGTCATTTCCGTTTACTTGGGCTTTTAAGCTTACCTTTAATATCATTAGCGTCAGTGTTTAGAAAGTTTTAGCCCAGTGTTTATACAAGAGTCAAATAAACAATACTACCAGGATTTCCTCTAAAATAACATACAACTTTCTAAAGTTAGACAGCAAGAGTTAGGTAGCCCCAGTCCAGGTTACTGCTACAGTTTTGTAGAACATTATCAGGAATGTCTTTGATTTTTAAGGTACACTACTAAATACAATTCATATAATACATTTTTTGTCCACTAACTCTGTCACATCATCAAAAGGATGAGGTATGGTACAATAGGAATACCAAGCCAGCAAGAAAAAATAGTTAGTTTTGAATCTTGAAGTTATATTAATGCCAGAGGAGAGGACGGACAGTTCCAATAGATTCCAATAGATAGAGGCTCCTTCAGGGCAAGTAAGTCAATTTTGTAGATAATGTAAGCTAAGTCACAGTAAAACTAAAATTTTTAGTGTGTTTCTCATGTTTAGTCTGTTTTTTTTTTTTTTTTTTGTTTGTTTGTTTTTTTGACCAAATGTTACTCAATAACTTTAAAAAGGAATCATTCTTAAAGGCACAATACCTGATTTTTGTTTGTTGGAAATGTAAACTAGCCAAATAATTTAATTTTAAGCTTTACAGAAGTCTACTTGTTTTCCTGCTTACCTTTACCACCATAAGATTTTTTTTTTCTACAACTTTTAGAAGCCAACATGAGTTGTGTTGGTATGCTGGCAAAGTAAACCAGCATGCTCCCTTAGAGACTGGTTAGATGTAGACAAGATACTGTGAGCAAATTTTCACCTACATAGATACTTATTTTCAGTGATTTTATGTATTTATTGTTGCAATTGTTTATAGCACTTTTAACTTACAATGTATTCAATATCATTTAGGTCTTTGTTCAAGCTTTAGTTATATGTGTAGTTATTGTAAATGTCAAGTCACAATGATAAACATAGCACCAACCAACACAACACAACACTACAGATGTGTTTGATTTTCCCAGCAAGCATGGTAAAGTCCACTTTCAACCTCGGACTTTCACACGCCAGAAGGAAAGCTGAGGAAGGCCTTCAGTTTTGAAGCAAGATTGATAGGTCTAAAAGCAGAAGGGCCCTAAATCTGCCCAACTCTCCCGCTCTCCTCGATCCACCGGGGCCTTTACCTACCACACACACAGTAGTCCCGCAGAGCCGTGCAGCCTGGATAAATAGCAGCCCTTCAGAGGCACAGCGCTGGAGGTACGAGGCCCCGCTGGGAGGCCCAAAAACTCTCCCACTGTTCGACTGGGACTTTAAGTGAAAGATCAGGTGTCCGGCCCTCAATGCTTGATTGAACTTAAATCTTTAGCATGTGCGCTGTAACTCCTGTGCAGCGCTCTGCTCCTTGTGGCTCCGGCCAGAAACCACCAGCCAAGTGCTCTGAGGAATTTGCGTCTGCACACTTTGCCACGGTGTTTTCACTCTTGTCACACAAAATTACAGTCAGCATGTGTGAGGATCATGAATAGTTGGTTGAGTAGATTTCATTGGCTGAAAAAGTGTTACTAGGGGAGTATTTGTTTATCAAGAAAAGTGATGTGCACAAATGTACAGTAAATGACAGTGTATTTAACTTGAATTTATAGTAACATTTACATTTATGAATTTTATGATGAAAGAGAAAAACAAGTTACAGTTACAGCCCAGGACTTGGTATTACTGTTTGACTTTGTTTTCCTTGTTATTAACTATGCATATTGCCCAATACAAAGTAGATTAGATTATGCTGATTACATCTTTCAAATGAACCATGTCTAAACGATCCTCTCATCTCTTCACAGTCTTTGCGGGACCCGCTGGACACTGGGCCTGGAGCTGACAGCACACCCCATAGTCTCTGCACTGGTGCCACCAAACTCATTGTAAGTGCATTTGATTAAGCACTCATCTTCACCCGAGCACTGTGTTGATAAAATTGACATTCTGGCCTATTAATTATATTTATAAAGAAGGTTCTACAAATACTGTATATTTGAATGCTTGATTTATTAGTGCCAGTGTTCTTTTTCTATTGTGATCAAAGTATTCGAATATTTTGACCTGTTCTAATTCCAGGTCTTAAGCTAGGTCTAAAAGTAGATCAAATTAAGTCTAAAATAGACATTTACTAAGCGTGAATCAGTATTTATTCATCATGAAATAAGTCTGTGTTGAAGATTAATTAAGGCTAATAAAGTTTTAAATACCGTTTAGCAATATTAAACTTTAAAATCTCAAAGTTCTATTCTATAAAATGTCTTGACAGCAATAATACTTGCACTTGTCCGCTCTGATCCCTGCTCCAGCCAGTGATTTAATACAAGAGCACACAATCAAATGTAATTCATGCTATAAACAAGTTGGCATGCCAGGCTACGCACTTAATGATTTCCCCGCAGCGCTTCACTCCTGCCCGGTCAAACCAACAATCATCTCAATCACTTGTGGACATATTTATCACACGTCCAAATGCCACATTCGATTTTTTGTTGCTGGAAATTCAATCTATATTTATGATTTATAAAGCACAGATTTTTTTTTTTTTCACTGTATTGATATTTGCATGTTCTGTTCTAATCCATATTAAGAAAGTCTTGGTATTATTTTTTATTTTGTAAGCGTTCCTGTTTGTATCACGGCTTGCAAACATGAGATTAATTTAAATGTTTGTATGGGGAAAGCAAGAGTAATTGGTTGTTTGTTTATGTTTTGAAGCTGATCTGTGTGTGAAGTAGTATTATTTGCAAATTGAATTTGTCGACCTATTTGCAAAACCCTCTGAGGATTTCATGTTCTTTAACTTTTTTTTAGTTCACAGCAGTTGATAGAAAGTTGTCGTACTATAAACGTTAGTCTCTTTTGTTTCAGTCAGCTGGCATGATAGCTTTTTTTAGCTTATATTTGTGTTCAGCTAAGTCCAATAATGCAACTGGTTAGGGCTCTGAGATGAATCACATATTACATATTACATTTATCAACTCATTAAAAACTCAACACTGCAACTTGCATTTACTTAGTGTAAAGTCATTTAGTGTAGAATAGACCTTTTTTTTTTATCAATGATTGTTTCTTTTTTTTTTTTGTCTGGCCACATGCTTGTTTTGATATTTGAGAGAAAAGAGAGAGATGATGTGGGTGACGGCTCCAGAAGCAGACGACTCCTCTGATGGTGGTGTCTCAACTGGTTCAGAAAATATGCTTTAAATAAAGTTTTAATGATTGTTGGTGAACATAAGTTACTATTTTTCTAAAATTTTAGATAATATCGTGAATGCGGTTTTCAAGATATCCAAAGAATTGAACAATTGAGAAAATAATTTTCAGAAAAAATGCTGTAATCTCTAATCTCTGGGCATAAATGTATGTATTTGGTAACTTCTCACATTTATCTGGTAAGAGGTTTCATTCACATGACATCAACACATTATATAGATCATTAAGTATTAGTACAGCAGATTGAGCAGAAAAAATTTGCAATACAAAAAGTTACTGCATCTAGTCAAAACAGTTTAAAGACATTTTTAGCATATTTCAGTTGGACAAAAAATGAAATCCAGATATTTGTTTTTGCCAATATCGCTCACCCTTGAACGTAAAACAGAATGCTTCAAACCTTTTCTTTGAATAACTGCATGTTCTGTCTCAGCCTTTGGGAAGACGTGCATTAAAATTGTGACTTTCTCATACTGTAAAAGTTTAGTTATTGTTGTCCACCTCCGCTTGAGTCATTCTGGAAGCTGTCAGAGAGAAAATGAGGTGTAAATGACTCAAAGCATTTAAATATGGCTGCCAAACCGTGCTCATGTGGCTTAGACCAAAATAACACTTTTTTTTTTTTTTTTTCACATTCATTGCTGTAAGCGTTCAATACAGGAAATTAGACAGTTACAAATCTGTATACTTAGCAAAAAATTAAGAGCCATTATCAATTTCTTTTGTACAATGCAATAGATTATAATGTTAGTGATACAAAGACATAAGATTAAGCTACATTTTGACACTCTCAAAGTAGGTACAGATTAACAAACTATTTCTTGTAAAGGATCAAAACATACACATTTACACACTTTCTCAGCTTTGGATTTACGATGCCATCTAAAAACTCTTATAGTCCTGACATTTAGGAAAGGTCAACCCTCCAGATTTATCCTCGAAGCTGCCCAGTTTGACAATTGTTTTCATTCCTGGATCAAGTTGGGATTAAATGTGTTTTCTCCAGGAATTCTAGGAGTCACTTTGTACCGCGACAAAGTTAGCTTTTGTGGCTGAAAATACCCGCCTGCAAAAAACACTCCGCAGAAAGGACACTCCAGGCAGAGACAGAGCAACGACAATGGGGACCAGAGCTCACGCGGCGGCCTCTCGCTGAGCGCTAAATGGCTTGGTTATGTTAAACTGTATTGGTCTGAGTCGTTACACAAAGTCCAGACTAATCGCTCAGTCGGTCTCCATGTCCTCCGTTTTCCCTTGGCCCCCCAACACCCACCGCCATTCCGCACCAAGGATTGTTTTACTCTTAATTTTGTTAGCCTTAATGAGATTTCCCTAATTAAATCTACTCCTTGTTTGAGACCCACACCCCTGCTTTTCTTCCAACTTCTAATCTAGAGCGGAGTGATTGCTGTGGAGTTATTTTGGACACATAAACTTCTTTTTTGTGAACAACAGGGACAGTGAGTTGGACGAGGACATAGTTGTGTGTGTGTTATTTTGCGGATTTCCAATTTCGCGGCAAAACGCACTGCTGCACTTGTGATAGCCAATAGCTTTCAGATCTGATTTGGTGTGTAAGGACAGGAAAAAGCTTTCTGGTACAGCAACATGTCAAGGCGTCGTCAAGGTGAAGTGGATTTATGTGCGGAAAGGATTTTCCGACATCACAGTCTTGTGTCATGTTTGTGTCTAATAGAAGATTTTCACTCCACAGGGCTGAAGCAACTGGTGAGAGTGGTTTCTAAAGAAATTGTTAGTTTTCAGATACCTGTGACTCAACCAAGTCTTAGCGTTTAAGGTTTTTGTATTTTTTTAAATTCTATATTTTATATTATAACCTGTTTTGTAAGCTCAACTCACTTGTGGACAGCTTTGGCTTCCCCCCCTGCAATCCAGGTGTGAATAAAAAATGTTTCAGTTGCAAATGTATTGATCACAGCCAATATTTATACCTAAGTTATCTTGTTAATGGCCAGTATGCACAGATACCAGTCCATTATTTATCCGTCTCTTAGCTGGAATAAAAAGCAGAGGCTTGTTGCTTGGCTGCTACTATTGCATAGTCTAACAACCTGGGGGTGATTTCTGGGATTTCTTTCTTTCATGTGGAAAAATTGAACATTAGGATCTTAAAAAAGGTTTAAAAGCTTCAAATACAGCAGTAGATGTACAGTATATTCCTGCTGGCCTACAAGAAGAATTTAACTAGGCTTATGTTTTCAAAATAATATCTAACTTAAAGAGAAACTAAACTCATAATTTACCTTTTTTTTTCACTTTTTTGGACATTTTTGTGCAAACTCGCTTATTTTGCAGTTATGTGTGCATAAACGGCGGCTGTACTGCCATGCTGGGCAAACGCTGTCAGTGCATTTTCAGTACACGCTGACGTCACAGTGAGTTGACGCGGCAGACGAGCCGCCCAGATGGTTTATCTAAACTCCTCCCTCTGACACCGCTGCTGCGGAGAGTTTGAAAGGGATCACCCGCTGTGTAATAACATCAGTCGTCATTTGGCTCAGCTTGATCAGCGAGTGGTGCAATGTGCCACCACTAGTTCAACGATGTGCTGGTTCGAAACTTGTTCCTGTGGCAAGTTTATTATAGTCGGGTTTTTTTTCATTTTTAGAAAATACTCGCGTCATAAACGCATGTGCTTATGTAGACTAAAGCAAAGGTTTAATACATATGTTTTGTAAAGTAAATATAAAAGACATTTTGATATGCAAGTAAGCAAAGACTTACTGCTGTGCAGCTTCTTCAGCTGCAAATCTCAAGTCAGGACTTGGACCGCTCCGACACAAAACTCACATCATTCACCAAGCTCGCTGTTCATATTTGGTGCTGTCAATCAATGTGTGTTCACACCCACCTGGGCGTCATTTGCAGGTAGCCTACATTTTGTGTTTGGCTTTAGTTGTTAGTTTGGGGGTCACAACACAAAAAATCTGAGAACCACTGGTCTAACAAAGTAAACATTTTTCTTTTCTTTTTTTCAGTAAAATGAAAAAAAATAAATGACTTTTACAAATGATAGAACAGATTTTGACATTGCATGTCACTTAGTAACAAATTCCCATTGAGATTTTACAATACCTATAAGAAAAATGACTTTTGAGACTGAAATATTTAGAAATACTTTCTCATTTTTCTTGAAGACGAGAGGGAAGTTGCATTTGATTTGGGAGACTGCACTATTGTATTTCATCTTCCAGCACAGTAGCCAGAGCTTAGGTCCAAATCCAAGTGACAGCCCATCACTGACAAAGCGCACATGTGCAGCCGATCTGTGGGCCTATAATAATCCACATGTAACAGCGTGCGGTGCTAAAAGGGAAGTGCTGACGGCTGGGACACCCACAGTATTGTTGACAGCCACCACTCGTTCTGCTTTTGTGGATGGTCCTCTGGGAACTCTTTTTTTTTTCTCCAACTATTGTGGTGTCCTGTTTCCTGGTTGCGGCCTTCACACTCAGTGCCAGCTCAGAGTCCAGCTACTTGCTCTTTTCCACATGTTCACAGAGCAGTGGAGCGCTATGTTCGCTGGCTATCGCTGAACTGCTTCCTCTCCAAAAGCCATACGTCGATCAGGTTTCCACCACCTGTCATACAGCTTCGGGGAAGGGTGGTGGAGTAGGTGTGGGGTATCGGTGGGGTGTACATGGGGTGTTGTGAGCACCATGTGAATGTGACAAGATTGCTTATTGCCTTTGGTTCAAAGACACATCTACTTTTTAATTGCCATGAGATTCGGTACAATATCAGATACATGGCTCAAGATGCAATAATAATACAGGATAATTAAAAAACAACAACACAATTTTCACAAGTCGAGACACAAGATTTGGTACAAACAATACAGTTTGCCTTTTTGGCCTCAAGGTTTTCATGTTGTGAAAACTACTAAAATTTGAGTTGAATTATGTTTTTCCAAGTCTTTGATGTCTCTATGTGCCATACTAAATTGAAACTGCATTTAGTGTTACTTAGCGCCAAGTGTCACTACACTATGTACTCATCATATACATTCTTATACTTGGGCTGAGCATTATGGTGATGAGAATGAAATTGTGTTGTCACCCCTGTGCAAAACCAAAGTGCCGCCTCCTAGTGCATTGCAACAGATAAACAGATGAAGCCGTGTGTTAGCCAAATCTGCATTGACATAGCAGATTTTTTTATAGCATTTTGACACAAGTTTGCACTCTCTCCTAGACTACGCTGATGTGTTCGGTCGCAGTTGGTTAAAGCAAAAAAAAGTACATGGAGTTTTGACCCAAAGCATGTTGACGTCGCGTCTCAAGTACGGCATATGTCCCAACTGTGACAGACTGGCAGCGGAGCCATAAGACTATACAAATGCGCGGCTCTGTTTTATAGTAACTATGACTGTGGCGTCACAGCTCTGTGCGCTGTGTTTGCAGCTCGTCTGGTTCTTTTCGGAGCTCGAGACGTTTCACAGCTTTACCTCCGTGGGCCGGTTCGGGTTCGCTTCCGCAGCTTTGTCTATCGTGGGGGACTTTGCTTGTTTTATGGTTTCTGCGCTGTCGTGGGCATGGATCTGCACCGGTACAGATTTGTTGGTTTGGAATACAGCGCTGTCTGTCTCCTCCGCTGTGCTGTGTAGCAGTGGTGCCGTCCGGGAGAAGATTCCATGTGAAACAACAATGAACCCAGCGTATTAAAAGCGCATTTAATTAAACATTCATGTGAAAAACACACTACTACTTGTTTGTCTGCATAGTTTATGTTTCGCCATATATCTAGATAAAACCAATCCTTTGTGTTTAGATTCAAAGCGATTCATCGATGCTGGTCTAGATTGAGGCCACTAGTAGAACGCAGCACCCCTAATCTCTATGATTCTTTCAGTTGTTGCTGCTTTTTGCTCAGCTGTTTTGATTTCCCAATTATTGTTTGCTTGTGTGCGTATTTAAAACATATTCCAGATTTAATAGAATTTTTCATCTACCTTTATTTAATCACATTCATCATTGTCTCATTCTTCATTGTCCTTGTATACCTTTGTCTCTTTAGTTTACTTTTCTCATACATCATATTGCTGCTCTTATGCATTTCTGTCACCCTCCTCTTATCTTTCTTTTTTCACCCTAAGTTAGGCCTACTCAGCTAACTTGGCCCTTTTCTGTAGCTGACACAATAAATGCTGCATGTTGTTAATTGCTTTCTGTCCTTTTTGGTGTGAGATTTTAAATGAGTGGGTGGTAGAAGTTGTGAGCTACAGTTTAGCATAGAGGCCTAATTAATGAAGTAATACCAGAATGCCATTTTTTCCAGTTTTGTTTTCATAAATGGATAGTTCTCTAGGATTAAAGTAGACAAGTGACAAACCAATCCACTATTAGTGCAGCTTTTTGTTCAGAAAAGCAGAAGCAACACTCTAATGTATTGTTGGACTTAGATGGACAATAGTAGCTAGGTTGGCTCAGCGAATGGTTAAAACAAAAAAGTGCCCATCTACCTATTCCACAAAGTGAAATTAAACAGACTGATGCATCATGGTAGAACAATAGTGCCACACAGCCAATCACAAACTGTATCTAGGTGCAGTACTGCTGATATTAGGCTGGCCTATTCAGAACTAAACATCAAAGGCATACTACTAAAGACACATGTTGTGTTGTGTCTGTGTATGCTGACATAGAAGCATGTCACAGAATACACGATGCATTGACAAGGCAAGAACTTTTAAAATAATCTTTTACATTTAGAACAATTAACTTGAAAATGAAGTACCATTACACCTTCTAGTTGAAAATTCTCATTTTAATGTCCTGCTGTCCTCACCTTTCATATTCTCTGCCACTCTTAAGCATCACGTTTACATGTGCAAATTTGAAGAACAACACCTGTCTGCTTGGCTTTAAAAGTCAGACTTTTCCTTTTACTAATAAGCTTGTCTTTCATAAGACAAGTTATGTCATGGTCCACATTCATGGCCAGTAGCTGGAATCTTTCAGGTGCATGTCCCTGTTCTTAAAGATCTAAATTATTGTAATCAAACTGATTAATTAACAAATGCTGGGTGGGGAAAAAAGTATCCTTTCCTGAAAAGTTTTAGAATTAGTAAATCAAAACTAGTATGACTATTATTGTGTGATGGTTTTGTTTTTTAAAATGTCTCATGAAGACTAGTAATATTAGTAACAGAATATACTTTTTGTATTACATAAATGCATGTGTAACAGATATAAATAGAAGTATTTTAGTAACGTTGTACTAAACACACAGTTTAACTGTACCAATTAAATCTTGACAATTTTTATTGTCTGCAAAACTACTTAACATTTTGAGATTTCCTCCTGTGTGATTCAAGAGCATTGCTCAGAACTGGAATCTCAAAGACCTTGGTGGTAATCGGATCATATAATCTGCTGTAATTCATCACAGGAACTCATCTCCCAAACAGCGTGCCATTACAAATAAGATGTTTGTGGACCGCTGGCTTCGAGTGTTTACGGCCTCATTTAGCCTTGCTCATGGAGAGAACTTCATCTGGGAGAGACAAGCAGCTTCTTTGCTGCTGAGATGTGGCATTGAGTTAAATTTAACCATCGGGAATCTTGTGTTTTTGTTTTAAATAAATAGTGTGCTCATATTACCTTTAAAATTCAGGTGCCAAAAGTATGAAGGTCTCTTCATCTGTACAATTAAGACATTCACTTCTGTCAGCCCTAAGTGTGAGGATAATTCGATATTAACATGAGTTTAGGTATGAGTTTGTCTTCTGTACAGAAAATCTAAGCTGGACTCCAAAGGATTAAAAATGAAATTAGATCTTAAGTGCATCTCTCTGTGACCTTTTGTGTTGCGCAGTTTAGTCTTGTTCTCCTGATTAGGAGCTTCTCTGTGTGATCTCACATTTGGTCTTGTCATTTTCTCTACGTCTGTTCTTAAGCATCACCGTCCAATCCTTCATATCAATTTCCCCTCACCCAGCCTCTTTACCCCACCAACTCTAATTGTAATTATGTTGATTTAACTTAGACACATGCGGCTCCCTCCCTGCCTTCTGAATGGAAGCTTATTAGTTTGAATATTTTTTTATATTTATTTATTCCCATTTCTCAGGGTCCCTGTCGGCATTTCCAATTACTCTTGTCGTGTGGCTGTAATTGCCTCCATGCTAATGGCCGCCAGACAATCGTGCTAAATGAGGTGAGGCCGAGAGGCTAGGAGCCCGACTTCATTAAGAGCTAATGGGATTTTATAAGGGGGACTGAAGACCCAGCTCATCAAAAAGAGGGAGATGGAAGCAAAACAAAACAGATGGAGGGGGAGCGCCAAATCACCGCTATTCTGACTTAGGCTGCTCCTTTTCCTGGCACTTGAACGCAAAAACAACACAGGTTACTCTGCCCATACCACATTAGTCGCTTCCTTCTACTAATTATATGGAAACAGCCTATCTGGAAGACCGTTTCAAAATGGAAATTGAACCCTGATAAAGATGTATTATTCCACTACTTGACCACTTGGGCAAAAATAACGGCTATTTTTACAAGATATCTTTCTGGAGGCAACAATTAAATATTTCGCATGTATTGATATTTCAGTTTTGTTTTTAAGCTCAGTGGACATTTGAATCTTTCTCCACCCACATGTTTCACACTTCATTGCTGCATTCAGTGTCAGTAAGCACTAACATAGACAGAAATGTACAGTACATTACGCGAATGCTACAAGGGCACAAAGTTTTTGACACAGACGTTACTCTTTAGGGCAACACTGGGTTAAGTTAAGTACACGGTTTATGCATTCTGGTTTAATTGTTAGTAAAACATGCGAAGACGGGCTTCTCAAACTATATAGCTCTGAATCATGTTTAGCCTTTTGCATTTTCATTCTGTATTTTCTTCATACACAGAATTTAAAAATCTTATCAAAAGTGATGATTTTATATTGTGTAATTTGCCCTTCAATTGCATTTAACTTTTCATCCAGCTTTCTTTTGCGATGCAGTCACATTTCGAAGCTAGATTTTGAACCAGTGTTTCTATGTTGATGTCTTTTGCCTTGACTTGGGTGCAGCTCACTGGCTTTTTTGGCTTCTAAAACGTCTTGCACTGCCAAATTCTGTTAGATGCAGAATAAAGTGTTCACCTTACATCCACTGCTGTAATGAATACTTTACACAACTGCTACTACAACTCATGGCTTGGCCCCATTCTGCGGTTCTTACTGTAAGTACTGGGGGTTAAAAAAATCTGTTCCAGTTTATTGTGGTACTGAAAGGTTATACCCTGACCTGGCAGTGATTGCAAACATAGGGAGATTTCATAGCATTGTGTAACCTGACATTGCCTGTTTCGTCTGAATCACCTCCTTCATCCTCCATACGCCTCAATAACACAGTGAAACTATACACTCCTGTCAAAATTGTAGTGCAGTGTATTGTAAAGAAACAGGAATCAGCTCACACGGGGGATAGGATTCACTTTTTGCCTTAAAACACAAAATAAACCAACAATTCTGGCCTTTCGATTTGATCACTTCGTAGTTTGAGCGATTTTCTAAGTTTTCTCTATGTATCACCAAATCAGACCTTTATTATTTTTACTGTTGATTCATTTGTCTAATTTTATTATCTTGCTTGTCATTGCTCTGAAAATAATATTTTTTCAACTGCGCTAATCACTCGTTTTTTTTGTGAACATTACCACGCTTTTGTTTCAACATTTGAGGCAGACAGTGACATATCGCAGGCAGATAGAAATCGGTGCCACGGTTTTAAATTAGCTGATCTGATGAATACTGTGAGGTTTTGTTGTGAAGAGGAAATACTGATACATTTATTATGGTCACACTATAAAATACTCGACACAGTCGGCAGAAACAATATGTCTCAGTCGTTTTTTAGGCAAAAAAAAAAAAAATCAGTTTAGATGTTTTTAGCAGACTTTTTTGTTTGTTTGTTTTTTCATGTTCAGTAAAGATCTGTTTCTTCATTGTAGTAGTGAGCTTGCAAGCTTCAGATAAACAATTTTGAGTTGTGACTTGCTTGGACATTGCTGTGACATACATCTTGTTCCAAATCCTCACAATTAACCAAGTGTAGCCAATTTGAAGTATTCCTTATAACACTTTAATTGACTAAAATTGTCTACATTTCAAATGAAGTGGTTTTTGAACCATTAACCTTTGCAGATGTCCAAAGCTGCAGATAGTTAAGCTAAAATGACTTACAGGGACCTGGTAAAAAAAAAAAAAAAAAAAGATAAAACAATAGATCCTTTGACTATAAATGTGAGTTACAACTTTCTTTTTATCTTTAACGTGTCTCGAAGCTTGTTAGTTATTATCAGCAGGTGAATTAAAGAATATACTAATAACCCCTCTTGTACCTGATGGACCTGTCAGAGTCTAAACACGATGTTCATCTTGACGCTAGTTTGTCCTGACAAAATAATTTATGCATTTCAATACCATCATACTTCTGCTGAGGTATTTAAATAAATGCTATTTTTTCAGCTGTAGTGAGATGTTCCCAAATACTCAAGCCTTACTGTAAAACAGATTGTACAGTCAGATGCTTCGTAAAGATTTCAGTCTCTCGATATTCAGACAGTTTTTGATCTCACTTGTATTCGAACACAGTTTGAAATCAAAAGTTCTAAAAGTCTTCAAAACTCTGCTATTTCTTTGTCAACAACTAAAGTTTTAACTGTGGCCACTCGTCTAGCACTGAGGCCAAATGGGAGGTAATTATTTCTTTGGGGGACATCATGCAAATAGGATTCCCAGAGTGGGTATCCAGGGAAATGCTGTGGAATACCGTAAACTAGTTTGGAAGCAGTGTGTGGTGTGTTTGACCAGCCAGTGGAAATGAGCCCAATTATATTTGTGGGCAGTCAGAGGAGGTAAACTGTGTACTTGGCAGTAAAATGGCATCGTAGAAGTCTTTGGGAGACATTTAAATAGCTTGAGTGAAACCAATACAAAGCTTTCACTTCACCTTTCCCTTTTTTAGAAATAAAATTGCAATTTTCACATTGTTATTGTCACTTCTCATGTTTTGGAACATGAGTTAATGTGTATTCAAAAAGTGATTATTTACTTGCTATCAGTCAGACATATTCCACATCAGGAATTGAGTCCGAACTCCATCTCTTGGGAGCTGAAAGACTTAGAAAGGTGAGATAAGCAAACAAAAACTTTTTTGACTCTGACATTTAAATAGAGATCTGCCATTGTAGTGAACATATTTATAGAAGGGATGCTTAGAACCAAATCTCTGAGCTTTAGGGGAGCACACATTATGTGAAATGACTTTTTAATCATGTTCTAGCATTGCTTCCTCATTAAAAATTACAGTTGGAATTCTGTTTGTGAAATACTTTTCTTTTGCCTTTGAACCTCAGAATGCACAATTCCAAATGTTCTGGATTTGTGATGTCATAAGTAGCTTTTTGAGATAATCTACACTGTTTATAAGTCTAAAGTATGCATTAGCATATCAGGCAGGATTGGTTTTATTTTGCCTCCTATTTAATTTTCTTTGCCTCCACTAGATGGCTTATCACTCAATTTATGATGTGAGAACACATGTGTACTACTGTACTTTATTATACTTTCTAATCCTTCAGATGGCTAAGAAAATGCTCTCATGAGCAGCTTAAACACAATAAAAGACCAACTAGTCCATAATATTTATCCTTGTAACATAGCTATGCAAGTGGAGACAAACAAAGCCAGCTTTCTTCTGCCAATCTTGCGTCATCTCTAATAACTTCCAGCTGCTATCAATCTCAATAGGAGCAAATGATGACACTATAATAATGTTACAATAGCTTGGTGGACTTGTCTAGTGTGAGCTCCAGAGAAAACACACACTTGGCTCTTTATTGTAATAGACAGAATATTTCCCGGTGCGTTTCCCACTTCCTTTCTTGAGCGTTTAGCGCTGAGGCAGATGTGTCTAATCACTGGGGCTGCGGGCTGTTTTTGTCCCTCCTAAATGGCGTCCAGGCCGTGCTGTGTGCCGATGGTGAGACGAGGCGTGTTGTGAAGCGAGGCCTGGTAGAAACAGCTGTCCTACAGCTGCCATCCCCGCGCTGTGTTCAGGGGGTGTGGGGCTTTGAAAAACAGTCCCAAACCTCCCGGGTCAGAGCCCTGGTATGGCGGTCTCCGTGGCAACCAGAGCGGAGAGGGAGAGTGTGTACAGTATGTGTGTAGGGGAGGAAGAAAAATCTGGGGTTAGGGGCTATTGTGGATCTTCATTAGAGTAGCATCTTCCACTATTTTCAACATTAGTTTAGTCTCTTTCTTTGTACGCAGTATTTTTAAGTTTTGCATTGTAACTTTGTCACAATAAGTTACAGAAAGCCATCACAGTTTGTTTAATGTACAGACGACAACACTAAAACAGTATAATCACAAAGTTTTTACAAGCACATGTTTGGATGAACGTATAAATTGATTAGATACTTTTTGTCTTATTTTCACTAGAATTCTTTATATTGTAGGATACAAAACATCAAAGCATTAAAAGTATATGCTGTAATCAAAATAAAGTCATTGTTATACAGACAGTGTATACAAAGTAAACTTTAAACCTCCCTCAACAAACAGAAATGCCCAAATGTGATATATATGTGTATATACTATTTGAGGTTAATGTCTTCAAGTAGAAAAACAAACAAAAAATTTACAAATGACTGCATTCAGAACTTTTTAGCATGATGACTATTCCTTGTCTCAGTCCTTTCCTCTCCCGCTCTCTCGGCTCTCCACACTGGGGAATGCACAGCTCTCCAAGCAGACCCAGACATTGGGAAAAGGGTAAAGGAAACAGAGGAGGAATGAAGGAGATGAGTGAGGAGACAGAGTTTAGTAGACGAGAGGTCGGAGAGAAGAGCGGAGGGTGGTCTCTGGAGACGGAGCCAGGGGAGGACCTCCGATGAGCGGGGAAAGAGGAGACGTGGAGATAGTTGGCTTTGGCCCCATCCAAATAACAGTTGTCAGGCTAGCATCCAGCGGCCAACCTCTTCTCTCTCCCTCTGGCTTCTACTTCACCTCACTTACAAAACACTAGTTACTGTGACTGTGGGATATCTGTTGAACTGTGCTGTAGCCCTTTGATTCATGAGTCAGACTTAGTCAACCAAAATTTATATTAGTCGACTAATTCTTTTGTTTAGATCATCAAGATATTATTGAACAGTAGTAAAAAGTTATTTGAAGATTTGGGACAGAATGAGGCATAAATATAGCATTTCCTCTTCCTTGTCTGTTCAAATTGATGTTGTTCTTTTTCATGAACTTCTTTGTATTTTTCTTTTTTTTGTAGAACAAGATTACACTGCAAAAAAAAGGAAAATCTAACTTCGATAAAATGACTTGAAATTAAGCATATTTTTTCTTAAAAGACTAATTTTTAGATTTTCTCACTTAATAGACCAAGTCTTACTATTGTTTGACTTGATATTCTATCCTGATTTACCATTTCTAGATTAAAAAACTTATATTAAGCAAATTTGTATCTGTTTTAAGCCATAATTGCTTGAATCAAGAATAGATTTGCTTAAAAATATTGTCAAGAGAACTTGAAACTAGCTTTTCTGCTCAAAACAACTAGGACAGTCAAATTTTCTTATTGCACTGACAGATTATTTCACTTGAAATAAGACATTTTACCTCAAAATAAGCAATTTTTTTATTTTTTATTTATTTTATATTGCAGTGCAAAATGTCTCTTTTAGATCACATAGGCCGGAAGGATTCTGTTTTAGAATTAAAACTACTTTCTACTTTCGTTTTCAACTTTAGTTTGTTAATTTCTTCAAATTCAACTAAATTCAAATATCAAACTTTGTTGAATCAAGTTTATATTTATAACTAGCTTCACTTGTATTTGACTGTATTTTCATGTAGTTTGAGCACAATTTGTTTAGTTGTAATTGCGACTTAGCTGTAAAAGTAGTTGTTAAGGTCCAAACAAGATGTCATCTCTAAGCATAGAGCACTTTAATGCTATGAGTTACTGTTGGCATTCTAGTTGTTAGCTTTATTGTGACATTAAAATTTGCTTGGGCTTTTGATTAATATAAAGATTGAACTACAGTAATTGCAATAAAGGACACATTTGAAGTAGATTGTTTATTTTAGTTTCTCTACTTTAGTACTAAGAATCAGATACAGCACTTGTATATAAAAGTGATCGAAAATAAACTTTTGTTTTTATACTTTCATCACTTGTTGCCTTTGTTCAAGTCTTGTTCTTTACATCTCATTAAACATTTAGTTTTCCTCACAGAACAACAGACATATTAAGTACAAAAGCTCATTTGATTTAAAATTCTTATTGTGAAAAGTTGGTGAAAGTTACACATTTTGTAAGATGGGTCTTTTTGAACTTTTGAACCTTTGCTTCTTACACTATATCAAGCTGCGTCTGAATTTCACTTGCTTTTACAGACACTTCTAACGTTACATGTTTTTACAAAATGCTAATGCAAAAACAGGTCACTTCAAACTTTTTTTTCCTCTCTGTTCATTTTTTGTTTTTCACATTGCCTTTGCCCACACTTTTTCCCACCCAAATGTATAGTGATACAGTGGTTGCTTGGTTTTGGCAATTATCTTATACAGTGTATTCTCACACATAAACTTCAAATTATAGCGCCCACCAACCTTCTGTGGCGTTTGCATTGTGTGTAGTGTGAAGTGCTGTACGGTCCATGACAATAAGCTCGCAGACAAAGGCTCGAGCAGGTGTTGGCGCTGACACATGAGCGCTTACTGTACATTGGCTGATGGAGGTGTGAGCACTGAGCGATATACTACATGTGCGAGTCGGGAGTGTTTATGAAGACAATGAATTTAAATGCACTTTTCTTCTGAACTCTTTAAAACTATTTCGAAGTGTGTTTGCGGACTGGCTTTTTGCTCTTACAAGTACAGCACTTTACATGGAAATTTATGCGGCGGCTGCACGAGACATATTTAAGACGTTAATCAACACCACCTGGACCTCATTGCACTTGTACTCTCTTTGTAATTGTTTAAACAGTTAGTTATTATAGTATTGCAGAAAGCAGTCCAATTAAAGTGTTCTTTTTGAAAGAAGGTTCACTAAGTATGCTTTTCTGGTAGAGATATCCTTGTATTCTTATTGTTTAAAAAAAAGTCATTCTTATTTTTAGTGGGTAGTAGGGGTGTGCATTGCCTCCAATCTGGCAATACAATACGTATCACGATACACAGGTCACGATACAATATATCTCAATATATCCCGATACAGAGACCCACAACTATATATTGCGATTTTTCTTTAACTTTGGTCTTTTACAAAGTTAATTATTATTGTTTTGATTGGTCGAAAAAGAAAATTAGACCCATAAATTACAATGTATATTTTCTGCAAATGATGAATAACAGTATTGATACTCATGATTTATTCTGACATATCAATACTCAGTGATTCTCTTTGACAGTGTTATACTCAAGGACTCTATCTGACAGTATAGTTAATGGCAACACAAAGCTAATCAAGTTTCTAAAATTAATAAACCACTTGTCTCTTTTTATAAAAAAAAAAAAATAAAGTGATAATTTGTGTGCCAAGGGTTAACATTAGATTGTCTTCTTAAAGACACAGTGCTGCTCTCTACTGTCCAGGCCGAATATGCACATTTTGGACCACATTGAATTTAACTGTTTTTTTAGTATCAATACAAGTATCGCGGGATCGAGTATCGCAATATATCACCAAATCGATATTTTCGGACACTCTAGTGGGTAGGGTGCAAAAACACTGGAATGTGTGTATAAAATCACAAATGACAGACTTTTGTTGCAATAATGTAATCATGAAGTGTAAACAAGATAGGCCTTGTCTATGATGACTCCATCAAAAGTCCTTTTCTACTACAAGCCACTCTGAAGAATGAAGGATTACAGCAACTTGTGGCTTAAAGGTGCATTGTGTAACTTTCGGGAGGTGAAACATCATCTACACCATTCAGTAGAATTAGAAAGTTAAAACTATTCTTAGCGCCGGGCGATATACAGGTATACCGTGTATCGAGATATGTACTGGACAAGATATGAATTTGGCATTCGTAATATCGAGATATTGTATACTGGTGAAAAAGAGCTCCTAAAACGGATGAAAACCAGTTACAGAGAAAAGTGACAAAGTAAAGGAGAAGATAATTATAATTTGTTTTTTTGTAATAGTCAAATTATAAACTTGTGCTAGCATAGAATTTAGCTTTACTCAGCAAAAGGCACAACAAAAATTAATGTATTCAATGAAAATTTTCATTTCTACTTTCTAAGAGCAGACTGAAAGCTTAGAAAAAATATTTCCCGTGAAAAATGTCATTTTAAAGATATCGAGAAATATATCGTACATTGGGATATGAACAATATATATAGAGAGATATACATTTTTGACCATATCGCAAAGCCCTTCTTTAGACCTTTGTGAATGGAGATAAATACATTTTAAGCCATAATAAGAAAAAAAATCTGCTAAAGGAACAGCATTTCTATGGAAACAAATGTGATCTGGCCTTCCTCCAAGTTAAATAATATGGTGCAGTGCAAGCTCCCTCAAAGTAAAAATTCAGATTTTTATGAATTATTTTAATAACACAGACATCTAAATGACAAAAATGTGCATTTATTCAGGTTATTTTTGGCCAAAAAGTTGCACAGTGATCTTTAAGCTTACAAATACATTATACTGGAAATTGTTACACATGTGTTGAACAATGTAGTGACATGTGATCTTGCATTGCAGTTTCACCAAACATTAAATAAGCACATTGAACAAATCAAAAACAACATGGTCCAGTGAGGGACTCAAAGAGCAGACTAATGTGTGTCAGTCAGACAGCAGATGCTTTGGACTTCATTGGGCCTTCAGAGGCAGCCAAAGTAAAAGAAAAAAAGATGGTAAATGTGATTCTTTCATTCTCTTAGTCACAAGTGGGCTAGTTTGGCCAAGTGGTGACAGGAAAGCACCAAACATAGTGGGCTGGACGGTGTTTCCATAGAAACAGACCTCATCCGAAAGGTCACTGTCAGAGGTTTTTCTCCGAGAGAGGCAGAAGGATTATGAAGACGCTCGTGTGGTGGTGGGGTTCACACAAGAACAAAAAACACTTTTATTATCCTTTTTATGCATTCCTCTTTCCCGGACCAATATTCTAACAATGGTGAAAAAATTGTAGGATTTAAATAGCGCAATTACATGGCAGCGGATGGTGAGAGCCCCCACTCTTTTTTATTATTATTTCTTGCTTGTCTTTTGAAGTGAGGAATTGAAAAGAGAGAGTGGTGGACAGGCTGCGACGCCTGAGCTTTGTGTTTCTCTGCAGATACGTCGCCCGCCTGCCCCCTCAATCACTGGCAGCGCCTTTCCTCTCCCCTCCCTCTCAAGTCATTTTAATTAAGTCAGTCTCACTGGCATGGTAGGCAAAGATAATTGGAGAGGGTTTTTGGATGCCATTTACTCTAAATGACGCCTGTTTCTTCCCATTCTCTCG
This sequence comes from Mugilogobius chulae, assembly GCA_038363315.1. Classification (NCBI taxonomy): domain Eukaryota; kingdom Metazoa; phylum Chordata; class Actinopteri; order Gobiiformes; family Gobiidae; genus Mugilogobius; species Mugilogobius chulae. The sequence goes on along the minus strand of CM076399.1, from coordinate 16,081,726 downwards.
CCTTCTTCTCGGCTCCCTCCCCTGCTCCAACCCCTCATCTGCTGGCAAAGAGTTACCTATCTCCCCTGCCTTTCCCTTTTCCGATGGTGCCTTCCATCTTATATTCAAACGCGAAATATGGATTAACCTCTTCTGTGTGGCGGAGGGGACGACTTCCTGTGAATTGCAAATTTTGGCCAACACCGCAATTTATTTGAAATGGCAAATCAGGCGAAGCAATTTACTGGAAATGAGGAGCTTCTTTGAACTTTCTCCTTCTTTGAAAAAAGTTTGTTTTTTCCTCATCGCATTGGGGAAGCATCTGCCGAGGAATTCATATAGAAAATTTGTGCAGTAATGAAAAGTACAATTGTGGGAAACAGAAGAGCTTTGATTAGCATCTTTATATGCTGGAAAGGAAGGACATGAAATGCTTTTGAAAGCCTCAGTGAATCAAAGCCATCATGTTGCGTATAGTAGTTCCATATGTTAGCGGTTGTTGCTGACATGATGCCAATAAAAAAGCCATGTTCCTAGATTTATTGGTACAAATCAAGTTACAAAACACCCCTTCAAGTTCATTGCTTGCATTAAAAGTTAGATGTCGAGGTATGTTCTCTGCAGCACCAAAAAGAACTGCAACGACCTTTTTTTGTCAGTGTATGTGAGTGTTAAGTGCGCATGTGGGGCTCCTTCTATCAATCAGGTGAAGCCGGGGCCCGTTGTTGAAAGGAAGGCTTGAGCGGGCCACCCAACCAGACAGCGCTTTGGGGAGATCTTGTGTCCTTACTGCTTTAATGTGATCCAGATGTCCCTGCAAACCAACGTCAATGTCTTGAGCCGTTTCTCCGACTAACTCTCTTGTACAGTTATAATGTTAATGCACCTGTCCCTTTTTTCTACAGTTTCAATTATTATTATCTTAATGGAGGTTACTGAGTTCAACAAAATAGCTTTTTTTTTCTTTACCAGGTCACGAGCCACTTCCAAACTGTCTCACCTGGTTTCTCTTTTCTGATTATAAGAGTTTATACAGTGTGTGCCCGCCATACAGACGTCACTGATCTTCCCAGTTATAGTTATTTTATGTGATTTTAAGTGACCTTATTAATTTAGAATAATAATTTGAATTTGATTGAGATCTTTTGGCTTCAGATATGTATCAGCTCAGAACCAAAATAAATTTAATTCAGTTTGGCTGTTTTTGTGTTTTTTTCTTCTTTTTAATATGGATACAGTAATTTATCCTTTTCAATTTCTAAACCTATTTTAAGTATCTGCCATAAGCACATGCCTACCCTAACCCTTTGTCTGAAATCTGTGAAATGTAACACTTTCAATTTAATATCTGTGATGGCTGTTTTTTTTTTGTTTTTTTTTTTTTTTTCAAAACTATTAACTTCTTAGAAAATGGGTCATGTGTAGCCATTATTTATTGTGCAATCAAAAGCTTCTAAAGTTTATCTGGTAAAGTCCTATGTTCTTCAGGCTTGAACTGTCATCTAACTGGTTGGTGGTTGTGCACTTAACGGCTCTGCCTCTGTTGTCTGTGTTGTCTACTTAAATTAGCCTACTGAATCAAAACTTAACATTATTTATTTATTTCCTCCTCCTTTTTGTGTAATTTTCATTTCAAATTGAAATGAGGCATCAAAACACATGCACAATATACACAGCAAAATTTAAAAAATACAAAAAAATCAAAGAACCAGACTTTCTCATCATAGTCATTCAGGTCGGCGTTAGGGAAAGGCAGAGTTGCAGGCTTGCAGCTGCTGTATTTGCTGAGGGAGGCAGAAGAGAGCTGACACATGCTTCAAATGACCTAAAAAGCATATGTAACCATCATGGGGGCTCACAAGACATTTAACAAGGTAAAATGTTAGTAAGTTTTGCTTTAAAAATACTGTATGTCTTTTTATGACTTTGCAAGCTTTGCATTTTCTTTACCCTCAAGTAATCAGTTGAATTTCCATTATTTTCAAAGATAGTAAAAGTAATTAGAATAGTTCAATAATGTGATCTGACCAACGCCACTTAAATTTGTGATATTGTAATGAGTGACTCCAGACAAGATCAGAGAAACATTGTTAACTAGTTATTTATAAATAAACTTTTCCCCTTTTTTTTTTAATTCCAGCTGAAACTCTCTTTCAGCAAACCACCAATAAGAAATACAAATGCTCAGTAAGCTTGAAATGGATTGCTAATCATCTTCCTTACAGTGTACATACATCTATTTTAGGGGTGTCAAAAATATTGATTCAGCGATATATTGCGATGCCCATTCCCGCGATACTCGAATCGATACTAAAATTCCAATTGTGATTTTTTTATTACGTCATGCATATTAATGAGGATACTTTGTGTCTTTGATTTCAAATGAATTTCTATAAAGATCTATAAAAACAGAAATAAGTATCAATTAATTGCAATATATAATCGTTTGTGTTAGTATCGGGATTAATCAGAATTAATCGAATTGTGAGGTGTGTATCGTGATACGAACCGAATCGCCAGATTCATGGCAATTCACACCCCTAATCTATTTTAACATAATTTATCCCCTAAAGTCCAGTTTTGCTGACATAAGGTTCAATTTCAAATCGCCTGTCAAATAATTAACAATTTCACTTTCCAAGTTATTTGCACACACTAAGGCATCATGTGCTTCTGACTTGAACTGACATCTAACTGGTTGGCGGTTGGGCACTTAAAACGACGGTGCCACTGTTGTCCTTAAAAGATTATGAATATTTAAAGGAACAACATGTTAAAGTGCTTATACAACACTTATTGAATCAATATCACTGTACAACTAGAGTTAATGGTTGTCAAGCTTCCCTCAGATTGCATACAAAGTTTCATTCGTATTTCATCTCCCTTTATATACTGTCAATATGCTTTTAAACTTTAATCTTATTCTCCAACTGAGGCATATAAAGATCAGTAAGTCAATACAACAGTTGAGGCCAGTGACAGTCCAGTGTCTCTGCTCCTCTCTTCATTGGCACATAACTCCACCAATTCAGGAGGAAATTTAATATGACTTTGTTTGGTGTTTCCCAGAATTCACTCGGCCGCTGGCTGCTGCTGGCTCGCTTCGCCCTTAAGACTAGGACAAACAGAGGCGGTCAGGCCAAGAGCAGCAAACACACACACTCATTATTTGCACTTTGCATTTATGATGAGTTCAAGGCCACCTCAGCTCCTGTGTGTCCACGTTTAAGTCTCTGTTTTGTATTGTGCTTAGCTTAAGAAGAGCATGGGATATTTTGTGATTTTTTTTTTCTGTACATATATTCAAATGAAATGAAAACAAATTTTTTAAAGCTGGGTACCTGACATTTTAGTTGTAAACTAGTAATCTAGTAAAAAGTATTTTATTTCTCATAGACTGCCAAAAGCAGCGCTCTGATTGTCTGTGCTTGAGCAGTCCGCTGTAGTTTTGCTTTGCTATCTGTAAAAAAATGCCATATTTGTAGCCAAACATGCTTATGAATGTGACCATGTGCCTAAGAGTTTGTAAGAGCTAGGATGAAAATGTCTTTAATGATTTTAGTTGACCATAATCAAACATTATCACATGTCAAAAGTAGGACCAGGGCTGCTCCAGACTCAAGTGGTTTAGGATGTAGCATTGTGGGATTGGTTCTTGTCTGAAGGTCTCCCCTGCTCTTAGTCTTTTTTCACTCTTTGCTGATCTGTGCTTAGGGGCAAAAGACCTAAGTTAAATTCTAAATAAAAGTGGGCCTACAAGTAAGACTAAATTAAAACTGAAAATATAACTTAAAGGTGGGGTAGCTGATTTTCACACTGCAAACACAATTTAGATTTTACATCCAACTATTTTGTCTCATAAATCTTTCAACACATGTTATAGTGCCCATGGCAGGTTGAACTATTCATTTCACAAAGACGTAGTTAGGATCATTATATTTAAGGTTTTACTAAACATTTTTCAATTTTCATTCCAGTTTGGCCACTTTTTAGCATTAAAAATTTACTCCACAATTGTATTACTGATTAACGTAAAACTATCATTTATAATTACAACAGGTTATAATCTACCAAACTAAATAAAAATTTGAAAAATGTTCAAACCAGTCATATGCTCTTTTTTTTATAGAATTTGAATACAGATTATTCATAATTTAAAAAAATATAATATTTGGCAATTCGTAATCGCAAAAATTAGGATATTTGTTTTTTTTTTTTGCAAAAAGAAAAAAAAAAAAGAAAAACAAAAAAATAAAAAAAAACTATAATTATTTAATTAATAAAATTTATACATAAATAAAGACCTTGGTCTTTTTTATCAGTTGCATTTTATTGTTATTATAATTTATAAGCTTTCCTTTTTTTAATATTAGTACCAATAATACCACACTGAAACATTTGGTGTGTTCCACAAATTATTAAAAGTCGTAAGTGTACTAATAGTACCACTGTAGTACCAGTCACTGCTGACACAAGTACCACCTACAGTGTAAGTACTACAGTAAGTACCACAGTAAGTACCAGTAACTATCAGTGTTATGTACCAGTAACTGCTGGTACAAGTACCACTCAAAGTACCACTGTAGGTATCAGTGTAAGTACCAGTGTAGTACCACAGTAAGTACCTGCAACTACCAGTGGTATGTACCAGTAACTGCTGGTACAAGTACAACTATAGGTACCAGTGTAAGTACCGCAGTAATACCACATACTACAGTGGTATGAACCAGTAACTGCTGGCACAAGTACCACTCAAAGTACCACTGTAGTACCAGTGTAAGTACCACAGTAAGTACCAGTAACTACCAGTGGTATGTACCAGTAACTGCTGGTACAAGTACCACTCAAGTACCACTGTAGGTACCAGTGTAAGTACCCAGTAAGTACCAGTAACTACCAGTGGTATGTACCAGTAACTGCTGGTGCAGTACCACTCAAAGTAGGGCTGTGCCATAATCGAAAATCGAGAGATCGAAATCGAATCGAACGAATCGTCATTATTGGTGGTGGGTCTTGAATCGAGAGATCGAAAACCAAACTTTTGTCAATAAAATGTGTATTTGGAGCAAAAGTCAATCTTAGAGACAGAATAATGATATAAAGCTTCAAAAAAATTGAATAAATGGACATAATAAAAGTTTTCGTTTCATTTATGTTCATAAATGGCATTTTTCATTTGTTTTTGAAAAGTTATAATAAAAATATATATTTGCAATAATCGGTCTTTTAAAGTTTTTAATATATATATATATTCAATTGGTTTCAGTCTTTATTTTCTCTATGCTTTTGCAGTAAAGAATGTGGACACAGAAGTTAGTACTTTGTGATACTTTGCTTTTCTGACACACCGTCAGGTCTCAAAGAAGGTTCATTTTGTGGGTGTGAACACGCCGGTATTACTGTCAAAATGTAGAGAAAGCGCCGTGCGTGGCTTATGAAAAATGAATCCAATATTTACCGCTGTGACTGTGGGGCAAAAGAATCATCATCAGTCATATTGGACGCTCACTTCTCAAGGGCCATCTTCAGTTTTGGCAGGAAGATGTTTTTTATGGGTCCAATAGTGGAAGTTTTGTATTAACTTCCAATCCTGTGCTCACATTAAAGTAGACTCATTCACTGAATATTTGAATAAAAAGACTAAATATGATTTTGTACAGTATTGATTTTTTTAACATGAGAAATGCAAAGATAAAGACAATTTACTGTGAAACCCTGTTTTTGTGATTATCTTTCTGTAGGGAAAACTAACCAAATATGAAATATTAAGACTCATCATTTCTTATTTTGTTAGGGTTAGGGTTAGAAATAATTTTTGTTGTTTTAGACAAATAATTGCTGACTATTTGCTTCAGTAGCATAGTGGTTAGAGCTCTGGCTTGCTTCTCAATAAAGAGATTGTGGGTTCGACTCCCAGGTCGAGCCTTATCAACATCTCATGATCTCTCTGGGTGGAGTTTGCATGTGCTCCCCCAGTGGGTTCTCTCTGGGTACTCTGGCTCTCTCTCCTCCCACTTCTAACATGTATGTTTAGGTTACTTGGACATCACTATAAATTTCCTCTGTGAGGAATGAGAGCGAGTGAAAGGTTGTCTGTCTCTAGCCTGTGATGTGTCAGCCACTAACCAGCTAACAGCTCAAAGTCACTTCAATAGGTTCCAGTCACCCATTGTGGTAGAAAATGAATGAATGAAAACTATTGCTGTGCAATTTCAGTCAGATACTGGGTGGGTGAAAAGTACCTGTTTATCTGGGCCCAGAACAAGAAAAGTCTCTAAAAGCAGGTCATTTTTACTTGTGAGATAGATAGCTTAAAAACAATTTGCAAAACACATTCCATTTCTAATAATTTTGATTTAAAGGACATATTATGCAAAATCGACTTTTATGAGTTTTTAGTCCTATTGTAAAGTTGCTTCCTCACCAAAAATGCTGCTGAAGTTTTGTTTGTGAGATATCTTTCGTTCTCCCCAAAACACTGTTCTGAATGTCCCAGATCTGTGATGTCATAGATAGATCACTGAGATATTCTGCACTGTTTTTAAGTCCATAAATCAACCAGACTCATTTTGAGCATTTCTGCAGGATTAGCATTCAGGCAAGATTGGGTTGATTGCATAACCTCTGTCATTTTCTTTGGAGTCAATAAATAGCGCTCTAACTCCATTTTTGATGTAGAAAACACACACAACCCTTGTGTGACTGTACTAGACTTTTTTATTAGTTCTGGTGCATGAGATTCCAAAGTGGAGGTGCTTCTGAGCAAGTTTGAAGGAAAAAAACAAGAAAAAAAATGCATAATATGTGTCCTTTAACAAATAAAAATTGTTTTATTTTCTTGTCGGTTATGGCCATAAAAATCTTTCAAATTAGCATTATAAAGTGTTCGATTTGATCTGCTGAAACCGGCATAAACCCTAGTAACAATACTTGGCAAATTATGTGAGGAATGTTGAAAAAATAAATTATGAATTATTGAGTGAAATAAAACTAAAATAAATAGAAAAATATTGAAAGCTTACTAAAAATGAAGACACAAGATTATGTACAGTAGTAGGGGCCCATTTACAAAATGTGTACCTGGGGTCCAGAATTTGGTGCAACACCTTGGTCGGATATATTTGTACATTTTTTAAGACTTCAAAAACAAATCAATATGTACTCCACATTTTCTACCTCTACCAAAAAGTAGACCTGTAAAAACATATGACCTTATTATTAACACAAAGGGAAGATATTATTACCCATGTTTTTATCTGCTACATTTTGCATTCCCACACACAGCGCTTTGTTTGTCCCCTCTCATCTCCCTACATAGTGCATAGTGCAAGCTGTCATCTCTCTTTCCAGTCGGACATACCAGCGAGCTCAGTCATCCTCTGGTTCAGTCTCCAGCCCCCCGCTAAGACACTGTCCCACCTCCCCCGCTCCCTCCCCTCACTCCACTGACACTCAAGTGATTCGCACACACCTCGACACACACCTGCTCATTAATCCCTGGCTCTGTGCTCAAATATTCCCTTCTGCTGAGTTCATTGTCAAACACGTGGACATACTGTAGGCACTTGGACAGGTTTAGTTTGACCTTCACTTAGCTCTTTAATATGTCACGGGTATGATTCAAAACGATGCTAAAGTTTAAGTCACAGTAGGCCTGTTCTATATGTTTAGTTGAAGTAAGTGAAGCGCGAGTGCAGCGATTACTGGCCTCTAGTGGTTGACAAACAAACAGCAGTGAAGTTAGTCCAGGGATCTGACCTTTAACAGCGCAAGAGACACTATAGCATGTTTTAAATGAAGATGAGAAAGAGAGAGAAAACACATTTAGAATGGGCTGTTTTCAGCTATTAATACATTGTAAAGTCAACCATACTAATTTCAAGCTAGATTTTGATTCCAAGAAAAATGATTGATACTCTGATTATACAATGAATTAATTTTAGCTCACAATAATATAGTATGCTTTTTATGTAGCCTTGTACTGGTCCCCAACTCAAGATTATCACTGTAAAACTAATTTGGAAAGGTCACATTTTCTAACAAAAAGCTTTTTAAATGAGTACCAGAATTTAATTTCGATACTAATTTGGTCAATTAATATCTGATTTTTGATTATTTTAAAACTGTAAAAGGTAAAGCATATAAAACAAACTTATTGATCAGCTATGCATGGGTGATCTGGAGTTTTGCTTCTGAGAAACATTTAGTAAATGATCATTCTGCTGCAGTTTAGATATACATATTCATATAATATGCTTTTAGTCCCTCTAACTCTTCTAACCCTGTGATGAGTTGGCCACTGTCCAGGGTGTTCCTCCGCCTAAGGCCCAAACTTACTGGGATAGGCTCCAGTCACCCGCGACCCCTAACGAGATTGAGTGCTAGAAAACGAATTAATGAATGAATGCTTTTACTCTGCAACCTCAAAAGTAAACTTATTTTTATAAATCTTAGCTTTGAAATATTACCTGAAATGTACGCACAATGGAACACAGACCAGTAACAAAATTAAGGAAACTAACTTTAGAATTCAAATTTGACATTAGATGCCCTCAATTCTTCCTGCTCTGTGCTTCCATGCAACTTTCTTCCTTTACATAAAAATGGCTTTAACAAATATTTTTTTGTTTTTTTTGATATGTAACTTCAAAATTGATTGGATGACAAAATCAAAGCATTAGCAGAACCCCTGTGTGGTGTGTCTTCTGGTTGTTAGTCACGTCACCCCAGCACTAGCTGAAGTTGTTCTGGACTGACATGGATGGCACTCACAAGCTCAGATAAGGATGTATCCATTAAAAAAACGAAGATAGTCGCAGATGCAGCAGCTGATAAACAGTACAATGTATGTGCCAGCAAACATGACAGCAGAGGAGTGGGTGAGGGGAGAGAGATGGAAGGATGAGAGCAAAGGCAAAACGTTTGCAAAGAAATCTACAGGAACCTCTTGTAGATTATGTTTCCTCTCCGTGAACTTGGCCGTTCCAATTTCAAGCTGAATTTTTCTACTGTCGGTGTTCCGATGGTTATCAGCTTAGCACGGGAAACGGTTCTCTTGTGTGGACTCCATGGACACAAGCACACCTTTGAGCTAAAATACTGTTTGACAGGATAGACAGCTTAGGTGTCTCTTCACTTTTGCAAGAGGCAGTCAACAGTGGCTTCTAGCCAATCAAATATGTACAGATTGATTGTTTAGTATCTAGCAACACGAATTGCATGTAGAAGTATATGAATGTCTATGACTAACAATATTTTGGAGTGGGTCTACGGTTTCAGTAAAGTAATGACTGAATGAATGAGTGATATAAATGTTAGAGATCGACCGGTATGGGTTTGGTATGGGTTGTTCTTTGATCGATGCTGATACTGAAGTTTACAAATTTTGTCAGCCGATGCATTTTTTTTTAAACCAAAGGGGGATAAGATAGAATACCTCCTCAAAAAAAGTCTCATTGTTTAATGATTAAAACATATTTTGATCATCGCAGAACATTTTTGAAGATCGATTCAACAAAGTGCTCCTCTTCAACAAGTGTTTTTATCATCACACCAGTGCAGCCACAAACTTTTCTGTATTAAAGCACGAGTTGATGAAACACTTTTTTAGCGCTTGTACTGCAGTCATGCAACAAAAATAAACCTAAAACAAGCCTTACCATTTTCTCCAAAACTAACAGGGAGCTCAGCTGATCACTGTGAGTGAGGCCTGATCAATTATCGACCAAAACGAGGCGGATGGCAGATATGCAACAAAATCGAAATATTGTCCGGCCAAGATATCAGTCTGTCTAATAAATGTATACATATTCTATTTACAAATTCTATTAATAGCAAATTGTCCAGCGACTGATTCTAAAAATAACATTTTTGCTATAACATGGTACACGCTTCTTGACATTGGTGAATCGTGTTTTTTTTTTCCCTGCAAGAACTCAAAATTTTGCCTAAAATTTACTTGACTGCTAGTGCACATTTATTATTGTTCTTAAAGAGATGCTAAACCCTAAAATACATTTTTTGGTTGTTTTTTCCCAATGCTTTTCAATTAGTTTGCTGTGTTTTGATATGTGTTTGTGGGTGGAGTTTAGGGGGTGAGCTTACCTTTAAATGTTCTGTTTGTATGTTGAGGACATACACATTGTTCAAACTTAAATGTTTTCATGCTTGAACCCTAAAAAAACAACATTAGCATTCACGACCCAAAACACTTTTTTATACAACTTGTGCAGAATAAGCCATTTGGTAGGCCAGCAATCAGCATCAATGCATTTGAAAGATGTCAAGCCTTATATAAGATATCAATGTTGAATTTTTCACATGTTACCGGGGGCCCTCGGAAATCCATTGTATTATAATATAATGCAGTGGATTTCCCAATATTATATCGGGAAGAAAAACTTGACTTGTTTTCTATGTTTTGTTTTAGTCATTTTTTCAAATTATGTTGATCTGCCCAGCTACTCTAAAGCACTAAAGCAAATGAATTCTGCATTTGTTCTGCCATTACAAACTTCTGAATATTAGCTTTTATTTGTTTGTATTAGACAAATCTCTCTGTCCAGGTCAGCCTGCCCTTTCCTCTGTCGACTTAGATTAGACTAATTGTTGTTGGGAATAACTAACAAGAAGCATATCAACCATATCACAGCTCACCACCAACATGTGAAAATGTACAATACTAGACACAATTAACAATGTACCAAATGCCATGCCTTTCACTCCACACAGACACTGTTCCAGAGCTATTTTTGTGAGTAAAGGGGCGAGCTGGCATTCTCCACCAGCCCCAACCACACCACCCTCTTCCCTGGAGTCTACGTGTGCAAATGTGCCCATGTTTGCTTGTTTGTTTTAGGCAATCGTGCAGCTCCAGTTTGGGTAAATATATCCATGAAAGAGATGAAAAAAGTAAACAAAATAAGTTCTGTTCAAGGAGGTTCGACACCCGTTCGCCATGTGCGCGTCATATATGTAGCATGTTTGTGTATTAATATCATTTATGTAGGAGGATGGAGAAGCGAGGAACCCACTGAGAGGATATAAATGCAGCGTTGATGTGTTTTGGCCCCTTCACAGGCGAAGCGCGCATGCTGATGTCACACTGAGCTCTGCCTATTTTCATCTTCTCATCATTTTCTGATCTCTAATGGCATTACATCCAACAGAAAGGGAAGGGTTGTTTTTGTGGTGGTTTCTAAGGTTGGCTAAGTCGGAATGAGAATAGATGTAAGCTTTTATTGAAGTCTTCAGTTCATATTGAATAACTTATGAAAGATTTTTGGTCTACTGTCCTCCTGGCACTGAGATTATCTTTTTATAGGACAAAATGTTGCAAAAGCACAACATTGGCTAAAACACCTATAACACCAAGGTCTTCCCTTTGGCAGAAATGTGCTATATAAAAAGAGCTTTCTTCTTCATCTCAGTAAGCCATTTTCATTCATTTGAACATTATATGAAGACATCTCGTTTGTGTGTTATAATATAATGTACTCCTATGCTTGTACTGTATATTATATATATTACAATAACTTCTAATATTGCGCAACCTTAAGCAAACTTGTTTTACATTTGTATGAAGCCTTGTCCACACATAGTTTTATATCTGATAAAACGAAAAATATTTCCACAATTTGGTCTATCATTCAAACAAAATGCAGGATTCCCTCATATAAAACGAAGTTTTATTAAAACTTCGACCAAGATTTTGCGTTTGAGTGTAACTGGTGTTTTATGTTTTTTTAACGTCACTAACTGCAACATTTGTGCAGATGTGGATGTAGTTTTCTTTTAAACTGTCATGTGTGGACGCAAGAGTTTTTTACAAAACAAAGGACAGCAGATAAGCGTTTGTAAAAATACCCGCTTATGTGTGTACATGGTCTCAGTTGCATGCATGACATTTTGCATGAGTTTCTTATGCAACCAAAGATTCTGTTAATAGTTATTTTAAATTAAATTCTATTGATATGTATTATATCTAATCTCGAATCAACATTTTCATACAGTAGACTGAAGCATCCCGGGAAAAGACTAATTATCTTTGTCCAAATGAATTTGTTGTTGTAAAATTAACCAAGCATTTTCTCCATGACCTTGACGAGTTTGTAAGATACTCAAGAATAGATAATTATCATAATGATCAAGTGACAGTATGCACCCTAACCCTCAGCTTGAATAAGGAGTATTAACTTTCACCATTAGAGGATTTTCTATTAACTTCCAACTGTTAAAGCTGGAAGTGATTTGGAAAAAAAAAAAAAACATGCAGTATCTAATTGCACACAAATATATTAGTGCATCGGAAAACAAAGAGCAGTGTTTTTTGTAGCGTCTCTTCTGATTAATACACACTGCGTGAGGCCCGTGTGACTCGGTTTGGAAGACTCAAATTTGGCTGCATGAAAAATCAGTGAGGAGTTTGCTCATCAAAAGAAACAGAACAAAGTCTTTTAGTGATTGGCGCAACTCACTTAAGATTTTTCATAGTTCATACAACCACTGGAAGACTAAGGATGAATAAGCCACTGTTTAGGAAAGTGTTGGGTATATAGACTTTTGCCTACATAATATAGCATTTTATTTAAACTTCTCACTGAAAATATTCTCTTTTCGGTCATAGTTCTCTAATCCCCATGTATCCCCGTCCACCATATACCAGTAACTTGTGTGCAAAGCATTTGATTTGAATTCCTATCATCCTTCAAAGATATGAAAGTGTCAGCTGTGCAATGTATTCTATAGAACTCAGAACAGTTAAGTGCATATTTACAAGAAGTCAGGCATGCCTTTTTTGGTAGAACACATTATGATCATAACTGAGATAGAAACTGGTGATTGTAATTGTATCTCTAGAATAGATAAACATGTAGAAATTACTTTTAACAAGATTAAGGAATTCACAAGTTATTTTTTCTTGTCTTTTGCCCTTTACAAAAGAAATCCTTGTGAACTTTTTTAGAACTTGACTTCCCATGTTCGCTGATACCAACCTGTGGTAAAAAAGGGTCACATCCGGATTCTTGTAAATTGCGTGAACATTCATTTATATGCAACACAAACGACTATTCGTTTTTTGTTTAGCCTCTTCTTTAAAAACTCACCTCATTATAATAAAGGCTTTTAGCTATGCTAATCAAGTTATTTGCATGCAAAACACTAGTCCCGAGGGAGTTACAAAATGTTCCACTACTCCACTATTCTCCATTTAACTTAAGACTGTAATCTAATTTTTAAAAGCAGGGAGAAACACAATCAAAGCTGAATGTGTAATATCCAAACAAGCATTAGCATAAGCACAAAGAATAGAAGAATTGCAGTCGAATTGGTGCACTGACGCCATTGTCATCAGTTGGAAAGAAAGCTGAGATTCTCACAAAGTGCCGTGCCCAGGGGAAATCCTCGTGTCTTCATTATGGCTCTGGGCCATATTGAATATGTGAAGGACATTCATTAAGAACTTCAGTGCTGAAGAATAAACTGCAAAGGTTATAGATTTAAAATCCAAGCATAAAATGTCATTGGAAATTGATAAGGACAATGGGGAGGACATTTGAAGTGAAGTCAGCCTGGTAAATGAGCAAGAACAGCCACGTCAAAGAAGTAGGATTCTTAATGAAATGGCACGTTGACATTGAAGATGCAAATGATGAGATGTTGAATAATAAAAAAAATCTTCTTCTTAATGATCTGACACCGACTGAATTCACCTTGCACATGTTAAACCTGGGAAGATGCTTCAAGATGTACAGTGAGCTCCCTGCCACACAACTAGAGCATGTCCAGGTCAAATCTGTGTGAGACTTCAGCATTGCATGAATTTTTCGATGTGCTGTCAAGCCTAGTGGTGATGATTTTTAGACCAACTAACATTTGACATTCCAATCGTTCATTCTCAATGTTTCTTGTTTTCCCTTGTCTCACAGTTATCTTGTAAATCCATGTTTCGTTCCTAAATCAAAATGCACTGTGCAAGAAGACCACCCAAGCTGCACTAACTTATTCTTTTGTACATTTTGCTTTACAACAGAACACCTTGTCTGGATTCCCTCGCCAATACATTGCAACCACTGCCTGAATTGCGTTGAGACCTTAAAAAAAAAATCATTCTCAAACTTATCTCCATCACCCCTGGAGGCTAAAAAAACACCATATCTGAGATCTTTTACCATCATCATGTCTCAAGTTTAGTTTTTTAACAATGTCCACAACAAGACACAGGCGTTGTCCTTCAGCCAGCCTTCTGAATCAAATATGTGGCAGGCGAGGATGAGTCCAATCAACAAGAGCGGATGAATAAATGATAGCATGAATGGTAAGTGTGGGGCTACTTGGCGGAGGGTGGGCTGCCGGTCCGGGTTAATGAGGTGGTCTGGGAATGCAGTCCGGGGTCCTGGCTACAGTAAAATGCACAGCCGTTTTTAGCCTGCGGGGGATTTGTAGCCCTAAGACCACTGCCGAGACTATCTTTGCCCGCGGCTGTGTACACGCCGAGGCCTTTGAGTGTTATTTGTGCTTTAGGGGTGAGAGAGGGCGGGAGAGTGCAAGAGATATTGCCCTGAGGATGACACCGGTCGGGAGTGTCGGTATCTATCTCAACTTTGCATTTACGTGGCATTATATTGTGCTAGCATGCCGTGTTGTATGCTTTTTTGAATAAGCAGGAACTATATATTACATCGGTATGTATATTCTTTACCCAAGATCATATTGAAATGGTTATTTTGCATGCATGACTCGAAAATCAAATACATTGTCTATAATGAGAAAACTCAACAAGCTGGTAAAAATTGAAATTACAGAACCTTGCCAGCTTCCAAACAAAGGTTTCTGATTGCTATTGTCCATCACTTTTTCATCCTGTATGCAACCAAAACATTTCAAAGCACCTATTAGCACATACAGTATTTAGATAGATTGCACTTGAAGTTGTGTATGTTTTGTATGTTTATGTATTTTTTGCCAGTAGAAGCCTAGTTGCTAGAGTGCTTGTTTTTTGATCTGAAGGACGACTGTTTGAGGCCCATTTCCACAAAAAATGTTGTTAGACAGAACTAAAGGAAGAATCAACACAAAAAACAAGCCCCAGGTCTTCCCTCTTTTTATTAATTATTCAATTTTTGGTCACCATCCAATAAAAATCAAGCTCCCTGACAGGTTATAGTTATAATTAATTGGGAACTCCCTTTTCTCTAGAGTCAAATCAACCAATTCTGAGATCAGAATCAGTTTTTACTCAAAACTTTCAGATACCCCAAAAATCCTCAAAAATTAATAGGGCTTTTATTGGGCTCCGCCTAGACTTTTTTAAGTTATTACAGGTCGTTAAAACTCATTTTTAAGGAAAATAGCTTGAGCTTTTAAAGAGGAATTGTCAATAAAGCCCAGTCTGGCACCAGCTATACTGCTTCTTATATTTATATATAAAAAAATAAAATAGGCGACTTGAAAACCTGATGTTCTTTTGTGCAGAACTTCTTCTCATAAAACTAGAGTCAGTCAAACATCAGAGGCTAAAATTACAAAGCCTCAGCTTTACAAAGAGTCCAGCCAACTGTTTGTGCTCCAGAGGGTGTAGAAACAGCTTCAACTTGAATTTTAGATGATTTTAGTCAGACATTTTACCAACCCCCCCCCCTCTTAAGGGGATATATAGAAGTCCGCTTTAACAGGATAACAGCAGCTGTATATTTTTGTCTTGACTGGACATTTGCATGTTACTATTTCGTGTTATTATGCCATGAGGTTTGCATTCTAAACCATGTACATTTTCTGTTTTTGGGACACATTTTTGTGCTTTCCCCCCCTCCCCTCCATTCATCTATTCCAATCTCATTACCATTCCTCCCTTCTCTCCACCATTTTACTCAACGCCATCAAGGCCTCGCCTCCTAGTGTTTGCATTGTAAATCAGGCTCGACAATAAGGCCATGATTAGATCCTACTCATATTCAAAAACACCTGATTTATTTATTCATCATCCTCTCTTGCTGGGCGTCAAGATGCATAATATCTGACCAAGGTGACAGAGCCACTTCCAAATGTTATTCATTGCGTCGGCAGGTCAACCTCTTAACCAACAAACTCAAACAGGACAGATTAAATGAGATTTTGATGCTAGGCTGAGCAAATGACAGCATCTCGAGAACTGGCTCTCCCCCGGCAGTCTGTTCCATCGGTCCTCGTCTCTATGTGAGATTGGATCAGGTATCTGAATGGGTTAAAAGTGCCACAATCTGTCACGCTTCCCACACTTGGAGAGCTGATTTATATCAAGCCTTGAGTGTAAAGATAGGAGGTGCAGTTTCATGAATATTCACCAGTTATTATTTATGGAAGGCATTAAAATTACGAGAATAACTAGTCGTGCAGGTCTAGGGCTATTGTTCTTTTAAATGTATTCAAATCTAAAATTGTTTACTTGCCATCTAACTTTGCTGCAGTAAAGGTATGTGTTTGCAACAAGTGGGTGTATTTAAAAATGAACCAATGTTGCAGCTTGCATTAATTGTTGGTCAGGAACTGGAAGAATGTCCGGAATGTGCCTCTTCATTTCATTAAGATGTTTTCAGTTTAAGTTGTCTTCAGTTGTCTAATGTATATCCCACATTCTTTGGTCTCAGAGATATCAGATCATTCTTTTCTGGCATGTCTACTCAGTTGCCTAGATAGGTTCGACGACAAAAAAAATGTTGAATTCTGTCAACTGGATAAAAGAGAGGATGCATTGTACTTCTCATCCAAGTATGGCTTCTTTAGTTCAAGAATTTTGTACAATTATTGGCTGTCTAAAATCACCTATGTACAACTCCAGGATGTAGATGTCTATTATTGTAGGGCTGCAGCTAACAATTTTGTGCCAATAAATCCTCCATGCAATCTTTAACGACAACAAAAACGTCTTACTCTAGTCTAGACATTTAGTTTTTGTGTTTCTCACTCTTCCCTTTAGACAGACATAAGACAGTGACTGCTTGCCTGGAATCCAAAACAGACAGTGAGAGTGGTAAAAAGACTTCCTCTTTTCATCACTTTCTCACTGGATCCTGCATCAAATCCATGACGTATGAAATTAATTGTCTCTCATTTATAGCAGTCAAACTTCTCTACCTCATATTAAAATGATTTGTTGCCTCGCTCATTCCTTTAGCAGAAGACATATTTTTTCCTAGATATTTTTTTCTTGTGAGCAGCTCTGTTTGTTTTGATAGATAGTCTCTGATTGGTTAATTTTTTGGCTTGTTCTTTTGTTAATAAGTTTGTGGCCAGTTGATGAATTACAGATGTATATTATTCAAATTTTAGTCACATGACTTGCCAGAAACCTCTCAAAGGAACTAGAGACTTCTTGAATAAGTGACAAAACATCACTAAAACGTGTTCTTTTGAAACAGTTAATGTTTAGGTAATATTGACACATATTCAATGCCTAATTCTAAAAACAACAACTGAAAAAGTTACATTTGACTTTACTTAAGAAATACCAACTTTATCAGCTGCTAAATGCCTACTTTTGTCCAACACTTAGCTTTTTATTAGCTGCTAACTGTCTCGTACTCTGCACTAGGGCGGTAGTGTAGAATTTCCCCCAACTGTGTGCTTTGTCTTTGTCTGGAAATAATGCTAATAACAAGAACAGTGGGACTGAACTAAAACTGCAAAGTTGGAAGGTGCAACAACACAAGCAAAAGACTGAAAAAACTACAAGTTTTGAAAATATCCCATCAAACATCTTCAGCGCACGGGGAGAAAGAGCAGTCCGGGCTCCCGCTGTATAGTGCACGTCACAGTTGACAGACTCAATCACATCAAAGTGCCAATTCGCCGACATATTTTTCAGTTTTTACACATAGAGCCACAGTCCATTATCCATGCTGTGCAACTCTTAGTGTCAACCATCATCGCACTTCAGTTCTTTCAGTCCATTCCGAAGTGTTGGTGAAGCAGGACTGAAGTGTTCTGTTGTTTAAATTGACAGAGTAAACATGTAATGCCTTTTATATATAACATGATTATCATTTCAATATCAAATATGATATATTATATTCTTTTTATATATGCAAAAAAATAATAATACTAGAAATGTAACGATATTCAAATGTTGGGGTACAATAATATTTCAGAATGATCTTTATGGTTGTAATATTCTTGGGAGGTTCTTGGTATTAAAGAAGGGCTACACAAGGCTTTTTTGAAATCATACTTGCAAAAAGAAGCATAATAAACACATTAGCTTGTCATTTCTTTTTAATTTGAATCTTTTTCTCTGTATTTAATTGTGATTATTAAAAATTCCGAGTCACTGTAAAGCATGTATGGTTCAAAATAGTCACAGAGCAACTTTACATCAATGTAAAGTACTAATTTAAAGTGGCTGCTTGTTACATTAAAATCTTAAAAGAGATGGGGCTTATCAGTTCTGCAGTTTTGCAGAGGAAGTAAATTAATCTGTTACAAAAAAAAAACAAAATGTAAATTACTGATCTATATACAGTATGCTATACTGTTTACAATAAAAAACACAACAGGTCCCCTTTAACAAGTTTTGTAAGCCACTCTATAAGAAACATTGTGTTGG
Source organism: Mugilogobius chulae (assembly GCA_038363315.1). Taxonomy (NCBI): domain Eukaryota; kingdom Metazoa; phylum Chordata; class Actinopteri; order Gobiiformes; family Gobiidae; genus Mugilogobius; species Mugilogobius chulae. The sequence continues at coordinate 16,063,167 of CM076399.1, read as the reverse complement.
TTTGCAAATAATTATATCTTGCCAAGCCACTAAATGAAGCCTGGGAAATCCCTGGTTGTAAAACAATGGAGGGCTTTTTGAACTATCATCGTTTTCTGATATCATTCTGTCAACATTGTTTATTGACTTTAGTTATTTAATAATTTTTCTATATACGACTGGTAAACTATAGAAAACCTGTTTCTTATTTTGCTATTTTGTTCATTTTGATTCAAATAAAATTAAATGAATAATAACAGTGCACGTTGCTTGTTTCTAAGCATGAACAACTGTTTTTTTTTTATGTATGAAGTGGGGAATCTGAGTGTTTGTTTTTTCTGCTTTATACCATTGTTAATCTGATTTTACATGACATTTAGAATGCTATGATGTCATTTTCATAATCTCTATAAGATCATGGTATAACTCTCTTAGTATTTTGCAGAACCTAGCTTAAAACTAATATTTTGAGTTTTAAAGCCGAAAATACCACTTTGGATATTGTGATCATTTTGCTATTGGCTACTGACTCACCATCACAACTGTAGAACTGGATAATCAGCTTTAGAACCAACATTGCACTCTCTAAAGCCACATCCTTGATCACGTTTTCTTCACACTAGAATACAGATAAATGTATATCGAATATGTTACACATTTGTATGCATTACCTATACAACTATACAATGAGCATCAATAGTGGAAATGCTTCGGACTTCACGCTAGTATGCAACCAGATATATTTTACATTTCAATGGGGAGGCTAAACTAAGGGTGAAACCACTCTTAAGCCACGCGCTAACCTTACATCAATACAACACTGTCCCCATTCTATAGCACAGAATTGTCGGAAAATTGAATGTTGAAAAGAAAGCGCCGAATCCAATGAAAGAGCGCAACTGCCCAAATCCAAATTCAACCCAACCCTTTGATGTTTGGTGGAATATTTTATGCCTACTTCTCTTTTTTTCCATTTTGTGCTTGCTTTTGAATTTTGATTGTGACTACAGGCACTTTTCGATTGATATGCATTATGAAGTGCTGTAATAATTCAAAAGCCTTTGTTGGAGAACAAACATGTCATTTGTCCACAAAACGAATAGGTAGAGCTCACTGTGGTTCCCAACACCTTTGGTAAGTTCAGAGTCAGGATCACCACGAGCTTAATCTGGAATATGTGAAACTGGAGTTTGGTGTAATGAAGATTTTTTAAATTAAAAAAAAAAAATTCATGTTTGATTTTGTCTCAATAGTGTACAGCTAGTCGGTAATCCCTCATTTGTCAAGAGGGATCCATAGTAAAAAGGCTTCAATCTTGGCAGCGTTTTTGAAGAGCGAGACATATGGACTTTCATCGACAGTCATTTTCAATCTGATGAAGTCAAAACCTCTTGATCTTCAAAAACGTTGTCCAGAAGACAACTTCAAAGCCTTTCTACCTGGCTTATATGCTTTAGCAAGAGCTTGTTTTGGAGTTGTGGTGTTGTGGCTAAACAATTGGCTAAGCTGTATGTTTTTGTTTTAAAGATTTTTTAAAAACCACATAGCATGACTTGGGGTAATACTAAAATATGATGGGGTGCTTTTTTGTATTTGTATTTAAGACATTTATTTCAAATATACCATCTTTCAAACCAATTGCTGACAAGCTATAATGTTTTATTGAGATTTTTTGAGTTTTACACCATTAGGTGACAACATACATATTGATACATGCAACTTCAGTAAAGGGCTGGGCAATATGGCAAGACCACAATTTTGATTCAATCACGATTCTTGTAGACCATTTATTTTCCCATTGTCTTTGAGGTAAACATAATTCACTATCAATAGCCAAATCCAGCTATCAGAAGCTGCCCACTGTTGCCAGATTTTCAGAGAGAAACAAGCAAGCTCAGCCCTTCAATTTAAAGTTAATAAAAGAATTGATTAATCAGCCATATCATGTGTTTTTCTTTTATTAATAACAACTTTTAGATATGAAAACATGCTAAAAATCCATGTTTCACTTATATAAATTGATAGAAATCAAAACTGAAAACTTGCTATATTAATTCTTTTAAAAACTTTACATACTTGTGCACTCCAAAAGAGACTTTAAAAAAAAAAAGCCCAAGGTCGCTAGAAAGACTTGGACTTGGCAACTCTCAGTCTAAGGGTGATATGTTGGAAAATGTCTATATTTGAACAGACATATGCATCAAATATAGACAAAGGAAATCAAGGTAATGGCAATTAAATCCAAAAGCAGATTGTCACAGAAATAAACTCAGGATTCGATTTTTATCACAATATTGCCCAGCCTACTTCAATATCGTAAACACAATCAAAATATAGTTTTGAATGCTATATCACTACTGAACTTGCTGGCAGGTTGCAATGATTTTATGGCTACACTTACAAGACGTATTCTAAACATACTAGTAAAATGTATCAATAAATACAATTCTCATTACTTTCCGGACACACCTTGTTACTTGTAAATACATCTATGCTTCAGCAGCTGGGGCATGGCATGCTCCTGCGCTCGTGTTTTTGTGTATATTTTAGACGCATGATTGCCCGCACAAATTCGGCGCTCGGTGGCTCGTTCCTTCGAGGGACAGCGAAACTGTCGAGGCCGCCTAAAATACTGTGGCGGTAATTGGAATTGCTTTATCTTCAGTCTCATCAATTAATGTGCAATTTTCCATTTAATCACTAACACGCTCCCTGCATTTGCAATTAAAATGAGCACTGATAACAGAGAAGATGCCTTTCAGCTGATACCAGTTGGAATGAGAACAGAAAGCAGAAGACGCAATCAGTACACAAAATGACTCGCCCAGACTCACAAACAAGCGGCAGACACAAACAGGGCATTATGCAGCGCTGAATACTTAGGCAAGAGCAGCGTGACAAGATAAAGCATGCAAATTCACAAATAAACCCCCAAATTAGACCTTGTCGATGAAACTAAACCCACTATTTAACATAACATTTTTGGCAATGCTGGTTCGGTTGCGTTTCCATTGCTTAAAGGTCTTAGTCTGGGTGCTGCTCTATGCTTTTTGGTTTTGCGAACTTAGCCTGAGGTGCAAGACGCTGAAGATGAGCTTACTGGAGAAGAATTTTGTCTTGTAACCTCAACAGAAAAAAAAGACACTGAGAGAGGAATTGGCAATATTTTCACATTCTTGAGCGTAATGGTGATGAGGTGCTGCAACCAAAGTATGTGTGATAGTTTCTCTTTTTATCCTCTATTTTAATGTTATTGGTTCTCTCTTAAGACAAATAGTTAAGCTGCTGTCTAGTGTTGGTGGTGAGTTAGATGTTCAGTGCTCATTGACAATATTCTGTGCTGAATTGGAGCTTTAAACCTGGATGCATAATATTTGAAAGTATTGTTGAATGTAATATTCTAACCATGAGTGTGGCTTTGTATATTACAGATATTTATAAAGAAAACTCTCAGTATCACAGTAAACAAAATAATGCATACAGTCCTTTATGTAATTTACTAAATGCTTAAGTCCAAGTTATATCAGACAAAGCTTCAAATGGTGCCATCTGGAACAAGTTTTCGAAGATTGTGATTTTCGGACTTTCATTCAAAAGTCATTTTCAATCTGATGAGGTCAGATTTGATTCATTCATCAAATTGAACATGACTTTTAGATGAAAGTCGAAGCATCACAATCTTCGAAAACTTTGTCAAGATGACAACTTCGAAGAGTTTTACTCTGGATCATTCTGGAACGGTAGATTAAACCAAAGGTATTAAGGAGTTCACTGATATTTGTCCTTACAATAAATTTAACAGTAATCATAATAACGTTCATATACTTCAGTTCCCATCAACTTGACTTATTTACGACTGAAACTTTTTAGTCACTACCAGCCACCAAACATAGCTTATTGATCAGTTAGGACTAGGAAAAATATGCACACCTAAAATTACCCACTTCTGTTTATGTTTTTCAGGCAATATTTAAAGTGAATAAAAAGCTCACAACACCATTCACGCTTGACGCTCGTACAGAGCACTGAGATTGCAGAAGATAGAATTCAACCTGTTTTTGGCCCTTGACTTGAGCATAGCGTCGTATTCCAGCAAGAATACAGAATATTGTTGCATTTGTGCATTTACCTTCAGAACAACACTTTCTGGGTCTGTTATGGATTATATGAAGAAACCTTCCTTCAAAAAGACTGTCCATTTGAGCTTTAAATATTCATTTTGAAAACTTCACTTTTTTGTGACCAGCCAGTCTAGACGGTAAATACAAGTGAATTCACAATAGTCCTGACACAAGTGCATAAACATGGACAGACAAAGATAAACATAGAACCAGTGCACCAACTGTAGCGCCCACATGTTCTGCTATAGCTAACACTGTGTAGTATGTTCAGGCCCTTCTGCTCTTACTCTGCAGTTCTCAGGTGGATTTGAGACACCTTTATTTCCAGAGGCAATAGACATGTGGCTAACACAGAGCTTTGATTCAGACGTTCCAGTTCCGTGCTTTTGGCTCATAATCAGGTCTTTTCCTGTGGGTCAATAACATTTGGTCCAAGTGCATCAGTCCATTGTAATTGTTGACTCACATCGAGCTGTTTGCCACTATTTCAGCTATAGCACTTTAAGGAAATGACTTGTATGGAAGAACCTTTCAGAAAATTTAAACAAAATGTTTATAATAGTACAATGTTCCCTGCAGGTCAGACTTCTAATTTCTGTAACATTTCCATCCTCATAGGTTATTTGTAGCTGGAGGAGGAAGAGCTAGCCCGCTGTGCTTACCTATAAGTTGGGACGCTGATGGGGGGTCTGCATGTGTGTGCTCTGGTGTATGTAATTTTGCCCTGAGCCAATTAGCTCCGAGTCGGGGTGGGGCGGGGTTACAGTGGCGTTCCACAGGGTACAGCCCTCAGCCCGGTGGGGTCCCGGCCAATAGCAATTAGCCTAGCGACAAGAGCCCTAATTAGCCCTCTTGATTGGTTGGTAACAGCGCAACAACACCGGCAGCCGACACACAGAGACAAGGTGACCCCAGAACATGGAATTGTTTTAGAGGCAGCTGTAATTAGCAAACAGGCATAGCAGTCTATAATTGGTAAACAAGTAGTCGGTTTGTTTGCGCTGTCATTACGAACCCGCTGCTATGTAAAAGGATTTCTGTGAAGGGCCCCGTGTCTGCTTTCGGCATGGAAGCACACAATTACATCATACATTTGTAGAAACTAAAGCAAAGAATGAAATTACTCGATGGGCAAAGATTTTAGGGGCTCATTTTATTATTGAATTGGTAATACTACTAATACTGTGCAATTCTTAAACCTGAATATGATTACTTTTATGTTTGAACACACTCCTATGCATTAATAAAATTGTGTCTTGTGTTATTGAGATATATATACTGTGCATATAGCTTATTTTTTGTCAACATAAGCCCAATCCTATGAAACACCTATAGCATTACAAGAGATTACAAATTTATCTCGTCTTACCATCATGTTTTTGTTTTTGCTTTTCTTTTCTGCAGACTGAATGTGAAGCAATCCCATGATGCAACATGTGTCCCCAGCACCAGCAGTGACAATGATGGCCACCCAGAGCGTTCCTCCACCATCATATCAGGAGAGCCAACAGGTCAGACATTTATCTTAGCTTTGATGATTTCTTTGTATTATTTTTCAGCTTGTCACAATTCCAAAAAAATGAAATACTTTTCTTAGGATATTGTTTAATGTGATACATAGCAGGATAAACATTTTAGAATATTTAGGTATCTACATTTAGTTCAAATAACAAAAAAATAGTTCTCCTATCCTACATCTGGTTATATAACAAAAAAAACAAGACTGAATTGAGCTAATATACATTTGGTGTAATGTCAGTATAGTAGTTACTGTCTTAACCTGGTCTACTTTTAGTCTTCTATATGCTTTGAAACATTTAGTGCAAACACTACAAAACCAAATGTCAAAAGATTTGACTCTGTAAGTATATTGTGGAGCCCTGAATTATCAGTTAGGAAAGGAAAGCCCTTTGGCAAGGTTATTCAACTGTATTTTCCAAGTGCCAGATTTTTTGGCAGACATGGCCATTTGGCTGGAGTTGCACAATGAAACGCTTCTTTTAACAACTTAGGGTTGCACAAAATAACCCCAACACTAGATCTGTTTGAACATATGACAAAATACTCAAAACTTTACCCAAACAAAATTGCCAATTTCACCAGAACCAAACTAGAGCTGGATCCTGATCAGCTTTGAACAAAACTACCACAGAATACAATGTCTAAAGCAGGAACAAATTAGCTCTAAATTAGTACAAATCCAAATTAAAGCAATATGATACCACAGCTATATTTTTGAATGTTTGAAAGATGGGTTGAGGACGGATTTCATGGCTAGACGACCTGATTGGCCCCGGGCCTTAAGTTGAATAGCTTTGCTCTAAGGGTTTAATTTTGAATCCAATTTAAGCAAAGCAAACCGGGCCAATTGTCATGTCGCAGCCGTAACAGCCGTCCCTCTGCTAGACCCATGTTGTTGTATTAGTATTGACTGCACTTAGCCTGTTAATTACCTTTCCCAGCCAGACTCGTTAGCCGGGCTTGTTCTACCTCTCTGTGTCTCCGGAGATGTGTGCAGTGAGTCACCGCGGGCCCGGCTGTAACATGAGAACAAGTGCAGCCGCTCGGTTCTATAGCATCCATTCCAGACTGATACTTACGTGAATCGAGGCAGCCGTAGTGACGCTGTACTCTGCTGAGAAGGAGTTGGCAACAAAAGCGCGATTGGTTCATTGTTACTCATAAGTGTTAATGTGTTTCTATACGTGCGCGAAAACGCAATTAGCATCTCGCTTTAGCACACTGTATTGATTAACCTGTAAAAGGCTTGATGTAAGTACACGCGTTTGCTGTTGCTGCTAATGTCTTGCCTTGTTTACAGTGAGAAAAGAGTTTATTTATGGCAATGTGCGAGATCCAAAAAAAAAAGATAAAGAAAAGCCTGCCTTTCCATTACATAAATTATACTTACGTGAGCTGTTTCTCATCAATACCTGGAGTTGTATTTAGCTTCATGCATGCTTATTTAATTAACCCTGTTTACAAGCTCCTCTCCGTTTCAAATTTCACAGAATTACGATGTTACGGGTAGATACAGACATCTTCTAATCTACACCTTGTGGTTTCTGCTAACCCTATAATGTATACTATTCCATACATATTTGAAGTTCTAAAGACCAAGAAAATAATAATAATTTATTTAATAATTTACATGTTCTTCGACATACAGGAATTTAGAATCAGACTTTCTAACGTGCATAGCTTTTAACACTGTAACTACAAAACTAAATAAATGAACTTGCTGTGTGATTTGTCCACATAAATCAAAATTGTTTAGAACAGGGTTCCCAACCACCGGTCCAAGGCCCAAAACCGGTCCGCAGGTCATCTGCTACTGAGCCTTAGAGGATCTTTTAACATGTATTTTATTTTTTATTTTCTAGTCTATCACTTCTTCCTTGTGCTTTACTATGAAAATATTGCTCCACTTAAATACGTAAACAGCTAATTCGAGTAATAGGAGCTTAAAATTATGCACAAAAATTAGTTGTATGCATTTTACATTTTTGTTATTGTCCAACATCGACCGGTTCCTGGAAAAGAAAACTGTGACTGCACCGGTCCTTACAAGAAAAAGCTTGGGGACCACTGGAAGGTTGTTTTGCACAGACCAGTACTGATGTTGTTTACCGGACAATTTTGCCTCTTCACTCAAAGTCTTCTGACATGTCCACAGCTCAAACTGATGACACTCAGTCTGCCTGTCAAAGTGTAAAGCGTCCACACTTGGAGAGCTTTTTTCTGTCAGTATTGCTGCCACAGGACAGTGTCATTAACGTCGCCCAAACCAGGGCCCGAGCGCTCTTTGTCTAACGCCGCGGACCACTCCACAGTTGGGAAGAGAGCATCCTCAGCCTCCTCCCCGGACCGCAGCACCTCTGTCTCCTTTCGCCCAGAGGATTAGTGCCAGGGGAGAGCTCCCGAGATGCAGCCCGTGCGCTCGGCAAATGCAAATGAGAGCTAGTTAAGTGTGAAGAAGCTAATTTATTTCCCATTTGGTGCTGGGATTAAGACTTGAAGCTTCCTCCAAACCCCACCCCGATTCCAAAAGGCATTGGGGGTTGTTAGACTCATTTCCTAAGAGGGAATGGAGGAGACAGGAAAGTGAGGTGAATGAAGAAGACAACAAATTGAAGTGGTAAAGCTTTACAACACGGAAAGCTAATAGGATTCTGCATTATTTTATAGAGCTGATGTGTTATTGCAATTCATCAGGCCAGTGTTGCATTAAGCTTTAGAGTATATTCATTTAATTAAAGGACACATTATGCTAAATTACTTTTTTGAAGCTTTTAATCAAGCTTGATCAAAAAATCTTCGCTCATCAAAAACATATCTCGAGTTGCTTAGTTTAAACTACCATTGAGCCTCAGAAAAAATGTTGTTTCAAACTTTTTTGTGACATTAAAGATAGAACAGAAGGCTTCTTTATTAGGGGTGTCCAAAAATATTGATTGGCGATATATCACGATACCCATCCCACAATACTCGTATCAATACTAACATTCCGATATCGATATTTTGATTACATCATGCATATTAATGAGGATTATTTGTATCCTTGATTTCAACTGAATTCAATGTCAGTAGTGGTTCAAAATGTGCATATTCAGCCAGGACAGTAGAGGGCAGCACTGTGTCTTTAAGAAGACAATCTAATGTTAACCTTTGGCACACAAATTATTTATACATTAAGTTTTTTAAGTGTACTTTAATAGTATAGATCTATAGAAACAGAAATTATTATCAATTAATTGCAATATATAATCGTTTGTTTCAGTATCGGGATTAATCGAATCGTGAGGTGTGTATCGTGATACGAACAATCGCCAGAATCATGGCAGTTCACACCCCTATTCTTTATCATGTTAGTTAGGGCAAGTTTGTATTCCCTATTACAGCCAGTAGAAGGAGCTCAAAGTTAATTCCTGATTTAAAAATTGCCTGAATGAAATGCTCATAATACTTTTTTTTTTTTTTGCAAAAGACCTTATGCTACCGAAACAATTGCAATTTGTGCCTTGTTTTTACAGCAACATTCAAATAGGATTTTTTAATGTTAATTACTAATCTTTCACATTAATCATAGTATTTTATCTCTTCTAGTTAGACAGTCTCTTCACAGCTCTTCAGCTTCATTTAAAAATATACTGACCTGTCGAGCAACACTGATTCATGGCAAACATGCACATTCACAGGCTTTGCACCTGCTCTGTCTCTCCATCGCTTCTGAATCCAAGCCACAAATGTCCGTTTGACACTGCTGTTTGGTATGTTATGAAAGATGCATAGGCTGGTAGAACAGCTAAAATGTTTAATCGAGTGAGTGGAATGTTCTTTTGAAATGATTTGTCAAATGAAAAGTACAACTGAAGACATAGTAGGGATTGAGAGGTAATACCTTAATTTGTGTTAATAAACCTTAAAAAACATGAATACAGACTTAATGTATCAAGAACAAAATAAAAATCTCTGAATGCAAAGGTCCAGGGTTGTACATCAGTAGTTGCTTAGTTGATTAATCGGTCGGCGCTCAGTTTAGATTACTTTATTTTGGAGTTTATTTATCTCTTTTTTTTCACTGTTTCTGATGCTTTTCTGTAAAGCAAAGAAAACAAGTTGTATGTACTTTGATCACATTTTACAACAGAGAACAAATCAAATTAAAGAAATGCCAAATAGTTTTGTTGGATTTAGCCACTGATTTGCAACTGAAATATGCCTATGAACTACAAAACATAAGTATAGGTTGGATGTTTTGGAACATGCTTGAACAAATCTGAATTACAAGATGAACGCATTTTATGTTGAAAATCACAGAATATGTTCTGTGATTTGTGATTTGATATTTGCATCCATAAAATTTGCAATTTCGATTCATGGCACAGTTGTACATCTTTGCCCCTTTTTAGTCAACTAATCAATTGTCAGGGCTTGATTTTAGTCAATTAAAGAATTTCTTTGGTCAACTACAGCTCTACAGAAGTTTATTAAGCAGTAACTACTTACTTACTCCAGCCACTCAACTCTAAATCTTAACTTAGCTTCTAAATAAGTGGTTAATAAGCCCCAATAAACTGTTCATCGATTAATTGATCATTTGTTTATGAGTTATTTATTCTTTCTTAAGGTTTTACTGAGGCTTATTAAAGTGTACTTTTTATAAATGATGATTGACTGTAGAGGGAACTTTAATCTAGCTGCATTCTTGAGTATCTGTTTCATCTTTCTCTTCCCAGACAATTCACCTACACATATTTCCTCATATTACTAACTTTTTTTTTTTAAGTTTGTAACCTTTGTGTTTTCCTCTAAAACGTATATGGTCAATGCAGCACTTTGTGAAGAAATGAGAATAATAAAGAATTTTAGTTCTCATCAGGAACCGTATGCTGCTCTGTGATTGGCTGTGCTTGAGTGGTCCACTCCATTTTCACTTTGTTGTTTGTTAGAAGTGCTTTTAAAACCATAATTGTAACCAAAGATTGGTACATATTCACATTAACCATGTGCCAAAGGATTTAAGAGAAACATTTGTTAGATCTAAAAACCTACATTGTTTTTCCTGTGTAAAATTAGCTATCCTACCTTTAAGCTTTAACTTTGAAATTATGTTATAAGGTTGTTAGTTTTAAATCTACATTAATAACAGGAGTTTGTTTTCTCTTTTCAGATGACGGGCACCACTCAGCAGAACACTAAGACCCCACAGGTCCACATCCCAGCAGCCTCTGCAACAGGAAACACCTCGGTCAGTGTGACCCTTGACCCCCAGGCCCAGCTGGAATCTGACAAAAGAGCAGTTTACAGGTGAGTCTACTCTAATGAAAGAGCCATGTGGGTGCCTATTGCTTAAGCCATGTTTCGACCGGTTCAATTCTGGATACGATAGAATTCTTCTTAGAGCCAAAATCAGACTCCAAGTGGTATTAGCTTCCAAAGTGATCTGGATTGTGTTTGACCTCTGGATTTGACAGTTGAGAATGCAGACTCAGGTGAGAGGGAAACAATAAAAAGCTGATCTGATCACATATATTGAGTTGTAAATAAAGGTGTTAACATTTAAATCCATACCAAAATTTAAACACAAGCATCATGTGAAAGAATTTCAGGGTTTAAGCATTTTCTCTGAGATTCTGATAAATGATAGTTCTGATTTTAGTATGTTTCTGCTTAGCCCCTTTCCAGCTCTGGTGTTAAATGTAAAAATATGCTCATTCTCAAAGCTGTACAAGTGTAATTAAATAAAGTCTGTGTCAAATGAAGGCGTCAATAAGGTAACACAGATGTCTTTTTGTTAACAGTTGTAAGGAAGTACACTGCCTTGGGCGTTAATGTTAGCATTAGTCATGACTGCAGAATTGCGGTTTTTGTGTAGATCTACAAATCCTCTTTTAGAGCAATACAGTCCACTATTGAATCAGCGATTTGGTCTCTACCTGAAAAAATGTGTGGTATCAGAGTTTATGGTAGAGTTTTACCTATCAGAATAAGTATCCAAACAACTGTACCCAGTCGAAGCTTGGCTGTACTTGTAAAGTATATTAGCTGATCAGTGCTGCGGTAAACATGTGGCTAATTGGCTCCATACTGGAGAAAAGGATTGGTAGGGCCTTTATGTTCATGACTTTGAAGACAAGAAAAAAATCCCGTCTTTTCTCTTTGCGACATGCTGTGCTAAAGAAATTGCAGTAAATTGATTGCTATTCCCTGATGAAGGCCGAGAGGGCCCCAAGCGCTGGAGTTATTTTTATGGTGTTCTTTTAAACTAAGCGTGACATACAGTAAAGGCTTTTCAAATGTGCACTCAAGGATGGCTCCTTCATTTTTCACTTAGCGTCACTTAAACATACCCAGAGCACCTTTCCTGAATGCTTTTGCTCATCAAAGCACAGCACAAGCACCATCCATTTCCTCTTCTTTGAATTAACTAAATTGACTTTGAAATCACCATTCTATATGTTGCCAGCAGAATTTTAGTTGAAGGTGTTCTTCACTGTAAGATGATTCTTATGCAGGCAAAGCAAACAATCACTTCACAGAATGATATTTGATAAACAGAGCAAGCCATAGTTTCCCGGAATAAATCAGACTGTATGTCTGTGTATGCTCTATGTAGATTATATGTAAAATATAATGTATTTCTCTTTCACGCCAACAGTAATTTTCAAAGGTAAGCAGACTCAACATGATAGATGACCTTATATAACTTAAACATTTGAACAATTTCTTTCATGAGCAAAGCTTTCATTTATTACTGAATAAGAGTGGTCTGAATGTTCTAAACAATAGTGCTGGCTGACACTAGCTGTGTGAATGAGCATGAGGTGGAGAGGCTTTTGTTTCACATTGGCAGTCATGTTTGCATCAGTCTGTTTGAGGACAGGTGAGGCATGCTACATGTGACTGAGGAGTGAATGGTGCATCTTGTTTTGAACAGACTTTAGTCCTTGGATAAATGCATAAGATGGATTGTTCCGTAAAAGCATCTGTGGCTGCACTAAAGAGACTCTACAATTGTGTAAAGAATGTATTTTTGTGTATCACACACCCTTTTGTCTTTGGTGTGCTTTGTCATCTTTTCTCTGTGGTTCATAGTGTAGTCCTAAAACATTTATTCCAAATGCTGTTATTTGTCATGCATAGTGGCTGCAAGGCAGCTTCTTGTTATGTGTGGAAAACAGGCAGTGAAGACACTGCTGGGCACAACCCAAAAACACCAGTAAAGGCAGAAAAGCTCACTCCCTTCAGCTTATCACTAGAATATTGATGCTTCTTATAATGAGCTTGTATTATCTATTTATGAAGTAAATTATTCAAAATACAGACATTTTTAATCGAGCTGGGCGAGCTCCTGGTGTAGGCAGCACACCAAACCACTAACTAGATTTGTGGGGCCAAATGAGAAGCAGCGTCTCCTGCTTCAGCCTTGTACAGATGACTGTGCAGACTCCAGTCGGGCCCTGCTCCGAGGAGACCCTGCGGGTATCTTCCACTGCTGTGTGAGGAGAGCAGACCCCCGCTTCGGGCCCCAGGCACTCTGCTGTAAAGGCCTGTGTGACTCCTTGGAGATGCAGGTGGCTTTGATGTGATCGGCCATGTTTGGTGCAGCAGTTTAACTTTGCCCTGCTCCTACTTCCTGTCAAAAAGAAGAGGCACCGTTTAAAGTAAATGAACGTGTTGTAGTGTCTAAAGTTTTACACTTTCATGCATATAAAGTTTTTTTACATTTATGGTAAAACAAATAAACTAATTATTAGGAATGCTTAAAAATGCCAACCAGAAATTAATGATGATAAAAATAATTGTATTTTTTATTCCAATGACCTAAAATGTAAATGATATTGTTTCTGTTGTGTTAAATTTACAGTATGAACTGTACTCGTGGATATCAAGAGAAGTGATGCTTTAACAAATGAAGACAACCTTACTCTATTGTTAGATAAACATTGTTAAAGCTAAAATGGAATGTATAAATGTGACCAATTAGAGCCTGTGATGAGCAGTGGCAGCAGCAGCAGAGAGCACACAGCTCACCAGCATGTGCTGTTAAAACATCATTATTTGTCGCTGCTAAGTGCAATCTGTACTGTCTGTATCCAGGGGAGTCTCCAGCAGTTCTGACTTTTTGGAAGTATTTTTACCCGTGCTAGGAGCTAATGACTAAACACACCTTGTTACCTTGTTGTAAATGCAATTAAATTTGACTTCACAAGTCAGTGCGTCCCACAGTGAGTGGGATGGTGCAAAAAGACACAAATAGACTCTTAGTTTAACCAGAGTCTGATGTAGCTGTACCGCCTCGCCGCGTATGGGGGCCGCATACTTTGAAAAGAGAAAGGCACCAAGAATAAGCATCTCTGCCATTTTTCTTTAATTATTTTGCTCAGGAAGTCTGTGTGGGCTTTAATGTTTTTCACTAATTGCTGGAATGCCAACTTTATGTGGAGATGTGTGGTTTTCCTCTCTCTCTCCCTCTGCCTGTCTGCCTACTTTGTTAATAGCAGCCGAGTAAATGTGTGATAGGGTAATTAGCCTAATGAGTTGTGGCATTTACTATAAAGATCCTTCTGGATTGTCTGCATCTTATTAAAACGCTGGTGAGGCTTTTGTTTCTCAGGTTGCGGATGTGGTGTTAACGGCTGATGGAAGCTGATGTGGCATCCAAATGAAAATGTGTGCTTAATTGAAAGGGACAACATAATGGCTTGTATGAAAAATACCTTTGTAGCACTTGTGAAACAGGTAAGAGAGGGTTTAATGCTGCTTTAAGGTCAATGTTATATAAGTTTATTCAAGTTAACTTCTTCACAAAAAGCAGCCATAGGATCCTCTCAGGCACTATTTCACATCTGCTCCATACAGTACGTGCCACACTGACTGCGTTTTGTTCGATGTAAAGACCATTTGAAAAAGAATGTGATTATCTTAATAGTGCTGACAGAAAAACACAATCTGTTGTTCAGATTGATGCATTCAGACAGACTGTTCATAAAACGCATGAGCATAACGACTTAAAGAGCAGTTGTTCATGACATAAAATCCTTACATTTGTTCCAGAGAAAAGGACAAAGCTGGTATATGATTTGTATCCTCCACTGGTACTATGATACCTCTGATATTTATTTTCCCATGCACAGGAATATGACTTGACTTTTAATAGAATATAGTGTCATCATAAGACTAACATTCTGTGTTGACGCTAAACACATTTTTATTGCTCAATTTCAAGCAATGATTACAGTATATGAACATTCTTTTTACATAAAAGAAAGTCATTTCCAGCACAAAATAAAAGTACTTTCTTTATACACATGGTTTTGTTGTTGAAAAAGCCAAAATCAGTCTTAAAACGTTTTTAAATTTTTAAATAACACAATATATTCAATCAGTGTCTTGATTTGCAATAGCCTGGAACTTTAATAGTTGAAATTGGCTCAATAACTCTGCATACCATCAAAAAATATGTTTTTTGTTGTGCTTTTAATGTTTTATTGTCCATACAAGTCCCTTATGGGTTTGTATCAAGAAGGTCATAGCTACCGCTCGAACATGTCATGGCAGAACATATTTGTACTAGTTAAAGGGAAAAGTTCTTTTTAATTTTGTTGATTTTGAAATACAGTAGGTGGCACATGTTGCTCACAACCAGGACGTTTCATTAACCTAATAATGGAGCTCGTCTCTGTGACAATCTACCTTTTTGATGAATTTTAGATAATATTGTGATAGTTGCTTTGAAGATATGCAAAAATGGAATATCCAGTATATTGTTTGTTGTTAAAAAAATATTTAATAAATAGTTGTTTATAGATGCAAATGAAGAAAGTTATAACATTCCAAGTGTTCAAAAAAGAGTGGAAGGAGATATTTTAGTCAATTAATTGGTGTCTTAGTTGCCCTTTTTTTCCTTTATGGATACTAATTCAGCATGCAAATCTCTGAGTTTGTGGTCTTGTGAGGGCAGTTTGGGTCAAATATTTGGTCAGAACATTGTAGAGCTGTAGTCGACCAAAGAAATTCTTGGTCGACTAAAAAGAGGGCGTGGCAAAGACTCTGAAGCGAAAAGTAGAATTGCCAAAAATATTGCAAATCAATGCTAAAACTGGTGTCAAAATTAGATACTCATGTGAACAAATATCGATAACTTTAACAGAACAAAAATATGAACAAAATCATTTTCTGCCAAGAAAAACAAATTTAATAAAAAAAATTTTCTGAAAAGTTTTAAAATAATCTTGAGTTTCATCAAAACTGGTTTGAAACTAAAATGTTTGATCATAAACTTGCATTTTGAGTTGAAAATGTCAGTCCATAGAAGTAGAAAAATCTGACTTTCTTGAAAGGACATTCTAATTCTCATAGTGATCAAGAATCAAGTTTATTCCTTAGAATCAACATCAGGTTAAAATTTTTAGACTTTACTCAAAAAGAAAAATAATATTCTGTAGTTCATGCAAAAAAAACAGAAAATGAATAGAAAACAGTGTGGTTATATACAAAAGGCAGTTCAGACCAATGACTCTGTTACTGTTGAAGACAAATTCCTTATATTCTAAATAAAATAATTAGTCAACTGATAAATTTTGTTCAACCAAAACTCCATCGACAATTAATCGATTAAACGACTAAAGAACTATTAAGTATTGTATGTATAAAGTAAGTCTGAATATTTTAATAGATTATTTAGATATCCATTGTTGTTAATTGTGATTTGTCCACTATTTGATGCATTTGTTCGAATACTGACTATTCTATCCCACCTACTTCTTCTATTGATCAGTCTTTGTCTTGCTCTGAGTGAGTTACAGAAAGATTCAGCCAATCACAGTGAAGTAGAAACTTTCTGAAAAATCAGATGATTTTGTTTCCCCCAAACGGAATCTATGTGCAAAAAGGATATACAATCTGTACGTGAATCATGATAAATTGTGATATTCATTTTTCACCTACACCTACTGTACTTAGAGCTACAGTTAGCATGTGTGCGTTTGGTACACTCTAAATATATGTCACATTTGCTCTTGTTTGACGTGAAAAAAGGAAAAGCTTTTCTACATTGAAATGTAAAAAAGTTCCAACCTTTTGTTACTGTATCTATTTCTTTTAAATGTAGCACAATGACACATGAAATTGTCTTTTGGCATTCTTACAAACAAAAGGTCATCCCAAATTAAAAAAGAAAAACTTGAAATAATTATAGTCTTTGTATCATTATTCTATTATGTTAAACTAAGCCATTATCAGCCGCAGTTCCACCCGCTTATTTCAATAATTTAGTGTGCCCATTTCTGCTCTGATGTTATAGGTTTGTAAAAATATGCGTCACACAAAACATTCCGTATTTGTCATGCCCTACAGTGTGCTTGAGCCTGCTGACCTCAGTGTGTGGCGGCCTGCTCTTCCCACCACCACTGCAGCTCCACGCAGGAAACTGTGTCAAAGCTCAAGTGGTTTTATTGGCGGTTTCTTTCAGATATTCTCCTTTTTTACGAGTTCCTCACCGCTTGACTTTGGATGAGAAAGGAAGTCCATTATTTTGTAGCTTGTTTTTTCTTTTTACTACAAGGGAGAACTTAGTAATCATGCCATCTTCACAGGACAGAACAGTGGCCTGCAGCAAAAAAGAACTAAAACAATTTGTATGCACAGCTGTTAGATAGTACCCAGTGTAATTTTATTTGCACAAGCAGTTATTGGAGCTATGAAATCATTAGCTCACCTGCAAACCATGCTAAACATTGAGGATGCACGGTTGAGACAGAAAATCTCAGGATATTTGTGAAGTTTGTGAAGGTTTGTGAAACCGCGATTTCAATTCAATTTCGATTAGCTGTGTGCAGTCATAATAATCATAGTGACCCTTAAACGAAATCAAAGAAACTATAAAAATAGGACATGTATAGTTGAGTTAATTGTTTTGAAAGAGATTAAAAAACACAGACACTATTCCACATGCTCATCCCTAACAAAGGTGAGTAGTTACATTTATTCAACCACATTTTCTTGAGTAAATATTTGTACTTTTCAGAGTAGGACAACATACTTTACATTGCCTGGAAAATTCAGACGGCTACAGAAATCCTCTTTCGGATTTCTGTAGCCGTGATTGACAGCCAATCAGAGACACGTATCTTCTGCCATCTGAAAACCAACATGGCTGCTCCCGACGAAAAAAATACATGAAAAAATATCACGTGGAACTGAAAAACATCGCGGATTTCTGCAGAATCAATGAGCGAAGCAAAAAACAATTTTAATGTGAGGCGAGTGAAGACGACCAATCAGCTTCTTTGTTTCATCTGCGTCACGCAAATAAGCTAACCTGATTGTCCGGTACGATGTGGATTTGATCTGAAACGCAGGTGGGGGTGGTGATCAGACCCACTCTTTGCAGTTTGCGGAAGTGTGGGTTCTGGATCCCAGGCAAAACTTCACATTCTTCTAAAACAATTGTAGTAAACTTTTGTTAAAAGAAACAAACATAATACTTGACATACAATGTGTAGTTTTATAGCTTACACTTTTTAAGTATTCTTTTTAAGTATGCAATTTGTTTTTGTGTATTCTTTCAAATTCTTGCCCTATTTAATAGTTTGTTCGATTACATTAACTCTGGATTCTTAATTTCGATTTGAGTTACTGTTTGTGTCTAAACTGTTAGTCAGTAGTTCAAATGTAATACTGTTTTCCTATGGTTTGAGTAAGAATTTTGGTCATTTTTATCTCCTTTTGTGTAAAATTATTATAAAATACCAACTCATTTTTGCATCTTTCTACTTGTGGTTTTTGGGCGACACGGTGAGGCAGTGATTAGTGCTCTGGCCTCATAGCAAGAAGATCCTGGGTTTGACTCCCGAACGGCTCAGGAAATTTATATGTGGAGTTTGCATGTTCTCCTCGTGTCTGTGTAGGTTTCCTCCGGCTGCGGTTTCCTCTAACTAAAAAAACATGTCCAGTGTGCCTCCCTCTTCCTCCCTAGGACTGCAGATGTAAATTAGCTGTATGGTTAAAATCTGGTACATCTCTGCCATTGTGCTTAATGTACATTGTCCTTAAGTTAGGTAAGTAAGTAAGGTTACCTTTGTCTTAGCTTGAATCGCCTGACTATAGTCTATACAGCAAGAAATTATAGTTCTTCTCTCTCTCTCTCTCTCTGAATTTATGGATCAGATTTTGTTTTTTTGTTTGTTTTTTTTAGCTCTCGCATTTACACCTGAACTAGCAGATGCTAAGTTCACACATTCTTTCTTTTTATTTCTGAAAAAACAAAGAGACATACTGTTCAAAAATGTATTAGACATAGAACTGACATTTTACTTGAGGTTATCACTTACTTTGATCTTAAATAAACACAAACATTAAAAATATGTAGCACAAAATGGTGAAATGAGGCCGCCCCGTTCCGTCGGGGCTGCAGTTCTTTTGTACTGTACCTGTGCACATGTGTCTGCTCCGAGCTCCAGCAGAAGAAAGAGGAGCTTCAGACATGTAGCCTGGGGACAGAGGGGCCTTGTCGGGGGGCACACTCAGCAGGACTCCTCCGCAGACCGCCTTGAAATGTGCGGGTATACAGCAGGCCTGATTAGGAGGGCAAACAGTGGGGAGTGAGCAGAAAGAAACACACATACCTCCCGTACCTCCTACCTCCTTCTGTACCCCCTCAGTGGCACGTCTCGGCGTTGCAAATACAGCCAAACAAGACTGCCTGATTGAGGGTTGATTTGAGGAAAGTCTAAATTTGGACTCGATTTTTTGGGGTTGGACGTGAAACACTGCTTGTGAACACACTCTTATTATGAAAGTCACACAATAAATACAGTATAATCACAACATTTATCTCATGGTGCTATTTTTATCTTTTTGTCAGCATGTTTAAACATTGCTTTTCACACAAAGAGCAGAAAAGACCGTCATTTATTCCTTTGTTTTACGGCGTATTGTTGCAACATACACATCCAAGCTTGCGATTTAATATTTTCCAGTTGGCGTAATATCACAGTATTCCAATTTTACAGCAAATTTTCTTTTCTTGAAAGTACTGACAAATATTATTTATTCTTCGTTTTGAGCTGGGCTGAAGACAGTACTTACAATTGTATTTTAACTATACTAATTGGCAGCACAGCTAACATGCCCTGATTATCTCACTGCAAAGAAGTACTATAAAACATTTACATTGTTTTATCCAATGCCAAATAATGAATGCCAAAACATTGGTCAAGTCTCTGTACTTTAGTAGCTGTCATAAAGAGGGATGACTCATCTCTTACATAAAGTGTTTTCATGGATTCGGATACAAAGCTAAAAAAAAAAAAAGTATGCAATATTAGGAAACAGTGATCCACCCACTCACAATAATTAGACAAGATGTTTTTGTTTTTTTTATTGAAGCAGACATCTTCAAATGTTTAGTATTATTGTTTGACCAAAGGGACCATAAACAACAGTCTTGCAATTTCACAAAGTCAACAACAGCCCATTTTAGTTTAATAGTTGTCATACTTCAAAATATATTGTCTGTCCAATCAAACAAGTTAAAACAAGCTTGAAATCTGCTATACCTGAAGTCTCACACTTACATATTGAAGTGACCAGATTCACTGTGTTTCAGACTCTCAGTTTGCGACCCTCCTCGCTCGGCGCAGTGCTACAGAATCCCAGTGGGGGGGCGGGGGTGGTACCGTGCTGACTCCACTGGCTGGCCGTTCTGTAAATCGCTCTTTTATGGCCCTTGTAATGATCCCCCAGCCGGCAATCTCCACTCCGTCGCAGTGCAGATAGAGGCAGGTCTAACGCGGGGGGCTCGAGATGGTGAAACCTGGAAGAGAGCACCAAACATACACAGGCCGTGGCTGTGTTCATAAAATGCATGCCTCTTCACACTCCATGTCTCCTGATCTCCACTTCCTGTGTAAAGGTCAGTGAATACGCTCAAGGGAAGTTTTTTTTTTTTTTTTTTAGATGACTGGCGATGTTTGATCCAAGCATAATGTCATATTTTAAAGGAGGATGTTTTTTGCCCACCAGGGTCGTCACTAATCACTTTTCCAACAATTGTATTCAGATTTTAGAATGTAACGATGTCATAAGGCTAGATAGTGAAAAGAATTTTTCGCAAGCTTTGAACTGTACGCCTTGGATTCAGTTTCCACTCTATTGCGCATGTCACCTACAGTTGGCTGGGGACGCTTCTCTGATTAAAACAACAAAACGAGATGTTATCTAGCTGTTTTGGATCAGGAATTCAAGTTGGACAGATGTCTGGCTCCTGAAGCTTGAAATAATGTTTTTCTCTGCGTTTTTTCAGTCAAATTTCATTCACAAATGTTGAATTAGCAGCATTACTTTAGTTTTCGCACAGTGATAAACTCTTGTAGTTAGCTGACAACAGCCCTGACTCGACTTACTATAGTTTGTGTCAAAAAGCGGCAGCTCTTTCTGCATACCAGGTGCGCACACATGTTTCTTGTTGATTAAAAAAATGTTCCCTCTATAAAACGATGAGGCAAAATTGACTTGAGTGCTTTACTATTTTGTTTGCTTTTTGAAATTTAGTTGGTTGAAATATAGTTACGGTAACAACCTTTTACTTAGCCATGACATACTATCTAAAAGTTAATTTCACACAATTTCAATTTGATTCTTTCTATTACTGACTTGATATGACAAAACAAATATTTAAACTGTAATCATTTTTAGCTATCCTACCTCTGCATCAACTATTTTTTACTTATAGAATGTATTAATTTATTAGAATCTATTAATTGCTCTATTGATACTTTTCTTTTATAATCCTCTACATCAATCACTACCCAACTAGTTTTTCACAAACTTACTTCTAAAAATAATCAATTATATCTATATCTGGAATCGTCAACCTGTTGCTCTTGAGTCCTAGACTTTGTAATTGCATTGATTACATGTGTATTATCATTGTGAAAATAACTATAGATGATGACTTTGTTCACTAATGAAATAATAATGGGTAATATTTTATGGTTTATGTACTTCTTGCAACCGGTGCTGCCAAATTTCATTCTAAAAAAAATGCCCAGTATGCCTAGGCTAGTTGGACATAGCATTTATCCCTTAAAGGGCCACTAAACACCAAAACCACTTTTTTTAGCTGATAAACTGTGTAAATGGGTGTTAAATAGATGAATCTACACATCCCTGGTCTTATTTTCGTAATTTGGTGCATATTTGTTAAAAATCGGACTTTTGGGTCTAAAACTATGTCTGTATTGTCCTCTTTGGGTTTAAATATGGACACTACATTTGAATTTCGCGGTTGGTGCTTTTTCGGCACTCAACGAATATTCGGCACTCTACGTCACGGGGCTTTGCGAGGGGGAGGGGTGCTCCTTCTCCCCCTGAGGGCGGGGCTGCCATGTGCAGCAGTGTGAGAGGGGAGAGGAGAGAGAGACCGCAGAGCACGGGGAAAGCTAAGTTTGTTGTTAGCATCGTAGCATCAGCTCACTCTTCTATTGGAGCAGATTATTTTTACCGTTGGGGCTATAGTTTCTGTTTAGGCTCTGAAACAAACGCTTTTACATTTGCTCGTCAGCTGAGCGGAGTTTGTAACGAACTTTTCTGCAGAAGTTGGCCTATGACTGTTCATGTTAGCCATCTGCTTCTACAACACGGATTCTGCTGCTCTGACAAGTTATTTTTGGAGGTAAGTTTGCACCATTTCACTCACACAACATGTCGTTTTTATTAAAAAGATTGTAACAGTATAAACCTCAGCTGTGGTTGTGATTAAATAGGTAGTTGTCCAAGTGAGTCAGTGCTTTGTGCATGAGAAATGAGAATGTAATAAACTGAAGACAAACTTTGTTCCTGTGAACTATGGACTGTGCATTTCATTATAAGTTACAAGTTAGAAAAGCTAAGCAGGATGTATGTCTAACCTGAGGCAGTACATAATAGATCCAACATAACTGACTTTGCTTTTTACATTTTCAGGTTGTATTCTAATAACTGACAGATGATGAAGGCAATGGGAGAGTCACAAAAGCTGATGATCCCACTAGAATCCAATCAGGTAACATTTCTAATTAGAAATGTGCAAATGATAGAATAAGGTAGTTTTAATTGAATATTTTCTCTGTTCATACAACAGTTGTGGCAGTTCTTTGAAGACAGCTGCATGAGGAAGACTTCTCTGACCGTGTGACTGAGGAGCAGCAACACCAGGTATATAGTAGGTCTAAATGATTATTATAGTGTTATCAGAAGTGTATTAGAGCTGCACACTCATATCTTATATGGTTTAACAAAAATGTTAGTAAAAATGTACTTGTGCTAACATTTGATGAAATATTTTCAAACACCAATGAAAATGAATCCATTCTTGATGGGTTATACATTGACCAGGGTTGTTGACACAGTAGTGACAGATTCAAAAGGCAGATTTGCTAATGTCATTTTTTTTTTTAACAAAACTCCAAATTGTTTTCCAGATTCCAAACTGAAGAAGCTGGTCTTTGTTGTCCTGCTGTACATCTGGCTTCAGCTCCTTTCTGTGGCTTCATCTTTTGTGACCAGACATCTTCAGATCATCTCAAATACAGATTGTGCGCACAAACATTCCATCACAAATATAAAGCTCAATACAATTAAATAATACTGCATAGTTTAAGTAATACATTTATTACATTTGTAAAGTTGGCACAAACATGTTGACATGAATGTACAGTATTAGTGTAGTTCACAGTAAGGGTCTGGAGTCTGTAGAATAAACCCTTGAATGTACAGTATTAGTTTAGTTCACAATAAGAGTCTGGAGTCTGTAGAATAAACTCTTCATCACAAGTATTGTTATTTTGTCATTGTACTCACAATCTAAAAATAAATTGTGTTAATATGAAACATGTATTTAGACTTTTTTGCATGAAGTGATAAACTGCTTCAGAAATCATTGCTCAGTAATGAATATGAATGAATAAAATATATTTAAACTATTACTTTGTGTCTCTATCATATTGCAAAACAAATGCTATAATGTTTGAGGATTGCAGAGCCACAGAAGTGCAAATGTGCATATTAAAACAATGTTGTAGCTGCTTTTGTTTGTAACATATTTTTACCTGTAAAAATATTGATTGATAATAGCATTAACATTACTGACTACATTTGTTTTCCTTTGAACGAACCTTCAATGCTATGCTTAGTAACTTTACACTATAAACATCTGAAAGTAGCCAAACCTATCTCTC
This sequence comes from Mugilogobius chulae, assembly GCA_038363315.1. Classification (NCBI taxonomy): domain Eukaryota; kingdom Metazoa; phylum Chordata; class Actinopteri; order Gobiiformes; family Gobiidae; genus Mugilogobius; species Mugilogobius chulae. Next base: position 16,039,343 of record CM076399.1, on the reverse strand, counting down.
AAAATACAGTATATGGAGCATTGGTAGCTTTAGCATTAGCTTGGTGTTAGCGCGTTAGCTTTTAGCGGCTGCTTCAGTCTATTTGGAGACTTGGCTTTCATCCAGCGGGCTGTCCAGGCTTCAGTCAGGCTCCGCCATGTCCCGTCTGGTCCGAAAAAGAGGGATGAATATCCAACCGCAAATCTCCGTTTCACTAGACGCTAGACCTGGCCGTGGTCCGCGCGGCCATGTTATGTTGTTTACACCGGTACAGGAACACGCCTCCGCGGACACACCCCCGCTCTCCCCCCGCAACTCTCTCTAGTCCTCCAGGCACCGCCCCTCAGAGAACATTTTTTGAATGTAGCACCTGGGCGGAGCAAACTTTTTTCTGGCTGTTTAGTGGACCTTTAACTGAAATCATTGTGAATTGGAATAAAAGACTGGAGGCTTTATAGTTATTCAATTTCTTCCAAATTGAACCACATGGGGCACTTAAAATTCCAATTCTCCTAAACCTAGCATGGTCTTGAACATGACAAACCTTGGCAAATGTTGCATGAAGAATCCACGCCTGGCTTATGCAAAGTGTGTGTTCCCCCAGAAACTTCATTCTCCCCGTGAACAGATTTGATTTGAACAAAGACGGCTGAACAAATGCAGCTTCGGTTTAATGTGTCTGACTGTTTCTGAATGTTAATTTGGCTCAGTCATTAAACAAGATATGCTTAATTGTTTCTTTTATAGAGTGGGAACAACAGAGCAGACAGAGCTGACAGATGCAGTGTCTCGTTCTAACTTAGCCCACTCATTGTAGTTACTGATAATGGACTGCGCTATTGAAAGACCGGGTTTTTGGACCAGTAATTTAGCTGCAGTTAGAAAATTGAAAGATGTTAAATGTGCCAAGTAAGATACCATAATAATCTACATATAAACCTTAGACGTGACTCCAATTTTTTAAAGGTAGTGTCTCCAGATAGTCGAACATTTCATCAAAAAATGACTTTATGAACAGTTTCTAACAAATCTATAAATAAAAGCTAACAAACTTTATTATGCTCAGGGACAAAACTGTTCCATCAATTTAGTTCTAAATGTAAATATAACAATTCTGTAGAGATAATTAATGTTTTTTGCGCTATTTATTCATGCTGCACATTCAGTTATTCACTATTTTTGTTTAATGGCAAGGTTGGTGACTTGCCCAATGTTAAATTTCCATTAGTTTACATAACAAGATCATGTTAATATCATCTTACTTATTTGCACAATTTGCACTATTGTTCTGACAGCTGCATATATTTTGTTATTTTCACTCAGCCTAGTTTAGTTTTAGTTTAGTTTAGTTTATTTAAGCAACATAAATTACATGTATATTGTGTACGTGTAACAGAAAATAGAAAGGAGTAGAACTTATGCACACGTACCCCCTTGTACACGATGCTGTACAATTATCACTTAAGACATTTTGGATTTACATGGATTTTTATATGCACATACTCATGCTGGTTAATGCATGAGTGCGCGTTCCAATAAAAACACAACAAAAATATTAACATGGACATCTTACTTGATGATAAGCAGAAGGTTGTCTTTGTTTATGGTCGTACAAAATGAAAACTGCAAATTTTCAGAACAAAAATAAATGTTCATCATTTGTGACTATACAGTGGTCCCTTGTTAATCGCAGGAGTTAGATTCCAAAAATAACCCGTGAAAGGCGAAACCCGCGAAGTAGTGATCTTCATTTTTTACCAGTAATTTCAGTTGATAACCTGCCTGGTTCTGATGTTTAGTGTCTTTTGTACAGGTAATAATGAGCTAAACACATAATTCATCGCGAGATTCAATAGCGCAAGTCGTTTTTGTGACGTTTAAAGAGGGACGGTGCTGTGCGCAGAGCCACGGATCACACAACAGCCACGAAACACATCCAGATTCTAGCGAAGTCACAACACGTTCCTCAAACACATCTCTGAACTACACAAATGACGTTCCAGCGTGAACAAACTTATCATCGTAACTACGAGCTCAAAGAGTCAAATCCTCACCTGGAGAAACATCTGAGCGTCAGGTCAGCTTCCCCTGCATGATCCAAACTGTCTAAAGTTTTCTAAAAGAGCTTCTGTGCCTGTGAATGCTGCAATGTCACACGATCCCACAACAGTGAGTTTTAGAGAAAAGCAGAGCACGTCTATAGGACCGCGCACTGTAAATAGAGGTGTGCAATATATCGAATTTTAGATAATATCGTGATTGTTGTCTTGAAGATATGCAAAACCAAAATATTGAGTATATCGTTTGTTCCAAAAAGGCAAAAATAGGCTGATAAAAAACAGCAAATTAAGATAATTACTTAGATGGTGATATCACTCACATTCGTATTCTGAATTTTGTACATGAAAATCTCATTTAGCTAGTTTTACTTTTTGTTTGGGTCAGATCATTGAGACACTGAGACTAATTTTGCTTTTAGTCGACTAATAAATTGTTAGAATTTGTCTCGAGTCGACCAACAAGGTCCTAAGTCAACGCGAGTCAAGCCCAATTTTTCTGATCATTAAACTTCAACTAAAACATTTAACGACATGCTGGATTTTTAGTTTGAAATATCGTCTGATTATGTTATCAGGATATGTCAGAAAATTATTGAGTTATCCATTTTTGTCAATATCGCCCAGCTCTAACTGTAAAAAAAAAAAAAAAAAAACAAAATTGCACTAAAAACAATCCGTGAAACAGCGAAGCCGCGGAAAGTGAACCGCGATAAGCGAGGGACCACTGTATAAAATTTCAAAGGGATCCATTCTTCACTTAAAAATTTATAAATATTGAAAAAGTTCTTGATTATTTATTGTTTGTTTTGTTTGTTTTAAGGTAAGATTTTTTGTTTTATCTTCCCTGGAAAATCCAGACGATATTTAAAAAAATATATCATCTGGCCACTGGGTCTGTCTTTTAATGTCAGTGAGCGTGATTGACAGATTAATTAGCTAATCAGTGACACTCATCGTTTCCTATATAAAACCAAGATGGCTGCATGGTATGAAAAAAATACATGGAAAAATATCTCGTGGAATGACAGACGACCAATCAGTTCCTTTGCTTCATCTGTGTCACGTAATTAAACTAACCTGATTGCTCGGTACATTGTGGCATTGACTTGAAACGCAGACGGGATGAATGGTGACCAGACCCACTCTTCGCAATTTGTTGAAGACTCTGAATCCCAGGCAAACATTTACCTCATTTATCGTTTATGATCATGCAAGCTCATAATTACATATTAGAAACTTAGTAAATTATATATATTATATAAAAAATTAAATTAAAGTTGAAGTTTTCCTTTGTTTATGTTAATGCAAATTAGAAATTTCAGGTTTTATTTATCTATGATTGTAAAAAAGAAAAAAGTTGTACTTAGCCTACTTTATTTTGAATAGTTACTTGTGTTAGATATAGCTATAGCTCATATTTTATTCTTGATTGTTATCCTTTGTGCTATACACATGTTACACATTAGCACTCAAGCAAGTTCCTAGTTTGCGAATCTTGTTAATGGAGGACTAACAAATAGATGCACAACCTCGTTTTTCGTCTTGCAGAAAAACTCCACACACCTCACACACTAAAAATCTCTCAAGCTGCCAGTCATGTCAGATTTGACCTCTAGTGGCAGCAGAAAAACTGCATGAAAAGAAGGCAAAGTTAAAAACTGAAAATACACACTATGTTATCTGAAGTTTGGTCAAGTTTCTAACCATATGTAAAATTGTTTAAGCTGTTTAACAAAGCTACAATTAGCGGATTTAATCGTTGTATGCTAATTTTATTAGTGTTTGTCAATGCATAGATGTGCCACCAAAGGAGATATATACTTTTCAGCTTAATGTGTTGTTATTACACCCACAATGCCCTGGGTCGACAGCAGATGTCTGTATCTATTTCTGCTACAAATTAACTTTCGATCAGTTTTTTGGCATCTATTCCAGCCTTGTCTTAAGTTATTAACACTTGTAAAGGAAGGTTTGAAATTGAAAAAAAAAACTCTGAAAATCTGCAAAATTCAAAATTAATGACTTGCTGTAATAAAAATAACACAGATTGAAAGTGAGAGTAAATAACTTGTTAAGACGCCATCTGCAGCGCGGAGAAGTCACCCTGTTTGCTCTCGAATCCGTCTTCCCACCCCCATCGAGAAAGGGAGACATTAAACGGGCACGTGACCCCCCGCGCTTAGTATTCCTGCCACGTCTGGCTGAGGGAGCGGCATTAAATTGGGATCAGGCAGATTAGAGTATAATATAGACGACTATTAAAGGCTGCAAATGAGAGCCACGGGTTAGAGCCGGAGCAGGGACCCAGGCAGCCACCGCCGCGCCTGCAATTCAACGCAACACACACCCATAAGAGATAGAGGCTTATAAGCTGGTGGCTTGTATTACATCGAAATATAATGTAAGCGTTGTCTAGAATGAGAAAAGTTGTGATACAGAATAACAGCAGGGCGGTGTTTGACCTGTATTTAAACAAGTATTTGGAGTAGTATTTAAAAAAAGGCAGCTCCAATACAAAATCAGTACAAAACTATAATTTTATGAACTACTTATACATAAGGCCAAATGCCACTTATGATGACTATAATTTGTGAGTTCAATTTGCATGTACACACAAAAATATCTTATCTTATGGGACAAAAGTGTTAGCTTAGGTAATAAACAAAACAAATACAAACATGACAACGAAAAGGTAAATATCATGCATTTTTCACATTGTTTTTGTTTTAATCACAAATAATTCTACTTTGGACACACAACTGTCAAGTGCTTTCACATCAGGAATTGAGTTTGAGCTCCACTTACTGTGTGCAGAGAAAAATACATGGTGGAAATAATCAAACCAATCATTTCTGATATGCTAATGCTGTAGAAATGCTCAAAACAAGTCTGGATGATTTTTGATTTTATAAACGGTGCAAGATATCTCAGAACTGTTTTTTTCTGAGGCTCAGATAGGAACAGAAAACTTCAGTTGTGTTTTTGGACGAGGAACCAATGTTGGAACAGAATTGAAAACGTAAAAACGGCGATGTTGCAATTTAGCTTTTTTGTTTAGGAATTTTTAAAGGAACGAACAAAGCTGATTTGTCGTATCTAAAAAGTTCAGATGAAGTAATATACATAAGAGACAACTATTAAAATTCAATGAAAATCTTGACCTTCATGCAGGAAAGAATGAAACCGATCTGATTAAATGCTCAAATGTGGACTTAAGAAGCTTTTCAAGTTTCAGATAGGCTCCACAACATATTCTGATTTAATTGTAAACCCAGCTTTGCATCTGTTCTCCATTTGTCAAAAGCACTAATGCAACTAATAATGACTTTGTTCATGTTTTCCATTCCCAAGCTTGTTAGCGCTGAAGAGATGCTCTTTGCTCATCAACTCCAGCATTGATTTTCAATAATCTCCCTAACATCATTTGTGCACTGCTAAATGTTTACTTGTGTCAACAATTAAGATATACAGGGTATTTGTGATGGAAGGCTGGTAAACCAAATGTCATGCAGACTGGCACTTATGACATTATGGGATAGTCTATATTTTTGCCTTCTAAAATAACTCACTGGAAAAATTAGGAAATAAGTGATTTTTCCTTTAGCCCAGTAAGGAGCGGAACAGTACGGCTCTTTGCTGTTTCAACTGCATTAAGCGGCTCGTACCACCTTGCTTAATGAATCCAAAATTAGCCGTAGATGGTCCTGCTTTCAACCTTGTTTTAAAACAGGTGATATCCAGACAGGAAAAATCTGAAAGAAACAGATTAGGTGCCTCACCCAATGCAGACTTGATCCTATGACAAAGCATTGTATTTATTTGTTGAGCTGACAGCAAAGTAAAGCTAGTGCTTATTGTCTTTGGCTTTGTCAATAAAAAACAAATCTTCAAAAGATCATAAATCCAGTGTATAATGCATCCAACATAATCCAACCTAAAAGAATTACATGTGTTTAATGCATTGCTCAAACACAAGAATGTGGTATAATGTGACATAGAGGTGCAGTGATGTGCAATAACTGCAGACAAAAACTAAGATAAACTGGAGGTTTGTACTGCTTCCTCATCAAAAACACATCTGGAGTTCTGTCTGTGAAATACTATTGTCACCTCTCTGAGCCTCAGAAAACACTGTTCTGGATGTCCCTGATCTGTGATATCATAGACAGACTAAATGTTAAGTGAAAGTACCGGCACATCTTTTTGCCTGCTTAACAGCCATGTGAACCACCATTTACAAAAGCAGCCTAAACCGCTAGGTCTAATGGAAGCATTTCTATAGGCATGTAATGTAGTCAGAACTGTATTGTCAGTATTGACACTTTTTGTAAGGCAAAATTCAAACCACTACCAAGTTAGAGATAGGTATTGGAATTATTAGTCTCTACTTTAACTAATACTGCTTTTTCTACTTTAGCAATATTAGCAATAATGAATTTTTCTACTATGCTCTCGAAGGTTATTCCTTAGTTTCTCATGTTGTCTTGCATCCTATTATTGTCTGCAATTAGGTTATAAGTGCCTTGCACAACTTTTCAGAATCCCAAGCAACTTTGCTATAATGGTAAACTACATTTGGTTTCACACTTTAATTCTGTGAATTCCAAAAACTAAAACAACTTTTTGGCTGCTAAACTTTGTATAAGTTTTGCTGCTCAGTACCTGTCTGAAGTAATCAAGCCATACACATCATCTCATGCTCTAAATCTCCAAAATCCCAAAAAAAAAAGAAATGGCACGGAACTGCTTTCCCTTTCTAGAGGCAAGGGTTTACTGACTCAGACTGTCACCAAGTTTCTTTCAAAAACATATTCATCTTTGCCTAGAGTAAGATGCGTTTTTTTGTGTTTTGATATTGTTTTGTTTGTTGTATTTGTTTTTTCCCTTGTTTTATTATATTTTATTAATTTTAAGTAACTTATACAGCACTTTGGTCAGTTTTTATGTTTTTTTTATAACGCTTATAAATAAAGTTGATTATTAAATCAAGTTGACACTAGCTGCTTTACAAAATAGCAAATTGTGCTCAGTTACATGAAAAAAGTATGCAGACTCTTACAATACAAAATAATTACAAAAATACATATGTTCTGAATTAGTCTGGATATTCCGTTAGGTGAACGAACAGACTCTTAACTTCTTATCTATGCCGTATTATAATGTTGTCTTCCTCAGATTTCATTGGCTTTGCTTGTGCCTGCAGCTGCTTTACTTCGAGCGGAAATGCTCAGTGATTTGGCATGGGCTAGGTGCAGCAGTGCATTATGGATCATTGCACAGTTTATCTGCAGGATCTTATGTGCTTGACATTCCCTATAAAAGGCAGATGGGAACAATGGAGGTGACGGTGTGAGGCCCTGTCTCGTCGCTGGACCATAGCCCATCCACTTAAAGATCTTTTTTTTTTATCTGCAGCTCCAGCATGTCCTTTAGGGAATGTCAGCCTATTAAAAGTACACACAGACAAGAAGTGCCGTGGAGTGCAGCTTCTAACAACTCTTAAATTTGCTCCTTCTTTAATCGAGCCTGTAACTTAAACCCATTAATCCCTCACTTTGAATGCAAACAGAGTGCAAATTAAACAGGCCTTGCATAAATTAAATACATATGACATCATCTTAAAGAAGACATTAGGTTTTTTTAGACATTTATTAACACACCGACATGTAGCCATAAAATGTAGATCATTATTTTTCATACATCTTGTTCTTTGTAAAACCTAATAATGTTCCAAAACTGCCTAGGAATAGAATTTCCTCCATTGACTTTCTGTTCAAAACTGCAGAATTATTTTTCTGTCTCTTCATAGTGGCGCGTAGGGCAGCATTGGCTTTTTTAAAAGTTGCTAAGTTAAAGTGCACAGGTAGCATTAAAGGTGGAGTACTTGACTTTTTTAGTTGTAAATTAATAAACTTTGTCTTTTTTACCAAAAAGTACATTGCATAAGCAGCAGATTGTGACAAAATCAGATTTTATTGACTGTCTAATTCAAAATAAAGGTATTTTATATCTACTCAAGAGCCAAATGCAGTGCTCTGATTGGCTGTATTTGAGTGGTCACCTCTAGTCTAGTTTTGTCATCTGTAAAAATCTGTTTTTAAGATTTAATTGCAGACAAAAAAAATTATGTGAATGTTACTACTGTGCTGAAGGATTTGTGAGAGTTACAACTAGTTAGGTACTAGTTGGACCTTGCTTTAGGTTTTGTGGCATAAAAATCAGTACCTCACCTTTAAGATGTACATGGAAGCAGATTGTATATTGTCATTTGTATTTCAAGGCTATGTGAAATTTGGAATACAGCTATATAGTTGTACTTGCACTGATGCAGATTTTCCTTGATGTTTTGAAGAGAGGCTTATTAATAATAGTAATAACTGGTAAAAGTTGTGTACGAAGAGCTTCAAGCGTTTGCCCAAATACAGTATTATTCAATCAATAATTCAATAAGTATTGTTTTCCATCAAATATGTAAAGTTTTTCTTATTTTTTTTTTTTCCTTGTATATCTTCCTCTCAGGGAAACTTCAGAAGTTGGGCAGTGCTTCATTTTTAACATTTACTCCACACTTTTCATCATGAATCGTACGTGTCACACTTTATAGCCTCTATTTTAGAGCTGTTCACTCCCTATGACATTTAGCTCCCATTGAACAGTGGCAAAACACCATTTGAACACTCACAATAGCCACATTTAGAATTTAGAGATTGTCACAGAATATGTTACTTTTCCAAAACATTTAGCGAACAGTGCACATTTACATAAAGACCTATGTGTTTTAATGACTTTTGACTTTGTAATCTTTGCCCTCTTTTAGTTATAAAACAGTTTGTTTTTGAAATAGCCTGTAGATTATTCGAACAAGATAAATGTCAACAAAAATAGTGTTTGACTGTCCAAATATTGATGTGTTTGTGTCCAGGCATCCTTTGTTCCCTTTGCTGGCTCTACTGTTTGAGAAATGTGAACAAGCCACACAGGGCTCGGAGTGCATCACGTCAGCCAGCTTCGACGTCGACATCGAGAACTTCGTCCATCAGCAGGAGAGAGAGCATAAACCCTTTTTCAGCGAAGACCCAGAGTTGGACAATTTGGTAAGAAAATAGTCACAAACTATATTAAGATCTACAGCTCATACAGAGACTAAGTATTTCGTCTGTTTAGGTTTTAATTACTCAAGTATTAGCACTTACCAATAATCTTATTGTTAGTTCCAAGACATAAGATACTCAAGAGCAACTTTAAAGGCTAATGAAATATTAAAGAAATGTCTACATGCATGTCCTAAGATGGGAAAGTTTCAACAACCTATCCTAAAACATGTAAGTCGAGTTAAATCTGCTCTACTGCTGCATACACTGTACAACCCAGTGTCTTCAAATAATCTGTTCACACCTACTGTATTATAGTACCAGTATTTTTACAGTGCAACTCGTGATTACCGTCACAAATCCTTCCCACCTTTTTGCTGCACATTCACATCCCTGCCTTCGCTCGCTGTAATTACACATTTTTGACAAAAGGATTGCTGCTCATGTCCCCAACAGAAGAGACTGGGCGGAGTTGGAATCTCACTGACAAAGAAGACAGGAGTAGATAAAAAAAAAAGTGCACTCTTGACATTGACGCGCTTTAGGAGAAGTGCGGGACAGTCTATTAACCCTGCATCTGTGTGTTTTATGAGGCGTTGGGTGTGGAGTCTGTCCCAAAGGGCACAAAGTCTTGCAGACTGGTCTGACTGTAACTGTGATGGGTGCTGCACTTACTGGTCTCTTGATTAAGCCCACACGCTTTAATTAGCTGATTTATCCTTTCCTAGACCAAGCACTTTTTTATCCATCAGGTTGACCTTGATGGCCGACTTTGGGGGTTCAACAAAGTGTAAAAAGTAGGCAGTTGTCAAGATGCTGGACTAAATGCAGATATAAAGGTTGTAGTTTGAATTTACACAGTACTTAAAAGTAGTTCATTTTAAAGCAAGTAAATAAAGTTTAGGTGAGTTGGGTTCCTTTTTCTTATGAAGTATCAAAACCTTTTGGGTCTAATTCAATTTAATTAATATTTTATTGTCAATGTTTTTATGGTGTGTGTGTGTGCATGTTACAGTACACTTTGCCATGGACTAGTGTTGTCACGATACTAAAAAACTTGATTCGATAGTTGGAAAAGACTCAGTACCGATTTCGATACCACTGTGCCAACTTTAGATTTTTTTTCTTATGATAGTGTTTTTACTTTTTATTTTTTTATTTTATTTATTTTTTTCTTTTTGATAGTATTAAAATAATAGTATTGTAATGTATTATTTGTTTATTATCAACTTGATTCATGAACCTTTACATTAAGACTGGGCTTTGTTTTATTATCAGACACATATATAGGCATATATACTATTGATAGGTCATCATGCCATCTCCAATTATAAAAGAAGGGGGCGGAGCTTAGCGTGCAAGAGGGGGGAAGGGGTGGGGCTTAAAATATCGATACTTGTTCAAACTACAACCCTTTTTTTGACAACCCTACCATGGATCATTCTTGAAAAAATAGGTCTTTAAGCTTGTTATACGGTATGTAAGCTAAGAAAACTAAAATGAATGCAGTGGATTATTTTTTCATGCTGTATCTTAGACATTTTAATGCAATGACTTGCAACAGCAGTCTTCATCGAGGTATAAAAAAAATAAAAGCACGTACTAATGTCATTTAATCTAGTATTTCATTACTAAATGTGTGTTGCGTCTTTGTTACTAATTTCATCTGTTTAAAGCCACTGACCAAGGGCTACTTGGGCTAAGGACATGGCATCTGTTACTTATTACAAGTGACAATGCTCTCTGTTCTGTCCCTTTTAAATAAACTAATTATAATAATAACAGAATAAAGATTAAGGAGAATAAACATAACTCTAACATGCATGAATCACTTTGAATGCAACTTGTAATTAAAGTGATACAAGTTGGCAAGTGTAGTTAATCATTTCTGTTTGTCCTGTATCTGTTTGAGAAGATGCTCTCAAATTATTTGTTATAGATCAATGTCCAGTAATTGCTTTCACAAACCCACCTGCGTCATGGATAAAGAAAACAAATAGAGTAATGTGCACAGATGAAAACATCATCTAAAATGAAAGGTTATGTGGAAAATATGTTATTAACAATCGTTAGCCATTTTAAGATAAATAATTAAGTTCCTTCTGTCTTTTGTAAATTGCCACTCCAAAATACAATTCTTTATCATTTGTGAGGGCATGGTTTCAGTTATGTCACACGTCATTGTTCAAATCATCAACCAGTAATGACTGCCTCTTTGCATTTGTTTAGATGGTCAAAGCCATTCAAGTGCTGCGAATCCACCTGTTGGAGCTGGAGAAAGTCAATGAGTTGTGCAAGGACTTCTGTAACCGCTACATCACCTGTCTCAAAACAAAGATGCACAGCGACAACCTCCTGCGAATGACCTGGGAGGCCCCTACTCCCCCACCCACACCAGCCTGGGCCTGCAGCAGGTCAGTCACTACTCTGCCTATTTGTTATTTAGGGTCCCCAGATGTTTGAGTAGCTGCATGTTAAATCAACATTCCCTGATGTTGAAAAGCAAGTACTGCAACACATCGACCCAATACCAAATGCATTAAAACTCTTTCATTATTATAATTTAGATTCTGCTCCACCCCAGTTTGAAGTGATCTATAAATTAATAGTATGTCCAGATAAACTAAAACCCAAACAGTTGGGAAGCCCCATAGAGCAGCGCTTTTCTACTTTATTTTCCAGAGGGCCAGATTTTTCCGAGGACCGGAGGCTTCTGGGCCGGGTAGTTTCAAAATACGTCACCGCTTTGGCATGAGGCTGCACTAAATATTCACAGGACTAGAATTGGTTCTATAGTTATAATAACTAATGCTGCAATCAATTTTTATGACTCTGCAAAATTTCAAAATCAGTGTTAACCCGTCCAGGGCAACACGGGTTGATAGCTGACAAATTTCCCATCCTTGGGACAATAAAGTTAATCTTGAATCTAAGCCAGATCTGAACTGGGAAAATCTCAGCATTAAATCAGATTTAAACCGTGAATAAACAAGGTCTAAAGGGGAATTAAATCTGAACGGTAATATGCACTGTAAAAAGTGATCTAATTAAACAAAATGTATGTTTTATTTGGGCGGTGTTTTACTGTCTTCAAATAAGATTTGTCAGAAAGAACAAGAACAAAGTGGATTGTTTTGCTAAAAATTTAAAAATGACATTTCATCACTTGAATCCAATGAATAAATACAACTGGAATTGACAAGAAAAACGCATCGATCCTAGTGTCAAGTTTTATTTTCAGACAGTAAAAACACAATAAAGTCAAGACAACTGGTGGTTGTAATGGGAAAATGAATTGAGGGCCAAATCAGATTCTTGGAGGGCCAATTTGGCACCCGGGCCTTAAGTTGAATTTTGCCTGTTTAGTTTGACACTGGTTGCGATTTATTTAGCTGTGGGGGTCCAAGATCAGTTGCATAGTTATTTTGTGTGTCCAAGTTTTGAAATACCTGTTATACTATGCAACTTTCTAATAGTAATAACAATCTGTGCGAGTTAATTGATGTATCGCAACCAGTCAATTATTGAAATAATCACCAACCAATTTAGTAATTGAATATTTGTTATCTGGTCTTTCTTTACATTCCAAACATGCCATGTCATGAGGTGTGGAAAAGCATTTTAGATTTAACAGAAATTATGGAAAAGCCTTGATTCTTGATGCTAATTATATATGATACCTCAATGCTAATTAAAAATGCTATTTAACATCAAATGTGTTTACAATAGACTGAGATTTTCAATAAAATACAAATAATTTCTTTATTTGGCATTCTGGTTTTAAACTAGCTTTGATAAAGCTCAAGATTATTCTAAAACTCTTTAGAAAATCTACAATTTTGTCCTGTTGATGTTATTTTTTGAAGTACAGTACAGACCAAAAGTTTGGACAAACTTTCTCATTCAAAGAGTCTTCTTTATTTTCATGACTATGAACATTGTAGCTTCACACTGAAGGCATCCAGACCATGAATGACCAAGAAGGAGAGTGATGGGGTGTTGCGCCAGATAAACTGGCCTCACAGTCACCAGACCTGAACCTAATCGAGATGGTTTGAAGTGAGCTGGATCGCAGTGTGAAGGAGTTCCAGAGATGCTTGAAGGAGCATCTCTGGGAACTCCTTCCAGACTGTTGGAAGAGCATTTCAGGTGACTACCTCTTGAAGCTCCTCCTTTAAGGAGGTGTGTCTAAACTTTTGGTCTGTACTGTATATATGGGCATCAAATGAGTATTTAGTTACCAGTTTTAGCATTGAAACTTATCTGATTTTCAAGATTTTGACAACCCTAAATAAAAATCTTCAAGACATCCTCAAGCAACATTTCAGATCAAATTTGGCAAAAATCTTGTCTTCAAGTCATTTTTGCATTCTTAGCAACTAATCAATTAATCAAAAAAATAATCTAAAACTAACAAATTACTAAAATATTTGTTAGTTCCAGCCCTAGATTAGATGGCTATCTTATTTGTTCTATATTATACAATTAGTTTTTAAAAAGATAGTGATCATGAGGAATGTGTGAATCGTATCCGCTTTTTAGAGAAGATTCCAAATATCAGAAACATATTCACCTCTAACTCTAGTCCAAAAGACTAAAACTCTTGTGTATAACAGAAGCGATCGCACTGACACATAATGAGGACAAAAGAAATAAATCATTGACTCCAAACCCTAACTCACCAAGTACATTTTTGACATTGTGGACATCCCCTTTAGCTCTCAGGCAGACTGCTCACTAGTGTCTCTCTGTGATCCCCCAGGAACTAATTCAGACCTCCTCTCCACCCATGACCTCTGTCTCCAGCTCGGTTAACCCTGCAGGGATCGTGGTACCGGCCGGCGGTCTGCAGCAGGGAGGCGTGTCCATGACGACCATCAACTCTCAAGTGGTGTCTGGTAAGCGCTAAATATACACAGTACACAAACACTCACTCTGGATACTGTATGTAGAGATGAGCATTTAACAAATCAAATCATTGTTATTACTAGTACTAGTACAGCTAATAACAACTAGCATGCTAACAACACATTTCTTTTTTTATGGCGAAAAAACATTTGGAAAATTGGATGCAAACAGAACAAACCACACTTCTATCTTCTTTTATAGCTCATAATAAGTCTGACTAACTTGATTACATAAAAAATTTAGTGCAGCCACTTTAAAGCCTCACATAATCAAAGCTTTTTATATCTATTTCATCATTCGGTTGTGACTGCTAGCAAACAACTTCACGCTTTGTTACAAGTGGGCACTTACACCAAAGTTGCTACAAAAGTGGCCTGTGGTTGATTGTAATTTGCTGTAGTGCCTTATGTTTTGTGTCGATGCAAATGTGCGGTTAAGTATTCTTGACAGAAAGCTCGTCTGATAGACTCTCTTCTAATGTCAGGCCTGTACAGTGAAATGTTAATCCTGCCCTCTGGAAATCCCTTTTAACCCAAAATAAATCAATGTGCGTGCCTTTGATCACTACACATCGAAGAGCTCAAACAGACTGCGATAAGAGCTTCTTGATCAAGGCTAATTAGCCCGCTAGCTAGCACACACACACTCCCTGCTTCTTTCTCTTCCTCTGTTTCTCATTCGGGGCATTATCACACCTTGTATTTAATCACTCCATCTTCTGCTTCTTCCTGTGTTTTGTCTTAATAAGATGGTATGTGCTGTAGTGGTGGGGCTGCCGGTAAAGCCACTTGATACTTATGACAGTAAATTATCCCCTCAGGTGGAACCCTGTACCAGCCGGTTGCCATGGTGACATCACAAGGGCAAGTGTTAACGCAGGGGCTGCCTCCAGGAACCATCCAGATCCAGAACTCGCAGGTAAAGAACTTTAAAGCAGGCGCCTCAAACAAATGTATGATGATGAAGTTTAGTGTTTACAACTACTTCTCTTTGTGCATTCATCAAAACAAGAGAAGGGCAGGATACTGAATTATACATTACAACGTGAATGTTGTTTTGGAAATATGCAAAAATGGAATATTGACTATATCATTTATGGTAAGAAAGGATACTAAAATATTTTTTTTTAAATAGAAATAAAAAAAAACAATGTAATGTTGTACATTTTCAAATAAGGTATAGGTTTTATTTCTGTACTTTTGTGTATCATTTTAGACCACTTTTGCTATACAAAAATGTAGCAGTAGTGTGTTTAATTTCATTTATTTGTCTCTGGAAAAATGTGCAATTTGTACATTTATGCAATTTGTGTGCTCTCTACTACCTTGAGCCCTGCTCTAGATCAAGAGCAGGGCTATTCAAATGATGACCCGAGGACCAAATGCGCCCCACTAAGCAGTTTTTCTTGGAGGCTGTTGTAGACAGCTGGACCATACTGTTTGATAGACTGTGTTTGTCATTGTTAGTGCACTATGTCCAGTACTATACATCATTTACATCATCTACATTATCTCATTTAGGGTTAAGACCTTAGTCCAGGTTTAGTCCTTGATTTTTTGGCCTAGTCTTGTTCAAGATGTGGTTTATGTCTGATGTAATTCAAATGCAGACAAGGTTTGGTCTAGACCAGGGCTATTCAAATAGTGGCCCGCGGGCCAAATGCGGCCCGCTAAGCAATATAATGTGGCCCATCTTGATAAAATGGGCCATGGACTGTTCCACTTTGTAAAGAAGCCAGGGAAACAACTTGTATCTGACTTACAGTGAACAGTGGTGGATACAGCAACATAATGCTTTGACATAAAGACTGGCCCATCATAATAAAGTGGACCAGGGAATGGGCAACATTTCATGGTTAGATCTGGTTTTCAGTCGCCTGCAGTACTTTTAAATCAACTTCATCAGCTAAAATTCCACTGATATTTGTTTTGTTCACTTTTGTTCTGGTTCATAAATTGTTCTCTAGGCCTGTTACAAATTGAGGTTCACCCTTAAAGTAGCAAATATGTAGACCTAGAGTCATAGTAAAATATAACTGAATAGCCGATTTTGTTTAATCTTTTCCTAAACAAATGAAAAATGGCATTTATGACAATTTGAACTGTATAAAGTTTATAAAAACAAAACCTTGTGCCTTTTAGAGATTTTTTTAATTATTTATCAATATTCTGCCTCAAAGTTTGACTTTTGCTCCATACCACATATTTTTACTGACAAAGGATTAGTTTAGATGTTTCAAGTCAAAACCCACAGCCAAATAATTGACGATTTGATTAATTCAATCTTCGAATAATTGCCCAGCCCTAGTCCCACTGCAGCTTAAGTCTGATAGTTAGTTTAGTACTGCTTTAATATTGTTTTTATGTGGTCACACATATTGGACCTAAAGTTGGCATCAACCTTCAATGTGAGTTAGGTTTCAACCTAGACTTGAAAATTCATGACACATATCCAAGCTTTTTAATAAATAGTTTTAAGTTTAAATCAAATGAATCAAACTATTGTATTTAAAATGACCTTTTTAAATATGGTTTTGCACAGTAGTAGTACAGTGTTTGTGCTACGCATGTTGGTTTAAGTAATTTCCATATCATTATGTATTTTATTTCAATAATTTTATTCCTGCTCACCCATGCTACCTTCAGTCTCACCCCCACTCCCCACTCCTCTCGTCACTACCTCAATTTGTTATTGTTAAAAGGCTCTCCTTACATCTCCCCCCGTCGCCCCCTGGGTGCCTTTTCATTGTCTCAGCCTGAACACAGCCCCCCGCTGACTAACAAAATGGAAATTGTTTATTCCTGTGATGCTCATGGCCTCTTTCATGATGCTGCCAGGTTGTGCCACAATTCAGCACAGTGTGAGCGTGCAATTTAAGACATTTTTACAGTAACAAACCGTTTAGATGATAAATCATTTACAGCGTTTCTGATGTGAATAGAGCGTGTTATAGGCGGGAAATGTTACACGTGCAAATGTTCAGTCCATCTCAGAAAGGCTTTGCTGCGCTCAAATCCGCATCAGTGCTCAAAATGTTTTCTTTTTACAACACAAGGACACATTTTTGTCTTTAATATTCCTGTAATTTCATGTGGTGTAGCAGCCTCAAAGGACATTTTTAACTATAGCACTCCAGTCGTGCGCTATACCATTATGTTGGAGTGTTTGATTGTTGTGGGGATGGGTGACCCTGATGTCGCTTTTACCACTGTTGTTAAAGAATGTGCTGTGTTTGAAAGCTTAGTCTATCTTACACTATTTTTACCATTCTGGATCTCTATCATTATAATTAATTATTTTGAAGATTATCTTTGTTGAGTGGTATTTTAGATACTCAATGTCACTCAAAAGGGAAAGGACATTTTCCCACCTTTTTTGCATTTCCAATTCCAAAGAACTCTCTCGTGCTCAAAGTAAAAACTGAAAGGTGGATCTGGCAAGCCTGCCAAATAGAACAAAAGGATGTGGCATCAGGCCAACCCCATACAGGGCTGTAGAAGCCGTGGCCAACATTTCAACTAAAAGTTCAAACTAGCTTGTAAACGAAAAGGTGAAAACAGGACTACCAAGCCTACCAGGTCAAACTAAAAGCTTACTACAGCTAAGAGGCTTGGTGCAGCCTGCAGGTGCCAGCAGCCAGAGCCTGGAGCTCACAATGTTGAGCACGTCACAGGTGTAGGGCGGTGCACAGCGAGAGTAGTAGTCACAGAGCGGGAGCCATGAAGACAGCCTATTCATAGCATTACCTCCACGCCACTAAACAAACCTCAAAATATTAATCCTATGGTGGTGTTAAAATAATGCTGTACACTTGTGTGGATGCTCGTGCTTTTGAAACCAGACTCTGCATTCGCACTACTTTTACAAGTGTTTGGCGCATACTTCTGCTCTGGAGAGAGCTTCTTGGTGATTGACCTCAAATTTCACTAAAAGTTCTGAAACCTGTGTGTGCACAGAAAACAAACACAACAGAATGCTCTAAGTGTGCTGCTTTAATATTGTACATATCATGATTATGTTTAGATATTGTTTTATCTGAGTTTTTCATGATCTGTGTACATAATACTTTTTCATCTTTTATTTATCCTCCTTTTTTTCTTAGCACTTTGAGCTGCCAGTGGTTGATGAGCTCAACAGATAGTTAGAGCCTCAACTGTATTAACTTTCTTACTAAAATGATTATTAAAATCTATAGCTATAGTTTGCCTAGATATATTGTACTGCTCTACAAAAATCATTATAATATGTAATTAATAACACATATTTTTGCATACTCCTGGTTCATAACAACCCTCACAAGGCAGTCACATTTTGTTAAGTGACTTATGTCTTCAAATAAACTTGTATGTCTTTTGTTTAAAAAGTCTATCCAACCTCTTTTAACCAATATGCTAAAAATGAGGGGTGCACGATAGCGGAGTGGTTAGAGCTCCGGCTCCCAATAAAAAGGGCGTGGGTTTGACTCCCGGGTCGAACCATATCAACATCTCACCATCTCTCCATCTCACCATCTCTCTGAGTCGAGTTTGCATGTTCTCCCCCTTGTCACCGTTGGTTTTCTGTGGGTTCTCCGATTTCCTCCCACTTCCAAAGACATGCATGTTTAGGTTAATTGGGCATCACTGTAAATTTCTCTTAGTGAGTGAATGAGAGAGTGAAAGGTTGTCTGTCTAACCCTGCAACAAGTTGGCCACTGTCCAGGATGTTCCTCTGCCTAAGGCCCAAAGTAACTGGGATAGGCTCAAGTGACCCATAACGGGATTAAGTGTAGAAAATTAATGAGTTAATGAATGAATCAATGCTAAACATTGATTGTCTCTATCCTGACCAACTGATATCGGTCTATCTGTAAACTTTATTTTATGAAATCAAAGATCAACAATTCAATTGTGATGAGTCCTAGAATTTGATCATGGTATGATTTGATCAATTACCAGTATGTTTCCATGTACCTATATTGTTCCCAAGTTATTATATAGATTGGGAACTAACCGACTTTTTTTAGTTAAAGAAATCATCTATAGTCCTATGAAAGTTTACTGAAGAATTCTGTTAGTCGTTTTCTAACTCATCCACGAATGCTGCTCATTTTCTTTAGCTCTCTTTTGAGTAGTAGCTTTACCTTTACTATAAGCTCTACTCCGGATATGATTAAACCTACACAGTGTGGGACAGTCTTTCATCCGCAGCAGTGGGATCAGTTTTGAGAGCGCAGAGTCTGTTCTTGTCTGAAAAAGCCCGTCTGAATCTGCAAGTGCAGCCGGGGCACCGCTCTACACAGGGGATGGGAATTGGACGCAGCCCCAGCGCTACTTTGCAGACAAGCCCCGAGTAATCGCGCTCTGTCGCTCGTATGCCACCAATTAATTCAAGCCCCCTGCCACGTGCACGCCCCCAGACCTCACGTGCACGCTCCCCAGGCTGAAGGGGGACGAAAGAGAGAGAGAGAGAGGCCCCTCCATGTGACACCCAGCTGCAACTGTAATGAATTCAACTCTGTGTGGGCTGTGTGGGGGGCAATGGGGGTTTCCCAAACTGCCTCAGCGTGTACACATGAAGGGATAGCTATGTGGGTAACATTTAGAATCGTCCTTCGTACTCGTACCACGCAGTGCATCCAATTATTTGTGTGCATTTTTTATATTCTACTTATTTATATTCTAGTTGGTGGATAAACTCTCCGTTGCCATGGCAAGTTTAGTCTTTCTTATTAATAAAGCAATTCAGTGGCAATTTTAGGAGATAATAAAGATTGGGTGTAGAAGTTAATCATTCGAATACAGCATTCTAGAGCTGAAAATGTCAAAATCTACAAAAGTTCTACATACAATATTTTTAGAGCATTCCAATCATCATGTTTCCTCAGCAGTGGTTACAAGTCCCTGCTACAGTGATGAAAGTTATTTTATCACTGGAATTAATCTGATTCCAATATCTATGATCACTTGGAGAGTCCTAAAAGGCATGGTTAAGTCAGTCTATTTGCTAAGCATAATTTCTCAGGCAACAAGTATTTTCAAGTATACATAATACAGTTAATGAATGTATTTTAGACAATGCCGTCAATGCTGTTTTTAAGATATTCAAAAATTGAATATCGAGTATATCGTGCTGTAAAAACAGGCTACAACAGCGCTAACTTGCAATAAGAATTAAATAAGTGATGTTGTGTACTTACTTATAGACAAAGCAAGTTTATTTGTATCAAGTTTGTGCAATAAATGGTTCAAAATTATTCACAAACAGGAAAATGAGGGTATAATGAGAGCTGGAATAAGTACGAATAGTATTTTATGTGTCTTTACTAGGTTTTTATTGGTTTGGACAATGTCTATAGAACGAATGCCAATAGAAGTATAAAATATCTAGTTTTACACAAAATAATGAAAGAAAAAATAAGAAAATACGCACTAACTTGAAAAAATAATGTAATTTACTTTTCTATTTTCTAATCTTTATTTAAGAAAGTCAAAACATGCTCAAACCACAAGTCATTCAATCAATTTTAAACTTGGCATCTTTAAGGTCGTTTTCCAGTGTAGTAACAAATTTGAAGACAGGTTTTATTAAGTTTATGTTGAACTGACAAAATATCATCCAAATAAATAAATAAATCATCGAGATATTTGTTTTTGGCAATATCGCCCAGCCCTATGCACAAGTAAACATATAGTTCTCACTCTTCATCTGTTATGGCAACCTTTCCTTCTTTTCCCATTGTTCTTCCCATCAAAGTGGAGTAGATGTTAAACTTTCTTTGTTATACGGAAGAAAAAAAACTACACTTCCTCTTGATAATGCGCGATAGAAACACAGAAACACCACGCTTCATCTATAGAAACGCCATTCCCCCCACACGCCTTTGGCACGGCACCGCTCCCTATTATCCGCGAAAAGTATTGTTTATGATTCGGCTGCCATCACAATGAATGACTGTCTGCTTTTCACAAACACGGCTCCATATGGACGCGCCGCCTGCTCCCAACTGTCAATAGCCGCCGTGACGTGTCCTCCAGCGCTCCCACTTGTGAAGAATTCTTCCACCACTCCACTCACAAATCAATCTCTCTTCTGTCTTCTCTCAGTGTGAGGCCTTGAGTCATTTTTGCACCGCTTGGTCTTTTCAAAGTTTGGGCTGGAACTTCGCCTGATATTCTCTACTCTAGTTCAGATCCTTCTCCAAAAAAGGCGACTGACCCTCTCGTGTTTCCCCCAGCAGTCAAGGGTGCTGCTTCCTTGATATTTTAAGTGTCATTACTCAAATTCCGTTACCATGGTGACAGCCGAGGAGGTGTTTCTGCCCTTGTGACAGGGAAAAAAGAGATAGGTAATTGGTAGTCTCCCTTTGTTTCCGTGGCAACAATAACTAAGCTCGGCCTGCCATCCGCTTTTGTTGTCTTTTTTTGCCCGACGCGCAGCTATACTTACTTACTTACGGCTTTGTTTTGGTGTTTTTTTTTCCAGGTGAATGTGGACTTGTCGTCTTTGTTGGACAGTGAAGACAAAAAATGCAAGAATAAGAGGGGGGTCTTGCCCAAACACGCCACTAATATCATGAGGTCCTGGTTATTTCAACATCTAATGGTAAGCTATGCGGTCAAAAACAGTCACTTTGTAATTATATTCATTTTCTTTTTTTTGTAGTGGTAAATAAATGCATAAATTACATAACTAAAAAATTGGGGGGTCAAGCTAGTTTGTAGTGGTTTCCAAATGATTTAAAGAAGTGTGCACTTAAATTTCCTTTGAATACTAGTGTCCAGACAGATACGTTGTCAAAATGATCAAATAAATGACAGAATAACAGACTAATATATACACATATAAACCAGAAGTGCACATTTCATCCAAGCAGTAGATGTATGTCATAATGGAACATGATTCAATCTTTAAATGTATAGTTAACATTCAATATAATCATAAACCACTACATAGAAATACTATTAATTTTGTGATCTAATAGATATGTGAAGTAAAACATTTAATTATATGTGTGGTTTTGAACTCAGTGTCAAGACATTTTAGTGTTATGACTAAAGTATAACACTATTATATACTTCATGTGACATGGTGTGGAGAAAGAGTGTCTGATTGCACTTTTAGCTAGATTAAGCCCTAACTTTTAAAACTTCAGGCATCTTAAAAGTCACACTGCAAAAACTATATACATCTAGACTTGTTTCAAATCAATTGGAATCAGAATTTGAATCAAGATTTGAGCTGTTTTAACTGATAAGATTTAATTACTTATGAAATGTAGAATATTTTTAATTGGTTATAAGAGAATGTGTCTTTAAAATAAGAACAAAAAATTGCCAATGGTGTAAGAACAGTTTTCTTAACCCATTGGCAACTATTTTGGCTCAAAATGAGAAACAATGTCTTGAAATCAGTTTGAAACACTTTGAAACAAGAAAAATAATCTATGTCTCTACAATAAATTGAAGTTAAATTTGCGGAATTAATTGAAATTAAGTTTAAATCCTAGAATCAAACAACGTTAACTTGTCTTGAAATTCATTTTTCAGTATACAGATTTACTTGATCTCACCCACTGCAAATCTAGTTGAACTGAATGTACTATTGTTTCAACCATGTGTGATGATTTATTTTAAAGTTATTCATAAGTGATCTTGCGCTTCTCTCCAACAGCACCCATACCCGACAGAAGACGAGAAGCGGCAGATCGCAGCACAAACTAGCCTTACACTGTTGCAAGTAAATAACTGGTAAGAAGATGGAGTAAAACACAGACTACTTAGTCAGAAACAATGCAACCTTTGAGTTATAGTCTGGACAGGAGTTTGAGCTGCTTAGAATCTCAAGATTTTTCTTCTTGCATTGTAATGCCATCTACTGGTGAAAGTTGTTATGTACAATAGAAAGAATAGTTTTAATGTCATGTTTCTATTGTTAACTCTAATGACTGATTACAACAAACTTCTGTGTAATAACTGAGTTCCTAGAGACTTAGTGCACTGCTCAATCAAATATTCATTATTAATTTTACATTATTTGTGCATTTATTGTTAAAGATAGATTTGTTGGTTCAGTTTTTCTTTTTTGCCTTTATTGAATATTTAACTAAATATATTTTTTACTGAATGTTTAATCCTGTTCCACACTAATGCATTTACCATTTGTCTATTTACAGCCACACCAGACTCACTAGCTTGTGAAACGGATTTATTGATCATTTACATGAAATGGAACAGCATTTAATGCTTAACCCTGACCCTGGTTTCTGACTGAAATATTCATGCATGGGAAGATTTTTTGCAGACTTGTATTGGAAATGTAATAAGGAGCTTTGAAGCTAGAGAGGAAGTATTAGCTTAGCCAGTGTCGCCCCCTATTGTTTAATTTGAGTTATTGTTCAACCTACAAAGGTGGCTTTTTTAGGTAATGTTGTATATTATTTGTGTATTTGTTACACATGTGTATTACACAATTTTTCACCTGAATGTCTGAAAATCTTCACTCAGTTGCACTAGAATATACATGACTATATTGATTATTGATTTATTGATACCAATAGTGTGTAAATTCATGAACAAAAACATATTGTCTTTTTGCATGTTGATATTGTAGATTTTTTTACTTGAATATTGTGGAGGTGAAAAGACAATGCAGGATTACTGAAACATGCATGAATCAGTCAATCAATCAAAATACAGTTTGTTAAATAATGTTGTGCAAGCTCAGCTCAGCAAAAGATATCTGGCATACGTCCTTTTAAACAGACCCAACTGTTATACAAACATGCTTATGTAATTATATTGCTTATTAAAAACACTGTAGCAAACTTTACTTTCACTGACTTGTGAATACTAACTCCTCACCTGTCTCTCTCAGGTTCATCAATGCTCGTCGACGTATTTTGCAGCCCATGTTGGACGCCAGTAACCCAGACCCCGCCCCCAAAGCAAAGAAGATGAAGTCCCAACATCGTCCCACACAACGCTTCTGGCCCGACTCGATCGTGGCCGGGGTTCTACAGACGCACAGATCCAACACGGGGAACAACTCTGACAGTGAGCCAACAGAACATAACACAAACAACCATATTTAGCACATATTATTGCCAATGTGGTATAATGGGGCGGTGTTGAAAGTCTGTTTGATTCCATTTGAATCTCACATGCTGGCATGCTTGCTACATCAGAGAAATCTTAATTGTGTAGCTGCAGCTGATTCTGAACATAATATTGATTTCAGTCCAAGCTTGTATGTTCAAATGTTCACCACTTGATGGCACTGTGTCTCTTTTGTGCTAAAATGGTGCATCTACTTGGATATTAGTATAGTATTGTAAATATTTAATAGGTGAAACTCTGGCTCAGTGAAAAGTACAAAGAACATTTGTTGAAGTGTTTTTGTTTTAATGTACTTAACAGTTTCTCTTTATTACTTATTTTTGCAGATTATTTAATAGAGCTCAATAGACCTATTTACTGTTAGGAATCAAATATGCTGCGTGCACAAACTGGTGTCCAGCAGCGCAGGAGTTCAATGCTTTTCAGTCTACGCAGTTGCATTATCAGTTAAAGACTGCAAAACTATCTTTAATAGTCTCAGTTTAACGAATGGTAAGTGACTTCAGGTCCACGTACAGTTAGCTACTGAATGGGAGCATGTTATTAAAAGTCCCCAAAGATACAGTGGCCCGATATTTACTTGTATTTGGTGGAAAAACCTAGTATACACTCCGGGCATATACTTCCATGACTCTGGGGCGATGTATTTGTTGTATTAGTGATCCCTCATTGTTCCTAGCTAATTAGCCCGCAGAAATTATGAGTTATAAAGAGTGTCTGGTGCAAACCTATGAGAACATATTAAGTTTGAACACAAGAAACAGATTTTTTTTTTGGCTTTGTAAATATAGATTTAACAAAATAAATGAGTTCGAGCAAATTTTTATGGTTCAAGTTAAAAAGGTCTCTTACATTATACGAGTTTTGGCCCAATTTATTACATGGTTGCCAGGCAACCACCTAGCATGATGTCATCATTTATGAACAGGAAGTAAATTTTATTGATTAAAAAAAATGGCCTAACTAGGATAAAATTTGATGAATGTGTTGTAAAACCTTAAATATTATGATCTTAACTACGTCTTTGTGAAATGAGTAGTTCAATCTGTCATAGGCACTTTGTGTCTTTAGTTCTACTTTCTCGTTTTGTAAAGAAAGTTATGGGAAAACTATGCAGAGGCCATCAGTGTGGCCACTGCACTCTGAACAATCTTTAGTCTGAGATTGCACTAGTTCTGGAAGTACTAATTCTCATTGTAAATTTCCCTAGGGATTTTGAAAAAGTCAGATATTAAGAGTCTAAAGCATGTGGCAGGATAACCAGCTATTTACTTAAACTCCATTGAGATTAACATTAGAAAAATAGTTTAATAGAATATAGTGATGACAACATAAAACAGCTTTTGAAACATTTAATACAAAAAGTCAAATATATAGAGGCATGGCCCTCCACTCTAAACCCTTTAAGAGACAAAGTAATTTTGCACCAATTCATTCCAGGCTCTTCATCTCCTGAATCCAAGTTCTCTGTTTCTGTAACTTTCAGTATCTTGGAAAATGTCACACTCAATAATGCACCATTATCATGTTTACCATCTCTACATTTCCTGGACTTTATTTCAAACAAAAAACCCTGATATCAAAGGGTAACGAGATTCAAAGGAGACAATAAGTGAATTTTCAAAGTTGTGGCTAACGCAGCAAAAACACAACCACAAGATAATTGTACAAAGAAGAACATAAACTCAATAATCAGCCCTAACCCATGCGTGACAGTAGCCTCTGAGTTGAGCTTATAAGCCTGGCAAAAGAAAAAAGAAGCTAGCACACAGAATAAATGTTCCTGTTGTTGTACTCACATTATATAGTTCTACTGCATAATGCATTTAACATGGTCAAACACAATATATTATTACATAAATATTATAAGATACAGAGCAGTATAATATTGTTTTTTTTATCTGTTTTAGTATTTTACAGTGAACTTATCCCTCTCATCAGAGTATCTATAAAGCTTAAAGTATCATCTGACAGTGTTCGAGATCAACGTTTCGACTCTCATCGAAATCATTTCATCGAAATAGACTGGATGTATTTACTAACTGAGCTAACCCACTTTTTAATTTTTTTTTTTTTTTTTTTTTTTTTTTTTTTCTTCAACTCTGTTTTATCTTGTTTTAAGCAGATGTACAGCTGACTGGGACCACTGTCACCAGTCAAGGTTAAAATCTTAGCAGGAGAAGGATGTTGAAAAGGTAAAAGAACCATCTGTGAAAAAAGAAAACCATCACTAAACAGAATGAGCAAGATACAACCTACCTGTGTTATAGTAGCATTTACCCTGTCTAAAGGAAAAAATGTAGATAGAGCACATTCAGACTTATGTACAACAAGATCACCAGTATGCTACGTATCTGTCACAGGAGCCAGGCATTTACCAGTGAATATTAGGGAGCTTGAAACAGTCTAGCAGGCCAGTCAGAAAAAAAAAACTGAGAACAATGAAAAACAAAACAAAGAAAAAAAAAACAATGATAAAGCATACCAACCAGTAAAATGAACTTGTTTCTTATTTATACCTCTAGTTTTATCATGTTTTTTTTTTTTTTTTTTTTTTTTCTAGAGTTCAAAGCCTAGAACTAGTCTGGAATATTAGGGTTTTTCAAATATGCTCTTCTATGCCAGCTGTCTCCCCAGATTTACCAGTCTCTCACACACATACTTACTCTTATCTTCTATTCCACGGCCTACTATTATTTAGGGACCTCCTGTAAATTGTAAGTTTCTACTCCCTTGCCATGTCTGTAAAAATGTCTGTAAAGTTTCCCTCCTGTACTTCGCCAAACTCAGACTTCCTCATGTAATTCTAAAGCCGTGCAAAGACAAATGTCTCTGTTTTCAATTCATGAACTGTTTATAAATTAATTAATATTGACTCTGTGGCTTTTTTTACCTTCAGATTTAACTAATTTATTATAACTATTTACCACGGTTCATTCTCAAATGAAATTGACGTTTTCTAATATTTAAAAACTAAAGATTAATCAAACTGAATAATAAATCTGTGACCGGAAGTACAACATCCTCGTTGTCGTAGCAACGTAAGGTCGAGAAGATGGATGTTTGGGGAAAAGTTTAGACAGAACAGGACAGAACTCGGCAATGTTTAGATAATTGGACTTTATCATAGTAAATGGTCTTCTACTGATTTGTAAGAAATCTGATGTGGATTTGATTCTGATAAACGGACTCAACAACGTGATGAGCTACATTTACGCTGCCACAGCTCAGGTAAGCTAATTCAAGTGAAAACAAACCGAAAACACAAGAAACGCTCATTTCATGAATGAAGTTAAATGTTGTTGCCATAAATCAATTGTTGGATTTTCTGGAAAGTCTGTAAAAACAAGAAAATTACAGACAAGGAATGTCTGTGAGAATGCCGGTAAAAAAAACGCAGACGTCGTGGTGTAATTTAACATTTCCAGAAGTCCCTAGGTAAATAAGTGCCGTGCGAATATAACCCTAACCCTAACCCTTTCACTCACATTCTTACCATTTAACCCACTTGTTGACCCAAAAGCAGTCACATATCCCCCCTATCCTCCCACAGACCCACTGAGCATGGACAGCCTGCAGTCTCTGTCCTCCGACTCGGCCACGCTCGCCATGCAGCAGGCCATGCTCGCCGCGGACGACTCCATGGACGGCACAGAGGAAGACGAGGAGGACGAGGAAGACGACGAGGACATGGAGGAGGGTCTGGAGGAGGACGAGGACGATCTGGGCATGGAGGAGGAGCAGCAGGAGCGAAGCCGGCACATGCTGTCTGTGAGAGAGGACAGGCGAGAGCACACAGACACACTGGAGTAGAGACACACCTCACTGACCTGTGATTGGACAGACGTGACATTGTCCAAGGGCGTCTTTTGGTCAGCCCTTCATCAAGACTTGTGTAGAGCGCAATCAGACACACAGATATGAGCTTAATTCCATTGATGTTAGTTTAATGAAGGGTAACGGTGCTGTCATTGGAATGTTAAATACATGGTTATAATTTCTAATAGCACATTTGCTCATCAACAAGGTTTAATGCAGTTTTACGTCGACTACAGGTTAAAGCAGAACTAAGCAACTTCAGTGTTAGTGCTCCCCCTACAGCTCTCCTGTTTACATACACTATCAAATTGAAAATAAAAACATGAAATATTTTCTTATTTTTGTCTATCTTTAGTAATGAAATATGGCATAAACAGATTCAAACACAATTTACACCATCAAATAAAAATATCAACGAGCTAAAGTTTATTATGAGAGCTATTCTCTCATAATAAACCCGCAATAGGGCTGGGCAATATCGTTATAAAAATTGAATCGTGAGTTCACTGTTGTGACAATCTGCTTTTTTGGTGAAATGTCAAATCGTGATTTCCCATTTTTTATTTAGTGCAGCTGTTTGTTAAAATATAGACAATTATTTCCAAACTGCTTCTCTTTGCCTCAGAGTTGCCAAGTTTGAATGAATTATGAATTCTTGTGAATTTTAAAGATCATGTGTTGAGGTCTTTTGTGCTGCAGTTGCAAGTTGAGTTCCAGGTGAATTTGAGCAATTTTCAGGTTTGATTTATAAAAATATGTATTTATGATGAAACATGTATTTTAGCATATTTTCCAAAGCTGTTTTTAATGTTAGAAATGTCAAAATTGTTTTATCACACATATAGTTCTAATGAATCGATTATTTGAATAACTTTATTTATGAGCTGAGGTTGCTTGTCTAGGGATCTTTTTCTAAAGCTTTGTCATGTTTTTTCTGAAAATCTGGCAGCACTGGTCAGTCTTTGTTCTGCTCTGAGTGAGTGACAGCGGATTTAACCAATCACAGTAAAATAGAAACTTCAGAAAAAAGCAGATGATTATATTTATCTCAAAGGCAATAAATGATAAAATCGAAATTGTGATCTGTCTCCAAGAAAATTGTGATCATTTTTTGCCATATCGCCCAGTCCTACTGGTAAGTGTGGAATTTCTACCTGAGGACTACTGAGATAGCAGACACATGCTTTAAATGGCACAAAAATACATATGTAACCAATGCATCGCGGACACTTACAAAGACATTTAACATGATCAACATGTTTCTTAGTTCTGCTTTAACCCACACTTCTGGATGGTATAAAAGGTTTGAGGGATAGTCTTGGCAGTTTGAAATGGAGACTTTTCAACTGCCATATTCATTTTCAATAAGAAGGTACTGTTCTGAAAAGCTAATATTTATACTTCCTTGAGCTAGAGTAATAAAGTTTTAACCCGAAGCAGCTTCAATACAATTGCTGATTGGCAGTTGAGACGTCCCAATTTCAAAACCACTGTCAAAGTGACTTTGAAACTTTTTGTACCAACGAGGGTCATCCCGGTTCTGATGTGCCATATATTTTAAGCTTGGTAAATAATAAGGTTGGTGCTATTACGTGATATTCTTTTGCAACAACAACAGAAGATAAAAAAATATCTGAATAAAAATGGTGAAAACTCTTAGTAATAATTCAACACCAGGAAGCATTGATTCTCAAAGCATTTGTACCAAGTCTAACTAAAGATGGTTTCCTGGTTCTGGTCTGTTACTGCTCCTGATTGCCGGCATTGAAGGATGAATCAAATGCAGGAGTCTGTTTTTATTGTGGTTTCAGGAAAGTCTATCTTAACCGTTAAGATTTTATATTACTAAAGATTTCATTATGAATTAGCAGTTCAATACTAAATCAATGTTGGTAATTTATTTTCTTCTGCTTCACATGTGTATATTGTTCAAATGATGACAACTATTTCAGTATATTAGACTTGTTTTGGCAATCAAACTATCAACATGTTGCAGCATGTTGTTAAATGAGTGATGTTTACTGAGCCTAGATCATACAGATGACCTAATACAAGAAACTTAGTCAAAGTAATGATATCTTGAATTTTAGAACCATGCAATCTCATTATAACTCTTTCACACTCCGGCTAGGCTAGTTCGGTCTGAAATACCTGTCACTAGTCCCTTCTCGTGCCATTCATTCCCTATAGGCAATCTGAAACTCCCTTAAATATTTAATTATTTAGTTGACACAAGATTATCATTTGTGGCATGTTAAGTCCTTCACATAAAAGGTAAATATTTCACCAGGAAAAGCCCATGTGTTTATAAATGTGCTGTTTGTGTCTCAAAGCTGATGCTAATTTTGTTTAATTGAATGAATGATATTAAACTAAATAAACCAAACTAGCTTTTTAAAACAATCATTCTGGGATTTCATGTATTTTTTATCAAATTGTCCATTTTCTACTTAAGTAAATGTATGTGTTAGCATTTAGCATTGCGCCAAAAATACACTTTTATAAACCAGTGATTATCTAGTTGAAATCCTCTCTCTGCTTTGTAATTTTAAATGTTAATTCATTTTGAGTGCCTCGACAAATTCCCCATAAAAAATGAATGGAAATGAAAAAAGAACTATCCACAATGAGGCAAACCGGAACTAGCCTAGCCACGATGTGAAAAGGGCCATTGGCAACTCAGATTCAGATTTATGATCTGTCAGTCTGCATTATATTTGTACGTCAAATATTAGTAGCTCTAAAAGTAGACTGTAGTAATGACAAACTCAGAAATTTGAAGGATTGACTTAAAGATTTGTCTTACATTGTATTTAACAGTGTTCTATGTTTGTTTAACCCTAGACTGGTAGTTAAAATCGGCCAAACAAGAAACATGCACACACCTTATTCTGCCCCGCCCACTTTTCTCAGCATTTCCTGTTAAGCTACATTTAGCCTGTAGAATTCAGTTGCTGGGTTTATTTGAGATTCAACAGACAAGCTAAGACATTAGCTACCTTAACAGAGATAAACAGGAAGCGTGCTGACAACAAAAGTGGGCGGGGCAGAATAAGGTGAATACGGCACATCACGAAAAGCTGACAAAGTAACAAACGGCTCAACAAACTGGCACAAAACAGGAAAGATGAAATCAACTGAATGTATTTTTTTTGAACGGATTGGGATTTGAATCAAGTACACAAAGCATATTTATTATTTCAGACTACCTATCACTTCTTTCTTTCTCAAGGTTCAACTTTTACTGATTATGTAGAAGGGCGTAAGTGTAAAGGTGCAATCCTGCGTCTGCACAATTTTATTTCGACTTCCAGCGACGGGATCGACTCTTCTGGCCTTTCTAATGACTTGTGGCTTCTCAGGTTGAACTGTGTTCTCATTACAAGTGGGGTTCTCCATTGTACCCTTTCAAAAGCATGACAATTTTTCAACCATGAGCGGACAACGAATAACAGTGAATCGCAACGCACTTATATTGGAGTATGTATAGTGGATCTCTCCTATGTTCCGGTATTGAAGGTTGCATATTTATTCTATTATTTTGGCATTGCAGAGGATCTCTTTTAGTCTGAAGGACGCTAGACTCTGTTTTTGACCTGCCGAACTCACCTCAACTTGGATAAAACTGGAGTCGGACAATGTCGACGATTTCCCAGGAAGACAATTTTACAGATTTCTGCTTTTTTTTTTTTTTTTTTTTAGTTATTTTGTTTTGTTTTGTCCGAAAGAAAGTTTCAAATGTGAAAATGTCCAGGAAATGCGTGAAACTGAATGTCCCGACTGTCCATTGTGAAGTTTGTTGCTCATTAATATTTTTCCTTTGCTTTTTCTATATGGATCTTCCAAGAACAAGTGACAGACAATACTAGAAGATATTTGTATTTCATTTGTACACTTTGTTGTCATAATCTATTGTGTTTCAATAGACCAATTTTAATAATTAAAACATGTAAAGGATTCTGAAAGAATGTTATCTTTTCATCTTTGCTATCTTAGCACTCTGCCATTCACTTCCTCTGTCTCGCCCACTTTTCTTAGCAGTACACTTCCTGTTTAGCTGCGTTTTAGGCTTATTTTAGCTGGCATATCTATTTGAGATCGTCCCGTACAACAATCTAGCAATTTTGGTTATGTTAACAAACCTAAATGGGATATGCGCTGCCAAGTAAAGTGGGCGGGGCAAAATAAGATGAATAGGACTGGGCAATATTATGATAAAATAAATGGAGCTCATCGTATACTATCTTTATGAATGTAATATATATTTCCATTTCTTAATGCATTTGTTCATAGAGGGTTTCACCTACTTCTCAGGAACCAGTTCACTCTTATAGCGACTACTATAATAAATACGCTATTTATGTCATGGTAGACATTTTTTCTGGTGCACTTCACTCATAAAAGATACAGATCAATTTATGACTGAATATTGTATATTTTTTGACATTTTCATGTCTAAAAGTCTAATAATACTACTAATGAAATAGGCCAAAATCATAAACACTTTGATGCACTATGTTCAAATTTTTATTGAAGGGTTGGGTCACTTGTTTTAAGATTTATTTTCAAGGGCTTGGTTGCTTCTCTCTGAAAATCTGGAAATAGTGATCAGCTTTTAACAGCTGATTAAAAAAGGCAGTAAAGAAAGAACTTTCTGAAAAAGCAGTCAAGGGAATAAGAAAATGGACAGTTTAATTGAATTGAAACTGTGATTTGGTAAAAAAAAAAAAAATTGTGATATCGCCCAGCCCTACTGTAATATTTTTTCTGCTCTTAATTTTCAACGTCTAAAACAGGCTTGTGGTCTGTTTGGCCCGTAAGGAGGCACTCAAGATGAAAAAAGCAGTGAATCGTCTGGACTGGTCTACATACAGTTCTGGCAACACACTCATTTGCTCACTTCTACACTGAACACTGACTCTGAAATGTCAGCCCCACACAAAAAGGTTATATTTTTCAGTCTTGGCTCCTCTTGTGCTTTCTCGGATTACAGAGTGTCAAGTCTAAATATTAGTGTGACTTCCCTGTGCTTTGCCTCCCACCCACTGCTCACCACCGTGGTCTGTGATTCAAGCGTTTTACTGACGGATGCCCAAAACCCTTCTCTCTCTCTCTCTGTCTTTTCTTTCTCTCTCAGATAAAAAATGGGCTGCTGGACTGGAAGTGTTTACTCAGCTCTGCCCGCTCTCTGCCCTCCTCCGCTGTGGGCCAAAGCTGCACAATCAACACAATGTAATAGTTCATCTAATCATTTGGCTTTAATTACATGGTTCCCTTGTCTGCACAAGCCAGAGTTACATGCAGCTTATTTTTGCCTGCGCTGGTACATGCTTCAGGTCATGTTGTATTGTATTCTTTTATTTATTTGTTCATGAAAAGTAGAAAACTAAAAAATAGGCCAACCCGGATTCTGCGATATTATTTTTCATAGTTACATCACATACTTTTTTTCACATTACTCACATTATGTTCGTATGTAAAAAACAAACTTCTAACCAGAGGACAAAAGCATTATAATAATTTAAAGTGGTCAAAGTTGATTTTCAATACACAAAATCGGTTTAAATCGGTCTTAGTTTCCTCTTGGCACATAGTTATGAATATTTACATTAAGTTTTGGCATCATCCATGACTTTAGAACAGCTTTCAACAGACAGAAAAGTTAAACCCAATCAGAGTGCTCCTATTAGCTATGTAAGAAAAGTAAAATTAGATTGAGACAGTACATAGAAGTCTGTCATAAAATGTTGCTTTTGCAGTGTACTCTTTGATGAAAAAGTTACATTTTTATGTCACTAAAAAAGTTAGGTAACCCAGCTTTAAAGCATGTGTGTAATTAAACTAGCCAACTGAAACGAAACCTAACATTATTTATTTATTTCTCATTTTTGCATAACTTGAAGATTGAAATAAGGCAACAGAAACACATCTAACAGAATTTACACTGCCACATAAAAAACTCAACGATCCTGGATTTCTCAAGACCGAAATTCGAATTGGGAATGTGTTTAGAAAGAGGCGAGAGAGCTGACGTAATTTGTACTGGACAAAGAGAGAGAGCGACACTTGCTTCAAATGGCCCAAAATACATATGTAACTATCATCACACAGACTTACAAAATGTTACTTAGTTCTGACTCTGTGTTAGAGGCTCGCATTTTCACTTACGTCAACCTCAATGTGCTCTTTCTGCATTACACGATTCTAAACATTCTGATTATGCATAGCACCTTTAAGGATACATAACTTTTGTTACATTTTCTTGCCTCACCACCTTACTGTCTGTATAACTCTCCAACAGAACTCTACAGTACTACAGTAACTGCACTGCTTCTGCTCCCAGGCCTGGCTTTCTTGTAAAAATAGCCTCTTAATGACAGAGGCAGCTAAAGCCACCTACCACAGTGGGCCTGTTTCAAGTGGATCAGAGCTGCCCTGGTGTTCTGGAGGTCCATCCCAGCCACTGCCATGTGGGCTCCTCCCTGCTCCCACATGTCCCCACTGTAATTACAGACAGACCCGAGCAGAACCGGACCATCCTCTGGCCAACCTCTGAACCGACCAGGACCGCCCTCACTACTTAAGCAGATTAGCCACGCTCCTAGAAAGACTCGGTGTCTGGGAGAGAATTTTAGGATTGCATTCATGGGCAAAGGTGGAATCGCACAGGTAAGAGAAAGCTATGATGAGTTATAACGTTGAAATGTAACATAAGACAGGCTCGTTGAACTTAACTTTTCTGAGGGACAGTTTTTTGGAGGGCCATGACCTTTGGGTGAAGAGTTTTCAAAAAATGTTAAATAGCACTAGTAAGCAAGACTGAAGTAGGAGCAACCCACCATTTAAAAGGTCTGAACCAGGTCTAATGCTGAATTAAACCAGGATAAAATAGGATCAAGTCAGGCCGAAGGTAGAAACCCAGAATTAAACCGGCAAAGAAGCAAAAAAAAATGTATATTGTTTAATACTGAGAAGATTTGCTAAGGTCCAGACTAGGTTGTTTGTATGGCCGATTTGGCCCATGGCCTTAGTTGAATGGGACTGGCATAGGGGATGATGGCAGCATTGCAGAAAATGTAGGCATGAAAAAACATTATTGTGCAGTTTATATTATGTTGTTTGTTAATAGACCATGACTTACTTGAAATGCCTGAAGCACTTAATTTAGTAAGTTGCTATAACAATAAAGATCCAGCTAGAAAGCAATAGAAGCTTAAATGATGATGGTTTTGGGACATTTTTGCAAAGAAAAAGAAAAGATTGTTTTAACATTTTAATACAAGTACAGGTACATTTGAATTTTACAAATCCTTTCTGAGGCGCAAAAAGAAGTGCCAGTATTCCATCATTTAGAGGCCTTGTTACTCAAATAGGGCACTTTTAGAAGCGACTCACTTAAAAAAACTGACTGTTGACTGATGAAAGATTAGAACTATTCACTCTTCAAACACTTTTATCTTGTTTAAAGAAGTCCAATATCATTAATGTCATCCCAACATTTTATAGGCCATCAAATTTAATGATTTATGCATTATTAAAGGTGCACTGTGTAACTTTCTGTAGGTGAAAAGTCAATTACACCATTCACTAGAATTAGAAAGAGAAAATCATAGTTTAGGATATTCTGAATGGGTTCAATGTTATGCCATAATGTGAAAAAATACATCTACGTTAACCACTTTTCCATAGAAACAAATGTTCGAGCCCTCGTGCATGGCAAATAACAGTCCATTTTGTGACCATGCAAGCCTGTTCAAGAGACACAGATTTCTATTATGTATTTAGTACAACAATAAGGCAAAACATGCTTTTTTAAGTCTATTTTGGCCAAAATGTTACACAGTGCACCTTAAGTGTATTTCTAGCTATTCTAAATTTATTACCTGATACTCTATTTCCCTCCATCTATATTGTACCTCATTCCATTCACCAGGAGCCAATTTTTCACTGTTGTACCTCATCCTACAACACTAAAATCACAATTTTTCTCTCTTGCAGACATCCTCCACCATGTCTATCGCCAAGGCAGCGGCCCATGCCATGCTGACCGACGCCCTTCTCCCAGAGCAGCCTGGGATAAACCGCCTTCTCACCTGGAACTGGAGCTGCCCCTGGACAAGGTCATCAAGTACGTGTCTGTGGGGCTGCCGCTCATGCTCGTGTGCATGGCCTTCGCCCGAGAAATCTCCCTGGGTACGCTCATTTCACATTCATATATTCAGATGTACAAGTGTATGTTTTAGTCCACACTGGTTTTGCACTCTGGTGTAGTCTGTGAGCACTGTAAGGACTACATGCAGAAATGGTAATTACATTTTCTGAGCACAGTTGTTTGTTCATTTGTCTCTCTCCACATCTGTTTATTGCTCATTTATGTGGCTATGATTCTTTTAAGTGGAAATGCTTTGTATCTTAGAAAGAGTTAACTATTTTTTCATTTTCCATAGCAATGTGAACCCTATAATTACACCAAATAGACACAGACAAAATTATATAGTTGGCTGCTTATAGTATATAAAAACTCCTAAAAAGTCATTCAAAACCAAGCAAATTACTTTACATGGCTTAAATTAAAAACAGTATCAAACCACAATACAAACAAAAACACATTGTAAAATTAAAAATTACCACAGAAAGAAAGTAGTTTTTCTATAAGCTCAGGTAATTCAAGACTATGCTCTTGTAAAAAGCACAAATTGAAGAAGTTTTTCTTTCATAGTGAAACTTAATACATGGGAGGGCGTGGAGGTATATTAGAAGAAATTATTTATTATTTTTTTGACATTTTATAACATACATCAAGGCAATGTACATATTTTTACATTATCTAGGCCAGTGGTTCTCAAAGTGGGGTCTGAAAAAATCTCTGATGACATTGAATTCTACAATTTTTATAATACACAATCCCAGACACGTTGTCTGAAACCACTACACCAATAATTAAAGGATAACGAGAAATTAAAATTTCATTTACATTTTTATAAAAAGCATGGCTTGAATGTCTTAATTTCACTGTGATGTCACTATGTCGAACAATAAGGTGTTCTTGATAACTTGTTAATTTCTGATCCAGGCAACAAAATTCAGGCAATGTTTTAAAAGTGCACATTATACATGGTTTAGGTTCACAACAAAACAAGTATTAGCCCTAAACATCAATCAGTTTAAATCAGAGTAAATTAATAGTGGATAATGTTTCAAACACTTATTTGAGGTTTTGTTTGATAAAAGTTGTTTCTGGGTTTAGAAAGTTGGAGACCCCTGCAGTAGACGTTTTTGTCAGCAGATGGCGCCACATATTATCTCAACTAAAATGCTGTAGACTAGTGCTTCTTCAACTTTTCATACAAAAAACACAAAATATAATATTTGCTCTCCTTGCACCTCTAGATCCAAACTAAATAAGTTCCAATTAAAGATCCAAAATGCTTTAAAATTACACTAAATGTGCCTAAAACAATTGTAAACCATAAGGTTGTTTATCTCAAAAGACAACTGTATAAATGCACAGACTTCTAATCTAAACTTCACCAAACAGATAGTTTTGTGGTAAATGCAGATAGCTTTAAATATAGACATCAACACTACAAATCAGTTGTAGTTTATTATGTCAAAAAACAGCTTTTTACATAACATTTTCTCCTATTTTTCAGTGCTTTTCCCCTTCCCTTACTGCTGACGCGGCTCTGTGCAAATGAGCTGTCTGTCTGTGCCTGTGTGTGTCTGACTTTAAACGTGGCGTGAGTGCAATCAGCTCCCGTGCTCCTGATGCTAATTGCCGCTCGCTAACACTGGCACACTGTAATTACAAGACCGACTTCTTCGTCTTCTTTGGCGGCAGCTCTTCTTCGTTTAAGTGAACTGAGAGGGGATGTTGATTAGGCACAAGGGGGGAGTAGGACACACGTCTGCCGCAGTCCGACGCTTTCACAACGGAGCTGATTGCACGTATGGCTGCGTGGAGTCTTTACTTGCACCTGGACCCTCACACGAGTATCCTGCTGCAAGGTGCTCGTGCTACTTGCTCATGCTAATTGATGAGGGAAAGAAATTTGGAAAGATTTTAGAAAATGTTTGAACGAACTGTCAAACGTTATCCAACAAGGACAACCAAAATGTTTGTTTCTAACCGCTGCTGTTTATTTAAATGTATAATCCAAGTTCATTTTCAGTTTAGTGTAGGAGATTAAAAGCATGAAAGGTTTCTCTGAGGTCCCATTCGAATTTATATACATCTCAGTGAGGGCTAATTAATCGATTATTGATACAGTTATAAAGCATTAACTAATTTAGTAAATGAAAAACCGTTAACTGTTTTTATTGTATTATTTCAAACTTAATTTCAATACCAAGGACAATACTACAGTTGATTAAAAATAGATAAAAGTAATAACTTTCTGGCTGCTTTAAATGTATGTTTTGTTCTTGTTATAGTACGTGTAGTAGATTGTTCTATTGTGTCCTCTTAAAGTAGGTGTAGTTGCAATACTTGCTTTAGTATCGCGAATAGTACATAATTTTTGATACTTTAGTTTTTTCATAAAGGTTTCAAAGCATGTTTGAGCTGAGAAAACAGGCAATAATGATGACAAGCAATGAAAACTGTGTCATTTTAGTGTTTTTTATTTAAAACCTAGTTTGTCTGTAAATTTGCACCTCTAGAATGTTCTTTTCTGCTGTTACCTCAGCTCAAAATTTGCAAAAATCTTATTGAAGTGTCTTTTCCATTCTAAACAACTAAATGATTAATCGAAAGAGTAATCAAACAACTAATCGATTAGCAAAATAATCGTTAGTTGCAGCCCTAATCTTTGTTTCTCAGTCTAATGGCTTAGCAAGGCTGGTTTGGCCCTACTAAGCCAAGGGTAAAATAGTGTAAACATAGACGTATTTATTGCAAGTATTTATAGTACATGGTGACTTTTAATACCATTTAAACTGCTATGAAATATCTTCTTAGGAGGTTTTAGGACATTTATAACATAAAAGTAAAGTAGGCATGGTGGTGAGGGCTGCTCGCCCTGCCTACAAAATGTAGGGGTTCACTGCATGTATCATTATACTCCCGGTGCAAGTCAACATCATCTCTCTGGCTGGAGTTTGCTTGTTCACCCTGTGTTACTCTACTCTCTACTTTACTAGATTGTAAAGCGTTTTGAGTGCCTGGAAAGGTAGAAAAGCGCTATATAAATAGGCTATTTATCATTTGTCTGTCTCTAACCCTGCAACCAATTGTTGTCCCGGCATAAAGTCACCAGAAGTGGTAGAGAATGAATCAATGTTTTATCAACATACTATAAGGTGTGTTCAGGTTCAGGAATTGCATAGTGTCAAAATTTTAGTTGGAGGGTTGTGGAGTCCTGCTTGTCTCTATTGATTTTTGAAAATAGCTCTTTTTAGGATTAGCAGTTAAAAACTTTGCAACACAATCTAAAAGTCTATATGGATACATTAGCAAAAACATTAAAAGTTAACAAAAGGACTTCCGGTGGTGATGTGGAGAGGAACGGTCGCGTGCTGAAGAGCAGGAGGCGTTTTTGGCTTAATGTAGTCAACAAATATCCGCCAAACCAACCATTTTGATCAGAATACTTATTTGCCTAATCGGACTCATGAACAAAGAGAAACGCGTGCGCCAAAAGACCACCACCGGCCCTAAAATCGACCAAATGCTGTCTTCAATGCACACTCGGGCTAGCGAAGCTAACTCTGCTCCTCAAACTTCAGCTAAACATGCTAGCTCCGATACAGCGATTGCTAGCGCCAGCTTTAGTGAAAGGGACGAAGACGGCAGCAACAGAAACCCGGCTCCAAACGATTTGCAATGTTTACGAGTGAAATGCGAGACATGTACCGGGAACTCCAAGGTGATGTTAAGAAAGTTGGCGCTGATGTGACAAGCATTATGACTAGCATAGTCTCTTTGAAATCGGACATGGCTAACTTTGGGAACAGACTCGGGGAGGCTGAAGAAAGGGTGTCCCGTCTGGAAGACGATCACACACGCGTTGAAAACACTACAACTACTTTGTCAGAGAGAGTTGTCCAGCTCGAAGCTCGCTTACAATACCAGGAGAATTATAGCAGAAGAAACAACCTGCGAATCAAGGGAGTCTCGGAAAATACAGGACTGGATGGCAAGGTGACAGAGTGTGTGATTGACGTGTTGCGGTGCTTGTTTCCTTCTGGTGAAGATGTGAAAGATATTATCATCGAGAAGGCCCATCGTGTACCCCCAATGTTACAACAAGCTCGACAGGATCGTACATTTGGCCCGCGTCACATCCTCGTCAGATTTTTACGATATGCGGATCGAGAAAAAGTGCGTCGCAGAGCCTGGGAATTGAAAGAGTTCAAGTGGAAAGATGCGAGAGTGGAGTTTTATCCCGACTTTACAAAGGAGGTACAGGACAAACGAAATAAGTTCACTGAAGTCCGTCGCCTCTGCATGAGCAAGGGACTGAAATACACCTTGCAATACCCCGCCGTTTTCTGGGTGACGTTGGGAGGCAGACGTCAGCGTTTTGTTGATGCCACTGATGCCAGGAGGAGCATTGAACAGTACCGAACATCGGAGGAGGACAACTGAACTTTCAACTCTGCTATTACGGTACCTGACTACTTAAAACAGACACCTACCTGACAGTGTATTATTCTGCTATTAGGCGAGGAGAGCCCTTGTCTATTTGGCTCTGGTGGTTGTATTTTGTACGAGAGTCCATTATTAGACATACCTGACTAGTTCAAATTAATGTTGCTCTTAACTTGAATCCATACACTACATACATAATATTATTTTTGTTATTGTTATAAGTATTATTTTTGATCTATATTTACTTATTTTCATTTACATTTTGCAAGTCGTTTTATTTATTACTTTTTATAGTATTGAACTTTTTAGTTTGTGACTGTTTTCTTAGTTAAAGATTTATTTATTTATTTTTTTTTTCTGTAAAATCTTTATTTTTTAAGATAGAGAAGGGGGATAAAAAAAGAGAGAGGATTTCTACCTTTTTCACTTCTATTTTATTTTATTTTTAAATTTTATTATGGCGGTCAAGCATTTATTTTTTTATAGCCTGAACGCTTTGCTTGGAAGACCTCTAAGCATACCACATGGAATGTGGCTTTGAGTTTTTTGGGGGGAATCAGGGAATGTTACATGTTCTTGTTCAAAATGGGGTTCCGAGCCAGTCTTTTGGGGTTTTATTTTATAGGCGCTACTATTATGTCATGAACATTTTTGAATTCTTCATAATTTTAAGTTGTAAGCTTTTATAATATGTCATGGACTCATTCATCAAAATTTCTTCATGGAACGTAAATGGTCTAGGCTCATATGTGAAAAGGCGTAAGGTGCTTAATTACCTCAAACAAAAAAACTCTGATGTGATTATGTTACAAGAAACACATCTGCTAAACAAAGATACAGATAGGATAAAGGATAGGTGGATTGGTATGGCTTATCACAACACTTTTACCCAGAAAAAACGAGGGGTATCAATTTTATTTTCTAAGAAACTTCAACCCCAGGTTCTCAAAGAATTTAAAGATAAAGAGGGTCGCATACTGGTTCTCTTAATAAATTTAGGTGGGCAGCACATAATTCTGGGTAATATATATGCGCCTAACATGGAAGATCCCGATTTTTTCTTAAACCTGATGAAAATTATTTTGGATTTTGGTGACTTCCCTGTTATCCTGGCTGGAGATTTTAATCAGGTTTCTGACTTTTTTTTGGACAGGTCAGGAAAATCTATCCCCAAATCTAGTCGAACTCAAAATTCTATAAAAACACTGTGCAAAGGACGGGGACTTTTGGACATTTGGAGATTATTAAATCCCACTGCCCGTGATTATACGTTCTTCTCAAACAGACATTTGGTTTATTCACGCATAGATTACTTTTTGATATCTCACTCTCTCGTTGATAAAGTAGTAAATTGTAGCATTGGTATTATAGCTATGACAGATCACGCTCCTATTGACATAGCCCTAAAATTGGGGATCTTACAAGAAAAATCAAAGGGTTGGAGAATGAACACTAGCGTTCTCCATGATGAAGCTTTTTGCACTCAACTCAAAAACAATATCAAGCAGTATTTTGAAATTAATAATGGGACGGCAAAACAAAACTCAGTATGGGATGGGTTTAAAGCTTATGTTAGGGGAATTCTAATTCAACAATCTTCTTATATCAAGAAACGAGACCAAACAAAAATTTTGACCTGTGAAGAGGATATCAGAGAGCTGGAAAAAGATTATAGAAAAAACTCTTCCCAATCCACACTTGCTAGTTTGGTGAAGCGTAAATATGAGCTAAATACAATTTTGTCTAAAAAAATTGAATATTCCCTCTTTAGAATTAAACAAAAATGGTATGAATCTGGTGAAAAAGCCAGCAAATTACTAGCCAGTCAATTAAAAGCACACCAAGCTTCTCGTCAAATTAGTGCGATTAAGGACTCAAATGGTAACATACTCACATCTCACAAGAAAATTAATTCTGCTTTTAGAGACTTCTATAAAAATCTCTACTCAGAGACAGGTGAACTACAAATTAATAAAGCAGAGAAATTTTTTGAACATCTCCAGCTTCCTAAGCTTTCCGAAGACGATGCAAATTGGCTAGAATCTCCAATTACTCTAGAAGAATTAAACAAAATCATAACTAAGCTGCCTAATGGCAAGGCTCCAGGTATTGACGGTATACCAAATTTGCACCTGAAATTGGCCCAGAACTTTTGAAAGTATTAAATTTGGCTATTACCTCTCGAGAGTTACCAACCTCAATGACCGAATCTTTGATTACGCTCATATTAAAAAAAGGAAAAGACCATTTGGAGTGCAGTAGTTACAGACCAATAAGTCTTCTATGCTGCGATGCCAAAATACTCACAAAAATTTTTGCATTAAGAATTAATAGGATTATAGCAAAAATAATACACCCTGACCAAGTTGGGTTTGTTAAGGGTAGATCTTCCTCTGACAGCCTTAGACGTCTTCTACATCTTATCTGGAAATCTCATGACCAGTCTGACCCTGTCGCTGCTCTGTCACTTGATGCCGAGAAGGCGTTTGACAGGGTCAGATGGAATTACTTATATTTTGTTCTCGATAAATTTGGGTTTGGTATGGTATTCCAAAATATTATCAAAATGTTATACACAAATCCCAGAGCCATAGTGACTACAAATGGTCTGAAATCTGCCTCATTCTCTCTAGAACGGGGGACTAAGCAGGGAGATCCTCTCTCACCACTTCTATTTATTATTGCGCTTGAACCTCTCACTCAGGCCATCAGACAGAACGATGATATTAAAGGTATTATGATGGGGGGACATAACAACAAAATGCTGAGTTTTGCAGATGATTTACTAATTCTTATATCAGAGCCTCAGAAATCGGTACCTTCGCTATTAAACTTGATAAACTTGTTCTCTGAGTTGTCCGGTTATAAAATAAATTGGGGAAAAAGCGAAGTAATGCCATTATCAAAAGCATGCTTCCGTAACCATTTTGTTAGCTGGAATTTCAAATGGGTTTCAAAGAATCTGAAATATCTGGGTATTCTTCTAAACCCAGGTCTGGACAATATGATATGTGACAATTTTGAGCCTTTGCTGCGTAAGATTGAGCTTCTTTTAAAAGGGTGGGATAAAATTCAGATTTCATTATGGGGTAGAGTGCAAGCAATCAAAATGGTCATTGCTC
The DNA here is from genome assembly GCA_038363315.1 of Mugilogobius chulae. Lineage (NCBI taxonomy): Eukaryota > Metazoa > Chordata > Actinopteri > Gobiiformes > Gobiidae > Mugilogobius > Mugilogobius chulae. Next base: position 15,995,675 of record CM076399.1, on the reverse strand, counting down.
CTAAATTAAACTATCTCTTTAGTTTATTGCCACTTGCCGTTCCACTGTCTATATTTAAAGGTTTGGAAAAAACAATGAGTCACTTTATTTGGGCAGGAAAGAGACCTAGAATGACACTTAAAAAGCTTTTTGTCAAAACAATATATGGAGGTCTTCGTTTACCTAATCCACAATATTATCATAACGCTTTCACTGGTGCTCAAATCACAACACTTCTATCAAAAGAGACTAATAAGCCAATATGGGTAGATTTAGAAGATGAAATTAACAGCCCATTTAAAGCCGTAGATTACCTGTCTCAAAATCCAAATTTAATTATTAAGTCTAACCCGGTCATAATGCATACTCGGACTGTGTGGCTAAATATTAATAAAAGAAAGAAAACTTGCCCCTTTGTAATGGGTGTGTCATCTATTTGGAACAACCCTACTCTCAAAATTGGAGGAAAGAGCTTCTTTTGGCAAAGATGGCATATTAAAGGAATTGATAAAATTGAAAAACTTTTTATGGACAAATCGTTCATAACTTTTCAAGATTTGAAAAGGTCATATGGTCTTGATAACAAGGACCTTTGGCGTTATTTCCAACTGAGAGACTGTCTGATGAAATTAAAACATTCAATTTTAAGCAATCTTTCAGAAAATTCGGTCTGTGCTAGATTAAAAAAACTACATAGTCTTCCGAGGTTGGTAAGCAACATATATAATTATCTCACTGAAAACCTCAATGATGCAAATAAGGGACTGAAGGCAGTTTGGGAAAAAGACCTAGAAACTAGTTTTGAAGTGACTGAATGGGATACATTAGTTAAACAGATGCTGAAGCCTATGAGAGATGCACGATCAAAACTTATTCAATTTAAAATATTTAATAGACTGTATTGGACACCCGTAAAATTGCAAAGAGCAGGTATCAGTCAGTCTAACATTTGCTGGAGGTGTAAGTCTGACCCAGGCAATATAGTTCATATGTTTCTCACATGCTCTAATCTGTCTAAATATTGGAATGATATCATGGGGAAAATATGTAGTAGCCTTAAAATGAAAATTGTGTTGACACCTCAGATGTGTCTTTTAAACACTCTAGGCACTAACCCAATTGTTAAGGGCAAGAAAGCTCTTTGGTTGAAAACAGCTCTTATTACGGCCAAAAGAATTATACTAAGACACTGGAAAGACCAGAATGACCCCACATATGTGGAATGGTATACTGCGCTGTCAGAAACCGCCTCATATGAACGACTGATTTATAAAATAAATGATCAAATGCATTTATATGAAGAAATATGGGAACCATTTCTATCCTTAAACTAAAAACACAAACTGCGCCTTTTTCCTTTTTCTATTTTTTCTCTTTTTTTTTTGTGACTGGCAGGGGTTGGGGTGGGGTGTTCAGTTGGGGAAAAAAAAAAAAAAAATGCTTCCAATTGGATTGTCTCATCTGTGCTATTCTTTTATTTAGTGTCTCTTGTTTGTTTGTTGTTGTTGTTTTTTTTTTTTATTATTATTATTGTTTTGTTCTGTCTTGTTTTTTCTCAACTTTGAGGGTAGATTTGCCTTAATTGCCATTGTACAGATGTGTTGTTTATTTGTACAATTTTGTTTGAGAAGCAAATAAACATACTATTTAAAAAAAAAAAAAAGTTAACAAAAGAGTCAGTGTCAGAAAACTTTCGCACGAATGGTAAATTTAGCATCTTATAATCTCTATTGGTCTAGCATGAGGCTAACTGAAATTTGTCTGAGATGTGACGCCACAGTCATTTAAAATGCTTTTTTATTGCTCAAAAATATGTCTTCAAAATATTGGCTGCCCACCACCTCCATTTAAAAGAATGTTATGTCATGTGAATGCAGATAATTAGGATGTTGCACTGCTCCACAGCCTCATGGTGGTGGGGAAGATGTGCTTTGGTGTTCTATTTACGACGACTTGTCAATGCACACACCTACACAAGTTTACATAAGCAAACAAGGAAAGGAGGTGTTGAAAGAAGCCTGGGAATATTTGAAACTCAGCCAAGAAGTAGTCAGACAAGATGTGAGTGTCATCGCTTTGCAAAGTTTTACAATCAAATACATCGTTTTTAGTAAGGAGTCTAAAAGTTTGTGTATAAATCTTCTTTACACGTGACAGCGAGTTCAGACTGTTGTAGCTTATCTAAGAAACTGGCAAGTGTTGGAAGAAATCTCACCTATTCAAGAAGACGTATACAGCTATAAATACATAGGAGTGTGAAATAAAAATGACACTTTTGATGTTATTTAGAAACTCCGAGCTGATGAAGTTCTAGAAATACACTTTTGATACATTTCACTTTGTTTGACGAAAAATCTTGTTTTAAATGGACAAGTGTTGTTACATTTTGGGTAAAAATGTAACTGGAACTCAAACTTCGAATATGTAAAATATTCCGTGTTTTTTGCAAGTTAAGTTGTGCTAACTAAGTGTTACATGCTTATTTTGGCCTTAAAATGTAAAACACGGTGTAACTTTTTGGGGGTGAAAAATCAAATGGATAATACTAATAAAATAGAAAGTTATAGTGCTTGTTTGGGGCATTTTACATCAATACATCAGTTTCAGGGTTGCCTGGTAGCAGAGTGGTTAGTGTTCTGTCTTCCCAGTAAAAAGATTGTTGGTTTGACTTCTATGTCGAGCCAAATCAACATCTTCTGATCTCCCTGGATGAAGTCTGAATGACAGTCTGTCTGTGTCTGTCTTTATGTGTTAACCTTACAACAAGTTGGCCACTGTCCTAAAGCCCAAAGTCACAGGGATAGGGTCCAGTCACCCACGACTCCAAATATAAACAAGCAGTAGAAAAAAAATGAACATCAGTTTCATTTCTTTCTTTAGAATTTTATAGATAAAGGAACAAAAAAGTGGATTTTAGGGTGACACAAACCAGCTCAGAGTAAAGAGTAGGCTGGCGATATTGACAAAAATGGATATCTTGATGATATTTTGCCACATCTCGATTACGATATTCAACGATATTGCCTCAAATCAACTGAGAAATGTTCAAACACATATTAAATGTATAATTTGAAGCGAAATGTCAGAAAATTAAGCTGCAGTCAACTAAAGACATTTTGTCAACTTAAGAAGCATGCTATGATCAGTCGACTAAAACCAGTCATTGTCTCAATTTCTGACCAAATTTGACTCAATTGCCCTCACAAGACCACAACTCAGAGGTTTGCATGCTAAATTACTTTTCATGATGAAAAAATGCAACTAAATGAGATTCCATGTAAAATATTGTGAATAAATTTCAATGTACTTTCTAACTAAAACTAACTACGACACTAATGAGTGATGAAATGACTAAAATATCACTTCTACCCTTGACTGATCATTTACAATGTTGTAACTGTCTTATTTGTATCTTTAAACACTCATTTTGTAAGCATTTTTTCTATAAACGATATAATCGATATTCTATTTTTGCATATCTTCAAAGCAACTCTCGCGATATTATCTAAATTCGATATATTGCACAGCTCTAGTAAAAGACTATTCCTATGTTTTTAGTACAACAAAAAATATCAAAGAAATATTTTAGCTACAATGTTGATTTTAAGCTATGCAATTATGCCTGTGATAATGTTTTCATTACTTTGGAGTTACATATGTTGGAACTGTCTCCATTGAAACAAGAATATGAACAGAATATGCTACAATCTACTATGTCTTTCAGTTATTCAGTCGATTAATTGGTCGATGAAATCTTGGTCGACCAAAGCTTTTATTAGTTGACTAATAGTTTTTATTGAGATTTTAAAGAATGATTTTGAAAAGCAAGAAAAATACGTCAATTATCAGAAGATTTTCAACTGAATTTATGGTCTAATCTGTTGTAGATATAAACATAATGTTTGCTCTTGTTTTTGCATGACTTGTTTTGCATACGTGAACAGTTACATCAGGATATCTTTTAGCTTCAGAATGTTTGCTTTCCCACTCTTAATAGTTGATTAATTGGTCAATGGAACATGTCTTTAGTCGACCAAGAATTTCTTCGGTTGACTACAACTCTACAATCTACTTATTCCCAACAGAACAAAAAAGGTATAATGAAATACTTTTATTGTTTTTTGGTTTATGAACAAATTTAGCATTCAACCAGTCTGTCGTTTAGTGCTTTAGCAAAGGTCTGAACCACCCATGTTCTTAACTAATGTGCTCCATGTTCAAAGTAAAACAACTGCCTAACTACATGTGCACTTCAGACTCACTACACTGATGAATAACATTGCTACAGGCTTATTTCAGCCGTGTAGCCTGTAATAAAACACCCAAAACACATCCCAGGGTTAAATTACGGGCAGTGACTTTCTACTTTAGAACTAAGGCAGATGTGGAACAGGCTGTAAAGAATAAAGACTCTGGGATACACCCTACTATTGCTCCCTCTTCTAAGGGTGGAGTAACATGCTAATAATGGTGTACGAACCCAGAGGCTGCAGTGCATGTGATGATATCAAGGTAAAGTAAATATGAGGTGGGGTTGGCCAAATGTGGACTGGAGCTGAGCTAATTCCAGGCTGCTGCTTTGGAAACTTATGATTTGTGCTGGGAAATGTCAAGAAAACTGTGCAAGAATTTTGATTTAAGATTTTAAGCAGCATGGATACACTGTATGAAAAACAAAATTATGACTTTGATAGTGTCTTAAGTGTTATAGTAGTTTGATGTACCAATGCTATGTTCACCACAGCAGTACCATTAAAGCTAGCAAGACCGCTAAAGTAAAACGACTACACAACAGAATGCACTAATTGTAGCTAGAGTTTAACTGCCAAGTTTATTATTTGCGGGTAAGACTCCAACACTGTTACTGCATCTACATCTCAACTATTGATTGTTCACACAAACCTAGTAGCCACAATGTTAATAGCTTTTTATTGCTATTAGCATTGTGGCTATCTGTCATTAGCATACCAGCACAACTTGCTTCTAAAAATGTGAAATATTGATAATATCATTACTAAATAAGTAATTCTAATTATTTTGACATTTTGGAAATATTGACTATTGTGCGTGGAACATCAGCTGGCTTGTTTTTGTTTGAATTATTCTGTAAACACAAGCATTTCCACAAACTTGTCTCTTTAATACACAGTGTTCTATGATGAATTATTCTTCTGATTTAACATGTTTTCTGTAACATTCACCACAACTCACTGTCACTGTTTGATCTTCTGAGTATGTATCATTTCAAGCATAATTTCATAGAAATGAACTTAACAGGAAATGCTTATGTACAGAAGTTAGCTATTTTGAGCAAAAACAAGGCAGCTGACATTCCGTGCACACAGCCAATTGGTGGCTATAGACTAAGAAAATATTTGTTTTTGTCTGTTAATTCATTGTTTTGTGTGGACAACACAATGTGGGGATTAATTTACAGTAAATATGTGTATTAAGGAGCTAAAATTGGGTATAGGTAATTACCTAAATTGACAAAATTATGACATTTAAAATCCACCATAAAACAGGAAACAAAAGTTGTGTTATAAACTTCCTGGCTTCTGACTTTTTTGTGATGACAATTGGAGGCATTAGTAAACATTTCTGCCAAAGACCTGTACAGATATTTTATCAAATAAAAAGAGTAGTAACTCTTGCTTTATTTGATTACTTTTTGTCAATGTGTTTTCTTAGCGTTTATTGCAATGTTATATACATTTATCTTTTCAGTTAAAAGTCCCACATAAATTTTGTAATCTCTTTTAAGCATCCCTGTCAATACTTCCAGCCAAATCTAAAACAAACCCTAAAATTGACTCGTTGCATGTTTTAGTTCCCATTCCCATACTATGTTGTATTTCTGTGCATAGAGTATTCTTCCAGCGGTTTCCCTTTGTTTACTACATTGAGAAGACAAGCTTTGAAAAGTGACACTCCTCCCACCTTTTGTTGATTTCCAGGCCCTCAGATCAGCTGCTTCCCGCCCAGTAACTTCACCATCAAACAGGCCGGATATGTGGACACCTACTGCTGGGACTCCCTCATGCACCACGAGTTTGACAGCGACGGGAACTTTGAGGAGCGCTCGCTGTGGGTGCACAAAGTGAGTGAAGGGCTTGTGATCTCAGGTGTTTCTCGCTTTAAGCCGTGATCACAGACTGTACATTGTCTATATGCTCTGTTGCCTTTGAAAAGTGAACAAAAAATTGGATTCAAGCGCAATAGACTGAACAAGCTTCTACCTACTGTATACAGAAGGATGTTTTTGTATTGCAAACAATTGTTTTTACATGAACTGGTTTTCTACCTTAAAGCCATATGAAGATTATCAACTTTTTTCCTTATAATTTTGACTTAGTATAGAGAAATACATGCAATAGTTTTGCAGTTGTAAAGTTGCAAATTATGAAGTAATTGATAAAAGTTGAAAATTACTGGAATCCTTTTTTCCCCTCAACGCAGTTATGCCGTAACAAGTTAGTATACCTTTCCCAAAAAATTAAAGATAAGCTTATGCTATCTTAGCTACCAATAAAAAGTAAAGGTTAGGGTTAGTAAGGTGATGTCAGTGCAGCATAATGGGCTAGGGAGAAAAAAATCAGGCACATACTGTATGTCATCAAAAATTGTCAAAATGTAAAGACAGTTTACAACAACTGACACAGTTTACTGCAAGTTTAAACAATGATTTAACAAACGTTAAGTGGTACAAGACATTATCATTTGTCAAATTTCAATTATTGCGTTAATCATGTGGGTTTTAGGTGTGGTTGCTAGGTAAATGTTGCAAAATTACCTCTGCATGTGTCATATTTGCTGGACAAAAGACAATAATAAACTTCATCAAAATAACCAAATTGGGTGAAAACAAGCAAATCGTTTTGTAAAATCTTAAATATAATCACAGTGTTTAGTTTAACCTAAATTCTCACTTAAATCATAATATAAATATTATGATTTCTCCAAAGGTATACTACTAATTTCCCCCCAGGCAAAACCATTCTTAAGATAGGCCAAAGAGATCAGATTTTCTCTTTTTAATGTAAGTGCTTTTTATTTTGCTAATGATAATGTGGATGCAGTTTTGGTATATAAGATTTTAGTATACTACATTTAAATTATATTAAACAATTAAAATTTTGTTAAACAGTTTTCCTGTTTAACACAAAAATATACATAACTGCATATATAAAACTGTGACTGTTTCTGTGACTGTTTTGATACATTCTCTGCAATTAAGTAATGTCTACCATGTCTGCTCATCTCTCAGATGTTCCCGTACTCTCTGCTGGCCATGGCCGTGCTCATGTACTTACCCGCTCTGATCTGGAGGCAGCTGGTCATGCCGTCTCTGGGATCAGACCTGCTTTTTATCATCGATGAACTGGACAAGTCGTATAACCGATCCATCCGGCTGGCTCAGAACATTCTGGATCTGCGCCAAAGCACCAAGAACCCACTCACTTTTCAGGCAGAGCTCGACAGGTACCACACAGACACACTGTCAAATGTGATTGGTAATTGTTATATTCAAACAACGTCATGCTGAGGAGTATCACAAAAACCTTCTACTCTTTTAGTTTTATGGATGTCAATACTAACACAGACTTATGGTGCAGTGACTTTAGTTACAAGACTGACACAATTCAGATTTCCAACAGTAAATCAGATATTACTAATGTCCTGATAAATGCACCTGTAGACGTGCTTTTTCGGCACGTGTAGAGCAGAGAGAACGCCGGGAGAAAGCACGAGATCAGAAGTCACATCCACGAGATGCAAGAAAGTGCTCAACGTGGAGCGACGATACAAGGACCAAGTGTCTGCACTACAGCGCCTAATCTGTCACAACAAACTTTACAACACAAACTGTGGCTGCTCTGATCACATGTAGAAGAAGCACCTAAAGCGTGCAGCATTGGAACAAGTTGCTATTGAACTTACGCTGGCTACACTCTAAAACTAACACTAACTAAAATGATTTGACCAATTCTAATGTTTCATTGTAGAAAATGTATATTTCTTTGTTTTGTATTTCTTTTATGAGTAAAAGTACCGATAAGAGAATCGATAAAAGACCGAATCAATAAACAGTACTTTTTGTTGTGTTGCTAAAGTTAGCATTGTTAATTGTTTGCTTTATCTTATACTGTATAAAGTGATACAAAGTGAACAAAATTGCACAGACAGTTTTTGGATGCTGAATATTTATTTAATTTTTCCATTCACTATGGTGAATGTAGGGCCTTACATGCACTTTTGTTTATAAGTGCAAATGAGGCCCCATGCGTTGTCCTTAATGACAACAGTAGCGCCCCCTAAAGATGGATTGTTGAGGGCGCTGACAGAAGACTAAGCTTCCCCATAGTACCATTGGTAGACTAACACCAGCCAGCAGCATTAAGGATCCTGTTAATGTGTAGCACACTGTTCCCTGCACTACTAGCATGCTGCTGAACCCAAGTCCTTTTAGTGACAGTTTCTGATACTGCTGCACATGCTGGGCTCAGGACTAAGGTCTGGGCTGTCGTCCTCCATGTCAATGACTATATAGTCTGGGTTACTGCTGAGAGTAAACTCTTCAGGATTGTTGGTCTGTGAGGAGTTTCTCTGGCGGACTGAATCGTAGCTATCTCTCTCTTCTCTGGTGTCTGGTGGTCCGTTGTTTGCTAAGGTCTGTTCTACTCTTATGATTTCCTCCTGACGGTTGTTGCCATTGGCAGACAGACAGTTTCTGATGCTGCAGCACAAGCTTGGCTCACCACTGATGTCTGAGCTGTCCTCCTCCATGTTGATAATAACATGTTCAGGATTACAGCTGGTTCAAAAGTTCCTTTGGAGGAAATCCCAGTGCATTGATAATGCTGGTCTGGTTTTCAAAAGGAGTGCCGGAGAAGGGGTGCACACCAAGGTGCAGATTGACCAGAACACAGCCCAGAGACCACATGTCTAAGGCCTCATTCGGTGGCAGGCCCAGGCTAATCTCTGGAGCTTGGTAGGCTATTGGCTGCACATCAATTCCTACCCATAGCTCTGACTTTAGGTAGGCTACTCCAAAGTCGATCAGTTTGACTCTTAGTGGCTGATATTTTTGGTTAACAAGCATTACATTGTCAAGTTTAAGGTCTGTGTGTACAACCCCGATCTGTTTCAGTCTGTTATTAGCATGTTGGGAAGCAAAGAGGCTGCTAAGTGTTTAATTAATATAGCACAGAGCAGTATCACTTAAAGGTACTATACATGATTTTTTGCAACAACAAAAACTAATATCAATTTTCCCCAGGGACAAGAATCTTGTTAATGTATCTATTCAGGTGAAAATGTGTCCAAAATGTGCTTCTAAGTCTAATAATGTCCAGTCTGTTCACCAAACTCGACTGTTTGTATGTTATTGCTAGCATTGTGGCTAACTGCTGTTAGCATGCCGGCACATGTCACTCCCACAGCTGTGAATAAAGCTTAAAACACATTGTGGTGACCTATGCATTAGGACTATGCTCAGAATGCGTTAGGTAAGTGAGCAAAAGATATGGACTGATGTGGAAAATTTGAAATTAATTGTTTCTTTGTAAATCATGTATTTAGAATTTATTATGATATGACCTGTTTCCAAAAATGTTCATTTATTTGTCATATTCATCTTGAACTTGATTGTGCTCTCACAAACACACTATCGCATTGGAAACAAGGTTTAGTTGAGATGTTTTGCCCAAGGGCACAACAATAGTTGAATTAAATCCATTAACCCAAATGATTGTTATTTCAATCCCAGCTCACATCTCTGTTCTTTGGCCAGACACTTTACTCACCTCAACTATATTTATGAAATTTCATTAGGACCATCACTGATTATTCTATCGCATTATTGGTCTTTACACCAATAAACTACTACCACTATAATAACATTGGTATTTCAATCTTTGTCTACTTTGTTATTAAATGTCAGTCAACAGATATTTGTCTGAAGATTGCATAAAGTGCGCAATATTGACTATATTTCCTTTTGAATAACATTTACACTACCTTTGCTGAATATGTCACTCAGTGTAACTTTTAATTCTGTTCTAACTACAACACCCAAACTCCCACCTATGTCTCTTTAGCCACAGTCTGTCAAAGTTGTATTTCCCTCGCCACAATGATAGTGCACTCTCTGGTCTCTCCTAACATCTCTGTGGAGTCTCGTTGAAAGTGTGGGCGTTGGTTCAGTACCAAAGTAGAACTGTGTGGTCTCTTTGGGAGGCTTTACTAACATCACATTTATCTTGTTTGAATTACAGGGCCAAGAAGAAACGCTACTTCGAATACCCTCTCCTGGAGCGCTACATGCGATGCAAACAACAGTCCTACTTCCTGGTTAGCATGTTGTTCCTGCGCGGCTTCCTCCTCCTCATCTTCATGACCGCGGCGTGCTTGTACCTAGCATACTTCCACCTTTCTGCTTTCCTTCAAGACGAATTCAGCTGTTTTGTGCGTACCGGCATGCTTCGAGATCAGAGCTGGATTCCCGAGCTTGTCCAATGCAAAATGATCGGACAGTTGGTGTTTCAAGTCATCAGCGTAGCCAACGGCGCTATCTACGTCCTGCTCGGCCCAATTGTTGTCTTTAGCCTGATTCGATTATTTGTCTGGGACACAACTTTTCTATCCGTCTACCAAGTCCTTCCCGCCTTGGACATCGTGAACCAGCGCAAACTGGGATGCGCTTTGAACGATCTCAACGTTCTTATGCTGTTTTTGCGCGCTAACGTGGCTCATCTGAAGTCGTACGGGCAAGTGAGGGCTATATGCTCGCTAGCGCCACCGCAAATTGGAAACGCAACAGCGGGACAAGGGATAAACGCGATGTTAACCCAAGAAGAGTTGGAGGAGAGAGAGGAGGCTGCGAGGGAGTTGGCTCAAGAGGTGGAGGAGGCCAAGGAGGAGGGCAAGTTGGATCTGGTGGACATCATGACTATTCTGGGAGCGGCGCAGGGAAGAGTGGTCAACTGCTGCGAACAACGTCCTCTGGTGGAGCAGAATATGAGCCTGGGTACTACAGCACTCGTCTACACTTTCAAACGCATCCTGCTAGTGGCTATTTTTGTCTACATCATATGGGACGTGCAGAAAATTATTAAGTGAAGGCAGGTTAGAGATCTTCTTGATATTTTTAGTGTTGAATATATTTATGAATAGTAAAATTTTGTCTGTCAATCTGCTGATTTTAGATGAAAAAGAATTAATACACACACCTAAAGTTGGTATGAGGATTTTTGTCAGTCTTGGTCAAAAATTGTTTTGTAACAACTTTGTATTTACGACAAACAGAATATGAATCATCAATGTTGGCTAATAGAGAAAACTGATACAGAAAGGTCCTTCTTATCTATTGGCTTGTTAACCTGTCAATCAAACCCTCTCTGTTTCTAACTCAATGGCTCAGGAAACAGTGGAAGGCGTGGCTCTGGGCAGTGGAACACACATGTTTTTGAAAATGCCATATACAACTTTTTAGTAACTAGAAATCATTTCTAATAGGAATTATCCATCTTGACTTTGTTTTTACATTGGCTATGGCATTAAAAATCTTAAAGTTTGGCATTAATATAGCACTAGAAACAATTTTTTATTCATCTGTGGAAACCTACATAAACTCTATAATAAATATTGTCTCACAGACAATTATTTTTATTATTACACCCTGAAACAAACCATGCACTGAACTAAAATAAACACTTTTTATTTGCTCCCACGAGCTCACCACAAGAATATAAGACATAATATATTCATAAGATTTGTTTATTTCAATTATTCACAAATAAATTTGTGTGAGTGAGAACTTCTACTTTATCGAGATAAGCCATCCCATATTCTTACACAGAAGTGGCATATCAGAATGCTGGCCACAATAAACGGACATACTGAAATCTACTATTACAGCACACAGCATAATGCCACATGTCTCCCACAGTTTGAGTCATTCCAGGTGTTTTGAAGAATTTGGCAGTACTGTAGGTGTTGCATTTATGTTTTTGCTCAGTGTACATATTGTTTCTTACTGCCTCTACTTCTAAAACAGCCTTTGTGCTACACTGAGTACATCAGAGGTCCAAATCTAACTGCCCTCTCTGTCTCTTCACAGAGCCTAACCACCAGGGTTACCACGAGTTGAAGGAGACTGCACCATATAGTCATTACTAGGCCTCTTCTGGACTTTATGTAAGATCTTTGTTGGATCTCTGTGGGGTTGGACTGACACTTACCTGAACACAATGACTTGTCCAATGCTTCTTTTAGAAATACAGGTTGTTGTTTTTGGATTACACTGCAAACAGTCAAATCTAGGTAAGATGTAATAACTTGCAATAACTTATTTCATTAATGAATTGCTTAATCTTCTTGCTGTGCACATTACAAGAAAAAAAAAAACTAATTTTAAATTACAATTGACTGTATATAAAGTTATTATCCTTTTGTGGCATAGAAGATCTATTGGAAGAATTGATAGTTGAAGTTTTGGATGTGTTTGGATGTAAGGCAAACGTAAGTGAAGTTGAATGACTTGCTTTGATAGTGAAGCAGCAAAATCATCAAGCAAGCATGTCATGTCACATGCAGTAGGCTCTGAAAGTGACATTTATAGATTAGTGTATTTAGCTCTAGAGTATAAATCGCACAAGCTAAAAATCCTTAATTTAAAAATGAATGAACTCTAAATCATCTGCATGAAGTATTGTGTCTATTTAGTATTCAACTGTCACAATGTGACCGATGTGTTGGTCTGTGTTCTTACATGAAGCAAAGTTTCCGCTAAATCCACTGTTTATTTTAGCCATAGTCTGGAAAATACAGTATCTGTTCATTTCTATTTTGTATCTGCATGAAATGTGTCTGTACCAGCAGAGGGCTCTACAACTGTACATCTCAAAATTTTGTATGAAAACATTGCTAGCTTGGATTAAAAACCTTAAACTGCATAGTGGCAATATAAGACATTTTGGTGTGTGGATAAGAATAATGATTGATGAATTTTGATAAAATCATTGTAGCACTTAAGAACAATCATATTACATTTTAACATGTCTAAAATGTACAATCTGGAAAAAAGAAGAAGTAAGAATTCTGCAAAGTTTCCAAAAAATGTCATCCACGTTTAACTGTAAACTTGCTGTATTTGTAAGTTATATTTTGTGATGTATGTGTATTGTGTATTTTATTCATGTTCTCTGTAATCTTAACTTTCAGGTTTTAATATGTTCCATTTGAATGCGTTATGGGAAATGTATTCAACAGTCTCTAATTAAATATAGTTTTTTCTTTTTCTTCCTGCGTGTAATGACTTTTTTATTATGTTATGGCTGCCAAGGCTTATTTCCATCAGTATGGAATCCAATCTGGTGTTAAATCCTTTTACAAAGTCATACATCAGAAAGTCAAATGAATGAATCCTTTTAGAGGCAGTTGGGTGAGTTTTATGGGGTTATTTATAGTCTGTGTGTTTTGTGCTGGGACTGGAGTGCTGCCGTTTACACCCACGTCGCAGTCAGCAAAGTTTGGAATTGGTAAAGAGAGTTGAAATGTTCAGTTTACAGAAGCAGCATGATGATTTTAAAGTTTGTCTATCAGCCAGAACAGAAGAAATCAACTGTTTAGCTTTGTTTCTTAAAAATATAAATAAAAATAATATATTTTAAACTTGAACACAGTCCACATCTTATGCTCAGTTATCTATTACATACTGAGGCTCTGAGTTGTTCACCACGATGTGTTTTAAAGGGACTAAATGTAAACAAACAGAAAAAAATTCATTTGAAACTGTTTACTTTGGTCTACACAATTTTCTCATTTAGCTAATGCATTCTGAGCTTCAGAATTGTTCATCATAATGTGTTAAATGTTTTTTTTTCCCAGCTATTAGCAGCGAGGTGAGTCTGTATGCTAACAACAGTTAGCCACAATGCTAAAAACAAAAACAGACAAAGTTGGACAGAAACACGCCATTATTAGACATAGACAGAACATAAAATGTATCTATTCAGGTGGCCTAATGTCCACCTGAATAGATACATTAACAAGATATCTGTGCCAGGGGGTCTTTAAGTTATTTTGTTGTACAAAAATTGAGTACAATCCCTTTAAGCTTTTTACACAGCTGTTTGGAGCGAGGCGAGTCAGTATGCTAACAGCAGTTAGCCACATTGCTTACAACAACAGACCAACTTTGTTGATTTTGGTGAATAAATGGGACATTAGTAGACACAGTCAGGACATTGTGGACTAATTATGTGAAAAGTTATTTCAAAAAGAGATCTGTGCTGGGGGAAATTGATTTTATGTTATCTTATTGTGCAAAAAAACAAGCATAGCGCCTTTAAGTGTGAAGAAAGTGTTAGCTAGGCCTTACTTTATTAATACACTGAACTTCTCAGTAAGCATTTACAAAGCCTGAATTATTCTAATCTGTAAGTATGTTGTTCATGGTTTGTTTAGGATTATGATGTAGTTCACATATTTAAAGTGCTCTTCTAACAATGATTGAAGAACTAGCTTTGTTACACCTCGGAGGCCATTTTGAATTCATCAATACTACATTATAAACTGTTTTTTATAGCACCAACCTGGTTTGTGCTGATTGGCTGAAAGCAGACAACACTTTCAGGCTTTGTGCATTTAACTCAAAACTTTTCACACCAAGTACCACATAATATAAGTGTTTGCCTCTCCAAGTACCACAAGATCAAAACTCAAGTTATTTTATGTCAAAATTAGGGCTCAAAATTGCTTTACATGAGATCAAAACAGATCTAAGACAATGGTAAGCAATAGAAAAGAGAGTCCTAAAGGATGCTTGGCCCAAAAGAGGATCAAAACATGAATTTGTCTGTAAATAAACCACATTTTATAACTGCAGATGGCTTCAAACAAACACATATAGTTTCAAAAGCTACATTGTACTTGGTGGTGCATTATTATTATCAGCTGTAGTAGCCAATCACACCACATGAGGGCACCATTGGGGTTTATTTTAGTACACTCCCAAAATTGCAAAAGCTGCCATGTCTCACAAGTGAATATTTAAAGTTAATAGCTGTAATCAGAAACATTAAAAATATTGTGTATTTTTATGTATTTATTTATTTTTTGACATTTGGCTGCTCAGTTTGATTGTGATTGTAGGAAAGTGCAATTGGAATTTTAACACTTGTTAAATAATTAAAGATTTAGAGGGCTGTTTTTCTATATACAACTAACTCATAGCCAACAATTTGCCATTAACTTTTGATTCCATCTTTGTACTTTAACCTAGGATTCATTTTGGTGATGTGAGCTGATTGCACAGACATGAGTGTGATGTAGTAAGGAGTAATCTGAATGTGTAGTAGATAAAAGAACAAGGACTGCTTGATCTGCCAAAAACATCAAGTGAATCCCTACTGAGACTAGACAGGCACATTCCGCCATACTTAGGTGGTGAATAATTTCATTCATTTATATATTTATTTGAACAGGAAAGATCAAAATGACATGTTCTGCCTCGGAGCTATACAGTATATAATTAGCAAAGCAACAGGAACTTACAATACTTTTAATATAGAATATTTACAATAAACACTTGGCTGTTATACCTACATTAACCAGAATTAAAGGCACTATATATATACTGTGTTCAGAAAATAATTTAAAATGATTTATGCCCCAGCACAATATATTGTTAATTATCTACTGAGGTGAAAAAAGGTGCACTGTGTAACTTTCTGGAGGTGAAAGTCATTAAAGTCAACATATATTTTATTAATTTATGTAAAAAAAAAAAAAAAAAAAAAAAAAAAAAAAAAAAAAAAAAAAAAAAAAAAAAAAAAAAAAATATATTTATTAGGATTATTTAGTCTAACTAAGAAATCTAAATGACAAAAACATGCGTTGCGCTGTTCATTCAAGGAACGATTGTTCCAACAGTAACAAATGTTTCAGATTAAGCAATACGAGTTTTGCAGTAAAACTAAACATGTATAATTTAAGTATTTCTGCGTTTATGAGTGCTCACTTCAAAATCAGGCACAAAAGGTGCCTATGGTGAATTACGTCACAGCGCCACTTTGTGGTCAGGTGTGCGCACTACTGTCACGTCAGAACAGCTTGTTGTGTTTCGATGTGAACTTTTTGTTCTAACTCTATTAACAAACTGTTAAGACTACCAGTGAAAGGTTGTAATAACGGCGCACTATAACAGCGCACTTGTCCTGTTTGATCGATTGTTTTATGTCACAAGTTAACACAACAACACTGTCACAATGTGATATAAGACTGACTGGTTAAGTCTTCACAAATACAAGTGCTGGACAATATTCAAGGTGAAAATGATGGTCCAGTAGTAAAAGCGATGGCGTTAATTTGTATTTGTTTTGAAGAGGCGAGTTCGAGCCCCTGCACAGTCATTTTATTTTCTGCATTTACCTTGTGTAACTTGTGCCCTGACTAACTAAACAAACAAAATGCCAAAGTCCCTTGAGCAAATTAAAACGTTTATTGTACAGAATCTGCATATAACTTTGATTTAATCACGTAAAGCACTTTGTTAATCATCTTTATGGATTGATTGATTTGATGATACAGACACTTTAATCATCCTGGTCGAAATCAGAATCACATGGAGAACATTCTGGTTTGTAAGTCGGTGCATGTGCAGAATGTGGCCTGATGAGGGCGCTCAAATGTATCGTGACATGATCCCACCGAGAACTGAAACACCCCGGCACAAGAAAACACGTTGTGGTGAATAATTCCAAGGCTCGTAAGTGAACATGCGGCTTACTTTAAACATTTTAAATGATATATTTCAGTTTGTTTACATTTTGACGGAAGCACAAGCCATAGAAGATTTATCATTTTAGATTCTATTTCCCTTAGTCATGCCACACACCTCCAGCTCAGTTCAAGACTTCTAAAACACTACTCTGCCACATGAATGCAAGCTATTTACAAAGAAAAGACATTCTTGATTAAAATATGCACAAAGCTCATCTGCATATTGAACTTTACACAGAGGCTGCTGTTGGTTTTAATTAAAGCCTCAGATTCTCATGGTGCACTATTTTAATCAAAAGGACACGCCGGGTCCCGTTCACAACCCTATGATTTTCTACATGTCCTGTGTTGGAAGAGTTGCCCTAAATTAACCCAGCGTGTTCTCAAAGCAGTTATCAACACCTACACTATACGTCATGTCCACAGATAGAAAGGAACTCAGCGCTGTACTCATTATTATTTATAAATCAATGGAACTGAGTAATTATATAGATTGTTTGAGTAAATAATTCAACATTTGCTTTTAATGAACTAAAAATGTTGCCAAGTGATGTATGCAGTTAAAATTCAAACATTTTAAAATGTGATGTCAGTTAAGGTTGTGTATGTGAGATGTTTGTTACCCCTCCTCTCTCCTCTCCTTTCCTCTATCTCTGCCCCTCTCTCTCTTTCTGCTTTCCCTCTCTCTCTCTCCCTTCCTCCCCATTTCTCTTGCTCTTTCTCTCATTCCCTTCATCTGTCTTCTCTCTCTTTCTGCCCCCTCTCTCCTCTGTCTCTCTCTCTCTGTTTCTTTCTCTCCCTCCTTCTCTCTCTCTCCTTTCTTCTCTCTCTCTCTCTCTCCTATCTCTGTCTCTCTCTCCTTTTTCTTTTCTCTCTCTCTCTCCTCCCTCTCTTCCTTTCTGTCTGTATCTCTCTCTCTCTCTCCTCTCTTTCTCTCTCTCTGTTTGTCTCTCTATCCCTCTCTCGACCCTCTCTCTCTCTCTCTCTCTGTCTCTCTCTCCTTCTCTCCTGTCTCTGTCTCTCTCTCTTTCTTTCTCTCTCCTCCCTTTCTTCCTTTCTGTCTGTATCTCAATCTCTCTCTCCTTCTTTCTCTCTCTTTGTTTGTCTCTCTATCCCTCTCTCTCTCCTCTCTTTCTCTCTCTGTCTGACTATCTCTCCCTCTCTTCTTCCACTCTTTGTCTCTCTCCTCTCTCTCCCTCTCTCTCTTCATCTTCTCTCTCCCTCTCTCCGTCTCATTTCTCTCTCCATCTCTCTTCTTTCACTCTCCTTTCTCTCTGCCTCTCTCTTCTTTCACTGTCTCTCTCATCTCTCTCTCTACTCCCTCTCTTCTTTATCTCCTCTCTCTCTCCTTTCTCTCTCCCTCTCTTCTTTCACTTTCTGTCTCTCTCCTCTCTGTCTTTCTCTTTCTCTTCTCCTTTCTATCTCTCTGTCTCTCTCTCTCTCTCTTCTCTCTCTCTCTCTTTGAAAATCTTTGACTCACATTCTCAGGTTATATATTTCAGAGTAGTTAGTAGAAAACACAAAATTAACTATTTTACACTGTACTGAAACTGTACTGTAAAACTAAGCCAAGTTTCTTAAACTTTCTTAAACAGTCTTAAGGAATATACTCATGATGTACAATTGTCACTTTGTCGTCGTCAAATTTTCCACTTAAATAGTCCCACTAGACAAATAGCAGCTGTAGCTGTAGTTCTACTTGTTTCACTGTGTAATATTTGATTCGTGGCCTAAACTCCCCACGTGGCCAGTTCATCTGTGCGTGAGTTTATTTCAGACTCTAATTCACTTTCGTCCCAGCTCTGGGCTCTTATTGAGTTTTGATTGTGGTAATTTTTCTGCATCTGTTTCTCTTAATCTAGTTTGTTATAGACTAGATTGACTTGTTTGCACCACATTTTGATCTGTGACTGGTTGCCCAAAGTATCCAAAATAAATTACTTGTCATTTCTAAATAAAGTAAACATTTGAAAAAAAAAATGTTGACAAAAATGTTTATTAAAGAAAGTATTGTCATTGTCAGTATACTGTCTTGGCCTAAGAAAAAGCATTATATTTTTCAGTGTAGTATCAAAAATAGTATCAGAAATCAGTGGACACAGAAAGTGTCCCAGTTCTTGAACTCAAGTTATCGGAAATGTTATCGTGGCTCTCTCCGGGTACTCCTGGCTTCTTCCCACCTCAAAAAACATGCATGTTCTCTAGTGAATGATCGAGAGTGATTGATTGTGTTGTCCTTTGAATATGTAGCTCAGATAGTTTGTTGATCCCAAAGGAAATATGTAAAATCTTTAACCACCACAGCACAGTGCTCACTTTTTAATCTCTTTATTCTTTTTAGCTCAATTTGTTAGATCTTAAAGGAGGAAGTGACATTATGGTAGCTATTTTAGTGCCCAAAACTAGCCTGGTTTTCCATTGCAATAATTGTTTATTTAATAGCAAAGTGCTGGGTCAATTGGTCAATACAGCCCAGTCTTCGAGGAAACGTATAGTGATACAACGAATGTCAAAAACGTAAAATAGTTTGGTTGAAGCCACATTTCTTTGAGTTAACAGGTAAATCTTAACCTAAGGCCCAGTCCTAAACTTACCCATTTTATTAACTTGAAACCTAAACATTCAACCAACCCCAGAATGTTTCCACATGGCTTCAACTAAAATTGATGGCTTTTTACATTTCGTTCTATATCTACGTTTTCTCTGGAGATTGTGAACTACACTATCTTCCACAAGTTGGTTCCATTTTACCTATAATCCGTGTGCCTCAGTTTGGAAATCACCAAAATATTCAAACGCTTCACTTCATTGTAACAAAATGTCCACAAACTCGCCTCCTGTCCGTGCATCTGCAGAGTTATGAGGGTCAGAGATCATGAGAGAGACATCTTCTGCTTCAAAGCTCCCTGTGGTGTTCAGTTATTCATGCCGCTAACCTCCGCGTTTCCAGGTCAGTTAGTCCGGGCAACATTAGCATATTATTAGACAGTGCAGTGCAGAGGGACTGTCTGAAGCACCTCACGCGGGGATGGACGAAAACGTGCAGGAGTCACAGCTCAGCCAGGTTCAGATGTGTTGACATGGAACTTCTGCTGGTTAACATCTCAACAACACACACAGATGGAAATGAGAGAGGGGTGATAGATGGAGATGTGGTTGTGCAGGTATAAGCAGCATTTTATCAAGTTGGCGTTATATTTATATATATTATAAACCGATCAGTAATTTTAATAATTGTTAACCTATTCTTGCTTTGACCCTCCTACCCTGCCAGGTCTTTTCTCTCTTTTTAATTAATGTTCACAGCTCCACAAATAAAGTTGTACAACTGGAATCATGACATGCTGTAAATCAAATTAGACCTACAAGTGTCTACTTTCACTTCAAACAGAATTGTTATTCTACATGACCCCCCCCCCTTTTTTTTTTTATAGGCATTTGAAATTCATTGTTTTTATTAGATTTCAGGGTAACACTTTAGATTAACTACAGAATAATTAGGCTTAATAAATCATTAATAACACCTTAATAAAGACTTAATTCAATATGAAGAAATGATTAATTAATAGATGATAAAGCTTATTAATGCTTAGTAACTACTTAATTACTCCGAATCCTGCCCCCTAACCTAAATCCTAACTTAGCTCCTTAGTTAAGTAGTTACTAAGCATTAATAAACTTTTTTATTCATTAATTCACCATTAGTTCATGAATAATTAAGGCTTTATTTATGCTTTATTCATGGTTTACTAAGGCCAATTAAGGTGTAGTTATTATAAAGTGGTACCGATTTCAGCTTTTGACAGCAATCTTTTTCTAAATAAAACATGTCAGTTTTATTTTTTTGTAGTTGTAGTTTTTGGTGAAAGAATATGAGCCAGTGCAATGAAAAAATATCTTTAAGATGAAAAAACGATGATCAATGCAATAATGCCGAGTGTCTTTTTCATCTTTAAACCAACAAAAGCTGTGTTACAGACGAGAAGGCAGCACAGAAGTTTTACATTACATAGAATATTCAGCTTCTTTCACGGTGCATAGATTATATTTAACCCTCCAAACATGAAGAAATACAGTAGTTTGCCTTTTTTTTATACTTTTTTTTTGACACTCATGGAAGAGGAAGTTTAGTATTTCTCCTCGAGACTCAGAGTATAGTATGATCTTCTTTCTTCATTTTAAAGATCAAATATCTGCTCTAAACTTACTCAACAAAGTTTTTAGTTTTGCCTGTAATCGTCTGAAAAGAAAGCATGTGTATCTTCGGGTCCTGTGACTTCCTCTTGGTCTTTGTACTCATACTACACCTCACTCTGCTGGTGAATTTGTGAAACTGCATCATGTATTTGACTGTAGACGAAGTCAGCAGAGAGCCCTCTATCGCCGCACATAATAAAAGGTCTATAACGGAAATAGCTGTCACTAGCAGGCAATGGTTGGCCACGCAATGACGGGTTTTTACGTCATTGGCAGGAAAACAGTCAGTGAGTCTAAATACATGTTATGCCATAATAATAACCACTTTTCTACAGAAACAACATGATAGTGACCTTCTCCAGGTCTAATAACAATCCAGTTTGATCATTCAAGCCTGTTCAAAGAAAAGACGCACATTTTTATTATTTATTTAGTGCGACAAAGAAATCTAATACAAATAAGTTGATTTCATTCAAGTTTATTTTGGCCATAAAGTTATACAGTGCACTTTAACTCCTGCTTTTCTAATTTATACTTGTAGGCTATTGTTGAAATGCATGTTTTTCATCTAAATCTGAGAATAACTTGACATAGGTTTATTAATACCATTTTATGTATAATTTTTGTAATAGTATATTCTATAATTAGCAGTCTTCAAAGTTGTTATATTGACAATTATTTAGATACAAGGGCACAGTCCAGCATTGTACTCACAAGCTGTGTCCATTCC
Source organism: Mugilogobius chulae (assembly GCA_038363315.1). Classification (NCBI taxonomy): domain Eukaryota; kingdom Metazoa; phylum Chordata; class Actinopteri; order Gobiiformes; family Gobiidae; genus Mugilogobius; species Mugilogobius chulae. Next base: position 15,973,984 of record CM076399.1, on the reverse strand, counting down.
AGTGTTTGAGATGTGTGTGTAGCCTACTTGTTTAAAATTACTGCTAAATCAAGATGTTTTACAGAAACACATAACTGTAGAATTGTGCCTGACCTTACTGCGGGAAATTGTTATTATTAACAATTTCCCACAGTAAGATTGATACATCAAGAACAGTCATAAATATAAGTGAAGAACAAGCATCTCCACAGGGGGCACATTTACACATCACACTGGTTATTACTGTGAATATAGTTGGACAAATAAGAGTTGAAAACTACAGGAAGTAGCCAAGTTCAAGAGTGGAATTGTTCAAAAAGCAACTTTCCCTCAAACTGAAATGGACAATTTATACATAACTGACATTTTACAAACTAAAGGAGGTGACGAGTGACAAGATTTATTTATCGAATCATGAACTATGTGTGATATAGAGAGATTCTGGCCCTTCTTAACAAACTTAACAGCTACACATCACTAATATTATTAAACAGGTTGAAAATGTGCAAAATGATACAACCTGGGCCTAACTAAAGAGGCATGTCCAATGAGTTTTCTTATAAATGAGTGTTGCTTGTAAATTTCATCGGATGTTTGTTCTTATGCACTTTGAGAGTGTTATTTTGTAGTATAACAGGCACCGCTTATTGCCTTTTTCTTTGATTAGATGGTGATTTTATGTGCCTTTGTTTGGTTTGACAATCAGTGTTTTTTACTTTTGGTATATTGTGTAGTTCTAGGGGGGTGAAGGTAACCGGTTAATTTATGTTATAGTTACACAAAATTGTCTCTGTTTATTTTACACACCTGGCATCCAGTCACTATGTCATGGTTATCCAGCGTAATCTTGTGTTTTAAGTGCATTTAGTCATAATTTCACCTTTGTTTTTGTCTCTGAACAAGCTATACTTGCATTTAAGTCAATATTACGTCTTTGAGTTGTTCCGATGTTTTTATTTATTGACACAAATAAGTTTGGCAAAGTACTGACGATGTTATTGTCTCTTCTTTGTAGTTCGGACCAGCACATGTTAACTCTGTTCACCTCTTCCAAATGCTCGGCTGTGTCCTGTGGTTCACCAACAATCATAAACCAGCACACACAACGCAGAAAGAAATACACCGATCACACCAATACAGGGACAAGGAAGTCACGTGACCAAGATTTCACTTTGTGTAAAAAAAACAAACAAACAAAAAAATATGAAATACTTTATCTAGGAGCATAAAATATCTTATTTCCAAATACATTTTGTTTTCATTGCAATGCTTTGATTTCTCCAGGAAATGGTAGTATATGGAGGCTTTACTTTGTTGAAACTTTGGACTGAGACTAGCCATTGAAAACAAGCAAAAATATTTAGTGACACCTTAAATATAATCATTTAGTTTTACCGTAAACGTGTAGTATAACTTGTCTTACGTACTTTGACCATTCGCTAAACCATTCCCAGCACCTCGATCGTTTGTCCGTTTGCGTTTCGTCTGATTTCAAAGCATCGAAGGCCTGGATTTGCACTGGAGCGCTGATCTAAAGCTTATGGCAGTGCCCTGACTTTGAGCGTCCTTCGGTGTCAGTTAACTCCTCGCACCATAAATAAAACTACACATGATGTTAAACGGCCGTGACATTTAAAACAACTCTGCTGCGGTTTAGTTTGACTTCTCCTCTTCTGTTCCTCGGTCTTAGAGCAGTACAGGCTTGTGCGCAGAGCAGTACGAGAAATATGTCCTTGGCTATGTCCAGAGCTAGAACCACACATTATGGAAATAAGAACAACTTTTACATCTCAAATTATTCTGGATTGTATCTATTGCAATAAATATTTAGTTACATATAGTTAATTAACTTGTTTTTTGTTTGTACGTGTGTGGATTCCAAATACCACTTTTTTTACTCCTATTGAGTATTATATTTGACTAGATTGGCTGATTGATTGATTATTGATAAAGTTTGTGTCATGGCCGATTGCTTAGACTTCCCAGAAACATATACAGACCTACTGACAGTGGTAAGAACAGATTACACGTATCAAAAGTAGCCTACATGAGGCTTATTTTTGTATTCAGTTATTTTGAATACAGTCACTTCTCTAAAATTAGGGTCAAATTTGATTTGTAATTAGTGATGTAAAATAAAACAAAGGGTCTAATTGTGATGCTTGTGTGATTTCTGATAAACATTTTGGAAGTATTCTGTAGCCTGTAGCTGGATACACTTTCAAGTATTCTTCCAAAAACTGTCATTAAGCTCAACACTGATGCCCGACATGCAGAAAGTGACCAAGCTGGAGAAACAACTCGAGCTAAGGCAGTTAACCAGATGGAGAGTGACTCTTTCTGCATAGAGCGGAAAATGACATTGACCGATAATGCCTCTATTGGTACAATTTTCTTCAATACCTTATTAAAATTGACAGTAAAGTGGCAAGTGTGACAAGTGGTGATACTAAAATGTCATACAAGAAAAGGTTGATCATTTTATTAATCTTCAGTTAAAAGTAAACATGGATAACAAACAAAGAGGGTATTTTACAAACCAAAACAGTTAAGGCCGGAGTTTTAGCTCTAATTTTTCTTATTCAGGTGTATATATCTTTCTATTTATTTATATTCATGCATAATGTAGACATATGTGCAAATTGTTGGGATACTTTTTAGTTATAATATAATAATATGGTAATTTGTTCTAAATGTATCTATTCTAATGGGTTTTTCTCAAAATCTGGTTCGAGTTCCACTAATGGCACATTTTTGAGGCACGCAAGGCCCTCTATAGTTCTAATATTTGACAATTTTTTCTATTTGTAGGGCTTCCTTTTGATTAGTTTCTTAGATAAAACTATTGTAGTCCAATATTAGACTTAGTTTGGCGTTAGTTTAGATCTTAAATAGCCCTGTTTCAGACTTGGTATAAACAAGGGCAGCTTTGAGCATAGGTGAACTAGGTTGCATCTGGTGGAGAGGGTCCCAAAGGTCAGTCAAAAAAAAAAAAAGAGGGTAATGTACTCTTTTTTGTTCACCTTTTGATTAACTAAAATAAACATGTTTTCTTCTATTTCCTGTCAAATAAATAATCCTGGGATGAATGCGTTTTACTGTCAACCCACAAACTCATTTTTAGAGTCATAATAAATACATTTTGATTTAAATTACCTTCAGCTTTTAAAGAGAAATTGCTACAAATGCCAATCACTCTCACCAACATGTCTGCAAGCTGTCATTCTAAAACTCATAAACACACATTTTAACTAATATCACGTGCCTCTGATTGTGGGCAGGTAGATCTACAAACGGGCCACATCCCAACAGTCTCCACTAATTACACTATTGTTGTACAAAGAGGGCGGGTGCAGCCATTACCCAGAGTGCTTTTCATCCTGCACAAAGCCAGCGTCCAATAGTGTTTATATCTGATGGGCCCGCACACTCTTTATTTGGCTCGTCAAAGCTAATAGATAAGATTACACTGTTTGTTGGTTAGCGGTGATGCTAATTTGGCGCGGCACTCAGTCTTGGTAGCTGATGGTGAACAATGGAACTTTGATATCGGAATCTATTTAAGGAGCACTAAAGTCACATTTTGACTGACTTAAATGTGCTAGACCAAATCACTTGAGCAGACTGAATATTAACTAATGTTTTATTAACAAATAAAGACAAAACCACACTTAAATGAATCATAGGTTTGAGCTCAGAATCTGATGCATTAAACACTGGCAATAAAGGCCTAATATCTTTTAAATTACTTGATAAAATAGCTAACGCAGGTCCCGTCACTCTCCCACATAAATGAAAAGAATGGTAGCAAAAAGTCAGATAAAACTTAACTTTTGTAATAAATCCTGGTTAAGTCTGTCTAACACGGACATATTTATAGATTACAAATCATAATACAAGTTTTGTTTAACTTGGTCGCACATAAAGGACAAAAGGACAATTCAACTTTTACAGCCCAAACTAAGGTAAGCAGCTAACGTTAGCATCTTTATGGCTAACGGCTTTTAGCAACGAGTGTTTTGTTTATTCTCCAGGCTCAACAGTGCGTTTAAGTGGCTTTTTATCATCTTTCATTCAGCCGTGTTGTTTCCAGTCAAAGACCCGATGCTGTGCGCTTTGTTTTTCTGATTTTTGCATTGCATTGTGGTCTATATTGACCATTCGAGGGACCATCGATGCTTACTACTTTTGTAGATGCATTGTGGGAAATTTTGAGTGCACTACTTTTTGAATACATAATGATGTGAAAAAAACCATATAGTGCACTATTTCAGTAGTTAGGGCGCAAAAATAGACACAGCGATTGTTTGTATTGTAGCTCTTTGTTAGGGATGCACTGATCCAGCTTCTTTAGTTTCGATACCGATATTTTGTTTTTAGCGTCTACTGATACCTGATATTGACTGATACCAGTGAAGGGACTGAAAATAGATTTTATTCTTCTAGGTCATATAGTGTTATCTAACTGTTATTATTGTAGAAGTAACAATTCAACAACTTTATATGAATACAATCTCAAACATTCTGGGCCAAAAACCAGCAGTAAATACATCTCACAACATATAATTATAGGCACAACCGCGATATTGGCTGAACTGATCTCACGGAGCTGATACTCAATCTAGCTAAATTTCATGGATCGCCACCGATATCTGATCCCAGTTTCGGATCGGTGCATCACTAAGCAGGACAACAGGCTTCTTCTTGTGAAGTGTTTTTGTAGCCGCAGAATACGTAAGTGAACAAATATCTACATTTGTATTTGTTTACATTCAATTCAAGTTGCCAAATGAAAAATGGGTGGTTTATCAAGTCGTCTTTTTTCCCAGCGCTTTCTCTCCCTGTGGTCGGTTTGTGCGGCTTTGCGCTGGTGTCTATGTGTCCATGTCACATCTTTCGTCCGTTCTCATCACATGCCGCGACACATTTATTGACATGATCAGTTGCATGCTGGGAAGATGGCCGCATGAATGTCTTTGTCCTCACCATACAAGCACAAATTGTTAAATAACTTGTGATCTAAGTTTCAACATTGCTAAAACAAGTTATTGGTGGTTCACTTAAGCCTGTGGTTTGAACCTTTGGGGACATTTGTACTGTTTGAAGCAGTATTATGGCTGATAATACGCGTCAACGTGGCAAGAAGGACGCCGACGGTGAGCTCTCTTTAATGAATGAATTACGAGCGCTCAATGTTAAAATGGACAATATGCAGACTAAAATGGACAGTTTGCAAGCCCAAATTGAATCGCAGATGGATGTAAAAATAAATATGCTGCGGGGAAGTTTGGAGAAACTCATTTCCGACGGACAAGCCGCTTTTAAAAGTGAGCTGGAGAAGGCGGTGAAAGAAATGCGCAGCAACCTGGACCTGGAAGTCTCTATTATGAGTTCTAGAATGGACAATATTGAAGAGAAAATGAGTAAAAAGGATGCGCGGGGAAAGTTGTTTGATCCAGACGTTTCGCTGGTTATTGTCGGGCTGCCTCAAGCGGAAGGCGAGGACCTAGAGGCCAAAGTGAACGAGTTGCTGCGGGAAGGTCTGCGCTGTGATCCGGTGCCCAAGCTGGTGGCTACGGAGCGCGTAAGACCGAGAGGACGGCAACCTGGGCTGGTGAAAGCGGAGTTCGAGACGGTACGGGATAAAGTGGCTGTGCTTCGTTTGAAGTATAAGCTCAAGGATCATGACAACTACAAACGAGTGTACGTGTCCTCTGCGAAATCCCACGCGGAGCGGCTGATGGATTTTAACCTGCGAACTCTCCTCCGAGAGATCCCAAGTGCAAAGGATTACTATTTGGCCGGCAACGGACGACTGCTTAAACGCTCCCCAGCGGAGGATGGTGTGGAACAACGTGAACGGCGGGTGTGACGAGATTATGCCCAGCCTGTAAGTACAGAACATATTGCTTTGGTTCACTGGAACGTAAACGGATGGACGCTAAATAACTGTAAACTTAGAGCGCATCTTCTCTTATCGTTGGAGCCAGATATTATTTCTCTAAATGAGACTCACCTATCTGACCTAACACCTGAGCTGAATGGCTTCACTTGGATTGGACACAACCGTATTGTGCATAAAAGAGCTGTTAAAGCCTCCGGAGGTGTGGGGTTCTTTGTTAAAAACACTTTGTTGAATAACTTTTCATTAAGACTTGATAAGACTTATGAGGGAATACTTTGTTTACGTTTTGAGCATGTTGTGTCACATTATTCGTTTATAGTAATTTCGTGTTATTTGTCCCCTGAAAACTCCACATGGGGGCGTAATGCGGATATTTTCTTTGCTCACTTACTTTCATTAATATATGCGGCTGATGTTGACTCAGTTTACATTTGTGGAGATTTAAATAGTCGCATAGCACATCTCAGAGACTATGTTGATGAGGATGATATTCCCTCTAGAGTGGTGTTGGACACAACTGTAAATAAACATGGGGAGACATTTATTGAATTTCTTAAGGACTCAAAATGTTGTGTTCTGAATGGAAGGATAACTGCAGAAAATGATAACTTTACATCTGTATCTGTTCGAGGAAAAGCTGTGGTTGATTACATTGTGACTCCACATGTGGATTTGAATACTTGTGTTGAATTTAAAGTTTACACCCCTTTGAGTTTAATAGAAAGAGACAAATTAGAAGTTGTAAACTTGATAAATGACAGAAGTAGACTCCCTGATCATTCTGTGCTTATTTGCGTTTTAAAACACTTGAGACAAGCTTTATGAAAAGTTTACATACTGGTTTTCAAAATAATAGACCAATAAGAACGCTACATGATCATTTTCTGGACTCTGAGGCCTGTGTAAAACTCTAAAGGACATCAATGATCAATTAGAAAATGGAGAAGAAACACAGGATAATGTAAATAATTGTTATCAATGGCTGTGTATGCTCTTATATAAGGAAATGGATAAAAACAGGCCAAAGCAAAAAAGACAAGGTAATAAGAAGATATATAAAATTAAACAACCGTATTGGAACAATGAATTGCAGATGATGTGGGTTAATCTTCGTCTGGCAGAGAAGAAGTATTTAAAATGTAAAGAGCAACTTTTGAAAAGAGACCTGTTTGATGTATTTAAAAACTGTCAAATAGTTTTTGATAAAAAATTAAGATTCTATAAAAGACGTTTTAGAAGAGGAAAAGCCCTTCAACTACAAAATCTGCAAAGTAATTCACAGCAATTTTGGCGTGAAATTAACAAACTTGGACCTAAAAGGAAAAAGCCAATTCCACATGAGATTGTTACAGAAACAGGAGAATCTATATTTACAACTGAGCAAGTGATGAACAGGTGGGAGATGGATTATAGTAATTTGTTTTCATCTAACAGCACCATTATTTTGATGATCAATTCTTAACTGTTTGTAGAGCTAAAATGTTAATTGAAGACAAAAATACAAGTCCATCTCTGCTCTGTACTAATGACTTTTTAAATCGAGAGATTACTGTGGAAGAGGTGCAGATAGTTATTGAGAAGCTAAAATGCATAAAGCTGTTGGTGTGGATGAGCTGTCTAATGAAATCCTCAAGTGTCCCAAATTGTTAAAAACTCTTCATTGTCTATTTAAATATTGCTTTCAGACAGGGTTCATACCAACAGTATGGTATAAGTCTATTATCAAGCCCATCCCGAAGTCTTCTCAAGCAGACCCAAGAATCCCCCTGAATTACAGAGGAATCAGTCTTATGAGTACAGTTTATAAAGTGTTTTCAGGTATTTTAAATAACAGGCTGTGTGATTTCATAGAAATTAATCAAATCCTGGTGGATGAGCAGAATGGATTCAGGAAAAATAGAGCTTGCATTGACCACATCTATGTTCTGTCCTCTGTGGTGAGAGCAAGACTGCACGAAGGCAAAAGTACTTTTGTTTGCTTTGTCGATTTTAAAAAAGCATTTGATTGGATACATAGAGACCTTCTGGAATATAAATTAATGTTGTGTGCATTGACGGAAATTTTTATAAATCTATCAAATCCCTGTATAAGGATCCAATAGCCTGCGTGCAGGTGAATGAGCTAAGAACAGGCTGGTTTCCTACGCCATTTGGAGTGAAACAAGGGGATGTTCTTTCACCAACTTTATTTGCAATTTATGTGAATGACTTAGCTCAAGAAATAAAGAGAGCCAATTTAGGCATAGACATTGATGGTTTAAATCTCAGTATACTGTTGTATGCTGACGACATTGTTTTGGTTGCAGAAGATGAATCAAAACTACAGAAAATGCTGGATATCATGGATGGCTGGTGTAATAAATGGAGACTCTCAATTAATGGTGATAAAACACAAATAATTCATTTTAGAAAACCTCGTGTATGTCAGAGCGATTATCAATTTTATTTTGGAACAACATCGTTGATGTATTCTGTATCTTACAAGTATCTTGGTTTTGTTTTTCATGAAAATATGATTTTTTCAGAGGGCAGACGAATATTGTCTGAGTCTGCTGGGAGGGCACTTGGAGCAATAGTTAATAAGATGAAGGTCTGTCCTGAGCTAAGTTTCGACACTTTTACTAAGTTGTATGACTCCATGGTGGCACCTGTGCTGTTTTATGCTGCTGGAGTTTGGGGCTTTGATGATGCTCCAGAGTGTAACACAGTTCAAATACGAGCTATGAGGTATTTTCTAGGAGTTCACAGGTTTACTGCTAGAGCAGCCATTGAGGGAGATATGGGCTGGGAGCCCTGTGTGGTCAAACAAAGAGCAGAAGTTCTCAGATTATGGAATCGCCTTGTGTGCTTACCAGAGGAGAGGCTCACGAGAAAAATTCTGAATTGGGACAGAGCCCACAAATATCCCTGGTCCAAAGAAGTCCTGGAAATACTGTCAGGTCTAAATTTACAATATTTGTTTTTTAATAATTTACAATGTCATATTACTAAGTTAAGAAGCTCATTATTTGATGTTTATAAGAAGCAATGGAAAATACAAGTGTTGCAAAAACCTAAGTTGAGAACATACTTGCAGTTTAAAGAAAGTTTTTGTACTGAACAGTATGTTAAATATAATTTAAACAAAAATCAAAGATCTTTATGTGCACAGCTCAGAGCAGGAGTGCTGCCTTTACAGATAGAGGTGGGTCGTTTCAAAGGAGTCCCTGAAGAGGAAAGGTTGTGTACTGTATGTGATTTATGTGTGTGGAAGATGAATTTCATTTTGTGTTTCATTGCCCACTGTACAACAGCATAAGAACGGAGTTGTTTAATATAATTGAGCGGAAAAATCCTGATTTATTTTGGATGCCTGAAGAAAAAATTATGTGTTGGCTATTTGAAAAAGAAATGTTTATGTGGCGATATTTGTTAAGAAAGCTTGGACTCTAAGACAAGAGGCTTTGTATTCAGAGAGGACGTGACTTGATTTGATTGTGATTGTATTGATTATAATAATGTGGAAAGATTGTTTTGTGATGGCCACTCTCCCTGTTTGAAATCAGTGTCATATAAGCCCATGTGGCTGGCACCTGGTGCATGACACTTAAATAAAATATTCATTCATTCATTCATTCATTCTTCATTTGCCTATGCTTGCTCGCATTGCCAGCCTAAATGGCCCAAAAAAAAATCCAAAAATGTCTATCCCAAAAAATAGTTTAGTTTAATGAAAAGCAGTATAATTTGTGATCAAGTCTTTATGTATGTATCTGTAGATGCAATTATGAAGTGTACTACATTTCTACACACATTTCCAAAGTAAAACCTAATCACTGGATGTAAATTTGCTTGTATTTTTTCCATCTTTAATATAAATTATGTAAATGTGCTTAATTCAAATGCAAATGTTTTGTTTTTATTTGTTGTCAACTTACAAACTGTTACATAATGACAACAATTTATTTTCACTGCCTTAAATGAATGCAGACAAAAGTCCAAACATGCCACTCCTAGAAACAGTTTTTAATTTCACTTTTTAGCCTATTTACTCCTCACAAATTCAGCAATACTTGTAGTTAGTTTTCCATTCTATGCATTGGTTAAATTATCTTGTTTTCTGTTGATTGGAAAGTTTAAACCACTTGCTTTAATGAGTAGAAAACATTGCTCACAGTGCTACTATAAACTCCACTGTATATGAGCATCTTCATATAAATTCAGTCCAGAGTCCCACCTCCAGATACCGACTGTGAAGGTTCTGCGGTGCCAAGTGGAAAAATGTTTAGCATACACAAGTTTAAACGTGATGAGGGAGGAATATTAAGTGGAGAGCCTGTTTGATGCCCATTTCCAGGAGGAGACTATGTCCTGTTCTGAAGATTGTAGGGCACTGTTTTAATGGAAATCGACTATACTGTCAAAGGAGATGAACTCTGGGTGACTTTCTAAATTGGTTCACTTTATAATTTGGTTTACAAGAATAGATTTGAATATGAACTTAAATGAATGAATTCCTCCAAAGTATTATGATCTAAATACAGTATTCTAAATCAGAAATTGTGGTACTCTTTATAAGGACTGAAAACAGGTCAAAAGAATGAATTTTAAGTTTAATTAGTCTGATTTTACTCAAAGCGGAAGTTTACTGTGCATTTATTTGTATTGCACATCAGAAAGAAAAGCTTTGTTGGAGATGTATTGCTGTAGTGTGAAATGAGGAGAAAGAGAGATGTTTGGTAAACTAGAGGGAGCAAACCCATTACATTGTGGTGATAACAGCTAACATCTTAAACAAGAATAAAAAAAACACTAAATGGCTGTATGACTTTCTTTTTAATAAACAAATCATAATCAGACTCTCAACCATTCTGCCTTCAGGCTGATTTGTGTTCCTGCCGGTTGCTTTTGTCCAACACAGTTTGGTAGCTGCTGCTCATAAAGAGAGAAACACTTAGTAGTACTTTAAAGTGAAACTAAACACGAAACACCCTTTTTTCTTTCCATTTACCGCTTTTCATGATGTTTTAAAAGCATTGTGAGTCAATCATTATCAATTTTAGAGCAAACTAAGCTAATTTGCAGTCAGTTAAAAACTGAGTGTGAATACTCCCTGTCGGGACATGTGTCCAACACAGTCTGGAGGCCTGATGTGGTCCTCCTCTGGGTTGTTGACCCAGTTCATTTCCTAATCCTAATCTTAACCAAGTCCTACACCCAGACCTAATCTTACCCAGGTTTGTACATTCAGACCTGAAATCAGCCCTTAACACGAAACATCTATGTGCAAGAAAACATTTCTAAGCTTTTCTCAGCATGTCTACTCAAAGTACATGCTAAAAATAAAAAGAAGCATTAAGAAACACTAAGATATAGACATGCAATCCATGAGAACATGTTGATTATGTGTATGCACATGTACAGTTCATCAAGGAGGTTAATATAGTCTTTGAGGACAATTATAATGCCAATGTAGCCCAGGGTAAAAAAAAAAAAAAGTTCAACACTATGCCGAACTGCTCTGAATACATTTGAGTACAAACAGGATCGTACGCAGGATTTTGAAAATACAAAAGTCCAAAATGTTTATGGCCTATTTTATGCAATGACAAAAACTGTGTTCTAATTTTTGAATTTGCAATCAATCGATCAATCAATCAATTATCACGTTTTCCTTCATTCTCAAGTTATTGAGGAAAACTGAAAGACTCCCTGAAGTGTCTCGACTTAAGACCTACTCTGTCATCTGAAACTATTTTCACCAGCTGAATATCTGGTAAAAGCATCAATATTCACAACAAAGATAATTATTTCATAGCTAAACTTTGATACTCTCTTGTTAAGTTGTTTCTATCATATTTTAAAATTGTCCACCTTTCTAATCATAATAATACAGACACTTCCCAATTTAGCAGCTCAAGTGTGGTTGAGGGAGTTTAGTCCACCTTTAACTTGAGATTACTGCTTATGTTATAACGTTATCACTTTACTTAAGGTCAAGTTCAGATACACTTTGTTGTCTCTCCACAATGACCGATCCATCAATCTCCTCAGGAGCAGCACTCTGGGACCCATCTCCAGATTTTCCATGGTCCGGACTGTAGCTAAGTTTTATTTTTTCATTATGCATGTTTTGGTAGGGAAACCAAAATGCCAGAGTTTTGTTTACTTGTGTACTTTCACTTGTGAGCTAGGGGTATACTTAACAAAAATCTACATTACAAGGTGTTGTCCATGTAGAAATGGTAGAAGCAACATCATCATCATCAGTGGCAGTTCCAACAGCAGTGTGCACTATCCTATTTCAATTATGTTTTTGTTTCAGATAGTTTGGCATACAAAGAACAAATGTTACATCTTAATAAGCTACACAATCAATACACAATGTGTTCTTTAAAATGCCCCATTCATGACTTGTTACTAAAAATAGATTATATTGAAGAAATGTAAACAGTGAAAGAATATTATGGGACAAGATTTATTGCCTGCGGGGTTAAATCTCATTCTAATCCCATTACACGTCACTGTCTGCTGGTGACTCTTTACAATTACGCGCTCCATCTGCCTCTTGTTCACTTCCCAAATTAATACACACTAGTTTGGGGTTTGGGTTGTGCTTCTGTAGCACATTCTTATGCAATTATTTAAAGGCATGTTTCTTTGTGCGCACACTTAACATAGAGGCTGGGCAAAACCTTTTGGAGCAGACAAAGTTCATTACACAGCGCACTGACTCATATTAACCAACATAACTGAGGCATTGAGCTCAAACTGCTTTAAAAACACCAACAGAAGAATATTTAAAGTAGTTGGATAAGAAATTAGTAAAAGATATGTGATATCTGCTTGTCAAGGCCAGATTGTTTCATTCTCATGAGTGACTATTTGTTGACCTCAACACAGTTTGTTCAAACTTTTTATGCATTTCCTCATGGCTAATTTGGCTCCATGGCTTTTACAAACATACATGCTTAATCCACACATATTTATAAGTTTTGTTTTATTCTCACTGTATATAAGCAAATGTTACATTTGAGGTATTGATCATAAATTAACCAAAATGAATATGAATACATGACAATATTAATATTATGTGTCCAAGGATTTATGACAGGAAGTTGTCACCGAAATCGTGTTTGCAGTATGAAAAACAGCTGCCCCAACCCCCTGACTCTAGCTAGAGTTGTACCATGAGGTAAAACCTGTTGAATAATAGCTACGTTAAGAAAACGCAACGATAATAATTGTGGAATAATTAGAAAGTAAGGATTTGAACTGCAGCAGACAGCTCAGAATGATGCAGTTTTACCTTTTGTACGACTAAAAATGAAGCAATGCACCATTTGGCATTAAAAAAATAAAATAAAAATTGCCTGGAGTGCAATATACACACAAATGTAGGTAGGCTACTTAACTTGTAATTTCAAAATAGTTTAAAACATAACAGGCTAGCAGGCATAACACTTTCAATATACAATAACACTATATATATTTGATAAAAGTTAATATATTTTGGAAGTAGCTTTTTTTTTGGCGTATGTTACGTGGCCGCCAATCAGTGAAGAATGGGCGTGAGCTAATGTCGAACGTGCAAGAAAGAAAACCTCGTCCCTCTTGGAAAGAATTGGGAGACAGAGTTTGGGGAAATAATCACAAAAATATCGGTGGACATCGACAGGTTTTGTTTGAGACTGCTGTTACTTCATGTGGTGTAAGTACTGACTGTATATTTGCTTGTCATAACATAGCATGCTTTGTTGTACAAGAGGAAGCGTTCAATGCTAATCGCAAGTTAGCAATTTAGCATGCTAATACTAAAGAAAACTCCGTGTGGAACTGTGTATGCAAAGTAAAGTATTGTCCTTTTACTTGGTTAAATAAACTAAAACTGGCTTTGTAATGCACAGCAGACCAACGCTACACTCTCTGGACCCTGTTGTGGATGTTTATTTCCACCGGTGTGGTGCTGGAAGCCCAGAGGATATTTATGCTACACATAGCCCGCCACTGAAGCTCATGGACGCGGACTCACCACGTGCCCTGTCTTGCAACCTCCCCACTGACCAAGGTTTGGTGAGTGCCATTGTGAAACTCGTGCATGCTGTGATTTACACAATATGCAAAATCAGACCATTTTTGTTTCAGTCCAAAAATTTGAACTGAAATAAAAAATCGTCACATTATTTTAAGCCTGTTGATACAGATACATTGCATTTATTTAGTTGGAATAGAAATTCTTTAATTTACCAAATGGACATTTTTCGCAGTTATTACACTAATGTATTTGTAAAAATACATTTGTCAACGTTTGTATTTGTCAGCGTTTTCTCGTTCATTTTCTACATTACAAAATGGGTGATAAGTTTCATAGTACACCTTTATTTGAGATATATTGTACTGCTTATGCCTTAAATTGATTTGATTCTAAGAGTGAACATTTGAAACTACTTGAATTATTCACAAAGTGTCACCACAAATTACATACCATTAGTGGGAAGGTCAAGGTAGAAGGCACATTACAGAAGCAAGCAAACAAATGTGGAATCTTTAATGCACAATCAGTGAAGCATTTCCACACACCTGATGGATTGTGAATAATAACACCGTTCCATTCTAAGCCAATCAACACAAGCTAAGTGAAATTATCCTGAAGGGGCTGCAGTAAACAAACTGACCGGCCAAAAACTGCAACATTTACTGTGTTTGTCTTACACCTCAATACTTGAGTTGGCATTCTAACTCTTAACTATGTCATACATTCATATAGTATTAGGGATGGGACGAGTCACCCAAGTCACTATTCATTTCGATTTTTGATTGTGCTGTCACAATTTTCGATTTTCTTCAATTTTGTTAGTAGATATCTAAAACTATTTTTGTTATTTAGTTATCTAAAACAATGTTGTTTTTACATTTATTTTTGTAAATTTCTTGCTTCATTTTGAGAATGTGGGCTGCATTTGTGCTTTTATGTAAAAAGCAATGACTTTCCTAATGTTTCCTATAAGTCTGGAAATGTGTCTGATGGACACTGCATGTTTGGCAGACACATTAATAGTGGGTGCAAAACAGCCAAGATTTGGCCCTAATCCTTATATTAACAGCAAATGTAACTTTCTTACATTGTTACATTTTGATAGGGACAGTGTTATTTCTCCTAATTAACTTCCATTCATGTTTTACTTCTGTAAACCTCTTCTAAGACGTTTTGGCTTGTATGGGACTCATACAGTATTCGTGTCTGCTACACTTTAGCCTACTCTTTGTCGATGTAGTGGACCGTCATCGTAATAAAACTCTTCGTAGCTCTGGAGGTCCACCCATCAGCTGTCAGCGCAACATATTCACGTGCAGTCTGGTCTTGCTCAAGTTCACGCTTTGTTTCTTCAAACATCGCGGGTATTACGATGTTACTGAAGTGTTTGGCTCGGAGTTTTATAGCAAGGCTCGGCAGTGTTAAACAGCATCATACTTGACACTAAATCCAAAGTCCCAAACACCGGAGCGATATGAAGTTAGGGTTGAATCTTATTTGCACTCCTGAGGTCTCCCTCCGCTTCTTCCCCATACACAACACTGCTCTCCTTGTAAACAAACCGCTGCTGCCGCTACACGTGCATTTTACCGCATGTACAAAATCATTCGAACTATGCAACGATCGAATCGAAGGGCCAGGATCGAATGATTCGACTCTTTTTGCAGAATCGTTCCATCCCTAAATAGCAGTGGTGCCCAACCGGTCGATGGCGATCAACTAGTCGATCTTTGAGGTAGTGGAGGTAGCTCCCAACGCCATGTCTGTTAATACAAACTTTAACCGCAAGATATAGGCGTAACTACAAGCGCAAACTACACGCGGCATCAACAAGCGATATATGTGCGTACTACACGCGCAAATCTCAACCACAAGCTACAAGCATTCGTTTTATATGCGGCAGCAAGATTTCTCCATTGTCCAGACGTTGGACAGTGTAATGTAACACTGTGAACTCTTCTTGGCGTTAGTAATACGCTCCATGTTAGACCCTAAGAGGAGACAGTACTTTCTCTTTCTTCTCCTTGCTCTTGGACTGCTCCTCCTTCTGTTTCCACACCATGGCCAAAACAAGAGTGAAGTGTGCCTCACCATCTGTGCTGGGAAGCTGCACACAAGCTAATAGTTCCAAACAAGGGATCACAATCTCATCTCTCTTAACCCGGTGAGTGAGGCCAAGTCTTAAAGGGGGCCTCTCAATCGACTTGAATGTGCGGCTGGCAGGAGGATGGACCCAACTGTGCACTCCGAAGAGAGGAGACGACCCCGAAAAAAGCTTGAAGTAGTTTCAATCAAAACTCAGCTCCTTCCAACGTGCTCCTGCGCCGCAGCCATCGAGCTGAATGGCAAGTTCCTGAACCCACTCTACTCTCCTGCCATGTCTCTCCAGTGCATCGCCAAATGAAGGAAAGCTTGGGTCGTTTAAGAAGTAAATAGAGGATAATGGATTTTCGGATACAGTATAGGGATTACATCGCTTTTTCAGCTGATGTACACTAAAATCTTTGCAGTAGAGGTGGGGAATACATAGAGTTTTGGATAATATTGTAGTTTTGGTGATATGTAAAAATAATACTCAATATTGAAAAAGAAAGTTTCCTTTTCTAATAAGGGTATAAAAGCGATCTGCTTTTTGTGAACCTGAAGAAAAATAGTTCTAAAAATAATTGCTACGGTAACATAAAGACCCAGAAAAAAACTAGGAGATCTGTAAAAAAAACGACAAACTAATTTTGTGAAGTGATGCTTTTCCTCTGAGTAAGAAAAGTTAGAAAAGCCATAATAAACACAGAACAAAATGAATGCTACACATTTCAAATATGTATGATTTAAGCCTTATGTATGATTTATTGCCTTATTAAAGTGGTACATTTTCTTGTGTAAACCTTAACTAATAAGTCTGATTTTCACCGAGATTTGCCAAAAAAAATCATGAGAAAACAAAATCAAACATCTCTCACCTCATATTAAAATTGATTTGTGCTTTATTCATTGATTTACAGAATGAACAATGTTTTTCAGTCCTCATAAGTAGCCTTGATATGGATGAATGACTTTCCTAATGTTCCTATAAGTCTGGAAATGTGTCTGATGGACACTGCATGTTTGGCAGACACATTAATAGTGGGTGCAAAACATCCAAGATTTGGCCCTAATCCTTATATTAACAGCAAATGTAACTTTCTTACATTGTTACATTTGATAGGACAGTGTTATTCAGTCTCATAAGTAGCATTTGATATGGATGGACTATGTGTGTCTGTAATTGGCCAATCCATCTGTCAATCACATCCACTAGGAACATAAACATGGTGACTAGACGATTTATCACTAACTTTCAAAGCGTTTACTAATCACCACTTACTGACACAAGCAAGCTATTTTTAGTATTTGCACTTCCCAATTCTGAATTCTCCTAACGGTGTAAGATTTTATTTTACCCTCATTCGCCTTGCAATTCCTTTTTGGGAATAGGTCTTGTAGGTGTGTTGTCTCCCGGTTCAGTGGCAGCACAAATGCCCCGCACTGTCTCCCACTGACAAAAGACCTCATGAGCGCTCCTTTGTGTGCTCTGTTTTGGGATTCTGCCTGGTCTGCTCGCTCCTGTTCTGTGCTTTGTTGCAGTAGTACCTGATGGGAAATCAAGACAAACTCTTTCTCCGCTGGAGTCAACAGTACAAAACATCAGAACACTGCTGGATGTTTCAGCCAAGTGGTCTCAATAGAAGATTGTAGGCAATCTCAAACAGATGTAATGACAATTAAAACAAAGCCAAAAATGAAATTCTATAGGCTAAACACAACTAAACAGGAAGTGTTCTGCCAACAAAAGTGTGTGGGGCAGAATAAGGTGAATAGAATGGACTTCAATCATGACATGTTCTTTGGAAAAAAAATAGTCTTAGAGTCTTCTTATGAACATTCTTGACTTTTACAACATTATTTCATAACTGAAATTATTTCTTGGAAGAATAAATCCTATGAACAGTCAGGAGCTTTAGGAACAATATTTCAACTATTTTAGGATATTAATACCTATATATTCTAGTCAAAAAAATGATTTCTTAGCATGATTAGGTTATGTATTTTGTAATTATTGTATTTGAAAACTGATCTCGCCGTGTTTTTGATAAAGAAGCACAGCTGCAATATGGTTAAAAACTCAAAAAAAGCTGTTTTAAATTGGATAACTAACTTTTTTAGTTATAAATGTGTAATATTTGTGTTTTCACTAAAAAGTATATGATAAATGCAGCACTTTGAAAAAATCTGTCTGAATTGAATAATACAGATTTTAGTTCTATCAGGAGCTGAATGCTGCGCTGTGATTGGCTGTGCTTGGGTGGTCCTCCCAAGTTTCACTTTGTTATTTGTAAAAAGTGTTTTCTAATCCATGATTGCAACCAAAATGAACACATGTCAATATTAACCATGTGTCAAGGATTTAGGAGAGGAAATTGTCAGATTTAAAACGTAAATTGTGTTTGCAGTGTGAAAATAAGTCCTTTAAGCTGAATATGCTTTGGTTAGTGTTGGTTAGGGCTGGCAAATCGATAAAAATTTAATCGTGAGCTCATGCCTGTTACAATCCGCTTTTTTGATAAATTGTTATATCGAGATTTCCCATTTCTTTATTTGATGCAACTGCCTGTTCAAATATTGATTGTTTTTCCCACCTACTCTTCTTATGAATCGGCTTCAGAATATCCAAGTCTGCTTTTTAATAGCAGTTTTAGGTTTCTTTTCTTTTCTAGGTCTCAGGTTTGACCCACAAAAATACATTAATTTGACTGAAACGTGATTTTTTAGCATATTTCCATGTCTAAAGATCATTTTTAGTACTAATAAAATATTCTAGAATCACGGACACTTTTGTTTGGTGACGACACAACGTTCTTTTATTAACTTTTTACTGAATGGCTGGCGTGGATGATTTTATTCACCTTAAAGGCACTTCAAAAAAACACGCTTGTGATAAAACGCTGTAATCTGGCGCTAAGAAAATTGTGATATGTATTTTTTGCCATATCGCCCATCCCTAGTGTTGGTTATATCTGAAACTTTATCTTAAGAAGCTCATTAAGAAACTTGTCTCCACTAGGATGCCGGAATTACAATTCACCACCAGCAGGCTCTTCGTCTCCAGACTGTTCACCAAAGCTAATAAGATTTAGTAGCTAGGAAAATTCAAGATTCATCTCTGCATACCTCCTTCTGCCTACCTGTGGTTGCATAAAATAATACAGAGAAATGTCAATCTGCAGAATCAAGTTGACAGTCTCTAGGTTTACTAGATTGGTTTTTAGATGTAAAAACGTCTTATTTCTTAAAACCCATTAAGCCTTTAAACTTTTTACATTCTTTAGTTTTATCTCCTGGCACCTTATAAATGTCTTGACTAAATCACAAGCTCACACATCATCTGAATAACACTTCTCCTTAGCTGTGCACCTGACAGCTGGGTGTCAGGTAGACTTTGTTTAAGCAGATACATGATAATTACACTATTTAATCTGCTATTTTATTCATTTCCAAGTCTGAATTTGTAATGATGTAGACAATATGATAACATCAAAATTGAAAGCTTATATACTAGCTTTTATGGCACTTGTTTCAATAGTCATGTTAACTAAACTAAACTCACATGAGTTCATAATTACTACAACTTACATGAGTTTCTGAGGTAAATATGCTGTGTGAACAGATAGGACATTAGTCATGACCATGACCTTTTTTTTAGTTCATGAACTCATTCTTGGGCCAGAAATTGTGATACTATGCCTAAGTGCCGTAAACTGAAATAAACCTTCAAGAATGTAAAATATGTCCACTTAAAAACCTAAGATTCAAGTCTTGAGTTGAGCCTTTTGTTTCAGTGTCTACTTTGTTTTGCATTTTTGAGCAGCTCGACTTACAAATGATTGTTTTTGAGTCAATCAAAATTAAGTAATTGAATGAATACATTGGAGATATATTTATTGCAAAACTGTGGAACATTGCTAACATGGCATATGCAGGTGCTGTACTAGAAAAGTTTCATAGGACACCTTTTTACCCCTTTCATTGCCAGCCCTATTCTCTCAATTTGACTCTTTTCCTGCTAATTTATCCTGCTAATATTCCTGCTAATATTCACAGCTCCACAAACTGGAATCAAGACGTGTTGTATATAAAAAAAAATTGTTGAGCCACTATAATAAAAAAATACAAGGTTTACAAGATTAAAACCATGAAGATGAGTATCTTTTTTATCTTTATACCAAAAAAAAGCTGTGTTACAGATGAAAAGCACAGCAGTTTTTTACTTTCTGATGCAGATTACACAGATTCAGCTTCTTTCATGGGGCATAGATTATATTTAACCCTCCAAACATGAAGAAATACAGTAGTTTTACTTACTCTGACACTTTTGGATCGCTCACGGAAGAGGAAGTTTAGTTTCTCCTCCTAGAGACACACTGCATGTGCCGTCTAGTCCAGTAGGAACGTTTTTTTCTTCTTTTTAAAGATCAATATCTGCTCTAAACTTACTCAGCACTGTTTTTAGTCCAAGATATTTTGCCTGTAATCTGTTGGAAAAGACAGCCGGCCTCCAAAAGCAACTGATCACGTAAAACAGCCGAGTGTACCGCCTTATTGTCAACAAAAGAGCACGTGTATTTTCTGTTGCTCACACTATTCTCCCCTCTGCTGGTAAATGTGTGAAACTGCACCATGTATTTGACTGTACACAAAGTCAGCACGTGCATCGATCAGAGAGCCCTTTATTGTAGCATATAATAAAGGGTCTCTGACGGAAATAGACGTCATTGGCAGGCTACGGTTGGCTGCCCAGAGTTAACATGACCAGTGCACATTCATACATTTTAATGTTGTTCTAAGGCGGATATTTAAATTATGCAAATCAAAAGGCCGCATTTTGTTTTGCTTGACATAATCATGCAGCTGTAATAAAAGAGTGTTATTAAACTGAGATGTAATCAGTGGCCATTTGTGCCGGACCAATATTAATCACAATAGAGCCACTTGTTAGACCTTTGGGTGTCTTAGCTTTTCTAATTACCTGCTTTACCGTTTAAATTATATTAATAAGTGCACACAGGAATGCAAGTTGTTGTTAGTTTTGTTTTGCTCACTTAAGAAAGAATAATATTAAAATACCACAAGAATAAGTTTTTGGATTTCAATGTCTGGGTTCAAACATTAATTTTGTAGAGTTTATTCCTATAGAAGTTTGTATATTTGCTTTTGGGGTTCACTAGGCAGCCTGTAGAAAAACCCAAACGTTTTTTTTTCTTCGTGGGTGATAGGACTTTTTGTTATCAGTGCCAGAAAAGACCGAACAGTAAACATGTGAAACCCTGAGCTTTAGCTTCAGCCTGATCCGTCGTTTGAAATCCCATCAATAAAAGTGTGAACCGGGATCTAAAGTGAAATTGTTTTTTGAGGGACTATTCCCAGGCTGCACAAGCTTTGGTCAAATAGTTTTTGTTGTTTGTAAAGGTTAATGCAATATTTCAAAGCAGTAGAGCTCAGTCGTGTCTTTTAGATCTTCTTCGATTTCTGGCTTTCAGTTTGTGGGACTGCTGATGGCTTTATAGAAGCTCATATGTTTAACTTATTTTTGTTAACTTAGCTGTTTTCCTCATCTATTCACTATTAGCTCTCCTGTGCTCTTAGTTTAAAAGTTGAAATTACTGTTTTACTTCACCACTTTTCACTTGTATGGATGCTTCTTTATTAACCATTTGAGCAAACAATTTTCTTGAAGTGCCTTATTCAAAGGAGCATGAATTCAAACTGAAAAAATGTCCTTTGGTGTATTTAGTAATTTTCACACCTGTGAGCCGATGTAAAAGGGTTTTGCTTCAGGAGCAGTGCACTTGTGCCAGTGAGATTGTGACAAATGTAATATATAGATAGCAGTAAGTTGACTTTCCGAGTGAACAGATGTTAAAATGAGTCAGTGGCTCCTCTCCCGCACCTGACAGTCGTGTGACAGTGACAGTCTGTGGGGCTTAGGCACCATTGTGTGTCATTGTGCATCTTCTTCAAAATTTAATCCGAGCATTCACTCTATTACAAAAGCTCACTAATTTGTCAACTACATGGAAAAATGGGCTCCAACTAAACCTACAGCTGCATTAAATAGAGAAAGGTGAATCATCCTTCCATCAACACCACAACCACACCACCACAACAACCACCACAACCACAACAACAACCTCAATCTCAACCTCAACCACAATCTCAACCTCAACCACAATCTCAACCTCAACCACAATCTCAACCTCAACCACAACCTCAACCACAACCTCAACCACAACCTCAACCACAACCTCAACCACAATCTCAACCCTCAACCACAATTTCAACCTCAACAACAACCATAATCTCAACCTCAACAACAACCACAATCTCAACCTCAACAACAACCACAATCTCAACCTCAACAACAACCACAATCTCAACAACAACCACAATCTCAACAACAACCACAATCTCAATCTCAACAACAACCACAATCTCAATCTCAACAACAATCTCAACCTCAACAACAACCACAATCTCAACCTCAACAACACAACCACAATCTCAACCTCAACAACAACCACAATCTCAACCTCAACAACAACCACAATCTCAACAACAACCACAATCTCAACTTCAACAACAACAACCACAATCTTAACCTCAACAACAACCACAATCTCAATCTCAACAACAACCACAATCTCAATCTCAACACAATCTCAACCTCAACAACAACCACAATCTCAACCTCAACAACAACCACAATCTCAACACACAATCTCAACCTCAACAACAACCACAACAACAACAACCACATCTCAATCTCAACAAATCCTCAACCTCAACAACAACCACAATCTCACCTCAACAACAACCACAATCTCAACTTCAACAACAACCACAATCTCAATCTCAACAACAACAACAATCTCAATCTCAACAACAACCACAATCTCAACAACAACCACAATCTCAACAACAACCTCAATCTCAACAACAACACAATCACAACCTCAATCTCAACCACAATCACAATCTCAATCTCAACAACAACCACAATCTCAATCTCAACAACAACCTCAACCTCAACAACAACCTCAATCTCAACAACAACCACAATCTCAATCAACAACAACAACCTCAACCTCAACAACAACAACCACCACAGTCTCAACCTCAACAACAAAACAACCACAATCTCAACCTCAACAACAACCACAATCTCAACCTCAGCAACAACCACAATCACAATCTCAATCTCAACAACAACCAAAATCTCAACTTCAACAACAACCACAATCTCAATCTCAACCACAATCTCAATCTCAACAACAACCACAATCTCAACCTCAACAACAACCATCTGACATCGTATCACTGGGGTTTGTTTGCTTCATAGTAGACAGGGACATTTTTGATGTAATTCCTTACACGTGTTTTTGTGATTGTTGCTGTTTCGACGTGGTAAGCTTGCAAAGGTACAATATCATATTCTAAGTTAATATTTGACACAAGGTCAAAGGAGTAGAATCTGCTATCTAAACTCAGGTTGGTTCTGGCCAACACAATCCGCTCTTTGTTCGCTGACTGGACAATTGTACTTCTTGCGTTTACAGTCCTGCATTACTTGACCTAGAAGCTGGAATGAAATGAAATTGAGTAGAGGCAATAGGTCGTGTCAGCCTGGCTAGTTCAGAAGTTTCATTCACTTGAAAACTCTGCATATAGATTTTTCAAAGTATATTATTGAAACCAGTTTTGTTTTTGTGAGAGAAGTGCACCTTTACACTCTCCTTCCCTTTGCTTGTCTGGAATGATATTGCATTGCATACAGTTGATAGACAAGTGTAGTGTTTATTTCAGTCCATTTGAATTCTAACTACAGGAGCAGATTACAGGTTTCAATCACTGCTGGAGGAAGTGCAGATCAGAGCATGACTGATCAGGCATTATTATTATGATCCTGCATGACATTTATAAGGGTTATGATTGTTAGCTTGCAACCGTAATTGTCCTTTGCATCAGTAATGAGAGTGACAGGGGCAAATTAGGCAGCTCTGTGCAGTGTGTGTCTATACTACAGATCGAACAGTAAACAAAAGATAATTCTTCTGATAATTAGTTTTTTAATGAACGACTGCATAGGAAAGCGATGTGATTTCCATTATTATTATGGCTCGGCAAGTATTCCTTTTGGAGTTTACAAGAGCACTAAAAATACAAGGTGTGATGTCTGGCTGAGGGAAGTAGTCACAGGGCAGAACTAGAAAACTGTGTGGTACTTTTGTTAAGGCAACAAAGTAATCTAATGCCATGTTAACATTACTTTGCAGCTCTGGTGAAATGTTAATGAGAACTGAAAGATGTATCCATAGTGACATAGTGCTTTCAGTGGTCTGGGCTTTGTGGCGCATCATAACAAAAAATGTTTTTGTCCTCATCCTTCTTTAATACAGGCTCAATCAGCATGATGGTGGTGAGGGATCCGGGGATTTATTTTACATGATTTCAAATTGACCTTGTACTGTCTGTACCTGACCACGAGGTCACATCAAGAGCATTACATAGACTAAAGACACAGTACAAAGGAAAAGACTAAATAAAGTTAGAGCAAACCTTAAAAAATCTAAAATAGGCTTTAAGTTTCACAGTGATGTTTTGTAAAGTGCAAATGATTATGAACTGGTGGTAAAGTTTGTGGTTTAACAGTAGGCTTTACAAGTTCACATTAACAAATTTAAAAGCACAAGCACTGTGTGATTGAATCCTGCTGCATTTGTAGTAAAAAAGAACAAAATATGCTAAAAATAAACCAGATGAGACCATTTAGTTTTCCATGGAAAAGGAGCAGAGAATCTAAAAGCTTACTTTCCAAACTCAGTTTGAAATGGAGCTACATGCGACTAATAACTGTCACTAGAACGCAGACTTTCATGGTTGGTGGTCCTTTGGAGAAAGGAAGACAAATAAAATACCACCACCCCCAAAAGAGTTTTATAACCAGAAGAATCCAGTGCCGTGTGACCGTTAGTGAAGTCCTCTGAGCTTTGACATAGAGCTCACTGTGACCAGTGAGGGGACTACAACTAGTCTTGAACCTCAAAGCACAAGGACTGTACACTCTATAAAATGTCTGCTTCCTCGGTTCACAGTTCACTCTAATTGATGCAAATCCAGCTGTCATTTACTCTGAGCATAAAAATGGCTGATCAAAAGGAGCAGTTTATGGAGTAAATGATCTGTACTAATATTTTAATACAAAGATGACAATGTTACAGGGTTTAAAAATCTTAAAACTAGTACACTTCATTCACAAAGTCTATTCAACAAAGACAGATGATATCCAACAGTCTTCCTCCTCTATGTCATTCTCTGCATGTAAATCCTGCATCAAAACAATAGCAGTGTTGTGACTTTAGTTCTGTTCTCTTCCTTCTCTAGTTGTGCCCTGTCTCATCTGCAACCCGACCTGTCAGCGCCGCCTTGCACCGGAGCGCTCCTCGCATGCCTTGTTACAGCGCGTTCAAAAAATGTCACGCTGCAATAAAATCTACTCCAAGGCTCATTTTTTATCCAAGATTTACCCACTCCCGACTGACCTTTTTGCTCAAATCGCCACATCGCTCCCCAGTCATTTTTATTAGCTTTATATTTATTTCCATCTGTCACAGAGCTTTGAATATGCCATTGAACCAAAAGATGAGCTATGGAACGTGAGACAGATCATATGAATTCAAATGGTTGTTAGCTTTAGAACAATGTGCTCATCATCAAAAAAGATCAACAGGGAGAGAGAAAAGGATATCTGTTATTATGCAAAAGCCTCTTAAATGAATAGTTAGTATAAAAGTCCTTTTTTGTAAAGTGCTGCTGGTGCTGGTGGTGCTTTTGCCGCACAAAGTTGCAGACACAAGACATTTTTCAATTTTGAAAAGGATTCCTCAAAGGACAACTTCTCATTAACCTGGCTCACGCTAGATTGACATTTGTATTACTCTGAATTGAGTTCTGCACATACACGACTGATTGACAATCGCTGAAAGCTTCGGAAAAAGGCGGAACGTCATGATGAACTTTTGAAAGTAAACTGTTTGGTTGAAGCGTCACTGCTGAAGTTATGTTCAGTTGAGAAAAAAAGCACATCTTACTTGTCCACTAACTGTCACATTGCCTCTATGTGCACACATTGAAATGCACACCTAAAATGTTTGGAGTTAGAATATTAAAATGTTTTATGATTATGTATGTCTATTGCTATTTATGATTGTTTATTTATTGCAGTTTTATCTTGTTTTTAAGGGTTCTGTGAAACAGTATTTCGTTTTTATGTGCGCATAAAAATGACTAATAAATTGAGTCTTGAATCTTGAATATCAAAATTGCACAATAGTTGCATCTATGTGTATAATCTGTCTTTTCTCAGTCATTTCTTTTCATTTTTCATTTCATTTATTTGAGCACTTGATGCATTTATTTGCCTACACAACAAATATAACTCAAATATAACGGTGCACAAAAAGGAGAAGGAAAAAGTAACAGGTTACTTGTCGAGTCCTATCACATGCTAGTTGTTATGTTGACTACATTTTCATTATTAACTGCCAGAAGTTACTAAAAAGGTTCTTTGTCAGTTGTAACGTTCGATCATCATTAGCTTGAGATCAGTAGAATCTGTAAAAAAAGTTTCTTTAGTTTTAACACTAAAGTTTGCTAAAGTTTATTAACTGTTAAGTATTGTGTTTTCACAAACAATGAGGTCATATTTAATTTAGAAAAAACACATATCTAAATTGTAACCAATAAATACAGCATATTCTATGTTGTTTGTCTGCATAGGTGTTGCCAAAGTCAAAGACTAACATTTATGCGCTTGCACAAAAGCTTGGGCATGCTCACATCGAATTTTGATCTAATTTTGCACTGACTCAAACTAGGGAATGATAAGGTTTTAACCTAAAAAAATACACAAAAAGGGCAAAGTAATATGACAAAACAAAAGTTAAGAAAATGTTAAACAATAACAAAGTTACTATAAAATTAATTACACTGTTTTTCAAATACAACAGTTAAAAAAAATTCAACTGATTAACTTGCTTTTCACAAGCTGGTTTTGATGATCTGAATTTCAGTAACACTTTACTATAATTATTTACTCTTTATTTTGACATAGTAAAGCATAAACCAAGACTTGATTCAATTAAATTATCCAGGTTTAGTAAAAAGTTGCAGAACTAGTTTAGACACAACTTAGTTTCTGAGCCTGAACAAACAATTTATTCATTATGTATTATATTTTAGGTCATGCTTTATTAAGGCAAATAAAAGTGTAGTTATTATAACGTGTTAACAAAATTATGCAAAACACACCAAAAAACCAGATCTAATATTTTTTTTGATCTGATTATCTCCCCCAGCTTCCATTCAGACCAGCCAAAAGATGGAGACAGAACAAACTGGCACTGCTCCTGCTGGACCGACAGTCTCCTCAGCCAATCAGAGGACACCTCCCGCATCTCTCCCTCTCCCAGCCTCCAGCCCCCTCAAGCTCGCACGCGCTCTCCCTCCCGTGTACTCCAGCGCTGAAGAGGAGAGAGAGAGATCGCCTGCTCAGTGCGCGTCCGTGCCGGCTACTTCTAACATCGGATCTGAGAGGGGCGTTTAGCAGCAGCAACCAAAACTGACACCTGACTGAAGAAATACAGAAGAAAGAAGAGGAGACTTATTTGTCCAAAAGAGGCTGTGAATTTCCTACTGTGGGGGGAAAAAGGGATCTCTCAAAGCCAAACAAGTCGATCAGAAACTGCAGAGGTTTTGGCAGCATGTACAACTCCGTGTGCCTCATCGTCCTGGCGTGGGTGTTTGGTGCGCTGGTGTTCCCAGGTAAGATCAATGCTTCTGAACTTTTATGACATGGGTGGCTGACGGGCACACCAAAAATCCGATTCTTTTCAGATTTCAGAAGTTTGCAAATGATTGAAATGTCATGAAAACAGTTGCGTCTCGTGCAATTAACTAGGAATTGTTCGATAATGCTTCACAGGTGCAAGTTTTGACATAGAAATATTGCAAAAAGAGGTAACAAGACAGTTAAAGAAAAGTTAAAGGCAATAACTACAATAGGAAGGTGTGAAAATGGCATGTTTTGGTGCAGTTTGTTGATGGTTATCCTCTTTTGGAGTTATGAAGTTGTGACAGTAAATTATCTGACTGTCTGTGAAGGGCTTTGTTTTCCTCTTGGTCTTAGATTTAGACTATACAAGCCTCGTATGCCTGTGACATTGCCGTGGAAGAAGAATTGTCTTTTGACGTTTGTAGATGTTGCTAGTTTGTAGAATAGTTTGAATTAGAAAAACTAACAGTGAATATAAAGGAATATCAAGTGTCTTTTCTACGTAACACCAGCACCCTCAGTGCACCTATTAAAGCTAACGTGTAACGTTTATATTATTTTGCAGAGATGATGATTTAGCCTGTTTCACTTCACTTTGTAGAAACAATCTGACATTGCACCACTGGAGTCTGTTTGCTCCATGGAAGACAGGTACTTTTTTTGTTTTAACCCATTGCTGCACCTGAACACCATAGTGTAATGTAGGATGTAAAGCGTAAATGTGTGAGTCAGGTCAGCGACCATTGCCTTTTCTGTGAAGTAAGCTTATGACTTAAAGGTGCAATATCAAATTCGAAGTTAATGTTTGAGACGAGATAGAGGGAAAACGTCTAGAGGGATTATCGGTCGACGTCACTTTCAGCTCTACTGCGCATGCCCACAGCAAAAAGATGGGTTGTTCGTCTTGTTGGCTAGGAAAACTTATTTGGTAAAAACAACAACATGGGACGCAAGCTAGCTGTTTTGGGTCAGGTCTGAACTTGTATGACAAACGTCTGTGTCTTTTCACTCACCTGAATGTAACTTTTATGGGTCATAGGATCGAATTCCATTCATAAATGTTGAATTAGAAGCATAACTTTGTTTTCACGCAGGTATAAACTCTTGTAGTTAGTTAGCTGACAACAGCGCTGGCTGGTGTTTCTGCTACAATTGTGTCTATCAGCCGCGGCTCTTTCTGTATTTTGGGTGTGCGCGCATCTCTCGTGTTAATAAACAAATAATCCCTCTATATTGTCTGCAATCTCAACACAGGGTGGTTGTGGCAAATACGCAGTTTCATTTGTTTGTTGATTGGGCGATTTTACTTTGTGCATATTTTGGGAACTGTCTGCAGTTGTACGATACCTCTAGCAGGGATGAAATGAAATTGAGCAAAGGTAGAAGGTGGTGCCAGTCTGGCTACATCCCACATACAGTGTGTAACAAAAAGTATTTCTCGCAAAAAATGAGTCGGGTCACCATTGTCCCTGCGTTTCGATTTGTTTATTTGCATGACACACACAAAACAAAGGTGCTGATTTCTCAGCCTCTCACCTCGACTCACCTTACATTAAATAGTTTTTTGCTTCACTCATTGATTCTGCGGAAATCTGCGATGTTTTCAGTTCTATGAGATAGTATTTCCATACTTTCCATGTATTTTTTTTTTGTCGTAAGCAGCTATGTTGGTTTTCTTACGGGAGAAGCCAATTAATCTGTCAATCACGCCCACTCTAACTCAAAAGAAAGACACAGTGGCTAGGCGATATATTTTTGTATATCGTCTGGATTTTCCAGTCAACAAAAATTATATTATGTTATATTTTCCAAAGTAAAGTCAGTGGATTGGTTGTGTTTGGTCAGTCCATGAAAATTGCACTTACATGTAAAAGGATTTTTCTATGACGAGCAATTTGGCTTCACACTTTAGCGATGTGAAACCTGCGTTACATATATATTTTTCTACTTATTTTAAATTAAATACAACTAAGCTTCTGTTCCATTAAAAACAGTTTCTAATGCGTTAACTGTATCATCCCAACTCCAAAGTGTATGCTTTCTATAGCTTCATCAATATCATGATATGTCAGGCGTTGAGATGCAAATCAATTTCCCAACTCCTGTTTGCAAACTACTCTTCCAGAACAGCGAACATACATTCATATCAATACTCCTGATAGATTTGCCATGGAAAAATTATGTTTCATCACCAAGACATGCTCAAATCCAAAGTTTTCCGGTCACCTTCCCACATGCGTAGACTTTTTCGTCTGTTCAATCTCTCCACTGTAACTTGCCAAAACCGCTGCTCTTATATCATATGGGACTTCGGTTGAAATTACATTAAGCATTCCTGACGCCTGGTAATGCAAATGTGCCCCTAGCCAAAACCAACGCGCGAGCAATATGTTTCTCCACCTCAAAGGGATTACGTGAAGGCGATTACACAAGACAGGCTGACAGCCAAATAATGTGATGCATGGCCCGCTGCTTTTACCCATAGATTGTGCAAACTCTGGTTTCATGGAAGTTTAGTTTAAAAGTTTAAGAACATTTAGTTGAATAGAGACGAATGAGCCCTCGTTGCACTGTTACATTTGCTTGAGTGTGCTGACACATTTGTTTATGACTTTTTGAGTGGCTAAAATGTGATAAATGGGAGCTATTGTCAAATGAATGAGGACAATAGTTACATTTTTTGTTTAACCTTTATTTTATGACAACATTTTGTGTAATGACAATAGCAAAAAGGCTCACTCAAGAAGATGTTCTTCTTCCATTATATGCAACATAAATTAAAGATATCAAGTTACTAGTACTTAAAAAAAAAATAAGTTTGCTGTATAAAAAAATCTATTTTTAGACAAAGTTTGAATTGAGAAAATAATGTAAAAATGAGACCACATGATTCATGGATTAAAGAAAGAAGTTTACCATATGATTATTAGCATAAAGTTAAGGTACATTTTATTGTCCCTAAAATTTGACTTCTGCATTTGACCCATCCTTCAATGCCAGTAAGCATCTTTTCAGGAGCAGGGCGCCCATCTCCAAATTTACTTGCAAGTTGCACTCCCTCACATGCATGTTTTGGTTAGTGGGGGAAACCGGAGTGCCCGGAGGAAACTCACCTAGACATGGGGAAATATGCAAACTCCACACTGAAAGGCTGTGAGGAAAGAGCGCTATCCACTCTGCCACCACACTGCCATTTGTGATGCTAATAACACAGGATAACACATGTAAATATTCAAAAACACTGCATTGGGCTGCAACCATTTATCATTACTGTGTTTACTTAGGATTGAAAAAGAAAATGTAATACCTAATATTAAAAGTTTGTTTAAAAAAATCACATTAGTTGGTTTAAACAGAAATGTTTAAACAACATAAATGTAAATATGACAAGGTTTGAAAATCAAAGTATTTAAGGATAATTGTGATTTAGTGTGTATGAGTTTAATATAGTCCAACACAAACTGGCAACTGAAACTGGACATTTGTTGCATATTGATTAGATCCTTCTAGTCAATATAATAAACTCATAACACTCATAAGTGACAGTTTTGAAGAAAACATGTCAAAGTAAATACTTCTCACTGTGAAATCTGAAGAGAGTTCACACTTTTTGGTCTAATCCACTGTCACTCACTCAGAATAGAACCTTACAAATACTGACCAGTACTAAAAGAGGAGAGTGTCTGATTTGATTTACCCCAAGTTAGATGAGCATTTCAGATTGTTTACTTAGTTTATGTTTGCTGGTTTGCTCAGTTGGAAAAGGACTGCAGCTTTAGTAGAACTGACCAGTCTGGCTTTAAACACACTACATTAGCCTTTGATAGTTGTGCACACTAGTGAGTGAGTGAGTGAGTACATGCGGCGGTGGCAGGAGAACAGATTGCCTGTGTGGCTGATGGTTATCTCAACGCTGATAAATCTGGCTCGGCACATATCCATTAAATCAGGCTAAATCAATAGCTTTCTTCACCTTGCCTATTTAGCCTATCAATCTAATGCAAGTGTGCTCTCCAGCCTGGGTAATGGGTACATAGCTAGGCTGGTCAAGGTGGCAAGGATATCTTCAGTGCGTGGGTGACTTTATGGTTGGGCAAGCTGATTTGAGGTCATCAATATTTATCATTTTCACTATTTGTGATATTATATTATACATACGTAGTTTCTACTAAAAAAGCTAGTTTAGTTATTTCATTTTGAATCTCTATAGTAAAATATTAGACAGTTTTTGATTCAGAGTAAGCAAAAAATATATAAAAAATATATAATAAGTTGTAAATTCTTCACAGAGTTGTAATTTTCAGTGAGACTATTATTATAGTCTACTATAGGGATGTCAAGATTAACCGGTTTTTTCAATAATCGTGAATATTTCCCCCACGGTAGGTTATTCGTGGAATTTTTACAACTCCGGTAAACGCAAACACTCTTACGTCTTCTGTGACGTGACTGCCGTGCTCGGGCAGCGTGAGCGGAGAACAGCGTGTGTCGTCAACTCACCGCTAGTTGAAAGGCTGCTGAAGTTAGCGCTCAGGAGTTGTATCCATCCAAAATATCAAGTCGAGGTTGTTTTTAAGATGACCAGGGCTTTGTGCGGGCTGAAGAGTGTCCAAGATGCAAGACGTGCCATTGAACAGTAGCCGCTAAAAGCGCTAACACATCCAACATGGTCTAGCATCTTCGATACGATCGTCCCTCGCTGTTCGTCCAAGTAAAGGTAAAAAACAAAGTAAATCCTTTAAACGAAGCGCTCCAGAGAGTGACGCGCAGCTCACGGCAAAAGTAACTGGCGTATTATGCTTCATTTGACATAAACTCCGACCTGAAAGTAAAACGAAAGCAGAGACGCGTCCAGGCGGTCACGTGACGACGCTGGGAAAACAAAACGTGTGTATGACGTCGCCTTCGGAGTCACGTGACAGATATCGCACATAATAATATTATTAGTAATCGATCTCTCCTTGTAAGTATAAGGAGAATATTAAAAGCAATCATTAAAGGGACAATAATTTTTTTTTTTAATGCTTGAATGATAATTTGTTTAAAACATTAAAAGTATTCAAAGGATAATTAAAATAATTGCATTTATTGTTTTTAATCAAACCTACATCATATTTATGTAATACAATCAGTTTATTGTTTTTAATCAAACCTACATCATATTTATGTAATACAATCAGTGTATTGTCACTGTCAGCAAATCAAATGCCAATAAATTTAGATTTAAAAAAATATATGTATATATGTATTTATTTTTTCTTTATGCCGATAATTGTGAATAATCGTAAAATGTGATTTTTCCTTTTGCTATAATCGTGATTCTAAAATTTGATATCGTGACATC
Source organism: Mugilogobius chulae (assembly GCA_038363315.1). Lineage (NCBI taxonomy): Eukaryota > Metazoa > Chordata > Actinopteri > Gobiiformes > Gobiidae > Mugilogobius > Mugilogobius chulae. The sequence continues at coordinate 15,940,818 of CM076399.1, read as the reverse complement.
CCTAGTCTACTATTGTTGCTTTCATTGCTGTGTTTTAATTGGTGAATAAATACAAATATAGGCCTTTTCATGAATTAGGTGGAGGTGGAGTTTTGAAGACTTGCTTGTAGAGTCTGCGTCGCCAGTGATTGCCAGTTGCCGCACATGCAGCTTTTTGATTGGTTTTTGGCTACAGGAGAACCTGCGAATCAGTGTGCAGGAAATTGTCTGGACTGTGGTGAGAAATAGAAGTTGGGCTTATCCGTGAGTTAAGATTAGAAACTTCTGTTTGCTGTCAGAGTTTTAAGGGGGAAAAACATTTAATGGGGGGAACAAATTTTTTTTTGTCTTTTTGCTATGCGGGGGTTTCCCAGGAAAAAGGGATTAGGAACCAAAAAAAAACCTTTTTTTTTTTTCCCTTTTTTTTGCGGTCAAAAAAATATATATATAATATCAAAAATTTTCGCAGTTTTTGGGTTTTTCCTTTTTCTGTGTAAATTGTTCGCCCAAAAGCCCGCCCCAAATTTAACAATCCCCCCCAAAAAAAACCCTGGGGGGCTATTGCTTCACTCGGCATTTGTTTGCGAGACTGGTGATGTGTTGGAATCATGTTGTGTGAACGTTCANTAACCTCAACAACAACCACAATCTCAATCTCAACAACAACCACAATCTCAATCTCAACAACAATCTCAACCTCAACAACAACCACAATCTCAACCTCAACAATCTCAACCACAATCTCAACAACAACAAACAATCTCAACCTCAACAACAACAACAACAATCTCAATCTCAACAACAACCACAATCTCAACAACAACACAATCTCAACCTCAACAACAACCACAATCTCAACCTCAACAACAACCACAATCTCAATCTCAACAACAACCACAATTTCTATCTCAACAACAACCTTAATCTCAACAACCACAATCTCAACCTCAACAACAACAACACACAATCTCAACCTCAACAACAACCACAATCTCAACTTCAACAACAACCACAATCTCAATCTCAACAACAACCACAATCTCAATCTCAACAACAACCACAATCTCAACCTCAACAACAACCATCTGACATCGTATGGGGTTTGTTCGCTTCATAGTAGACAGGGACATTTATGATCTAATTCCTTACACATGTTTTTGTGATTGTTGCTTTTTCTAAGCTTGTAAAGGTACAATATCATATTCTAAGTTAATATTTGACACAAGGTCAAAGGAGTAGAATCTGCTGTCTAAACTCAGGTTGGTTCTGGCCAACACAATCCGCTCTTGTTCGCTGACTGGACAATCATACTTCTTGCGTTTACAGTCCTGCGATACCTGACTAGAAGCTGGAATGAAATGAAATTGAGTAGAGGCAATAGGTCGTGTCAGCCTGGCTAGTTCAGAAGTTTCATTCACTTGAAAACTCTGCATATAGATTTTTCAAAGTATATTATTGAAACCAGTTTTGTTTTTGTGAGAGAAGTGCACCTTTACACTCTCCTTCCCTTTGCTTGTCTGGAATGATATTGCATTGCATACAGTTGATAGACAAGTGTAGTGTTTATTTCAGTCCATTTGAATTCTAACGACAGGAGCAGATTACAGGTTTCAATCACTGCTGGAGGAAGTGCAGATCAGAGCATGGACTGATCAGGCATTATTATTATGATCCTGCATGACATTTATAAGGGTTATGATTGTTAGCTTGCAACCGTAATTGTCCTTTGCATCAGTAATGAGAGTGACAGGGCAAATTAGGCAGCTCTGTGCAGTGTGTGTCTATACTACAGATCGAACAGTAAACAAAAGATAATTCTTCTGATAATTAGTTTTTTAATGAACGACTGCATAGGAAAGCGATGTGATTTCCATTATTATTATGACTCGGCAGAGTATTCCTTTTGGAGTTTACAAGAGCACTAAAAATACAAGGTGTGATGTCTGGCTGAGGGAAGTAGTCACAGGGCGGAACTGGAAAACTGTGTGGTACTTTTGTTAAGGCAACAAAGTAATCTAATGCCATGTTAACATTACTTTGCAGCTCTGGTGAAATGTTTAATGAGAACTGAAAGATGTATCCATAGTGACATAGTGCTTTCAGTGGTCTGGGCTTTGTGGCGCATCATAACAAAAAATGTTTTTCTTCTTTAATACAGGCTCAATCAGCATGATGGTGGTGAGGGATCCGGGGATTTATTTTACATGATTTCAAATTGACCTTGTACTGTCTGTACCTGACCACGAGGTCACATCAAGAGCATTACATAGACTAAAGACACAGTACAAAGAAAAGACTAAATAAAGTTAGAGCAAACCTTAAAAAATCTAAAATAGGCTTTAAGTTTCACAGTGATGTTTTGTAAAGTGCAAATGATTATGAACTGGTGGTAAAGTTTGTGGTTTAACAGTAGGCTTTACAAGTTCACATTAACAAATTTAAAAGCACAAGCACTGTGTGATTGAATCCTGCTGCATTTGTAGTAAAAAAGAACAAAATATGCTAAAAATAAACCAGATGAGACCATTTAGTTTTCTATGGAAAAGGAGCAGAGAATCTAAAAGCTTACTTTCCAAACTCAGTTTGAAATGGATGTACATCCGACTAATAACTGTCACTAGAACGCAGACTTTCATGGTTGGTGGTCCTTTGGAGAAAGGAAGACAAATAAAATACCATCACCCCCAAAAGAGTTTTATAACCAGAAGAATCCAGTGCCGTGTGACTGTTAGTGAAGTCCTCTGAGCTTTGACATAGAGCTCACTGTGACGAGTGAGGGGACTACAACTAGTCTTGAACCTCAAAGCACAAGGACTGTACACTCTATAAAATGATCTGCTTCCTCGGTTCACAGTTCACTCTAATTGATGCAAATCCAGCTGTCATTTACTCTGAGCATAAAATGGCTGATCAAAAGGAGCAGTTTATGGGGTAACTGATCTGTACTAATATTTTAATGCGAAGATGACAATGTTACAGGGTTCAAAAATCTTAAAACTAGTACACTTCATTCACAAAGTCTATTCAACAAAGACAGATGATATCCAACAGTCTTCCTCCTCTGTATGTCATTCTCTGCATGTAAATCCTGCATCAAAACAATAGCAGTGTTGTGACTTTAGTTCTGTTCTCTTCCTTCTCTAGTTGTGCCCTGTCTCATCTGCAGCCCGACCTGTCAGCGCCGCCTTGCACCGGAGCGTTCAAAAAATGTCACACTGCAATAAAATCTACTCCAAGGCTCATTTTTTATCCAAGATTTACCCACTCCCGACTGACCTTTTTGCTCAAATCGCCACATCGCTCCCCAGTCATTTTTATTAGCGTTATATTTATTTCCATCTGTCATAAAGCTTTGAATATGCCATTCAACCAAAAGATGAGCTATGGAACGTGAGACACATCATATGAATTCAAATGGTTGTTGGCTTTAGAACAATGTGCTCATCAAAAAGATCAGCAGGGAGAGAGAAAAGGATATCTGTCATTATGCAAAAGCCTCTTAAATTAATAGTTAGTAAAAAAGTCCTTTTTTGTAAAGTGCTGCTGGTGCTGGTGGTGTTTTTGCCACACAAGTTGCAGACACAAGACATTTTTCAATTTTGAAAAGATTCCTCAAAGGACAACTTCTCATTAAGCTGGCTCATGATAGAGTGACATTTGTATTACTCTGAATTGAGTTCTGCACATACACGACTGATTGACAATCCCTGAAAGCTGTCGGAAAAAGGCGGAACGTCATGATGAACTTTTGAAAGTAAACGGTTTGGTTGCAGTGTCACTGCTGAAGTTATGTTCAGTTGAGAAAAAAGCACATCTTACTTGTCCACTAACTGTCACATTGCCTCTATGTGCACACATTGAAATGCACACTTAAAATGTTTGGAGTTAGAATATTAAAATGTTTTATGATTATGTATGTATATTGCTATTTATGATTATTTATTTATTGCAGTTTTATCTTGTTTTTAAGGGTTCTGTGAAACAGTATTTCGTTTTTATGTGCGCATAAAAATGACTAATAAATTGAGTCTTGAATCTTGAATATCAAAATTGCAAAATAGTTGCATCTATGTGTATAATCTGTCTTTTCTTAGTCATTTCTTTTCATTTTTCATTTAATTTATTTGAACACTTGATGCATTTCATTTGCCTACACAACAAATATAACTCAAATATAAAGGTGCACAAAAAGGAGAAGGAAAAAGTAACAGGTTACTTGTCGAGTCCTATCACATGCTAGTTATGTTGACTACATTTTCATTATTAACTGCCAGAAGTTGCTAAAAAGGTTCTTTGTCAGTTGTAACGTTCGATCATCATTTGCTTGAGATCAGTTGAGTCTGTAAAAAAAGTTTCTTTAGTTTAACACTAAAGTTTAGTATTGTGTTTCACAAACAATGAGGTCATATTTAATTTAGAATAAACACATATCTAAATTGTAACCAATAAATACAGCATATTCTATGTTGTTTGTCTGCATAGGTGTTGCCAAAGTCAAAGACTAACATTTATGCGCTTGCACAAAAGCTTGGACATGCTCACATCGAATTTTGACCCAATTTTGCACTTACTCAAACTAGGGAATGATAAGGTTTTAACCTAAAAAAAAATACACAAAAAGGGCAAAGTAGTATGACTAAACAAAAGTTAAGAAAATGTTAAACATTAACAGAGTTACTATAAAATTAATTACATTGTTTTTCAAATACAACAGTTAAAAAAATCAACTGATTAACTTGCTTTTCACAAGCTGGTTTTGATGATCTGAATTTCAGTAACACTTTACTATAATTATTTACTCTTTATTTTGACATAGTAAAGCATAAACCAAGACTTGATTCAATTAAATTATCCAGGTTTAGTAAAACGTTGCAGAACTTGTTTAGACACAAGTTAGTTTCTGAGCCTGAACAAACAATTTATTCATTATGTAATATATTTCAGGTCATGCTTTATTAAGGCAAATAAAATTGTAGTTATTATAACGTGTTAACAAAATTATGCAAAACACACCAAAAAACCAGATCTAATATTTTTTTATCTGATTATCTCCCCCAGATTCCATTCAGACCAGCCAAAAGATGGAGACAGAACAAACTGGCACTGCTCCTGCTGGACCGACAGTCTCCTCAGCCAATCAGAGGACACCTCCCGCATCTCTCCCTCTCCCAGCTTCCAGCCCCCTCAAGCTCGCACGGCGCTCTCCCTCCCGTGTACTCCAGCGCTGAAGAGGAGAGAGAGAGATCGCCTGCTCAGTGCGCGTCCGTGCCGGCTACTTCTAACATCGGATCTGAGAGGGGCGTTTAGCAGCAGCAACCAAAACTGACACCTGACTGAAGAAATACAGAAGAAAGAAGAGGAGACTTATTTGTCCAAAAGAGGCTGTGAATTTCCTACTGTGGGGGGAAAAGGGATCTCTCAAAGCCAAACAAGTCGATCAGAAACTGCAGAGGTTCTGGCAGCATGTACAACTCCGTGTGCCTCATCGTCCTGGCGTGGGTGTTTGGTGCGCTGGTGTTCCCAGGTAAGATCAATGCTTCTGAACTTTTATGACATGGGTGGCTGACGGGCACACCAAAAAGCCGATTCTTTTCAGATTTCAGAAGTTTGCAAATGATTGAAATGTCATGAAAACAGTTGCGTCTCGTGCAATTAACTAGGAATTGTTCGATAATGCTTCACAGGTGCAAGTTTTGACATAGAAATATTGCAAAAAGAGGTACAAAGACAGTTAAGAAAAGTTAAAGGCAATAACTACAATAGGAAGGTGTGAAAATGTTTTGGTGCAGTTTGTTGATGGTTATCCTCTTTGCTTTTTGGAGTTATGACAGTAAATTATCTGACTGTCTGTGAAGGGCTTTGTTTTCCTCTTGGTCTTAGATTTAGACTATACAAGCCTCGTATGCCTGTGACATTGCCGTGGAAGAAGAATTGCCTTTTGACGTTTGTAGATGTTGCTAGTTTGTAGAATAGTTTGAATTAGAAAAACTAACAGTGAATATAAAGGTATATCAAGTGTCTTTTCCTACGTAACACCCAGCACCCTCAGTGCACCTATTAAAGCTAACGTGTAACGTTTATATTATTTTGCAGAGATGATGATTTAGCCTGTTTCACTTCACTTTGTAGAAACAATCTGACATTGCACAACTGGAGTCTGTTTTCTCCATGGTAGACGGGTACTTTTTTTGTTTTAACCCATTGCTGCACCTGAACACCATAGGATGTAAAGCGTAAATGTGTGAGTCAGCGACCATTGCCTTTTCTGTGAAGTAAGCTTATGACTTAAAGGTGCAATATCAAACGAGACGAGATCAAGGGAAAACGTCTAGAGGGATTATCGGTCGACGTCAATTTCAGCTCTACTGCGCATGCCCACAGCAAAAAGATGGGTTGTTCGTCTTGTTGGCAAGGAAAACTTATTTGGTAAAAACAACAACATGGGACGCAAGCTAGCTGTTTTGGGTCAGGTCTATACCTGTATGACAAATGTCTGTGTCTTGAAGTGTGAGACAGTTTTTTCACTCACCTGAATGTAACTTTTATGGGTCATAGGATCGAATTCCATTCACAAATGTTTGTTTTCACGCAGGTATAAACTCTTGTAGTTAGTTAGCTGACAACAGCGCTGGCTGGTGTTGCTGCTACAGTTGTGTCTATCAGCCGTGGCTCTTTCTGTATTTTGGGTGTGCGCGCATCTCTCGTGTTAATAAACAAATAATCCCTCTATATTGTCTGCAATCTCAACACAGGGTGGTTGTGGCAAATACTCAGTTTCATTTGTTTGTTGATTGGGCGATTTTACTTTGTGCATTTTGGGAACTGTCTGCAGTTGTACGATACCTCTAGCTGGGATGAAATGAAATTGAGCAAAGGTAGAAGGTGGTGCCAGTCTGGCTACATCCCACATACAGTGTGTAACAAATTATTATAGTATTTCTCGCAAAAAATGAGTCGGGTCACCATTGTCCCTGCGTTTCGATTCGTTTATTTGCATGACACACACAAAACAAAGGTGCTGATTAGTCGTCTGTCATTTAAAACAAAATCTAACTCGACTCACCTTACATTAAATAGTTTTTTGCTTCACTCATTGATTCTGCGGAAATCTGCGATATTTTTCAGTTCTACAAGATAGTATTTCCATACTTTCCATGTATTTTTTGTTGTTGTAAGCAGCCATGTTGGTTTTCTTACGGGAGATGATGCAAGTCCTGATTGGCCAATTAATCTGTCAATCACGCCCACTCTAACTCAAAGAAAGACACAGTGGCTAGGCGATATATTTTTTGTATATTGTCTGGATTTTCCAGTCACAAAAATTATATTATGTTATTTTTTCCAAAGTAAAGTCACCCGCGAGCCTAACGGGACAAAGCGGTAGAAATGAATGAAAGTCAGTGGATTGGTTGTGTTTGGTCAGTCCATGAAAATTGCACTTACATGTAAAAGGATTTTCTATGACGAGCAATTTGGCTTCACACTTTAGCCATGTGAAACCCGCGTTACATATATATTTTTCTACTTATTTAAATTAAATACAACTAAGCTTCTGTTCCATTAAAACAGTTTCTAATGCGTTAACTGTATCATCCCAACTCCAAAGTGTATGCTTTCTATAGCTTCATCAATATCATGATATGTCAGGCGTTGAGATGCAAATCAATTTCCCAACTCCTGTTTGTAAACTACTCTTCCAGAACAGCGAACATACATTCATATCAATACTCCTGATAGATTTGCCATGGAAAAATTATGTTTCATCACCAAGACACGCTCAAATCCAAAGTTTTCCGGTCACCTTCCACATGCGTAGACTTTTTCGTCTGTTCAATCTCTCCACTGTAACTTGCCAAAACCGCTGCTCTTATATCATTTGGGACTTCGGTTGAAATTACATTAAGCATTCCTGACGCCTGGTAATGCAAATGTGCCCCTAGCCAAAACCAACGCGCGAGCAATATGTTTCTCCACCTCAAAGGGATTACGTGAAGGCGATTACACGAGACAGGCTGACAGCCAAATAATGTGATGCATGGCCCGCTGCTTTTACCCATAGATTGTGCAAACTCTGGTTTCATGGAAGTTTAGTTTAAAAGTTTAAGAACATTTAGTTGAATAGAGACGAATGAGCCCACGTTGCACTGTTACATTTGCTTGAGTGTGCTGACACATTTGTTTATGACTTTTGAGTGGCTAAAATGTGATAAATGGGAGCTATTGTCAAATGAATGAGGACAATAGTTGCATTTTTTTTTAACCTTTATTTTATGACAACATTTTGTGTAATGACAATAGCAAAAAGGCTCACTCAAGAAGATGTTCTTCTTCCATTATATGATACATAAATTAAAGATATCAAGTTACTACTATTGAAAAAACTAAGTTTGCAGTATAAAAAAATCTATTTTTAGACAAATTTTGAATTGAGAAAATATTGTAAAAATGAGACCACATATTCATGGATTAAATAAAGTATATATAAAATATATATATAAAATACATTTTATTGTCCTTGAAATTTGACTTCTGCATTTGACCCATCCTTCAATGCCACTAAGGCATCTTTTCAGGAACAGGGGCCCATCTCCAGATCTACTTGCAAGTTGCACTCCCTCACATGCATGTTTGGTTAGTGGGGGAAACCGGAGTGCCCGGAGGAAACTCACCTAGACATGGGAGAAATATGCAAACTTCACACAGAAAGGCTGTGAGGAAAGAGCACTATCCACTCTGCCACCACACTGCCATTAGTGATGCTAATAACACAGGATAACACCGACAACGTTGTTTCTATTGGAAATGTAAATGTCCAAAACACTGCATTGGGCTGCAACCATTTATCATTACTGTGTTTACTTAGGATTGAAAAAGAAAATGTAATACCTAATATTAAAAGTTTGTTTAAAAAAAAAAAATCACATTAGTTTGTTTAAACAGAAATGTTTAAACAACATAAATGTAAATATGACAAGGTTTGAAAATCAAAGTATTTAAGGATAATTGTGATTTAGTTTGTATGAGTTTAATATAGTCCAACACAAACTGGTAACTGAAACTGGACATTTGTTGCATATTGATTATGATCCTTCTAGTCAATATAATAACTAATAACACTCATAAGTGACAGTTTTGAAGAAAACATGTCAAAGTAAATACTTCTCACTGTGAAATCTGAAGAGAGTTCACACTTTTTGGTCTATTCCACATCTCACTCACTCAGAACAGAACCTTACAAATACTGACCAGTACTGAAAGAGGAGGAGTGTCTGATTTGATTTACCCCCAAGTTAGATGAGCATTTTCAGATTGTTTACTTAGTTTATGTTTGCTGGTTTGCTCAGTTGGAAAAGGACTACAGCTTTAGTAGAACTGACCAGTCTCTCTTTAAACACACTACATTAGCCTTTGATAGTTGTGCACACTAGTGAGTGAGTGAGTGAGTGAGTAAGTGGCGGCGGTGGCAGGAGAACAGATTGCCTGTGGTGGCTGATGGTTATCTCAACGCTGATAAATCTGGCTCGGCACATATCCATTAAATCAGGCTAAGATCAATAGCTTTCTTCACCTTGCCTATTTAGCCTATCAATCTAATGCAAGTGTGCTCTCCAGCCTGGGTAATGGGTACATAGCCTAGGGCTGGTCAAGGTGGCCAAGGATATACTTCAGTGGCGTGGGTGACTTTTATGGTTGGGCAAGCTGATTTGAGGTCATGCAATATTTAGTCATTTTCACTATTTGTGATATTATATTATACATACGTAATTTCTACTAAAATAGCTAGTTTAGTTATTTCATTTTGAATCTCTATAGTAGAAATATTAGACAGTTTTTGATACAGAGTAAGCAAAAAAATATACAAGTTGTAAATTCTTCACAGAGTTGTAATTTTCAGTGAGATATTTTATATACCAGAGTCTATTATTATTAGTCTACTATTGTTGCTTTCATTGCTGTGTTTTAATTGGTGACATAAATACAAATATAGGCCTTTTCATGAATTAGGTGGAGGTGGAGTTTTGAAGACTTGCTTGTAGAGTTTGCGTCGCCAGTGATTGCCAGTTGCCGCACGTGCAGCTTTTTGATTGGTTTGTGGCTACAGGAGAACCTGCGAATCAGTGTGCAGGAAAATTGTCTGGACTGTGGTGAGAAATAGAAGTTGGGCTTAATCCGTGAGTTAAGATTAGAAACTTCTGTTTGCTGTCAGAGTTAGACAACTTCTTGCGTGCAAATCATGTTTTGTCTTTTTTGTCAAGCATTACATCACCTGCATGCTCACTCGGCATTTGTTTGGAGACTGGGGACTGTTTGGATCATGTTTGTGTGAATGTTCTTTTACATCCGTGTGTCCCGAAGAAACTTGAACAGACGTTGTGTTGCTCCTTCCTACGAACAACCACTGGGGGTTGTGTTGGTGTGAAAGACCCTTAAAAGATCACAACTCTGGCATTTGATCTGAACGCCTCACTAGCTGAGCTATTAGTTCCTATTACATGTGTTTCCGAACAGAATGTTAAAGACTAATATTAATAAAATCTCTGCTCTCTGTGACTTTGTTTTGATCTAATGTTTCATCGTTAGAAACACAAACTTAATTTCAGTTCGCTAAAAATATTTTTTGAATCACTTTTGTGAAACTTTCATGGCATCTTTATGGCTGCACACTTCTAGCCATGATTCAACAGGCTGCAGTACAGAGAAATTACAGAAGTTTATTGAAAATTCGACACACAAGTCAGCATTCATATTAGCTATGTTTGGACTGGCCCTGGCGCTTCTGACTAGTTTGCTTTAAAATGCTTTAGAGCAACATTTTAAACATTAATTCATTTCCATGCTCAGGGCCTAAATCATACTTGAATTATACTTTCTGTTCAAAAGGTCAAGCTCATCAATTCACAAAAAAATGTTCAATTATTTCATATTCTTGTATTTGTGAGCCACAGCTAAAACCAGAGTCAAGAGTTCCCTTTACACGTAGCTTTTTCTGCATTTATTTCGCTTCTCCGCTCCTCTATTCTGCGTTTGAATGTCTCTTTATGTAGTACGTTGGTTTTGAGAAATGTCACATGCAATATGCATTGTTATCTTGGCCAGGACTGTGGATTGTAGATGCTTTTGGACAGTCTCTCTCCGCTCCTAAATAAACAAGTGGAAATGAGTTAAAGCAAAGCGAAGTAACATAATGACATTTGCTACTTTTTCCTGATTACTTGCCTTTTTCTGGTTTACGTTTCAGACAAGTCGCCTGGGTATTTAGTGCAAATTTTAAAACATCACTGTCTCAAAAGCATAATTTCCATCTCAGCAAAATTGCAGCATATTCCTACGAGTTTGGAACACTTTGATGTAGAAGTAAGTTCCTCTAACCTTGTGTAACTAATGCACTTGTTTGTGTTGTAAATGAGGAAGTGGAAATACATAGCTCGTTAGTGCCGAATAATGCAACTAAACATATCAGCATTATTTCCCAGGATTCTCTTTGCTCCGTAGTCTCCGAGGGGGGGACTAGTGCTGAGCGGGCATGTTCTTTTCAGGCACTGCCCCACAACTATTCAGCCGGAGAAACACTCAGGTAGGTTTCTGTGCTTTTTGGGGACATTTACATTCTGAGGACTGATTTGTAACTTTAAAACAGTTCACCGTAAATCTCTTGTTTAATCAGTTATTATTGTATTAATTATTTTGGGGCAACTTTTGTGGCTTATCTCAAGAACAATATGCAAATGATAATAAGTCAATCAAACAGTGTTACATCATGTCTTTTATTACATTATTTGAGGTTTAGTTATCACCTTTTCTCAAACAGTGGTACAAATGTGTTCTTGCGCTGCCTTTAGTGGAACCTAAATGTTACATATCAAGTTCAGAAATGTCACATAGACTCTTTTCAAACATGTTTTAACAAAAACTCACTAGTTGTTACGATGAAATGTCTGTTTTACAATTTTGAGCAGGAAGTCAATAGACCTATTTGTATTAATAAGATGTTTTAGATCTAAAGTTAAGGTTAATAGGTTAATATGAGACAGTAATACATACACTACCATTCAAAAGTTTGGGGTCACCTAGAAAAAAAAATTGAAAGGAAAATACACTTTTTCTTCAATCAAGATTACATTAAAGAACACATATTATGCAAAATTTATTTTTTTTAAGTTTTATTCCCATTTTAAAATAGCTTCTTCATCAAAAACACTGCCAAAGTTTTGCTTGTGAGAAATCCTCCGTTCTCCCCAGAACACCATTCTGAATCACCCTGATTTGTGATGTCTTCTTAGATAGAACTTTGGCATCTTTTACACTTTTTAAGTCCACAAATCATCCAGACTAATTTGGAGCATTCCTGCTGCATGAGCACATCAGGCAAGATTGATTTGATCGCCTACCCTGTGAAATTTCCTTTTTAATGAGCAGACAGAGCTTAGACTCATTTCCTGATGTGGGAAACACATGACTGTCGTGTGCTTTACTACCCTTTTTTTTATTGGTTCTGGTGCACGAGATTACAAAATGGTTTGAAGGAAGAAAACAACACAAAAAATGCATCATATTTGTCTTTTAAACTAATCAGAAAAACACTATATACATTGGTGATGTGGTAAATGACTATTCTAGCTGCAAATGTTTGGTTTTTGATTCTTTTTTTTTTTTTTTTTGGTATCCATTTGCAGCAACTATCACTCCAGTGTTGCTTGGTTTGTCAGAAGGTTAATGGATGATTAGAAAATCCTTGTGCAATCGTGTTAGCACAACTGAAAACAGTTTAGCTGGTTAGAGAAGTCTTTCCTTTGAGCAGTTTGAGTATCAGAGCATCATTTATGGGGTCGATTAACTTTCAAAATAGAAAGAAAAAGATAACTTTTTTTGTGGAGCTTGACAGTGTATTCTTGTTTTTGGAAATTATGGCTAATCCATTTGTGGAAAACACAAATATTGTTTGGGTGACCCCAAACTTTTGTACAGTATGTCTCTTTTAAATGTAAGCAAGTCATCAGGCAGAGATTTTCTTCACTATCTTTAATCCATTTTGTATTTATTTCCATTTTTCTATAACAAACTCAGTGCAAACACCATATTGCCATGCTCCGGAAGAACTTTGAACAGCTTGTCAACCAACACACTCCAATCTTGTACATCTTAAGTGTTGATTTTGTTCCCTTTTTGGTCCGAATTAATTGGACTGTCGTTGTGAAATGCGCCGCTGCTCTGATCTAACCCAGTCTGCGGTGACTATAGGCTGGTGTGGCCCGTGAAGGCTTAGGGTCTTCCGCTACTCCGCCGCTCATTTGCATAAGAAAATGAAGCTGTCCGAGTGCGCGTGGGGAGATGTTTTAAGCAAATACTAAATTTAGTTGTGGGAGTAATTCTATTCACTACATGTCTCTTCCCTTCCACAGTTCTATCTTCACACAGCGCCTAATCTCCAGCTCTGTCTATCAACTCGAAATAGAACTGACCCGCAGATCATTTATTTCCCATTAGATGTGTTATTAAGGGAATGCAAAATGATGGCTGTGCTAGTGATTCCAGCGTATTTCAGACAATGGGTTATTGTTAGTTTAAGCTGTTTTTGTGCAAAATATTGAAAGAATGGGCGGCAGATTTGGGATAAATGCCTCCTCAAAACGTCCACATCAGGGAAATTTTAATTTAGTCTCATCAAGAAGCTATTGTTTCTCCACATCTCTCACAAGTAGTTGATGCTGAATACCTTTAAATGAAAGCTTTCTTTGTGAGCTGTAACTAATGCAGATGGTTCATGCTTCTTAATGTTGCTCAGTAGATCATCAAGAAGTAAAAATGTGACTTACTTTTAAGCACGCTCTTTTTACTTTGGCATTTCAACTTAAAAATACACTGTGTACATATTATGGTTGAGCATTTTTGACCATCTACACTAGTGATGCACTGATCCAATTAGGGCTTGGGAAAATATAATAACGATTTCTTTTTCGATCAGTCTCAATTTGCGATTCATTTGTTTACCTTTTAAAAATGAATAAATATACCATTCATAAACATAAACAAAACAAAAACATTTGTTAGATTTTTTTGAAACTACCAATATTCTGCCTCAAAGTTTGACTTTTGCTTCAAACCATGCATTTTTACTGACAGTTTTTTGATATATTTTGATTCAAAACCCACCACCAAATAATTGACGATTCAATTCGATCTTGATTTTTTGATTCATGGCCCAGCCCTAGAGCCAATACTAGTATCGAACATTGATGCGTATCGGTCCCATTATATGGGTCCAGCCGATAATTGGGCATAAAAGACTTTTTTACAGGCCATATGACCAATTTGACAAACTTATGTTTTGAAAATAAAATAAAGCTTTTTTTAGTACCTAATACTAAAGTATTAAAAGCTGGGTTGGTGCATTGCTTTGTTGAAAATGATACACAGTATTAAACCAAACTTGTACAATTCTTTGGATACAGGGAGACAACATTAGCAAATAAGAAAGTAATCTCTATTTACACATTTACAAAAGAACATTTACAAAGTGCTTTACAAGTGGTCAGTTCTGTGGACAGGCAAGCTTGCTGAAAGTAAGAATCAAGGTAATTGCTTGCAGTAAAACTACTGTTGTATGAAACAAGGTCACACAAAGCACTAGCATTTACATAGAGACAAGCAGGTAGCCGAGCCTGCTGTGTACCTTTTTAAAATGATGAATGTATTGATTTTTTTCATTTTTTTTTTTTTTTTTATTAACAAATCCGTTATTGAAGTTAGCACTTTCCTATATTAAGCAGTGGACTATGGACATAGTATAAGAAATACTAGATTACCCGTGGCTAATTTAAAGTGACAATACAAATAATGGCAAGAACAAAAGCATATTTGAGTTTCTGAAAAGTTGCAGTAGCTTATAAGATTCTAGACTGTTGCAGCAATTGTATAAAGTAAATCAGCTTGGATTCTTCAGGTTAAACGTTTATGTATCTATGCTGGATTGTATTTTAAATGAACCCCAGATCTTCACACCTCTAATCAGCAACAAAAACAACATTTTCAATCTAAAAATCAAGTGGTAGTCCTTCCAACATGTTTTCCCGCATCACCACCAAATCTGTCATAACATACTAAAATACAGATTTATTGTCTCACCCCAAAATATGGACCCAACTTTTTTACATGCAATTCCAGCTATAGTTCTGAAATCCACCAGAGTCAGCGCTACATTTACTGCGCGCTCCGTCTGAGAACATGATGCACCGTAGGAAGCTAAAACCACCATTTGTCACTGTCTTGCGCCGCGTGGACCAACGGCAGCTGCGAAACCGTATACAATCTGATCCGGCCCCGTACTTCGCTGCAGCTCGCTTTTGATTGGGATTAATACCAATAGAAATGACTAGTGGGTTATCTTTCATACGATCTACTATCCAGTCCCCGGCGAAAACTTGAGACCCTCTCCTAAGCCGGCGTATTTATCAGCGTGTGGAGTTAAAGTTTCGGCTATAACATGCGCCGCACTTTTTCCAATCCGTGCTTGTCTCATATAGTGTAACCTCACAAGCTCAGACTGATTGAGCCATTTATCATAATGACACCGCGCCCACAGCCAGCTTCAGACAGCGTCGGTGTCAGCTCTCAGCGCCGATCCATAAGACTTGGAATGATCTATTGTGAATATCATTGAGACGAATTAGCGATGAAGCTCTACGGCCAGTGTTCAATAACAACGTCGATCGATCAGGTGTAGCATTGTGATGATAACAACAAGATGTGACAAATAAATAGGTTTAGAAGGAGTTTTGCATCTTTCCAACTAGTTTTATTGGTTTTGTTTGCCAATTCTTTGACAACTTGAAGAAAGTTTTATTCCCAGAGCAGGGTTCCCTATTCATCGTTGATACTGGCACTGAAGGATTGTGTGAAATTGCACCCCTAGAACACTTCAGGCCAAGTTTCTATTCACCTTATGGCGCCATGTCCACTTTTTTTGGTCAGCTCGTTTCGATTAAGCTGCGTTTAAAATAAGCCAAAATCAAACATCAATCACTTGTTTGATGATTTTTATTTTATTTTTATCTGTTGTCCGTTGCTTGGTAGAATAATGGCTTTCTGTAAAAAATGCTGTAAACTAAGTATACAACAATAAAATAACATACAGGTTTCTAAATAACAGTTTAGTCCTTTTGTACCTTGTTTCAAAGCTTAGGTCCTGTAACATTCTGTACTGGGGTTATTTTTGTTATTTATTATTAAAAAAAAAAGTTTCTCAAATTACCTAAAATTTTATAATTTTTTTGCCTCTTGACAAATTAAGAGTTGAAAAATGTGTAAAGAAAGAGCAGAACTGAATGCACTTTAAAGCCATTCAAAGTTAAGAATACTACTTCAAAACTACCAAAATAAAAGTGACAATCACAAATGAAACGTTGATACTACTTTTGTTTCAAGAGAAGTAGGGCTGGGCGATATGGCAAAAAATGTATATCACCGTTTTCTTAGAGACAGATCACAATTTTGATTTTATCACGATTCTTGTACTTGCTTTTTAGATAAATACAATCATCAGTTTTTTTTTGTTTTTGCTTTTTTTTTCCAAAAGTTCCTTCCCAGTCAGTGGCTAAATGCAGCTGTCAAAGGCGGACCCGTGTTGCCAGATTTTCAGAGAGAAATAAGCGACTATGCCCTTGAAAAAAATCCCCAAACAAGTGATCTCAGCTCTTCAACAAAATCAGTTAATTAGAACAATGTGTCACCGCTAAACATGTTTTTTTTTTTTACTATTTCGGACATTAAAAATGACTTGTAGACATGAAAATGAGCTAAAAATCTGTTTCAGACATAAATGGATGGTTTTTCATAAATCTAACCTGAAAATTGTGCAAAATTTCATCTCTTTTATGACTTAAAAGTCCAGTCTATAACTTTCCAAATTTTATTATAGTGAAACATACCTGGCAACTCTGAGGCTAAGTAGTTAGTAGGTTGGAAAAATAGCATTTGAACAAACAGATGCATTAAATAGAAAAATGGGAAATGATATGACAATTTCATCAAAAAGCAGATTGTCACAGGAATGACCTCACGATTCGATTTTTGTCATGATATTGCCCAGCCCTAAAGAGAAGTATTAAAATGACAGTATCAATATAGTATCAGTTTAATATACTAAACTGCTCATTATTATCACTTTCACGTTACCTCACAAAAAGTGTAAATGTCATGACATGAACACAATTGTGCAGCAATAGCATCACACGGCACAAAGTTTCTAGAACTCTTGCCTCACAGCAAGAAAGTTTTGGGGTTGAGTACTTCTGGTTTCCCCCACAAGCTCACTGCAGTAAGGTCTGTAACTGACAGGTCGCCCAAAGGCAATGGAAGACTGTATGAGACCAATGCAGATGTTGAATTTCTGTACTTTTACAATAAGATTTTTGACAATAATATCTTCGGAAATAATAGATTTAAACATGTTTTCAGTGGGTGGAGGTGTAGGGTTGGTGGAAAAAAAAAATTCTGCTGTTTTCTTTGTCACAATCTACTTTTTTGATGAAATTCTCATGTCATGATTCAACATTTCTTAGTTTAGTGTACTTTATATGCTCACATTGTTTTCTCCCCACTCAATTCTTCTATTGGCGAGCTGCTTGCTTCATTTTCTACTTAAAACCAATAATTTAGTGTTTTGGTGCCATGAAAAATGATGTTATATTTTAGCCATATCGCCCACCCTTATACTGTTAAGTGTTTTTGACCAAAGCAGTGCTGGTTGACACTTTCATATAATAACTCAGACTTACCTGAAAACCTCCTCAGACCAGAAAAAGTGGACTGTGTAAGCGATGTTGCTGTGGCAGGTGGAGTGTGTGCCCCTCTCTCTATCACCCTGTCAGCCTCCTGCACACCACATCACTCACACCGTTCTATGACATTTCTGTATTTGTGTTTGTTTGGGTCAAACCCAGCTCTGCACTCTAAAAATATACCAGCTGTGAACACGGGAGGTGTCCAACCAGAAATTGCACAGATGCGCAGAGAGCTACAACAACAGCCAAGTGCAGCATCAGATCCAACTTTGGACTTTTGGATAACTTTTTGCGAAGGAAAAAGAGGAAGAATTTTATTTTACTATTTTATTGAAAAAAGCTACAACTAATGATGATTTTAGTAATGTATAGTTTTGACAATTAGTTCTTTTGATTAATTGCTGTTGATGTAACAAAAGGCTGATCAATGTGAGATTTTTATGAAGATTGATCAATCATGCAAAAATAATATTTAGATACATTTACATTCTTGAATTCATGTACATACTGTATTATCTTAGCTTGAGCAGATTTAACTAGTCAAGTAAAATTGTCATCTGAATCAAGAACCTTTTGATACACTGGCAGATAGTTTTTTCTTTATCAAGTTTAAGGAGTTACTTTCTAAGAACAAGATGTGTTGTCTTATTTTTCTGCAAAAAGCCTTGTTCCAGTGGTAGATCATTTTGCATACCAAGTAAAATCTACCAAGCTTAAGATAATATGTTCTTAATTCATGACATTTTAACTGGCCTAAATATCAGTGACATGCAGTGGGATTTACGGTTGGTGAGGTACAGTGCACTATAGTGTATACATGTGGATTATACAGTGTATATATACGGGTCTTGTTGCTTACTTGCATTTTAAAATTCCTCCTTATTTACTTTGCGTACATATATAAGCAAATAATAATAATAATAACATAGTTTTTTTGTCTCTACACGCAAAATAAAAAAAAAAAAAAAAAAAAATGCTGATGTAAAATTTGATCTCTTGACCTTTTGCACCAAACTACACCGCCAAATGACTGATAACATCATCTGAGTGGGGGAGACCTAATGACCACTAATGACTTTTTGGCCTCTTTCTACTAAATATTTGCTTGTGATGATTTATATAGGTTTTTAAGGCTTTGTCACAGTGAAGCTAAACACATACACATTTGACCTGATAATTGTATTTTGGCTACAGAAACCCCTCGCGCTCAGGCCTGTGAGGCAAAAAGAAGCTTGCCTCACCTTGGCTTTGTAAAACTCCGATTGTTGTCAATTTGACTCACTAAAAGCACTCATGTTAGCATAATATTCTCTTTTTTGAAGAGAGGAAGACAAAGCAGTCACAAAAAGGGGTTCACGTGCTGCGTGAACGCAACCTGTTCATTGTGTATAGACTGAGCAGGTTTGAGTGAGGCGACAACAAAACTCATTGAAAATCAAAAGAAATCAACCACACATTACAAATATGCTGTTTAGACACTGCGTCACCTGCCTCCTCTGACCATGTGACTGCTTGATATTTTTTGGAGTAAAAGATTTTTTTCATTAAAGCATATATTTACGTAGCATGCACGACCTAAGCACACCTGCTAAGCCAATAGTGGGAAAACTGCAGTCGATTAGGTGCTATATATTATATGAACTAACTTATTGCAGCACTGGTTTTAAGAATGTCTTTCAAGGATGGAATTTATTTAATCTTTTCAAAATATTCCACAAACATAATTTCTGATGTAACATTCTAAGTATGTGTTTGGAACAATCCAGGATAGGCACAATGGCACTTTTAATTAAAAGCGAATCACCTGTGACAACCATACAATATATAAAGTAATTTAAACTATATTTATGTGAAATTGGTTTGTCAAAATGTCTCCTTTTGCACAAAGAAGCATACACAGACCTAACAATGTAAACATAAACTAAGCTGTATTGGAAGAGAATTTTCAATGTCAAATGTTACTGAAAGGCACATACAGGAACAAGCATTCTGTGTTTGTGTGCTGTATAGAACGTGAATGTAAGATGAACTGTGTTGCCATAGTGTCACTGTCCTTGCAGGGCACAAATATGCTCTGTGTTCAATGAGAAACTCTTCATTCGACTAAATACAAGCTACTGTAACCATAGAGAAAATAAATGAGAACTGTTGATTTCCCATGTATAGTTTATGGATATAATTTGTGTTTGACCGATCTCTTGATGAACTTGGTGGATTCTATTCATTAATATTGTTATGCCATAATGAGAAAAAAGATGTCTAAAGAATCATCTTTTTCCTAGAAACAAACTGGAGGAGACCCTTCTCCAGGCCATTTAGTAGTTTATTTATTTATTTATCTATCATGTGAGTCTTTTCTTTTTAGCCTTTATTTAACCAGCGAAGTCCAATTGAGACTCAAAGATGTCTTTTTTTCAAGGTACCTCACCTAGAAGCTCCAACAACACAAGAACACATAATTTTATATAAAATATTGGTAAAGACATACAGTTAGAAACCGGAACACTTTTTTCAGATGCGTGTCTAAATGAGCCATAGACATCAGTTTGAAACTTGTCCAATTTGTGTACTTTTCTGTACTACCAGTCAGCGTGGACATTCTGAGAATCCAAATAATGAGGTCCTGAAGATGTACACAGAGACATGAAGGAAGTAGACCATCAAGTCATTTTTAAACCTGTACCTTTGTCTGTTTATTTTGTTTAAGCCTATTTTTGATTCAAAAGTTATGCAGTGCACCTATTGTAATGACAGTAAAAATGCGCTAAAAGTATTCCCTTGTCACTCTTTCTGAGTTTTCTGAGTTAACCATTGTTATAAGTTTATTGAGGCTGTAGTTTTTGGCTAAAAACGGAATTGCACTGATTTGAACTTTGAAGAAGCAGCACTTGGAAAATAAATGATAATTGTCATCGAAACTGTAATCTGACTCCAAGAAAATTTGGATATAAGTTATATAAATATAAAAGACACAGTGCAGGTCATGGTAAAAACAACCTAAAAAAAGACTTCCTTTCAATTGTAAACAAGCATACATGTATTTGATCTGATAACTTATTTTCTATGGAGTAGCCCATTGCGATGTATCTTTCCTTTTTTTGAGTTGGTCCCACATGTTTCATAAAATCATTTTTATACTTTGCTATAAAGGCGCATCACACTGCAGGACAGGAAAAAGGCATAACACCTCCAACAGTCAAGGACCCACTGCACAAAATTATAAAAATATTGTGCTGATAAAGAATCTGTAAACTTCCTTTGTGAAAATTGTCCTTTGTGTAAGATGTACTATTAACCTTCTAGACGCGGCTTTGAAAGTAGAAAATTACCAATGTGTGACAACAACCCTAATTACAATAGAACATGTCCACAAGTCACAATCAGTGGTGTGAGAGTGACGCAGTACAGATGAAGTCTATTGACTGGTGTGTGTGCTGCTCAAAGACTCTTCATTATAGAGATGGATGGTGTTGTGTCTGATGAACTGTTTGTGTTCACTTGTGACGCCGGTGGAAAAGCAGCCCTATAATGGTAAAGGACAGGGCAATAACACTGTTCAGTCACTAATTGAAAATTGCTTGTTCATAACACAAATTTCACAATTTTCTGATTTCAGTCTTATCAGAATCCAGGTAAAGTTGTATTTTTTTATTGCCTTAGGTAAAGCATTTGCTTTTTCAGAAAGTTCACACTTCACTGTGACCGTTGTATCCAGCTCAGAAGCATGACCAAGGTTGATTAATAAGAAAATATGTGGAAAAAAATATTCCTGTATTTGCATCAAATAGAGAAATGGTAAGATAAGATAAACTTAGCTGTCCCTCAAGGGGCAATTTGTTTTGGGCACATTGACAATAAAGTAGTGAGGCAAATATAATCAATATAAAACAAGAAACAATTTGTGCAATTGAAATTACACTACAAACAATGCATAAAATTGTAGAAGGAAGCTGTTAGTGGCTTTTCAAGTGTGAGACAGACACAGCAGATTGAGTATTATACATAGCTTATGTTAGAAGTAAGGCTGGGTAATGTTAGATTTTTATAGATACTGGTACTTTTAACTGTACTTGCTTTTCGAGACTTGTTCCTTAAGTAGTTCTTTTTCCGGTTGCTTTTTTATCAAAAAAAACAAACAAACTGATATGCAAAGAGCAACAGTTTAAGCATGCTACTCATACTGGAAATTGAGATAGCAGAAACCTAACTGGTAGAGTGTTCTTCATCAAAGGTTAGCTTTTTGAATCTCTCTCTCAAATTGTCTTGTCCCTGTGTAGGACAAACTCTCTGCCCCAATGTTGAGAGGCGTCTGGCTGCAGATGACTTTCGTCCTGCTTCTCGCTACAGACTGGAATAAGCTGTTCATACAGACCGGACATTCATATCTGGCATCTCTCGACTTTTCACAAACCCGTAAACTTACCCAAATTACCTGATCTATACCCATCCCTAATCATAACCCTAACCTTACCCGTCTTTGGGGTAAAAATGATATACATTTGCTAACATATTCACGAGCCAGAGGCTATAAATGGTCGTCTGGTGTGGACAGTGGTGATTCTAGGCTGTGTCAAAAGGTCTACAGAGAGAGGTGGGCTGTACGTCCTTGCATCCAAACACTCTTGCCAATGTTTGCAACCATGGGCTAAATGGGCTACTTAGGCAACTTTAGTGACTTCAGGTGTCATTTTTGAAAAGTAGTTTTGAAAAACTTAAAAAAACCCAAACTTTGCTTTTCAAATGTGATTTACGTTAATATCACTTTACTATAGACTAAAATATGTGCATGATAATGGCACTAAATGTTGACACAGAACATTTAGCTAAGAGCTCATTTACATTTTGTAGAACGTGGATTCTTGTTTAAGCTTTGTAACTTGTATCTCTTTGAAAACCTGGCAAACCTCGGTGAGTGATTCCTTGATGTGAAGCACTTGAGTAGAAAAGCATTAACAGATTTCAGTATCAAATTCTAGGTTTTGCAAGCATAGTTTGAAAGTTCACAATGCTAAACACAAACCCATCCAGGCGAAATAACAGTTGAGATTAAAACATGAACATTGAACAAAATTGTGATTATCCATTTAATTAATCTTTAATGTAAAATGGTGAATGAATACCCCAATTTTGGCAGGCACAAACACGAGATGTCTCACTGAAAACAGTCGGTTGCATAGTGGGTGACAAATACGTACCAGCCAAATGTTTAACAGTAAAAAAATGCCATTTGTGGTTGTTTCACTGTAAAAATATGCATTGCGCCATCTCTAGCCTGGATCCTCATTGTGTTTCCAGGCCGTGGGGCACAGACTGTCCCACCAGCCGCACGTATCTGACAAAAGAACGCTGTCTGGCCCTCGAACGGAATTTCCTTTTTTTAACGGCGCTCAGCGAGGTCATGCCATTGTTGTTTTGTTTACACACACTAGAGGGTTAGCTGCAGGGATTCAGAGCGCATCGCCGATTACTCCCAATTTATGAGAGGAAAGTTGCAACCGTAGGCAAGGCTGCGAGAATTTTTTATTGAATTTGGAACTCCTCGTGCACACACAAGTTGGTCTACGGTATAAAACTATTCGGATATTTTTTAAAAAGACAGCTTTGTTTCTCTTGGTTCTTTTCTTACCAAAATGCTGACATAAAGCTAGAAACAAGTTTGATGAATTTAGAAACAAGCATCTAACAAGCATCATTTAATAAGATCAGAGAGTAATATTTTCTTGACGTTTTATACATGCTTTCTCAACTTGATAACACACATCTCCATTTTCAAATTGAGTTAAATAATTGGTTGAATTGGTTCTTTCATTATTGTTTTATATCCCATCAAACATAGATTCAGCGCAGGCTTGTTATGCTGATCATACTTGCTTTACTGACCCTTTTTTAACACAATTCAAATATGTTTGTTTCATTTCAGTCATTACTATTTAGTGTTAGCGGTCAAAAGTCAGAACTTCAGCGCAGGTAAGAGGAAAACCACTGGAAAAGATAAAGTTGGCATTGTGGTTGAATTTTTCTTAAAATAGAATGTGTTCTATGTTGAGGCAGCTCTATTTTACAATACTTAGTGCAGGGGTGTCCAAACGTTTTTAATCAAGAGCCGCATGTCGAAACCCAGACTAAACAGAGGGCTGATCTGGGCTATTTAAACAAGGCCAATTAGTAAAAAAAAAAAAGAACATGTAAACGTAAAAATTTTTGCAGCTATAAAACCCTAATCGTGCACACTGAAATGCTTGATAATGGCATTTAAAATGGTAGATTTTTAAAGCAACTGCTGTTTGTGCTAACTCTTCAGGTGATATGAGAGCCAAGAAAAAATGGTCAGAGGGTAGGGTTGGCCCACAAGCTGCAGTTTAGTGGTTTGACAATACAGGACATACGTAACTGAACCAAACGTTCTGTATTTGAGTTTACCTTTAAGGATACAAGTACAACCAATAGATAATTGAAATTAAAGAAAAACATGAAATGACCAATTATCTGTTTCATTAATATTTCAAATAGTATTTTCATTTTTATATGTGAATAAAAATGACAATACATTTACTCTTGAATTCTTTGAGCAGCTTGGTAGTATTCAAAACCAACCTGCTATTTGATTTTTTAGTTTGATGCATATCAGAGGCACTGTCATTATTTATTGATGAAAGTATATTTTTTACAACATCACCCAGACAAGCCACATGTTCCTGAGCTAACCTGCTGCATATTTAACTATAGCGGAGAGGTCAGCCAAGGGCATGCATCGTTTCTCCCAAGTCTATTTCTTATTAATGGGCATAGATTATTCTAAAACTATAACTTTTTCAATGTTGGACTGTAGCCTATAGTGAAAACATACCAGGAGCTTAGCTTAGTTTGCAAACCCATAACTGCTAACTAGTATGCACGATTGGAAGTACAACAAGCAGATTGATGTTAAATTTATGCATTTAGTGTTGTAAGAATTACAGTCTCATCTGTTTTACCTAAACCAATGATATCTTGCATTCCTTTTACTTATATGGTAGAAATGATGACGTGTGTATTTTTCTCTCAAGAGTTAAAAGACTTTGCACCCCATTCTTTGCTTGTGTTTTCATCTAAAATGGCAATAAGATTCTATGAAGTGGCATGTGGCTGAAGACATGAATATGTGAAGGTAGCAGCCAGCAATGTTTTAGGCCTGCAACTTCATAAACATTAGGCTTTTGCAGCCTAATGAAGGCATGAACAAGATTCTGACGTAGGACTGGGCTATTTGGCGAGAGATAGCAATCCATCATGTCAAATTGTCAGTTTTTTAGGTGTGCTTTTTGAATTGACAGCTCCACAGCTAATCCTCTGTCAGTAAAAACATGTGGTTTGAGGCAAAAGCCAAACTTTAGAAGAAATTTGTTTTCTATATTGCATGGCAGAGATTCTGAGAGAGTCTGTTTAGTTTATGTTCCAGAAATTTGCTTTTTGAAAACAATAATTCCAATTGAATCAATAGTCAAAATCAGTCAATGAGGGAGGAAAATTGTGAGTAATTCATTGTTAATAATGAACACATAGTCAAATGAGTCTGTTTTCATGCTTTATTAAGGCTGCTAAAACTTCTACTGGTGTTTCTTATGGGCACATTTCATGCTAGCTAAGCTATAGGAATATTTTAAAGACACCTTGTTTAAAGTTAAACCAGCTATACCCAGACAACTGAATTCAGTGTACCTCTACAAGCCTAAATATTGAATAAAACATTTGAACTACACCATTTGAAAATATCATACATTCCTATAGTTGCCTCTCTATTCTCACTATATTATTACAAAAGACCTTCTGTTGGAG
Source organism: Mugilogobius chulae (assembly GCA_038363315.1). Lineage (NCBI taxonomy): Eukaryota > Metazoa > Chordata > Actinopteri > Gobiiformes > Gobiidae > Mugilogobius > Mugilogobius chulae. The sequence goes on along the minus strand of CM076399.1, from coordinate 15,915,244 downwards.
TTGGCCTTGTTTTCCCCTCGGAGCTGTCACGTCTCATTTGTCCCGTTGTTGCCGTTAGCGATAGCGGGCTAGCACACAGGCCCTGGACTGGTGACTGGTGCAGTTGGGGTTAGGAGAAGGCAAGGATGAGCTCATATTTGTTAGAGAGGAGCGTCTTCCACTGGGCAAAGTCACAGTCACTGACCTACTGGGCTGAAGAGACTGTGGTCATAGGGTTTCATGTGTTAACATTATACAGCAGGCTTAACATCTTTATGTAATAGAGCAGGTTGTACTGTTAAGATTTCATAACACTCCCAGCAGCCAAAAGAGCTTATGAATACGTATAATGCAATATTGATAACATTAGAGTTTTTAAAGCTTTTAGCCATGTACAGTGTCTGTTAGATCATTTTCTCAAACTGTGCAGCTCTAGTTGGAATATTTTTTTTACCAGTAGCCTACTGCAATTGCGAGAACAAATGATAAAATTAATGATATAAGCTATTTAAAAACATGTACAGATCTAATCTACCATTTTTGTATGCAGAGATTTACAAACTTTTGTTGTGAAGAAAATGATGCTTCCTTAACGCAGCTTTTGCAATTTGCATCCACTTAACCTGTGATTTGGATTAATTGTAGAGCCCTAGTTTACTTGTCTTCAGTGTATTAATGACGTGTATGGACATTATTTTCTATAGTGTATAAAAGTTTCTTCATCAAAAGCTTACCTGGAGTTTAGCTTCACTTTTGTGAATACTGTTTTGTAAGTTCTCGCCGCTCTGAGCCTCATTAAACAACTGTGGTTTAGGAAATAAATTGCCACATTGTAAAGTGTCATAGGGGTTTAAAGACATATCACGGGCTAGCCAGCTATGTGTTAACTTAGATCCACAGTTTTCAGTCTAAAAAGCACATCTATAACTTTAAATTCGGCAAAATGTTGTAATAACTATCTAGTTTATAAAACTGCACACGCGGATTTTAAACAAAAATGTAGGTCTTAGGCTATGACTCACCATATTGCTCTTTCGCCTCTCAGACATTTTCAAATGTAATTTTTTTTTTCTAAACACCCTTAGAGATTTGACATGGGAACCCATGCTTGTTGAACCAGGAAGTGTCACTGTTAGCTCCACATGGTCAGAGACAGCCGGGGTTGGTCAGACTAATCACAGCGCACCATTATGGTGTCAGAAAGCACACATTTGAACCAAGACAAACATGGCAGCGCATTTGGACGTATTTTGTCCAATTTTATTTAGATATTAAAAACACTATTTTGCACACAGAGGAGATTTGTGCCTGTTTTGATAGGAAAGATTCTCTTGACTATATTTGACAAAAAATGTGACTTCTCAGCTACATCTGGGTTCAGATGGTTTGACCAATCAGACTTAAATATTGCCACGACGTTACATTTTTTTCTGTCAATTCTTTCAAATATCAATCTGGGGTGAGCCAGGTTAGCTTCGCTGCAGAGGTACGCAAGACAATAATGTGTCACTTTTCAGAAAACGATTAATGTTTTTTGTCAATGCACTTCCATATTGTTGTTAGATATTGACAAATAACTGAAAATTCTCATTCATCTGTCTTTTGTTCAAATGCAATGGCAAATAGTTTGTTCTCATACCTAAACCTGATCAACACCACATTCCTTGCGTCAGCTATAATCCATGAAGCTGTTCCCTCTCCAATGTAATTTTTTGATAAAGGTTGTAATAATATCAGATGGACAATGCTCGTGGGTGTTGTTGGATTGACATAAAGCCCAAAAGGACAAACCAAGCAAAGGTCAAGCAAAAGATATTGAGTTTGTCCTCTATATCCAAGCATAACCGCGACACGCCAAGCTCATGTAATTACACTTTATAGGATGACCGTTCACAACCTTATCCAATGCACTCGGTTTCTCCTCTGCTGTCAGCTTCCATAAGGCAACACTGACACGCCTGGATCTGGTCTGTCCCTGAGCATTTGAGCAAACTTTTAAATGCCATTATGTTGGAGCACCCAGAGATGCGCATGGATGAGAGGTGTCTGCATCCATTTTCTTTGCTATGAAGATTTAACAGGAGAGCTATGAAATATGTGGCTGCAAAGTGCTTCTGGCGGGAAGAGGTGTAAGAATTCTGTCTCCTCTATAAACACGGCGTAGTGGAAAATGCTTAATCAAAATGCAGCGGTTTGTAAACATTTGAGGTCTTGTGACTGGAGATTATACAGCTGGGAGCAAATGCGTTTCAAAGTATCAATATCAGGGCAGCAAAAAAATTGTATTCAGCATTCTAAAATTAATATAACTTCAGTATAATTGCACAAATATTTCCTCAGGACCTGATGGAAATAGAAAAAAACACTATTTAAATTTTTAGCAGTTTAACATTTATGTTTCTAATGATGGGTTCAAATAATACAGTCATGTCTTCTAACTGGGGTAAAAGTAACTTGTTTGTGCTCGGAATTGGTCAAAACTACACTAGAAAACAAACTTGTATAGACATGTCCCAGATAGTGAAAAAAAATATCAAATAACTATTCGTTTTAAGTGTATTTTTTTTGCCCTACTGGTGAAGAACTATTGCTGAGGCTATCCCATAAGTTTCAAATTTCAGTTTTATGAAGAATTGGAATTGGAACTCTAATGTGTCAATTGAATCAATTGTGACATTTCTACAATGAAATAAACTAACTGAATAATGCATTTATTGTCTGTGCATGCTGATCATGGCAAGCACAAGATAAAGTAACAGTTGTTCTGAACCCTGTAATCTGGCCAGCCAGATGGATTCTCTCGCATTATTTGAGAGAAAATCTAGCTGGGAGAGAATTCAACTGGGCCCCACCAGCTAATTGGTTTGCAGTCCGAACCAGAGGTTTAACAGCCCAATCACATTGCATACTGGGCGAGTTCGGGGGGTTGTTGGCAAAGACAACAGGAAGTAGTTGTTAGCAGAAAATATAATTTCATTTTTGAAAGAAGAGTGACTATCCCACATGCTCACTGTTTATGTCATTATAATTTGTTGCTGTGATTGGTTAATCACAAACTAAGGTAGGCACTAGTTAAGTCACCCAATCAGCTCAAAGTACTTCATTAAACATCCCAAACAAACTAGTTGCCCAAGGAATATGTTGGGCTGATGGTAATTGCACAAATAACAAATGTATTTTGAATGGAACAAGTGCCCTACACTTGCTACAAGATTGTATTTTCTGAAATATATTCATGCATTGCATTTAATGCTGATTTTGCATATTGTCCAAAACATTGTGCATGTGGGCAGCATAAAATACAAGTATGTCCAGGCCTTAGCGCTATACAGAGAAACACCTGTGCGCATAGTTAGTAGACAAAATTGTCTGAGTCTTACAGTTGCTTCCTACGTGCTTCTCGTCAAACAAAATGTCCTCACATACTGAGTTGAGTAAAAAGTATGCAGAAATTATTCATAATATAAGTAAAATAAAGCTTTACTAACCAAAATAAAGCAAAAAGTTGTGTATATAACTTGTATTAGACACAAAACAGCTGTTTTTGCTGTGGTTTAAAAAAACCCACAAAATAATTAGTTAAACTGTATAGTTAAACTATAATGATCAAAATATTTTATTTATTTGCAATGTTTTAAAAAAACATTTGTATTCAAGCATGTTGCATGTAGCCATTTAAAACCTGCTTTTATGTGCTTGTATCCAAACATATATTGACTGTACATACAGTGGTGTCCTGAGGCAGTAGACAGGCCCGATTGGCTCAGGTGCACAGTGGATGCTGACAAATCCTCTATGCTCTCCTCTGATAGTTTGGCCGTTTTTATAGAATCCTCAATTTCACACTTGTCACTTGAGAAGATGTAGGGAAGCCGCAAAGTCATCCAGGTTTATAAAGCAGTGACGTTACAGTCCGAGAGAAGGACAAAGCACTCAAAATCAGCCAGTGTTCACTTTTAGAACAGACTGTTAACATTTATAGATTTTACTGAAGTAACAACCAATGAATGTACTCTTACATAGATGTTTTGAATGGTTTTGATGTTACATTGTACTAAATAATGAAGTAAAAAAATGTATTTGGTATCAAAGTTTGCCAGTGACACATTGAACATTATAACAACCATATGAATTGTTCTTTTGCAAAGTCTGAAGCTGGTTGACTAGGAGAGACAGGCATTGGGGAAAATGAGCCAATATTGAATTTCACACAGTAAATAAAAATTATTTGCTATTTATCCATGTTTTTCTCAGGGAGTGACCCTGAAAGCCTTGTGGCAAGGCCTGTAGCAAGGCTCCTCATTTCCCGGGGCCAAAGTGGCTCTGCTTCTGGGAGCATTGCAAGATGATGGACTCTGGGCGTGAGTTTGTGGAGATATGTGCAAACAGTGTTTAGCTTGTTTTGCGTCAGAGCATTCAGAAGAAGAACAGGGGATCACTGTCAAAACAGTGGGAAAGAGATTCACACTGCCTCTCTGTGGGGCTGGAGACACATGTCTTGTGTGTATTTTTTACTTCTGTACTGCACTGTGGGCCTTTGTGGTTGTTTTAGACTGACTGTGGCCAATCTATGCTGCTGCTTTGAACAATATACTGTACGTGACCACTTGCACATTGTCCAATTGAAATTGTGTTTTTTTTCAAAGTGCGAGAGCAAATACATCCCCAGATATGTTTTGATGGAAAGGTTTCATAACAAGCTTAAAAGCTCAGTAAAGGACTACTTATTCACCTTATTTTGCCTCGCCCACTTTCCTTGGCAATGTACTTCTTGTTTAGCTCTGTTAAAGGAGCATGGTGTAAGTTGCAAAGGTTTTGAACAAGGGCGCCATCTTTGGCGTTTTGTGGCACTGCACCCACCCTACTATCAGCAGCTGAAGACGTATTTTAGGCTTAAAAGATTCTTTTGACACATCGTTACTTTCTGCTAAATATTTTCTTGGCTATAAGAAGACAAAGTTATTTGTATGAAAAAGTAGATGCTGACTATTTTATTTGTTCTTTTTGACTGACTAATTAGTTTTCTCTCCTCCAAAAGTTACACAAGGAAAGATTATTGAGAGTTTGAGGAAAGCTTTGTTTTAGTGTGAGAGAAAATTGTAAACAAGCTTTTTACAGGACTCATTTCCCATAAACTAAATGCTCAATGACAAATTATTACTCTAATAAAACATAAACCTTACCGAGACAAACAGCTAAGCGCTAAGCTAAGCTTTGACTAAATGTGCGATGTACTTTGACAGGCCTGAGAGTCTTACCTTCGAATGAAAATAATTGCCAGATGAACGTCTTATTGATCTCCAGCACAGTTCTTCTTTCTCAAAAACATATCCAAGTGCTCCTCGGCTCTGTCAGTTGGCTCATGCCGGTTGTTTTAATCGGACCTAGGCTAATTTTTCTGTGTTGTGGGGGTTCGGAAGCTAGATGGCAGTATTTACCATATTTACCACTGATTATTTATTAAATTTTTTTATTAAACAGTTTAAAACATTCGTCTGTTGTATAAATCCGAGAGCGTTAGCGAAACAAATAGAAATAATGCAAATAAACCAGTGAAGGAGGATTAGCGCGGGAAAATGCGACCAGCGCCACTCACATTTATGAGCCTGTGTGCGCCTATACAGGCAGCCTCGGTAAGTTTACAAAACAGAATGGCGCATATCCAGACATGTGCCAATGGACGGTAATTTTATATATCGTAATATTGAGCATTTTAACTTATGAGTGCACCTTTAAGGTAACTAACATGTTACCTTGTTTATCTTGTGAGACATCCTCAAAAAGGCAGAACGAAAGTTAACATAAACCCAGCTAATTCTACAAGCAGGAAGTGCACTGCCATGAAAAGTGAGCGGGGCGAAATAAGGTGAATACTGCATAGTGTTTTTTTTAACACTATGCATCAATACTTATTGCCACTTCACACTTTGTCTTGTCTTTATTGTGGCAGAGTTGTCATTTGAATATCAAGACAAGTGATTACTCATGACGTCTGTCCTGTTTTGACTGGATAAATAGCTGATAATCAAAACTCTTTTTAGAGATAAGCATTTTATTGAATTTTAGTCATTTAATTTATTGATATTGTGAATGTTAATTTCAAGATAACCACAAATTGAATATCAAGTGTGCTGTTTATAGTGAAATATCCCACAAAAAAGAAAAAAATAACTCTAGTGTCTGCATTTATGACATCATTTTCTACCCCATGAACACAATTAAACCTAAACAAAACAAAGTTAAAGACATGCTTTTAAAGCATATCTATTGAATTAACATGATATCGTCTGAATGTTACGCCAAAAAACAAAGATATTAATTGAAAAGATATACATTTTTGTCATTATCTCATAGTTTCATGCTCCTCTCACTTTTTGGACAATTACAGCGCTCCTCTAAACCTTTACAGTGGACTCCCAGAAAGCTAGAAATGGCCCAAGGCCCACTACTATTGTCCATGCCAAGTATTCTTATTCTTATTCTTCTATGAGCTGTCAGTTTCAATAATTTACCTCAAGTATTTAAACAAGGAATCTTCCAAGTAGCCATCCTTTTATTCACTGCATAATTCACCGTGGCACTAATTATTTAACCTAGATTAAAAATAAGAATGCGCCTCGCCCCAGACTTAACCCTGATTAAAGAGGAGATTGCGGTTGCGTGCCTAAATCGGGCTGTGATAGAGCAGGTGTCCTCGCGGGAGAGCCCGTCAGGAGAGGAGAATGCTTTTGACTGACGGGTGCATCAGGAGGCACACGTCAGCTGTCAGCCAACCCCAATCTCACCTGTCACCGCGGCCATTCATAAATCATGTCTGAATATGTCAAATACCAAGACGCATTACAGTGATAGGACGTTTTAGAATTGGGTCTAGACTTGACTCATTCTAAAAGGGATTTTTCAGTGCTTTTTTATTCTAAGGTTTAGCAATAAATAAAAACGACTATTCTTACTTTTATTGTTTTGATGTACATTAAGTAGAGCAAGGTAACAATAATAACTTGGCGACTCAGTGTTATAATTATTGACAGTGCTCAAAACAAGCAATCAAAATACCTATCCATTTTCTGTTTATCTGCTTACGGGACTTGCATTAAGATTGAAAATATACAGTATTTGTAGGACGTAATAGATGATATACTGTAAAGTGTAAATGCAGAGTAGAGGCATGATGTGTTTCTTAGATTTGTCTCATGATAGAAAAGTATGATTCAGTGTATTTATAATTAAAATTTGTTGTTATAGTAAGATTATTTGATCAGGCTTTTTGTTCACATCTAATTTTCCTCAAATGAATTGAACTACCTACAGTATTTGCGAAAACCGATCTGACAGCTGCGTTGACAACTATTTACTAGGGGTGTTGAAAAAATGTACCGCAGTTCTACATTGTAACAATTCTGCATTGATTCCAAAATAAATTTTAAACTATGTTAGTGTTTATGCTGAATTCGTGGTCTGCTGTGGTAAAATGCCTCCTTTAATGGCAGATTCGTCAGTAAACTGCGTATTGTTCTTTATGCCACAATTTCATTAAAACTGTGTTTGCAGTTGCAGCCTCTTTCTCCGTTTTTGTGTAGACGCAGCACGCACAGACAGAGCAGGAGACTTACGTGAGACAAAAGTGAGACAGTGGAGAGATGTCCGGAATATTAGGGTTACTTTTAGCCCTCTGCTCCATGATTTGTAAAGTGCTGTTGTTTGCGGTGGAGTATAGTTAAGATACTAACTACAGCCACAACTTGTCTACATTAAAGGGCCACTGACCTATTTTGTAAGTAATGTATAAAATGAATGAGAAAACACTGACAAGTGCAAGAACTGCAAAATTGTGGTAATGTGGCCTTACGAACGTAATATTTAATAATATTACCTAAAATTTAAATTAGGCCAATATTTAAAATCGGAATTGAGAATTGTATTTTGAATTCAATCTTGACTCCAAGATTCAAAATCGAATCGAATGGTCTGGCACTCAAAGATTCTCACTTTTTTTTTTTTTTCATCTGTCTTATTTCCTTTATGCTTTTTTGTGCATGCATTGCATTTTTATGTTTAGTTAGAATGAATGGAATATTGGTAAACTAGACTACAATAATTTTCTCAGAAATATCAATCTGTTTTCTGAAAAAATGGCATTTTGCAATTATTATGGTATTGAAAATCTGACAGCACAATTTCAAACTGAGCTTTTCAATCCATTCCCCACATTAGTCTTTAGTTTGTTCTATGTGCTCAGGTGCACTTCAGAGCTGTAAAACTGTACTGCATTCAGACCGTTTCAACCTCATTTAGCCGGATACCGCTGTTGGTATTAAAACATTAGACAAATGCGGAGGTCAAAAACAGTTGAGGCTCAAAGCAGTAGACGCATACCTCAAAGTTCAGAGAATGTTTGGAGAAGAACACAACAAGGCCGACTGATGTCACAGTTTGATGAGGCAGAAGTTTGACAGCAGACGTATACTCCTGGGAAGAAGAAGGCTTTTATGTGTTTGGAGGAAAGTGCTGAGATGTGAGGGCCACAGAGTGAAGGGCGTTCAGGAGAGCCTACAGCGGGATGACTACAGACAAGTCCTCCAAGTGTGCCAATGTCAAACCGCAAGAGAGGAGCAAGATGGAGAACAGTTGCAGCAGTGCCAGAAGGTAAGATTACAACGATGCAGTGGATAGTTTAAATGCCTCACAACTCTATCATTAAGTCAGTAAAGTAAAGCTGGAAAAGAAAATCATTGGTTGGATCTGTGAATTATTATTTTCTAGTCTTTAGAGCACAGTTTGAGTCAGATAAATGGTTAAATCAAAACTTGTGTTGCCACGACATTTCAAACTTCATTTTGATACTAAGGAATCGATTCTTGATACAATTTTCAAAACCACAATGTCAATTAAAATGCTTTTTTTAAGTCAACATTTATACAATAGACTGACATTTTCAATCTTTTGTTTTGATAAAGTTTAAGATTCTTTAAAAACTTTTCAGAGAATATTAAGCTTGGTTCTGTTTTTATTTTTTTTACTATCTGTATTTGTTCAAATGAGTATCTAGTTTTGACACCAGTTTTAATATTGGCATTTTTATTATTATTATATATATATATATATTTTTTTTTTTGACAACCTGACATTTTGCCTTTAGTCGACTAAAAACGTTCCTTTGTCGACCACAAATCTAGGTAAAAGTTTAATACCGTGCTGTGGAAGATTCCCAGATAAATTAATTTTTTTTCTACCGCTTAATCCCGTTAGGGGTCGCGGGTGACTGGAGCCTATCCCAGTGACTTTCGGCCTTAGGCCACCTTAGGAGGTGGGAGGAAACTGGAGTACCCGGAGAAAACCCACGGTGACACGGGGAGAACATGCAAACTCCACCCAGAGAGATCATGAGATGTTGATATGGTCCGAACCGGGAGTCGAACCCACAACTTCCTTATTAGGAAGCCAGAGCTCTAACCACTCTGCTACCGTGCACCCCATTCCCAGATAAATAAAAATCTAAATAAACAATTTGGTGACACTCAAGCCAAAAGATCTCACATTATACATCCATCAAAATTTACTTTAGATAGACAAATCATGCACAAGCATGCATGTATCTTTAAAAATATACAATTTTATTTATAAAGACCAACACTGATGATGCTGAATGAAAAAACAAAACAGAGACCATACATGCTAGCATTCAAGCAATGAAAACTGCTTAATAACAACTGACAAACTATCAGATAAATAACAGTAGCAAACTCTACTAACTACTAAATAACTAATAACATAAATAAAATTAAATAATTAAGTGAAACACTAAAGATTATAATTTGAGAATTCTAAATTTGTAAAATATCAAGTCGAAACTTTTTCTGTAGTTTAGTGGTAAGTTAGCTAAATTGCAAATATTTGAGATATAAAAATCTAAATAAATTGACAGATTCATATTTTTTCCAAGGTTTATCTTGTTGACATATTAGAAATTTACAAAGTAGTTTTTGTGTCTTGTTTGGCCTAGTTTTGAGGAAACTGACCAAAAAAAAAAAATTGATTTTGACATTTTTTTAGTTCCTAAAATTTTAAAAACCAATTTAATGTAAATACATCTTACTATGGTATACCTAATAGTCTACGCTAGGTAGGTTTTATGATCTAATTACCAGTAACCAACTTCTAGCAAACATATATAACTATTTACCACTAACAAGCTATATAACTTGTCAGTTTCAAATAACCAAATAACTACGACTTCATCAAAAATCTTACAAAAAGTAAACTTTCAAACCCCCTTGTTTTCTCTCCGGAGACAGATTTTTCTTGATACTATTTTGAAGTACAATGTTTCTGGCCCTGTCTGAACTCATGTCGTGAGCAACTCTTCCACCGCTTCTGTTTTTACTGTCGCCAATGTTTTTCTGCCATACATGCCACCACACTTGTCAACTGGAGACCCCGAAATGTGCTTCTTCTTCCTTTGGCCAGTTTTTAAAAGAAGAATTTGAATCACTATTTTGGCTAATTTCATCATTTTGAGCCCCAATTTGGCACAAAGTTTGGTAGTCGGTATCTGGCAACCTGATTTCCAACTGGGCCTGCCAAGTTAGATTCCCCCGAAATAGGACAGGCATATTCTCCTGTATAACGATGTATGAAGTCGCATGCCCTTGTCAAACAATAGCAACACTGCGCTCCCCAGAGATGCGCGAACTCGAGATGTGTTTAGAAAGAAGTGCTAAGAAATGCAGGGTCAAAAAAGCGCAGGCGCCTTGGTTTGGACTCGTTCCATTAGGGAGCTGTGAATAAGCTGTCAGATAAGAGCACGGATGACAGATGAGCAACATAATTAGTACAGGAAAAGGCAATGTTTTCAAAGGGATTCGCTGCTAAATGAAGCTTCAAGTGGTGGAAGGTCATTGGTAAGGAATGGAATTAAGTGGTATTGCCAGCGTTTTGGGGGCGATGAGGTAAACAATGTAAAACCTACGCAGATGACCCTAAGCTACTGTATTTGTGGCAGACTGGGCTTTGTGACTTGAACTCGAGTCAGACTTGAGTCATTATTTTGATGACTTGACTTGATAAAATGGAATAATTCATAGTAACGATTAGTGTTGTAGCGAAACTTAAATTTCAAGCTTGATTTTGATACTTAGGAATGCACTTGATACCAATTCTGATACTACAAAAACTACAAATTGCAAACTAATTTAAGACTCTTTTGCAACATAGTCACTCTGTTTTAAGCTTGAATGCTGATGTTAAAACAGGTGTGTTTTATATTCTGATGTTAAGGTGCTTTTTATTACAATATTTTTAGTCCATTAATGACTAAATTTACTACTTCAGCTGACAGAAATAAATGCAATACTGAGTAAATCAAGACAAATCAAACCAAATCCAGATTATAATTTCTTTGCTATTTATTTTTTTTCAATATTGACTTTGTGTAGTCCTTTTTTTACTCATGATGAGGTCTTGTTCTCGCTCTGAAGGGACTCAGGATATTTCAAAAACGTCAAATTTTTTCCAGTTTGTGTGTGTGTTTTTTTTTTCACAGTGTCAATACTTAAATGAGTATTTTGATTCATTACTAGTTTTAGCGTGAGTGATTGATTTTCTATTTTTCTACCAAGCCTAGTAACGCCACAACGAGCAGAAGTATTTTTGATGGTTTGGACATTTTTTCCTATTTACTTACTGGCGGCACTGTGGCAAAATAGATAGTGCTCTGGCCTTACAGCAAGAAGGTCACGGGTTTGATTACCTCACAACCCGGGCCTTTCTGTGTAGAGTTTGCATGTTCCTCTCCGTGTCTGAGTGGTTTCCTCCGGGCACTCCGGTATTCCCATCAACCAATAATATGCAGGTTAGGGAACACTTGGTGGTAGTTGAGGGTTGAGGCGCCAGGTGTTTAGGCGAATCGCCTCTGCTGAGCTGCCCCAGGACTGTTTACTGTCACTGAGTGGGGAGGAGGGGTTCATCTCACTGCTCACTGTGAAGCGCTTTGTGACTGTGAAAAGCGTTATACAAATAAAGATTACTTACTTACTTACTTACATATAACTTGACAAGCTTAAGCAGAATGTAAAAAAAAAAAGAACAATTGTTACACATATAATAGTAAGTAGTAAGTAAGTAAGTAATAAGAAGGTAAGTAAGTACTTACTTACTTACTTACATATAATAGAACTCAGCTTTCGCTATGGAAGGCTAGAGCAACAAAACATGTTCAAATGTTAAGTTGCAAAATATTCCATAACTTTGAAGCAGCCACGCTAAAGACGGTCACCTCCAGTTTTCAAATGTGTTTTTGGGATATGTAAAAGCAGCAGATTTGTGGACCTCATCTTTCAAGTTGGAACATAAGGGTAGAACAGTTCACCACGTAATGGTGGGGCCATTACAGTAGCAGAAGATTTAATGTGTCTCCTATGGTTTTTCATTACAGTTGATAGATGTACTGTACTGTCACTGCCTACATAATATGAAACATTCTGAAGGATTTTGTAAAGCTTACAAAAAACCTGAGCTGCCGCCATTTGGTCATTTCTTATAATGACTTGAAAGAACACCAACAAGGTGCTTGAACTTGACTTGAATTAGTGAACCACAGACTAAGGACTCTCTGTCTGTCACTGAGGCAATTAATATTCTTACTGAACAAAACCTAAGTTGTCCAACCTCATTACTACAGTTACCTTTATGATTCTGCAGAGATCAGATATTTTATTTATGATTTGATTGTTTTGTCAGTCAACACAATACACTACTAACATTTTGTCACATACTGAAGTTATTTCGCTTTTGTCTCTTATTTTATTGTATCGTTATGACTTGAAATGACCACATTTGTGCATTTTGTTGCGAGCCTTCTTTATCTCAGCTCTGTTTCCCAAAGATTACTAACTGTCAAGAGTTTGATTGATGCATTTGTTTTTTACTTCCCAGCCCCAACAGCATCAGCAGAGTGATGGTGGCTGAACTTTGTTGAAAATAAGGCATCATAGCGCCTGTCTATGCCCGTCTTTAGAACCTGGTCTGGTGCTGGATTACTCTGGGGACTAGAACCAATCTCACCTTGTCTAATACAACCCAGGGGAAATCACCGCTGTCACGAGCCTGGTGTGGATGTCGTATCATGTGGGGATACATGTGCAAAAAAAAAAAGAAGAGCATCATGCCAGCTTATAGGCTTGGCATCAGCAAACATGTCAGGAGAAAGTAAATAAACACAAGCAAGCTGGTAATGTGGTGTCTGTCTCATAATCTATCAAATGTAGGTTGAGGTTTAGTACACAAATACTACTTAGTTTCTTCAAACTAAGACTGGACTATATTGACAAAAATGGATATCTCGAAATGTTTGGGCACATCTCGATTACAATATTTAGTTGATATTTTCTCAAACTCACCGGAAAATGCTTAGGTTGAAGTTTAATGATCAGAAAGATTAGACTGTTGTTGACTAGAGACATATTTGTTCTATTTGTGCTATAAAATACATTTAATATAATAACCATAATACAATAAGTTTACTAAATGGTCCCCCTTTCTCAAAACCAGTGAGTGTCTATGTTCTGACCAAATATTTGACCCAAAAGACCTTCTAAACTTATTTGATTATTTACAACAATGTAACTTTCTTTATTTATATCTTTAGGCAGTTATTTATTTATTTGATACAATTCGATATTTTACCCAGTTCTACTTTAAACACTATGCTTGCTCTTTCTGCAGTTTATTTTGTGGCTACTCAAAACACTTCAGTGGTTAGGAAAGTTTTTGACGCAGAAGTTGTGGATAATAATGTTACATTTTCTTGACTATCATACTTATCCTTTGTGTTTCTTAACTGAAAAAAATAAAATAAAAAACTAAGGCTAAGGCTGCAGTCGACCAAAGAATCTCTTGGTCGACTAAGACATGTTCCATCGGTCGATTAATCGACTAATATGGGGGCGCGTCAAAAGCTTTTTGATGGCAGTATTTTTGTGGCACAAACTGTGCTCTAAACGCAAAGAACTATATATAAAAACAACTATTTGCACCGAAAATGTACAATGTGTATTTGTGTACAATACAGTGTAGTTGTATCATAAAATCCAGATTAGATCAATGATTCAGTCGTAGGCTAACTGACTCTTTCTTTGTTGCTGTTCAGTATAAACCCACATAATCTAAATAAAAGAATTAGTCAATTAATACAAATTTTTTGGTCATCCAAGACTCAATCGACCGATTAATCAACAAAACGAAAGGACAACAGCCCTAAAAAAATACATATAACTGTTTATAACTTTGCTTCATCTTTTGGTATTGTTGTATTCTTAATAGCCTTAATGAATATTTATTTAGTCTAATTATGGGTTTTAACTAAAGTAGCTAGCTTCTAATTTTTATTTAAATTGTTAGTTTGTGTTAGTCAGAAGCTTTGAAAAACATTCATAGACTACTGTTATTATTACTGTTATCTGACTTGCTCAAAACATTTCATATCTATTGGTCTATGTCTACGGCTACCTTTCGGATAGTAGTTAAAAAAATACTCTGATTTTAGACCGTATCACCCAATACAGTGACAAAAAAATCTGGTGTGATTTGTTTTTGATTTGGCATAGACACATCTCTGACACTATAAAGCCCTCATGGTGGGTTAGTATGAGAGTGAAGTCTTGTCTCAAAGCATGTTTTTGAAGGTTAGCTCCATGACAAATTACAGCTGACAGTCCACCATGTCCCAGCCTCACAGTCAGGCACAGAATTTGCCGGGCTAACAGTATCAGATATGTGCATATATTAAAATAAAAATCTGTTGCTTTCTGTGTCTTTGAAAACTGTATAAAATCTTAAATTGCGCTATTTTGTAACAACATCACACGCTAATCTTCCGACAGACATTTTGCTGCTCAACCTTCGACAAATATTACATGAGCCCATACATTTTGAAAAGCAGAGATACTTCACCTTCATCGATGAGAAGGGGATTGGAGAGAGCAGACTGGATAAGTGGTACCTGAATATAGTTAACATTTCCTTGCGTGTACTTAAGTAGAGACAAGATTATGTCCAATTGGGTCTTTTTGTTTGATGTGCAAGATGCATTTCTAGTTAGATTGTAACTGGATGTTGTGGTCGCACTGTTCTGACAAGGGACCGTGTGACAGTATTTAACTCTGTATATAGAGTTTAGCAAAAAAAAAATATTTAGTGTTGACTGTTTGTGACATAATGCATATCCAACTTCAGACAGAAGAGAGAGACAGAAAACAAAACAAATCTAGATGATGACGATGACAAAGATGAGCTATAGTAATGACAAACCCTGCAGCTACTTTAGTTAAAACCCATAATGAGACTAATGGGAGGACTCAGAGGAGTACTGTTAGTCATCCGAGAGATCTAAGTGCTTATTTTTAATGGCACGGCTGAGATGTGATAAACTGCTTTGAGCCACTGGCCCTGGGTCCAGTCAGCACCCTGAGTGTCTGCCAATAAACTACTTCTGAGGACTTATCTACGTGTGAACTGCAATCATTTGAGCTAAACTACTTCCAAGTTCAAGCAAGTCCACTGACTCATGCAAAATGATACAGAAATTATGCCTGCATGCTCTTTCTTCATAAACATCATCAAAACAAAGGGTCATGCTGAGAATGCCTTAAGATTCTCTTAAAGTAGTCTACATTGATTAACAGTACTTTTTCAACTAAAGTAAATGCTAAATCAGTATATGTTTAGCTGCCTTATGTCTAATCAGAAAATTGACTTGGTACATCTTCACATAAAATTGATCTTGCAGTTGTTTGTTGCTCTGTATATAGAAAGTGATTTAGGCCCATCTAACCCATCTGTTTTTGGGGAATGGGCAGATGGCCAAGCTCCACCAAATGTCTTTTTGGACTGAAGACCCTCGAGCTGATCTCCACATTACTGAGACTAATGGATGCACAGGTTAGAGTCCTCATAAACTTCACTGCCTTACATGCATTCCCACATGCATGCTACTAGCCAAAGCAGTCCGAGTAGGGCTGGGCAATAACGACAGAAATGAAGATCTGGATAATTTTTTTTGACATGTCCCGATAACAATATTTGGACAACATTCTGTCAGTCTAACATAAATGTCTTAAAACCTGTCAAAATGTGTTTGCTGGAAAACAACCTTTTATATGCCAAAGAGTTAGAAAAACTGGAATTTAGAACCAATTAAACATGTTTTGAGATAAATAAGAAACCCAATGAAACATGAAACCCCCATGTGAATTTGATTTCGAAGTAACCAATTTAAAGAACAAAACCACGATAATTTATTTCTTAAAAAATACCTGTAATTTGTATTTTTAAAACTTTTATATTATTTCAGTGATTTTTTAGTATTTAATTCAAGCCAGACAAAATCTACTCAAACAATTCCAAGAATATATTTCCTTGTTATCAAATTTTAAATGGTCACATTTCCCATTATGTTTGTTCATCAGACAAATATTTGTCAAATGACGTTTTTCTTTTGTTTAGCTTTGTGATGTACTCAATTTTTGCATTGCATTCACAATATTATCTAGAATTTGATAGATTGCCAAGCTCTAATTATGAGTTTACAGCATTATTTAGTTTTTTTATTTTAATTTTTAGATACTTTTGTTATAGGAAAAGTTGCTATGCTCTCCATCTGGCCTCATCATCGAATTGTAAAATTTAGGACTGCATTTTTGAAAAATATTTTGTGACTTTATGAATGCTACATTTTAGAGTTTCTATTGCAGCTGAAAAGATTGATCTACATGGAAATGTATACCATTTAGATAGTGACATAACTTCAAAACTTACTAAAAGCAAGCAAAAAGTTAAGTGCTACCCAGGCCCAATTTTCTATATCTTCCATTCTCAAAATGCTATGGCTGTTGTTGGTATCTGTGTTTTTAGCAAAGCAATAAATGTTCTTTTGCAACCTGTTTTTTACTTGAAGGCACAGGTTGGAAAAGCGAGAGGAGCGAGGAGAGACGGTGGAACAGACTGTGTCAAATGCAGTGGACAGGTCAAACAGAATGGGGCCAGAAGAGAGCTGAGTTTCAGTGAGAGCTTTAGAGATGCTGACGACTCTGCTAACATGGTTTACTGCTTTATTTCTAGTTGACAGATTTGAATTTTCTGCTTAGTTTTTTAGAAATTGTGTTGTGGTCTGTATACCAAGTGCAAAGAGATGGTGTGAATTGAAAATGGCTTGAACAGTTCTGACAGTTTTGATCTTGATACGGGAATTGGGAGTCAAAGTTCTAAAAAAAAAGGTTTTCTCAGAACCTTCTTTTTGTCAAAGTTATAGGTCCGTTAGATTTTGTTTAGGGTCTGGAGCTAGGACTTCCTAATGAATTGAACTCCTTCCAAGTGATTGAAAGATGTTGACCGTTGATTTTGCTGTTATAAAACAAAGACTGCCAATCTTTTCTCTCCCCTAAACAAAATCTGCTTTCTTCAAACTTCCAACAAATTACCATCAACTTGTTAATGTCAGCTTATTTAGTAATTTTGTTAAATTTGGACAAAGAAAAGCGTAGATGATCTGACTCTCTGACCAAAGCTCTGGTGTCTCATGAAGTCTCATGTCCCACACCTCAGATTGGAAACCAAAATACAAAGGACTACATTTTCACTGGATGCTGTTTGCCTTGAACGCTTTTTTACTAAACCAATCCTTTGATTTGACTTGCCAAGAACACTGTCAAAACCAATGTCGAAACCGATGTCAAAATCAATGTTGACACCAAGGGCATTTATTCAAAAACACGTGTTTCATTGTTTTCAGAATATTTCTTTTGAGAAAAATTGCTGCATACACAGCATTTGGTCACTGGTATGTAGTAAATGGAAAAAATTGTGAGTGGATGCACAATTTATGCTTCCTTCAATGATGATTATACTGAAATGCATAACAAACAAGGTGACAACTTGTTTGAATCCCATGTTGCTTTTTTGCATGCTCAACAATTCACCATGTTCCAGAAGGTTATTCTACCTTTTTCTTTTTTTTTGCTGTATAATAAAAATATTGTATGGTTTATAGACGCGATTGGTGCTTCAGCTAGATCCAAAAAAGTCATCCTGAAGATCTAAGAATTTTCTTTAATTCATTCATTAATTCATTTATATATTATTTTATTGCTTAATGCCATTAGGGGTTGTGGGTGACTGGAGCCTATCCCAGTGACTTTGGGTCTTAGGCAGGGGAACACCCTGGACAGTGATTAACTCGTCGCAGGGTTAGACAGACAACCATTTCTCTAAACATGCTTTTTGGAGGTGACCATACCCGGAGTACCCGGAGAAAACCTACGGTGACATTGAAAGAACATGCAAACTCCACCCAGTGATTGTGATATGTTATGTGATATGTTGATATGGTCCGAACCGGGAGTCGAACCCAAACTCTATAACTTTGCCTTAGTTACATCTACAGCCTGTCCGTCCATCGGTGTGGATCTCTTCTTCACTGTAGTTCTCCTTGAGGTTTCTCTTTTTCCCTTAGGGTTTTTTTGGAGTTTTTCCTTGCCGAGAAGGAGGGTCTAAGGACAGGGGATGCTCTGGACAATCATTCATTTGCTCTACTAGTAATCTGCTTTGACATGCTTGATCAAATGTTTCATTGAATGTGTATTGTTTCATTGAATATGTATTGTTTTATTTTGA
The DNA here is from genome assembly GCA_038363315.1 of Mugilogobius chulae. Lineage (NCBI taxonomy): Eukaryota > Metazoa > Chordata > Actinopteri > Gobiiformes > Gobiidae > Mugilogobius > Mugilogobius chulae. The sequence goes on along the minus strand of CM076399.1, from coordinate 15,896,599 downwards.
TGTATTGTTTTAATTTGCTAAAATTAATAATCTTGGGAAGTCATCAGAGACGACTGGACAAAAAATAAATTGATTGATTGATTGAATATTTGGCAAACATTATACGTCGTCATCAGGATGCACCGAACAATGGTTACACCGATCGGAGCTCTGAGCGACTTGCTCTTTTTATCGAGGTAACGGTTCTTCTGACCCTTAGCATTTCATTGCATTGTTGACCTTGTGTTGAATTTGCATATGACAAAGTATCTTGCATCTTGAAATCTTGGACTTTTTAAAATCATTGATGTAGTTTCAAAATCAGATTTGACAATTATAGAGGGATTGCAGGTCGACGTCGGTTCTTGTAGTAAGCCAACAACAGCGCAGGCTAGTGTTGCTGCTACAGCTTGTGTCAATTAGCTGCAGCTATTTCTGCTATCCGGTTGCTTTTGAATCTTATGCTCATTGCTTTCAACATAGCTGATGAAGTTGCCTGACATTTATTATTATGATTTTTGAATTATTATATAGGTAACTGGGGTAATTTACTTCCAAAACCAAGCAGTGAGTGATACTCTGACTGGACCATGCAGCCGAATATCTAAATGAATCAGCACTCTTATACATCTTCAAAACATTCTTAACATTGTCTATCATAAAACACATTGTATCAATAGGATCTCACGGCTAATTTTGAAAGCCCATGCAAGAACTGAACACTTTTCTCTCCCTGCGTTTCATTGACAATATTAACGACCACTCTCTTGTTGAATGAATAAAACAAACCACTAGAATCGACTGAAAATCTAATCTAGAAGGAGCCGGGTTGAGTCATAAGCCTTGCCAATTTGCACAATTACTCCTCTCGCGTTTCCCATCTCAAACACTTTATCTGCTAACACCACCAGAGACATATTTGACTGGAGGCCTGTTCAGAGCCCATTATTGTTTAAACTAAATATCTCAGCCATACGCCACATTTGTTTACTCGGAATTGGAAGCAGAAGGGATTACGTTCTCTTTTGGGATATTTGAAATGCTTAAGCAGTCAGAGTAATCCCATGCGTAGCTCGGTAACTAAAATATTCAGCCGGCATCATTGTAGACTTGAGGCATTACATTTATTAAATTTTGCCAGCCTATACGAGAAAAAACTCTTTCTCGGTAATTGAAAATGGAGGTCTTTTCTGAATATTAATCTTAGGGACTTTCTCAATGAAAGCCGAGCTAGCAGACCCGAGCATACAGTCCAGTGATACATTTGATTTAAATTCCTCCACAGTCCAGCAGGTTGAGTTAAAGTACTCTCTTTTTACGGCCTCCCGCAAGAAATGGGATGTCAATTGTGGGGGAATTTGCAGGTGGCAGCCCTTGACCAGGAGTTCGCCGGTTCTTAACAGCAGCCAGAGGTGATTTGGGAGCCAGACTTGTGTCATTAGAATTCGCCTGGACTGGAAAAAACAGCTTGAAGGAAGAGTGGGGGATAATGGAGCGCAAGGAGCTGAGGGAGGGAGGGAAATATCAGCAAGCATAAGAGCGGTGCCCAAACACTAGTTTCAAATGTTTGTGTGTGCACAGAGAATTTCAATGCTGGGTTAAGATTTACATGCAGTTGATTTTTTTTAAGGTTCTATGCACGATTTTTGAACCAGGAATGGTAAACATGTTTCAAAATGAACTCTTAGTCTCTATTTATTTTGATGTTTTACCGTGTCAAAGAAAGGTTAGTAAAAAGCTGCTGTTTTCAACATCTGAGGTATGGATGCAATGAGTGAATTATAGACGACTATGAAAAATTTTGGTAATTATCATCAGACTTTTAAAGCTTCTTTTGTGATTCTCAAAGAGTGTGCCTTTATTAACCCTTTAAGCATCAACTTAACAACAATTCTACACTCCTCCAAGTGCTCTATGCATTCTCCTCATGATTCTAACAGTACCAGAACATCAAGTAATTTCAAGTTCTCCGTCTCTACACTCCAAATTCTCATTTCTGAAGTTTGTCAAAAATACAGACTAATCAGTATTTCTGTTAAATAATGCAGAAATATCAGGTAATGTTTATTAAGGACCAGACATGTACAATTACATTAAGCACAGTGGCAGAGATGCTTGTACCAGATTGTAGCTTAGAGCTAATTTCCATCTGTAGTCCTTGCTTATTTTTACCCAATTTGGCTGCTTGAATCAGGCTTATAATTGTCTTTTGAAAATAGACAATGCGGAGGAAATTCCACAATTGTTGAGTAGCTACCATATTGTAAATATGATTTCACAAATAGGACTAGGTACCACAAGCATCGCGATGCGCAAAAGTTACGAGTCAGCATGTGATGTCTGATGGGCTCGATGGCGATTAATAATATTAATAAAACAACCCCGCAGATATGTCCCGTTGGTCTTTGTAGCGCTACACATCTCTATGTGCGCAACCTGCTCAACACACGATGTCATGAACTATTCCTCCACTCATTAAACTTCCTCAGTTTGTGAAAGAGAGGAGTTGTGAGCGTAGACTCGGAGCAAGGCGGCAACGCCACGGGCACGCACAGCGGACATCCACGTGCATGCAAACAGTGGGACAGAAAAGTACAGCAGGACAGAGAGTGAGCACAGAGACGATGGTCAACAGCGTGTTGTGTTTACAACATGTAAATGTGACAGAACAGATCATTAGAGACTTTCAAGACACAGAGGCTTAAAACTCGCATGTTTAATATGACAAAGCAGAGGATCTGTTCAGCTTTGTCTTGTTGTCTAAATTCTACTCACTACAAGAGATAGAAAGACAGACAGAACAAATTGTGAAAATCCTGAATCGTTACACCCCTACAAATGACAATACCTTGTAAGACTTTAATTTTTTTAACTCCCAGGAAGCTGTGTTTCAAATTCACTACTGTGAAAATATAATAAATGTTTACCACAAGGACTACCACACCAAAGTCTAAATGACAAAATGGTGAGATTATATTAAGTCTTATTGGCTTTAAAAACATCTTTAGAAGCCTTCAGTACCCAATTTTCCACATTTACAGTTGAATTTAGCAAGAGTTGTAAGCAACCATATAGTTGGATAAAAAGGTTGGTTTAACACATTTTATTTTAGGTTCAGTATGGAATCCTCATCTGACATGCAACGTGGTAAACTAGACGTCCTTGACACTGTGGAACATTTTTGGCAAAGCTCTGAAAAGTTAAAAACATGGTCTAAAGTTTAAAAAATATATGATTTAGTAAAGCAGCAATAGCACGGCTCCTTCAAGGCTGTTTTCAAGAATCTATGACCAATTTCAATCATGATCACCCAAGAAAAAAAATAAACTTCCCCGTTTAGCATTTTCAATTTTCTAAATGTCAGCAGGCAGACAGAGGATGTCTTTTAAAGGGGAGATGCATGACCAGTCTGCAGTCTTATGAGGATTTTGGGTTTGACTTGTACTATATGAAAAAAGGCACAGGCAAAAATACTTAAAGTGTGTCCTGGGTTAACCTGCTTTGTATTTGCACAGCTGAATAGTGCTTTTTGTTATTTGTCTTCATAAGTAGAGAGCGCAGGCCCCAGGTTGGTTTAAATTTATATGAGTAAGCAAAAAAGTTGTTCTTCCGTGCAAAATATCATTTATTTGTGTCTCACGGTGTACTGTAACTTGACAGCCTAGTTTGTACAATGGGTTTTCTCACAGCACAAAACAACTTTCTTATATTGGGGAAAATGCAAACCTTAATCATTATGTATGCGAATGCCAAAATAAACAAGGCAACTTATCTGTGCACTTACCGAAGCTTGCTCATTTGTGTAGTGTTATGACAAGAGTAAAACTTTGTGCAGTTTTGGTAAATACTTTTATTGTTTAGATAGCATTGTTATGTAGACAGTATTCACAATTGTATTATGAACGACTACACCTATTTACACATACAGTATACTTAACGGTACATGGACAATATACATATATGTACAAGTTGATAAAGTTGAAGGGTCTGGATTTTTTGAAAAAAAATAGTATTTTTTGGATATTTTCTATGTATGCTAATGGACATACTGTAGATCAGGGGTGTCTTGAACTCAAATGGAGCTGGTTCAGAATTGATCGCAGTCAGAGTTGGAGAATTATTAGGTCCTTCTGTGTTATATTCAAATAATGCAATTGGCCTCCATGAAGCTTTTATAACACATTAACTGTATGTCCAGAATTATAATATAACTCATTAAATTATGTTGCATTATATTATCATTCCAAATAGTATAGAGTAAGTGTTTTCTCTGGCCGATGGTGATACAGATAGATTATTTCAGCATTTTGTCAGCCAATGCCGATATCAATGGCGATTTTAAAAAGTCTTATCGTTTCAGAGCTCAGCTGATCAAGCGCGGCTTTTCCAAACACCTGCCTGATATCGTCCAAAATTCATTGATTGAACCAATAGCCGATGTGGCAGGAAAAAAAAGCTTATTATAATATTGGCCGGGCCGATATACAGTATATCGGTCTATCTCTAAAATTGTATGTAAATTGCTGTATTCCATTTAGTCACTTTCGGCAATATAAGCCATTATATTTCCATAGACTTATCGGTTCTGGCCTTCGTTGCTCCTCATGTCAGCGCTAGGCTGCCGCGTATTCTGCGATCTGTAGTTCAAATCTTTGCATGCTTTTATCTGGTTCCATTAGCAATAATAATCAGAAATCATGTCGGGGGGCATAAAAGACGACATTGACACACCATCCTTGTCAATATTATTTTTTCTGCTCATGCATGGTGTAGAAGCTATCATAGACCAGTTTGCGATTATTTGCAAAATTTGTTTGTTAATTTATTAACTAATTAATTGTTTAATCAATTAACTTTTTGCTGCCATAAACAGTGTTCTTTCATCATTAGTTTACTCAATGTTGTATTTGCATTGATTCATGCATGCAAGTAAAACGTGTAGCACTCAAAACATTTACAGTATGTAGTCACTCTCCAACAATAGTATAAACAAGCTAATCTGTAATTAAAATTTTACACTGAACCTAATGACTAATTCATGTGTATTTATGATTTTTTTTTTTTAATAATTCTGTGTAAAGATGCTGGAACCCTGCCCTGACTCACGATGTGTTGTAATGAAGTTAAAGTTCTTCTTACACCAAGTTCAAAAACATTCTAATATGAACAGTATGTCACTCATTTACATGTTTATTTACATAGAAATGTCTTTAAGCAAAAACAAAAATGCAACCCTTTTGGTTTTGCTCACATTTTTTATGAGAATAACTCAAAGATCAAAAACAATTTTACGTATACAAAGCCATTTCTCTCATATATTGTTCACAAATCACAGATTTAGACACATCTCTTCGCTAGATTGGTGGATTGTGGCCGAATGTTCACTTCTCTTCAAGGACGATGTGAAGTTACTGGATATTGGGAGGAACTGGAATACGCTGTTGTACACGCCGATCCAGAGCATCCCAAACATGCTCAATCCATGACATGTCTGGCATGTAAAAACTAGGATGTTTTCAGCTTCCAAGAATTGTGTACAGATCCTTGCAACATGGGTCTGTGCATTATCAGAGTGGCCTTCTATGTGCCAGACTAAGGCACACCAGAGGTTACGTTAGCTGGCACCTGCCGGTCTTTTGCCGTTGACCGGAGAAAAAAAGACCAGTTCATTTCTGTTTTGACTTTAATTTCCAACAGTAATTAATTTCACTTTCTAGTTTCTGTCAACACAGTAATCAATGCTTTTATTTACAACAATATTCATTTTCTTTCAACTTGATCATAAACTTGAGGCTAATGAAGTTGTACTGCATAATTACACTTGTTCTTACCACTCCGACAGTCCAGTTCTCTCAGATGAAACAAGTATGACAGAATGTGATAACAAGGCTGCTCGGATTCCACCTCCTCATGCAATTAAAATCAGACACACTTGGCCTCGAAGTCGCACTGTGAGAGCCGAGCCCGCTACACTTATTAAGACCGTCCTTGTAGCATGAAATTGTCCGTAACTTGAACTTCTTGTTGTATAATGGCTGTGTAATGGAATCTGATAGTGCTGTGGTTTTGACTACTTTGGTAATTAATATGAAGAATTGTCACACCTGAGACGACATGAGAAAGTGTGGCTACGGGCATACTTAGCACGTTTAGTTATGATAGAAAAGTGGAAAGTATCTCTTTTGTGGATATAAAACACACAGTAGATGATTAAATGTAAATGCAAATACAAAAAACAAAACCATTTAATAACTTTTTTAATTTTGTTGAGGATACCATTATGGCAGAAAACAAAAAATATGCTTGCATTGATTTCTTTCTCACTAATTGACATACCTGCTTGTCAAAGCCTGATCTTGCCAGATCTCAGAAGTTAAGCAACTTAGGGACTTCTTAGTACTTTTTGAATTGTCATTTTTTTCTTGGGCAAGACACTTAACCCACCTTGCCTCAGTGTCTGCGTGCACTGGGGGAGTGGATGCTTGAATGGAAAGTGCTTTATGTGCTTTACATTTTGAAATTATAGGTCAGCAAATAAGAGTGTGGTGTGAAATTGTAGTGAAGAGCCTTTTTTGATTAAATTATCATAAAACGCTTTACTATTTTTTTTCCCTATTTACTTCTCTTATTGGTCAGCCTTTGTCAGTGAGTAACAACTGGATTCAACCAATCACAGTAAAGTGGGAAACAATTGTATTTGCCTCACAACAATATGTGGCAGGATAGACTGCAAGCAGCCTATACTAAGAAACAGTTTTCTGATTGGTTTGCAGTGACATCATTTACCTATAAAAGCTTTTTTGTTTCCACCTTTCGTCCTCTGATCTCACGCTCTTACTTCCTGTCTCAGGTCTTACTTCCTGTCTCAGGTAGTATCCAAAATTCTGCTTATGTGCAAAACGTTGTAGTGCTGATTAAACGTTCGAATTTGCTGCCGTGGGCCTACGCAAGCAGCGACGCTGTGCTGCCTTCAATCCTGTGTCGGAGGAACAAACATCACAAATGCTGGCTACTTTTAAAGAACTGCCTAAACCATGAACTATCTACTTAACTTATTCTACTGTCCAACATTTTTTAATGTACATATGTCATACTTTTAATAATTTTGATTCAAGTTTACGTGCCTTACATCTAACGACCTACGAGCCTTACATCTAACTAAATGGTCCTGGGCCAACTCCCAGGTGTGTTGCTGGTATTTTATTATATTGTGTTAAATGTATGTCTTTTTGGTTTAGCCAAGTAGAAACTGCTAAGCTAAATTGAGATTGTAACACCCGGTAAAATAGACTATGCTTGGCAAGTGATAAAAATGTAAATTGTAATCTGGCTTTGATAAAAAATTATAATTAATATTGATTGATTTTTTTTGCCATAACGCCCAGGCCTTCTTGTTATTTTCATAAAGCTTAAAGTCAGCTTTAGTAAAAACTAAAACTGGCCTAGACCAACAAAAAAACACTAAAGCAGCACCCATTAATCTTTATAACAACAAGTAGACTAAAAGAAAGCAATGTGGTTTTCTTTAAAATGTCTCGTATTATCTTCTAAAGATCCAACAAATCTCTGCCTCTCCTCAGAGCGTATTGGCAGGACCATCATTTCTCCATTTGAACAGTTCATTTTGTCCGTTTCTCCTCTGTGTATTTTCTGTGGGAGCGCTAAATGTTCTGTCGAGCGAAAATGGCTCGTAGCAAATGTCAATATCTGGTCCATTGTGGTGTTCAGGATACACTTGGTTATAAACTGCTGAAGGTAGTTCATATAGTAGTTTTTGGTGTGAATAAGGACTGATATTAAACTAAAATTGCATAGAAACTTCACTGTCTTGTTTGTAATATGTGACTAAACAGAAGACCTAATAGTGTGTAATATCAAAGTATATATTTTCTGCTTGGTTTTAAAATGAAGCTTTTCCATGGTTCACATTAATAAAAGAAGGCCCATGCTGCTATAGCTACAACTTATTTATCTTTATCTGTGCCTAAAGGAGTGTATGTAGGTGGAGGTCTTCAAGGTTCCTACTTCTGAGGTAACACCATTTAACTTCAACAAAACCCAAATGTTAAGTGTGAACAGCCAAGTGCTCCAACGAGTGGGAGTGCAGCGAGTTCTGCAGGGACATCTCACTTTTGATATACAATAAAGCTGCTAAGCTTTTCTGTAGGGCGGCCAAAGGAAGTTGTCCGAAGACTGTAATGCTAGCAATAAACGGAGCGTCAGTGGCTCAGTGGTACAGGCTTTGTAAAAACCCATTTACAAAGATTGGCCTATGCTATTCAAGCTACAGTCATTGTCAGTAATGATGCCTTAAACTCACTTTGACGAACGGCAAGCTGCTCCCAAGTTCATATGGTTACTGAATGTGAGCATGACGTTAGTATGTGTCTTGATATTCAGAGGCCTGATATTTACTCGTATTTGGTGAAGATAAGCTACAGGCAAACAAATCTCTTGATGAGTATTTTGCAGAGAAGTACAGGAGATGAGTTCCCACAACAATTATAAAGATTTTTGTGTAATTTGTCTTATCAGTTATCAACAAAGTGAAGAACTACAGATCACAGCAAACTGCATCGGTGTGGTATGATTGTGCTCATTTCTACAAAAGGTCTCGGGGCATATAACTCTGGGGCGATCCACTATATTTGTTTTGTTAACCGTAAACATTTGCGATCCTATTTGTTCCCTTAGCCATCAGTAATCATGGGTTATAAGGAGTGTCAAGTGGTACAAACCTATGGAACAAATTAGGACAAGTCAAAGTCTGGTTAGAAGTCATTAATTGCGTTTCCACCCCCTTGTTTTTAATGCGCATTAAGAAGTATCGAATAAGTCCTGGGAGGTGGAAATGGATAATATCGCATTTAGAATCCTAATGCGCATAAAAGTTTATACGCTCTCTAGAGGTGGATTTAGTTTTATGCGCATAACGGCTGAAGCGAATTTTGAAAGCTGGAAACGCAGTTATTCGCATTAACTCATGAAGCGAATTAAATCCCACAGGATCCTCGGGTTACATACCTGCTGCAGCGACTCTGGAGAGGGACTTGGGTGATAAACAAAGCCAAATATCCACACAGACTGAGTTGTTTTGTCCAAAATGCTGCAGACACGCAGCACCATTACACCACAAAAACACCACGTTTTCTGAGGTCCGCCAATCAAAACTAACCCGGAGAAACACTGCGCTGTTTGATCAAAAAACTCTGTGAAACTTTTTGGTTGTCCAACATGCGGTGATTCAGAGCTCGTCCCTTCCACGGCGGAGGATTTGTGTTAAAAATAAAGACAGCAGCCTTTTATTTTGGCTCTAAACAGATCCATCGCATTAAGAAAGTGACCGGATAAAGTTTGCAGAAGACGGAGCAGTCTGCCGCTAACAACTATTAAGAATCTGCGGCTGTGAGAAAAAGTGAAACCAAACAGACTGTGCACGTAGCGCCCTCTGCAGGATCAGCGGTGTTATGACACAGCTCATGTTGCCATAACAACATCCAGATATGCGCTTTGATGGAAACGGAGATTAATGCGCCTTTTTATTCGCTTTACTTATGCGAATTTCGACATTATGCACATTTTATAAGGGTGGAAACGCAGTTAATGTTGAGTTTTCTAATCGTTAAGTGTCTTTAGTACTACTTGTTCATTTTGTAAAGAAAGCTAGGAAGCTTTGTGGACGTAACTATTGTGTGCACGCTCCTTTTAATGATGTAGGCTCTGAACGGGTCTATTGTAGAATACCACAACAGGGAACAAACAATGCAACACAGTGTCTCTATATAACGCAGTGTAAAGCGTTGTGGAGACATCTTCTTTGGGATTAATCGATCATGCATAATTCAGTTCAATGTCCCTTCAGTAAAGTCAAATGTCTTGTGCGTCGTCCAACCTTCAAGTCACGGCCCCAGTCACCCACAACACAGCATTATACCCCAAGAGAAAGGCCCATTCACACTTGAAGAAGCACAACCCAGATGAAATTTAGCGATAGTCAATGACATTAACAGCAAAAGAAGCAAATGTTCCTGCAATTTGAATGTAAAAAGGCATAACACCTTAAGACTTTGTTCCCAAGCGATAACGCCTTTGATCCCAGACACACACTTGTAATGCACTATAATTGAATTAACAAGAATATCTGTGTCTGGGCTTTAGAAAGTTTTGGATCTTGGAAGTTAAGCATGATTGCGCATGGTTAGTACTTGGATGGGAGACAGGAACACCAGAGGGTTCTACAGAGGGTTGGTAGTTCTTCCCTTGGAATCGAAAGAGTCATATAAAGCAATACATTTTATTATCGAGGATAGGTAATCTGTTAAATTTAAGTCAGGATTTCTCTTGTGATTCTTTTGTCACATTTTTCATTTAGCCTTTCTTCTCAGTAGTAGCATTTCATCTCGTTGCATCCCTCGTGCATGGCTGAGAGACAAGTTGTTATGGCTTTAATTGGCTGAGGCAAATAAAACATACACATTACTTCTATAGTTTAATTACATATACAGTTTCATAGTGTACGTTTAAAAAGCAGCTGCATAAGTATTCAGTTCTAGGCTCTCATTAAGCATCATCTTAAGGCAGTGCCATGCAACGGTTAATTAACTGAACCTTAACTGGCTAATTAGACAATATAGCACTCGTATTGTACTGTTCGTTTTAATGTTCTATTTCAAATTCAATTTTATGTGCAGTGTTTTGATACTTCTAACATTAATGGTGCTGTAGCATAATTAGCATTTTTATTAAGCCATATGAAAATGTAATCACTTGAAGGCTAAACTTGAGTAATTATGCTTGAATATACAAAGACTTGTTTATTTACACAGAAAATAGTGGGATTTACAGCACTTTTAAAACAAAAACGGGATAATATGTTAACTACTTTATCTTCCTACACAGATTATTGTGCAAAAGTAAGTTTTTGTCTGCTTAATGTAGCCCAACTTCACAGCCACGCCACAAGTATTGTATTTGCAGGCTTGTTGGAACTAATGCTGAGATTATTGTTATGTTATTTTGCATTTTTATAACTTGCCTTTAATAAGTCAACAGTGTAAATAGTCCAAAAGAAAATACTAAACACACATGTACACATCTCCTCCTGCTGAGGGACAGAAACATACATGACCCTGCAAACATAAACTTAACAAAGTATGCATGTTCTGATGTAGTTTTATTTGTGAAATTAAAATGTTTTGGATGAAAGGCAACTTCTTAGTTGATGTCATCATGTATAATCAGGAAGTGAATCTTAATCTTAAAAATGTCTCATCTAAATTGATTCGTACTGCACTTAAAGGTTCTTGTCATCAGTGCAACTTTGTACGGTTTGTATTGAGCCAATATGGAAGTCTGTTATAGTCACTGTTTAAAAGTTGATAATTCTGTAGTTTGTATATCAAAGCAACTTCATAAATAATAAAGTAAGCTATACTTTAGTGTGTGGGTAGAAAAATGTGTCCTCTACATTTGACCTGTCCTTCAATGCCGCTGAGGCAAACTGTCAGGAGTGAGCAGCTGTAGTGAAGTGCCTGGGGAACCATCTCCAGATCGTGAGCTTGCCTTTTTTTTAACATTCATGCTTGTACATGAAGTATTAGTTTTGTCTGCATTTAGAAACTGATGACAAACACAACAAAATTCACCATAGGGATTGAATAGGGTACATTATACAGAACAGGGGTGGCTCACTGGTCAGAGGCCAAGAACTGAAATATTTAGATGTCATCCTTGAACAGTCACACAATAAGTAGCCTTCTGCCACCACCAGGTGCAAATAATTGTATATTTAAATGTTACGTGTTACGTGTGAGTGACGTCAGCTGCTCATGTAACAGACCCTCGGGAGCCTGGACCTGCAGTGAAAACGATGTCCGTCAAAACACTGCTGCACAAACTTATGTCTCTAAACTTCTGTTTTATGTCACATTCATACAAAAGTTTTATAGTTTTTTTGCGCCACTGTTTTCGCTTTTTTTTTTTACTGTAAATTTTGGACATTTTCTTCATGGATACAAGGGGATTTACATTACATGAGGATCATTATGAAGCTTCAGTTTCACAGAATATCACAGAATATGCACTGACAGTTGCACACAGCTTACCGCTTTAGAAGGAGAGAAAGAACATGTGGGGACGCAAATGTTTCTGAATGAGCCAAAGAGCCGCGCTCGGATTGGCCATTCTGATATACATTTTATGTCAACCTATTCGTGAACAGTTTTTGGTGTATTAAACAAGAAGCAATTGAAGAGCATTTACTCCCAGACCAGAACACTCAGATAACTTGGCTTTGTTGCAAACTTTAACATCCTGCACATTGTTATTTCAATGCCTTTTTGCTCTCGCAGAATTGCTTAAAAACATTCAATTATTCATCATATGCAGTGACCTTCACACCGTCAGTTGCAAGTACATTCTTTGTTAGCTAGAATAAAACATTAAACACTTCCAAAACGTGCAAATAAAGTGAAAAAATATTTGGAATGTGATTGATTTTCAGTAATTATTCACCATGACACACTCTGAAGAGGCACAAAGTTGTTTTAATAAGGAGCCAAATCACGAGTCCACTTGCAATCAGTAGTTATTACCATGGTTATACAGCTTCCAAAAGGCTCTCGTCTGGTAAGATATGAGGCGTGTGCACATGGTTTATCCTGTTTATGGAGGAAATCCACTGATCGCAGGCTCAGGAGAACAGCTGTGCTTGTACAGGTGGCCAGCTCAGTCGCACTGCTCACACTTGGGAACATAGACACACTATAGACTTGTGTAATCCACAGCGCCAAGTCTTAATAAAGTAAATATGAGTTAATTATGAATATTTTAGGACTAAGTACTACTTGTTTCACCTTGTGATTCCAGTGATCTTGTACAGAGACTGTATTGGTACAAGCGACCCATAATTGAAGATATTTATTTAACATAGGGCATTAGAAGCTTTTACGGGCTGGAAAGAATAAGACGGTTCTGTAAGTGTAATGCAAACCTGGGCAGACCTGTTGAGGAGCTATAAACTTGTTTTCGAAAAGCCAATTGGCGCACGTGGTCCCGACCGATTGTAGTCTGACAACCTGTCTGCAGCTGGACAAATGCAACTGAGCATGCTCACAAGCCCTGCCCACTGTACATCCCAGCTGTATAGTTTACATTTTCACCACAAAAAATGGCCTGCATAACGTGGAACACAGTCACATATTTAACTACATGTTTAAAACACATCTAAATGTTCAACACAGCCCCACTTGTCCCAGAAAGATCAGTGTCATGTTATAGGCAGTTATTAAACAATATTTAGGTAAGTCGACATAATGCAGTCTGAATCATGCAGCATTGAATCTGACACAGCAGGACATGTCTCTCCAGGGTAATCGGTTTACTCTCGTGCATGTAAACAGGGGCAACACTGGTCCGACTGAATAGAGTTCGGTTTTCTAGCCTAGTCTGATTTCCCTGATCATGTAAACGTAAACACAGACTGCTCCAATTCAACAGAAAGAGCAGCTACAGCTTTAAGAGTGGTCAGATCTTGTGATAATTCTTACCTATTTCCACATAATACATTTTTTCCAGTTCAAATGTTTTTAATTGTGTATAAACTAGGGCTGGGCGATTTAGCCAAAAATCCTAATTGCGATTTTTTCCAGGAAATATTGCGATTGCGATTTTTTTTTGCGATTTTCTCCCACAGCATAAAAACAAGAGCAAAAGTAACACAAAATCAACAGTTTATTATAAGAATTGTTATATTTTGCTAGACATGTACCTGTGAAATGATTTTTGACTAAATTAGATCCAGTGTTAGGTGTAACTTAGTTACTGTAATTACATTTTTGAGTAACTAGTAGTGTAATTTAGTTATTGTGAAAAGACTTGTAATTAAATTACAGTTACTACCAAAATACTCTTATTCACTTTTAAGTTAAAAAAATAAATAATCTACAAAAGTGACTTATTGTGTGAGATAAAACAACAGAGACACAGATCTGCAGCTGGAACAGTGCACAGAATACTTTTTAATATTGATTTTACTGAATTTGAATCTAAGCAACTCTTTTGTTATTTGCCTTTGTTTAAATGCCAATGATACAATTTTAAATCCCATTTTTGATTGATGTTTGCAATAATACACACAAAGTCATCCCAAAACTAAGTTGGGGCAAAACTATTGAGGCAATAACTATAGTTTAACTAATTACATTTTCAAAAAGTAAAAGAAATGAGTAACTAATTACTTTTTCAATACATTACCCCCAACACTGATTAGATCAACAAGATTAATTAACTCGTTTAATTGTGAAGGTGGATAAAACTATAGCTATAGGCTATAGCCTAACCAGCTCTGCTTTTTACACACATGAACCAGTTATACTGAACTTGTGCAAATTAATTCACTGTTTATTTTTTATTTAAGTTCAAATAAGTGATATCTGTAACTTATATTCATTCCAGAGCTACTCAGTGTAAAATATGCGTTCATATCCAAGCTAAGTGTGTTCCCCTTTAACTTTACGCACGGCTCTCGACTGCTGCTGCGTCTCCTTCTCCCCTCTCCGTCTCTGCCCTCGCTAGCTCATCTCCCGCTCCACAGACAGGACAGAAGGCGGGACGATTACCTGTCCCTGTCCACGCAGAAAACCGGAGTGCTCCGTGTTTGGAATTAAATAGTTTATCCTTCGTTTGGCAGCGCGTCACCGCGGACCACTTCATGTTACAGCGCGGACTCGTAACGCGGTGGGATTTTGAAGTTAGAGGCTCACGCACATACGCGCTAAAAGGCAAGAGAAGCGATAGACATTCACCTGAAACAACTATTATGTCTATGTTCGTGTCACTAACGAAGAGAGTTCGCGGAGAGAGTGGAGAAAAGAGAAAAAGAACGAGTACAGCGAGGGCTCCGGGCTCACCTCGTTCATCGCCGCTTTAAGCCCAAATCCTTTGCTGTAGTATTAACAAGAGCACAGTTTTACACCGGTGAGACTGGTATTGTCATTACATGTCGTCGATCACATGAGCACACGAATTACAGAGAGAAAAGTGAAGGAGGCTGCATGAGGCTGCAGACCGGAGGCGCTGCAGTCACACGGCCGCACTCACACGCGGCGCTTCAATTACTTCCAAAACAAAACTCACGTGGCCAATAATCGCACGTCTCTGCGATTACATAATCGCGTCTTGTCATATCGCGATATAATTGCAAATGCGATTAATTGCCCAGCCCTAGTATAAACATCTTTTAAGCTCTAGCTTTGACTATTAAACTCCCTCTCTGATTGGCCAGAATGGTAATGTGTTACAGAGGTGAGCACTTTGGGCTACATTTGGCTCATGTTCGTATCATAGGGAAAAAATAACCGAGCATCTTCAAGAGTTGCCATATTTGGCTTGCATAAACATGCATCTTCTTGCAGGTTGTTTCTAGTTTTACCTTTGTATTTCATTGGACTATGAAGGTGATATTCTCCCCCAAAAAGTCACTTTAAAGTGACACAAAGTCCTTAATTTCTGTTCAGAATCATAGTTCAATGTAGCAGTGCACAATTTTGGAGAACAGTAAGTTCTGTAGAAGAAGCAGTGTAATTGGTCAGACACACAGACACCAGCAGCAATTTTGTGAATACTTTCTGGAATCAGGGTCCAAAGTTTTTCAAAATTATGAACATAGATAAGAAAAAAAAACTCTTTAGCTTCTCTGTAAGTTTTGAAACATCAAATGTGAAAATAAAGTTAATAAACTCAAGATCATGTTTAAAGGACAGTAAAGAACAAATGCACAATGTTTCTCCTTTTATAGCCTTTGCCTTTTCCTCTTTAGTTTCCTTTTACTGCCCTTACACTGTACCGGCTGAAGTCTGTCCCTTTGAAGCCAAGTGTACAGTGAGCCCCTCCTACACGCTATCACGTTCATGCCTGGCTGGTAATTACCTCCCTCTCAACCCAAAAATTAATTACATCTCCACAGATTGGCAATTTATCCGCCGATGCTTACACACAATATTCTATGAACCCGGTCGGAAGATGGATGGCGAGTGTAGAGTCTGCCAAAAGAGTGTTCCCGGAAGGTCAGGTGGGCCCACTGGTGCCAGCATCCTGCCCCACATCAGGTGGTCTCAGGTGGGATTCCAGGATGTTCATTTCCCCATCGCACGTGGAGGAGAAACACGGAACGGTAATGGATAATCTTTTCCACATTGACATTCTGTTATGTTTAGACAGCTTTGACAGAAAGTACAATGGGGACATGATGGATTTGTTAGCTGCCAGCTCGGTTTATTAGGTTATATTTAGTTGGAAATGTGTGGTTTGAGTATGCTTCTCACTCATTTTAGATACAACTAAATGAGTAGCATTTGTTATTGTTAGTTTTCTTACTTTTATACGTGCAAAAGAATACATACAGAAATCAGACACTCATAACACTAAAAGAATTTATCCGTTTTCACAATTTCTTTGAAGGTAACCTTTTCCATTTTTGAATGTCAGTTATAAATTTTATCCAGTCCTTGCTTGTTGTGCCCGTTTCTCATCCACTTTTATGGCCTTCTTTTCCAAAGTCAGTCTGCAAAGATTACCATTTAGTGTGTGCATTAGATTCTTTGAAGACTAGTTTTTTTTTTAAATAGCTAAACCTTAAAAACTAACAAATCTGTCAGTGTTCTATGGAACTTTGGGTGACTGTCACAAGCAAGAGCATATGTGGTTACAATATTTTGTAAATAATTAGGTTGGATTCTTTCAAGTTCAAAACAGCCTGTTGCACATCATGATGTCATTAGATGGCAGTACAAAAAGTTTTTTACTGGAAACATTTTCATATTTTCAGTCTTAAACTTGTTTGACTTTAAAACTGCAGCTTTTGTTTCTATTGAATTTTTTGCGCAACAGAAAACACTTAATATTATTTCAACATAACAAAAGGTGAAAGAAAAATGTTCAGTTTTGTGTTATGTTGCTGTATTGTACAGTAAAATGGTTCGTGCGAAAATACTCGTTAACTTCAAAACTACCACTGAAGCTTTAAAGGACTGTACTCGATTTTTTGCAACAAGATAACTTAAAAGCAATTTCCCCCTAGCACTGATGCTTGTTAATGTATCTATTCAGGTGAAATTAGTCCCAAAGTCCTGTCTATGTCTAATAAAATCCCGTTTGGTGCAGCTTTTTCTGTTTTTTTTTAGCATTGTGCAACTGTTGTTAGCATAGTGACTCACCTCGCTGTTAAAAGCTGTGAAAAACATTAAACTATCATGATAAACAATTCTGAGCTCAAATGCATTAGCTACGTGAGGAAATCATGTAGCCTGAAGAAAAGGTTAAAATTATTTTTTCTGTTTGTTTACATTTTTAGATGCAAAAATCAGTACAGTCCCTTTAAGGCACAGTTCCTAATCTGAAGGTTCACAAATGACTCCAAGTGACACAAAATACTGAAAATGGCTCCTATTTCAACAAAAAATAACTGCCATTTTTATGTGCAAGGATTTATGTGTTGACCATTTTAAAATAAAAGATGGGCTGCTCTGTTTTTAAACTCTCGGGACACTTTTGTTCCCCAGTTTGCTCCTGTTGATGATTTTCTTCTCAAGGGTTTCATTTGCCTTGTGATGAACAATAATTATTTTTAGATCTGCGCCTCATATCTTATAGGTTTTACTTGATTTGAAGTTAAATTAATGTTACAAACTTTAATGGGTTTTTATGAGCGATGCAACATAATACCATTATAGTGTTGTTCAAGTCAAATCATCTCATTGACTTTTCAATTACGTATAATTTTGTACCCCATCTGACAGAATCCCAAATGCATTTTTTGTGTTGATGAATAATGTAATGAGTGAGCTCGAGCTCGGCCTCCAAATGTCACGTTTGCATGATTGGCGCACTGGGGAAACTTATTTACTTATCATTACTGTAGATTATAGGTTTTAACCAATCATATTCAAGATTTTACTTTCAACTTTCAAAGCACCCTACAAGCAGGTGATCATGTGCTGGCATGTTATGTTGCGTTGAGGTCATGGGCAGTCAGGCTTTATAATGCATAGAGATTCTTACACTACTACTTTCTTTTCTTAACAATTCATATGCTAAGTAGCTTGGTTGGACTTTTCCTATAGAACCTTTGCTTTACCGCTGCTTCAAGGCTTTGTTTTGGGTCATGGCAGATAGCACGGTGCTAAACATTCTCGGTTCCTTGTATTGCTTTATTTACATGATATAGAAATGGGGTTGTAAGTTCAAAATGTAGCAGAGATGATGCACTGATAACTGTTCATTATTGTCTTTGTATATCGACATGCATAGATATAATGTTCACGGAGATGGTGTTGCTTTGCTGAGAATGTTATTGGTATTGCTATTAATCTGTGAACATGCTCGTGTCCTTCAGTTATATTAGGATAATGTATCAGAGGTGTAGACTTGAGTCACCATTTTGATGACTTGATAAAATGGACTAAGGTTTGGGACTTGACTTGTCCTTGAAGCTCTGTAATTTCAGATAACTTCATTTTACAACAGAGTAACAAATTGTATCATCTTCTTCCTAAATTGGATGAAAAATAGTAAAAAGACAAGATTAATTTTAAAAGAGTTGAAACTTAAAGGAGAGAACTTATGTATTTATTGGTTTATTTGAATAGGGACAGATACAAACACATTGACTAACTGTAACACATGAAGCATGCATCATAGTGCTTATGGCCAAAGCTAATTCGCAGCACTTGTCCCTAGATAGGCTTTTAACACAGAAAAGAAAACTACATATACTGTAAACACAGAGAGAACACACATTAAACATGAGTCCACTGCTGTTGCTGACACATCCAAGATCTTGTCTGTTTTTTTAAAAAGGCCAAGCAGTGTTACAGATTTTAAATGAACAGGAAGCATGTTCCACAGACCTGCACCTTTTACAGAAAAGACGGGCGAAAAATGTTTCACGAAAAGGCACTTTCCAGTCTTCAGAAGAGACTGCTCGTGTTGACCTGCCACAGCTTTGTAATTTGATAATAAAACTGCTCTTGGCCATTAACACATTTAAAAAAACTATTTAAGAATTTGAAAGATCAAATTGTCGAAAAATTTTCAATAGACTTGACCTGGACCTGTTGAGTACGACTTGCTTCTTCCTGCCCTTCAAACCCCATTTAAATCCTTGCACCAGAACCAAAAAAATGTGTTTTAAGTACAAACAGTCATGTGTTTCCCACATCAAGACTTGAGTTCCAACTACTGAAAATGTACGCAAGCAGTGCAGTATGCCATTATGCATTTTCTGAGGCTCACAGATTTATGAAGAGAAAGCACTTTCAAAACAGGATTAAGAAGTCCAAAAAGTATTTTTTTCCAATGTGTACCCTTTACATGTTAAACCAAATACAAATGACATGTTCTTGATGAGGAAACAATTTTGTCATGTGCTTTAAAGATTTAAAAAGTCAATTTTAACTAATGTATCATTAAATTTTTTCTATTTCCATGAAACTGTCACACATCACTATAAAAGTCCAAGTATTTCTTCAGCAATGAATAAAACTAACTGACTAATTTGCAGTGGGTACATATGAAGTTGACTAAGGTTAGGGTTGGTAATTGAGTATTAAGCTAAACCAGGCGCTGCATTATCATTAGTTCATCGTTGGGTTGTGAAATAACTTCAGGGAAAATGACCATAAGATGTTTTGATTGGAGGGCAATCTACTGTAGGGACCTTTTAAACATGCTATCTGTTTCCTTTTTTATGTAACCTGTCGTAAATGTTCATACATGCTGGATTCTGCTTTGTAGTGGAACCATTTTGGCAATGGTTGCTAATCCAATATAATGACAGACAGACAGACAGACATCGATAGATCAATTGATAGATGAATATGTAGAATGACAGGTATATAGATAGATAGCTAGACAGAAAAACAAACCAACCAAAGTAAGTTAGTCATGCATATCAGTCTTGAAATCTGTCTAGGAGCAAGCAGCCAAATTGCAACAGCTGAGTCCTGCTTGATACTAGCAGCTTTCCCTCATGTAGCCTGTCACTGAGTCGTCACTTGTCAGTTTGTACAGAGTCCCAAAGTGGTGGGTGTGAGAAGAACCCTGTGGTGCTGCTGGAGATCTTTGCTCAGCTCTGTCTACACATATAAACAAGATGCACACTTATGTTTTGGGAAAATTGGAGGAAGAGAAAGTGCAATAAAAAGTATAGTTGTTTTGGTGGGTGTGCCAATTCAATGAACCTCTAATTTCCTCACTATAGAAGGATTTTCGGATGACGTAACTTTCTGTCCTACTGCGCATGCTCCAGGCAGAAAGAACCACTCTTACTGTTATGACAAACGTCTGGCTCCTCAAGCTTGAAACAGTGTAATTCTTTTCTTCTTCTTTTTTGACTCACCTGAATGTATCTTTTAAGGTAGTGGGTCGAATTTCATTCACAAATGTTGAATTAGCAGCATAACTTTTGTTTTCGCACAGTGACAAACTCTTGTAGTTAGCTGACAATGATGCTTTTTCGACTTGTTTCCACTGTTTGTGTCTATGAGCGGCGCCTCTTTTTGCAGGATGCGTGCGCATCACCCACGTTGATAAACAAAAAATCCCTCTATAGTAATGATACATTTCCAATTTCTTTTCAATGAGGCAAAACCATCTAATTTATAAAACCTTATGTTGAGTTTTGACCAAAAGTGTATCTAAACAAAACTCACTTTTCATATGGGCACAGTGGGTTCTTCCTGAATTCCATTGTTTGTTTGTTTTTTCACTGAACCGCTTGTCTCCATGATAAGTTGTCTTCATACAGACTTTACATGGAAAGACATGTTTTTTGTTTTTTGACCATTGTCAAAAAAGGTTGCATCGTATGGTAGCGCTACAAATAAACGTATATCCCAATATAAAATATTTTATATCACAATAACAATGTATATCATGATATACCACAATAAAGTATGTTTTGAGTTTTTCTCTAACAGTTTGACAAAATTTCATTTCATTGCTCACTTTTCTACTTTTATTGCAGTTATCATTTTTTGTGCACTTATAAGTGTATTCAAACATGTTCAGAATTGTATTCAAACAACAGGCCTACCTAAATATTTCCCAATTGTGTAAATATTGTACAAAAGGTAAATCTCAATTTCCAAGTTTAATACAAATGGCTAGTCCAAAATGAAGAAAACTATATTTTTGATTAAATTTAATAGTCTATTATGCTAATACTTAGCTGAAAGGGCACATAATTGACAGCTTTTAAGTTGATGAACCATTTTGAGCATTTTTGCAAAGTGAGGTGCTCTGGGGCATGTTTGAATGACGAGAACAATGCAACTATTGCATCATCTTAAAAAATTGCTATTGTTTTTAAATTACCGACCTCAACTCGATCTCTCAGATATAATGAAAAATAAAATGCATCTACAAGTAAACGTATTTAGACAAAGTACTATACTTTACTTGGCTGCCGCTGAACAGCCTATTTGTTCTACACAGTCATAACAAATATCCGTTTTAAAATGATACAAATACTAACAATATCCGACGGCTAAATTCTCAGCCAACGCCTTCAAGCCACCAACTGTCCAGCGACTCCATGCCAAGCAAGTTTAGTCCGACTTTGTGAAGTGCCGAGCTAAATCTGTGGAGTGCCTCTTCATGACTTGTGCAACATGCTCCAATCGTCTTCATAATACAGCCCTGATTTGGTCACTCATATTGGCAATATCAAAAGCAAATCCTCTCGCAAAAATTATTCTTCGCCCCAGGAATTCTAATCAGAGAACACTTTACAGAAGACTTTATTCTAAGCTCGTCTAGCCCTGTACCTAAAACGCAAAAATTAGCTTTGAATGGTGCTGATTGAAGTGTTATGATAGCAGAGAATTTTTTTGCAGTTATTTTTTGTCTCAGTGTTGAACAGATAAGTCTCTCGTGAGCTCTAACATGATTGAGACCTTCTTTGCAGTTGAAAAAGTTTGGTGCTTGTTTGGAAAGTTTTCTGTCAATAACCTCATCTACTGCAGCCGTACCTAATCCATACTCGCAGAAATGGAGAAGTCGGAGTCGAAATTTCTCTTCAGAACAGTCGTGACTAAGTAAACATTAGGAAACACACTGAAACAAGGGGGAAAAAAGACATTTTCTTTGCATATTAAGTGCAGTAGGTGAAGGTGGGAGGAGTGGTGTTGCCAAGAGTGTTTTATATCATACTAACTTTGTTAAGAAAACACAAAAGCAGTTATTTTCAACATAACAATAATCAACAATAAACCAAGAAACATCTCACTAAAAGCTAGTCAAAACAAATGTGGTTTTTAGGATTGAAAGCAGAAATGGTCCAATTTCTAAGTAATGGTTCCACTGCCACAAAAAAGCCCCAACATAACATATTTTGTCTTTGAGATGGTGAGCTGTCCCTGATCTGCTAAGAGTGTGAGGATAGAACAGATTTGCAAACTGGTCAAAAATAACAAATAGTATAGTCAGCATCTACATTTTCATACAAATGTATAAATATCTCTTTGTGATCTTAAACTGTTTGAATGTGAAAAACAGTGCGCTGTTCCGCGATGATATATTTTTCACGCTAACTTTTGCCATGTTTAAGATCATTTCTGTCAATATTGGTCCTATCATTACAAAAAAAAAAAAAAAACTGGAACAGGTTTACTGTTTCCGTAAGTCTGTAAAAGTCTCTTTGTGGAGAAGACTGTTTACTACAACTGCTCTAAGATGCAAAACTTAATTTCATGACTATTCCCAATAGCCTTTGTACAAGGAAAATTCTCGCGGGATAATTCTGTACGTGTGTGCACAATATCGTGACAGCAAGAGGGGTAGGACCACATAAGTTCATTGAACTTCCACCTACTCTTTTGAGCATTACATTCTGTTGCTGAATTTCTTCTTTGTAGCTGTTCTTTTTTATTTTATGTAGTTTTATGATTGTTGCTCAAATAAATTAATAATAAAAAAAAAAGGTTGATCTTGCGAGATCTGTGGCGAGATCTTGTCCCATTCCTATAATTTATTTACACCTGAGGTATTACACAAAAGTAAATAGATAAGACAATGTTGGGTTTTTGTTTACTCATAAAATAGCAAATAATATCATGTAAATATAAGTCATCATTTGATCTTGTGTTGTCACTGTTCTACAATTTCTAGTTTTTTGAGTTAAGGTTTTTGACAAGACTGTTGTTTTTAGCAAAAAATCATGTATTTTCCTACAGTTTTATTGTAGTTCTGATAACTGTTGAGAAAAGTCATATTGTGTCGTTTTAATGTGATTTATCTTTAGTAATTCATCAAATGAGCATCACTTTTTAGTATCTAGGAAATATGTCTTTAAGTGTGATTTGGTCATTCTTATTCTTTGCATCACTCACACACTTGTTTACATCTTTTATGGCTGAAATGTAATTGTAAGCGGACTCTTAGCCCTTGATGCGTATGTGGTTAAGAAAAGCGTATTTATCCGAGTGAAGCATTGCATTTTATGGTTGTCTGAATCACCACAAAAGCA
Source organism: Mugilogobius chulae (assembly GCA_038363315.1). NCBI lineage: Eukaryota > Metazoa > Chordata > Actinopteri > Gobiiformes > Gobiidae > Mugilogobius > Mugilogobius chulae. The sequence continues at coordinate 15,873,096 of CM076399.1, read as the reverse complement.
GCGCTGATGCTTTTATTCTTAACAGCTCTTGTTGGAATGCCTTTCTGTTTTAATCGTATCGCAGGCATCAGGCACAACAAAAGGCACAGGAAGCAAACGTATCATTTCAATTTGTCAAAAGTTCCAACAGCATTTTTGAAACTAGTATTTTGTCAGCGTGGTGAGTCAGCGATGATGGAGCCTTGGTGACATTCAGGCTTGTCAATGTGTTGTTGTCGGATGCTAACTTTGCAGACTTGACGCTTTCTCAGCTTAGTCATTTGACACTTAACACGTATCGAGAATTCTGTATAGTTGTGTGTGGAGTTTGTATGGAGTTTGAAGACATCTGCTTGTCTCACATGGCTAAAATGGATGGATGCAGGTAACAGTAAAGAAATCAAATGCTAATTGGTACTAAAACTAGCTTTGAAACTTGTTTGAGAACTGTTCTTTCCCCTGAACTATTGTAGAATGATCTTGGGCTTTATTAGAACTACTACAAGATGACAGAGTTTAATAAAGAAAGTGCAATTATTTTGTGCTAAAATGTCTGTCATCTAGGGCTGGAGTCTTTTAGTCGTTTAATTGGTCGGTGGCATCTTATTCCTTTAATTCCTTTAGATAGATTGTGAGGTAAGTAATGATTTAGTTGAATCATTGGTCTTATCTGCAGATTTATATAAATACTGTTTCCTATTATTTTGTTTGTTTTTTGCATTAACTCTATTGGATTTTTAGTCTTTTCAGTTGGGCCGAATAAATAGAACAAAACATGGTTTTCAGCTTCAAGGCTTTAGCCACGCCCCCTTTTAAACGATTAATCAGTCGATGGAACTTTAGCCCACCAAGAATGTCTTTGGTCAACTACAACCCTACTGCCATCTGAATCAAAAAATCTTTGCAATTATTGTGATACTGAAATCGGTTTTGAAAATGGAGTGTTAAAATGAAGTTTGACAATTTTGACATGCTGTAGCGACGCAACATCCATGTGTCAATGCAAGGAAACTGTTGACCCCAATACATGAGTCTTTCATTTTATTATTATCTGTACAACGGAAGCATTCAGTGGAAGCAGGAGCGTGTCTGTAGATTGTAGTTTAAAACTACTTTGTGTTATGGATTATTTCAGGCAAAGCAATTACATCTAGTTAAGCTAGTTGCAACTCTGCTTTTCATTGTATGAGATTTCATTGACTTTTATCATACTGAACAAAACCTAAAACGTTCTGTTAGCATTATCACAAATCAGAACACTGAAATTGCATTAGCTATATGAGCAAACCTTTGGACTACTGTAAAAAGTACTAAAAATGTTAGTGTTTTTTTTTTTTTTCTTCTTCTCAAAAAATAAGAAAATTGTTTATGTAGTGTTATGCAGCTGTTATTTATTGTACAATTAACAACTTCACTTTAGATGAATAAAAATTAAATCATTGAGATAATTTGGATCAACACTAACCAGTAAATAAGTCTTATTACGTATGTCCAATTAAAGGCACAACCAAGATATGGGCTAAAATTAAATCAATTAGCCGATACCCATCCTGCAAAATGTCATGGATCAGTGTTGATATTCAATCCCAGATCTGATTGGTGCTCCTTATTTTCATTTGTTAACACGTAAACTTAAAATCTTTCACTGAAAACTGTGCAGACCATTGCTTACACCGTCTGAATCAAATAATAGTCTTTTATTTCTCATAGATGGTGGAAAGCAGCGCTCTGATTGGCTGTGCTTTGGTGATCAACTCATTTTACTTTACTGTTGGTAAAAAGATGTTCTTAAGCTGCAATTGCAGTCCAAAATGTGTGCATCCTTGTAAGACATAAACCATGTGCTGAAGGATTTAAGAGTGCAAGGAACAAGTTGAATAAATTTGACTATCGTACCTACAAAATCCGGTACATCAGCTTTAAAAAAACTTCTTCACTAATAGAAAAGATGCATTTCGACTAATTGTTGATATTTGCTCTTGGGTAAAATGTATTATGCAGCTATTATTGAATATGTCCTCTGTTTTAAAGCAAACTGCAATTGCTTGACAGACTTAGAAACTCACAGTGCCTTCACAATAGACAAGGGGACAATTGACAAATCGCTTTCAGTCACTTTTTCCATTCATGATAAACCAAACGCAAAATTGGCCCATTCTTTCACAACAAACTGGCATACGAACAAAGCAATTTTCAATATTTCCCAATCGTTTACTCGTCAACAATTTGCATAAACACTCCATCACTATCAAATTTGGTTTCACTGATGTCCTCTGCGGCAAAATGAATGTGCCAAGTAAATCCAAGTGGAATAGTTGTCCTTCCTCTGCCTGGATATAGCTGCACAGAGTTCCTATTATAGCTGGAGTAACACTGACATCTGCTGGGACACCATGTAGTACTAGGCACACAGGAACATACAGGATTCCTCTTTCTGAATCCAAACCAAACGCCTAAAGGTGTTATGAAATATTTGTGAGGTGGCAGATGGCGCTTCCACTGCAATGTGATGCAACAGTGAATGGCATCAATCACTGTAGACATTTTCAGATCTGCTTTTGAGTCGCTAGACATGTATTTTTTTTTACTAATACGTCTGTCTGTTTTTCTTTTTTACAGGTAAGACAAGCTGTTTTCTTCTTTGGACAAGAAACGTGTACAGTAAGATAAAGACTCGCTCACTGAATGGAGATTGTGATTTGAATTGTGTGGGTGTGGAAGTTAAAAGAGCGCAAACTAGGCTGCACAATTAAGTATTCAATGGCCAAACTGCAGTTAGAGGAAAAATCTTTCTCCATCTTTGATATTCTCTTCCAAGTTAATGATTTAGTTTTGTTGTTGTGGTTGCTACTGCATATAGTAAAGAGAAAGCATGTGTGTTTGGTGGTCTGTCATACACCATGGCACTCTTGTGAACGGAAATACTGTAAGTCAAGAGATTTTTTCAAGTTGAAGAATGAGCATTTTTAGCCACTGGTACCACCTCCTGTCTATTTCATTTCAATTCAATTATTAGGTCAGGTATTGCAGAACTACAAACAGTTCCTGAAAACCAGGAAGTACAATCGACCAGTCAGTGAACAGAGATGAAGCGGTGTTTTGGCCAGAACCAACTCGAGTTGAAATAGCAGACTGTTTTCCTTAATCTTGTGTCAGATATTACCTTATAATTTAAATTTGGACTTTCATATTGCATGCTATATATCAAACGCACAATCGCATACTCTACTTCCTGGACTACAGTAATGTGTTTTGGCGCCCTGATTGGTTAGTGCAGTGGTTGGGAAGTGGGGGTTGGGACCTCTAGGTAGGTCGCAAAGCAAAATCTGTGGGTCACAAAATGGTTTCATGATGTAATTTTACACTTTTGACTTGTTTTTGAAGTTGTTTTTTTTTACTGGAAGGATGATATTTGACAGAATTTTCATCATATAAAGCAATAATATACCAAAGACATTTCATTGAACCCAATTTTAATGGTTTTGAAATTATTACCGACATCTATTTGTTTTGCTGTGACGGTTGGGAGTTTGGGAACCCCTGGGTGAAAGCAACAAATTACCTGTCTACCGTGAAGCAAACCAACCCCAATGGTACAATGCCAGTAGGCCGATGCCAGCGGCTTGTATGGCTATGGCGTTGGAGAAAAAGCTTGGTTGTTTGGTGATGTGTCATCCAACAGGATGTGTCTGAATGATAATTCTACATGTGACTGTTCAAGTTGGCGAATGAGTGTTCTTAACATAGTTACCCATTTGCTTTAGCAGTTTGATACCTGTCATGTAATGTCTTTCATTGTTATCAAATTGAATGATCTGGCCCTAGCAGCTTGTCAGTGCCCAATCTTGTCAGATCCTTGTACCTACTAGTAGATGTGATACCATTGGAACGCCAGAATGCCCTAGTTGTTGTGACTTTAAGCAAGACACTTCTCTCACATTGCATGGTAAGTGAATGATCGGTGGGGATCGGAAGGATGGATTGTTCAGAATTGATGCTTTGTTTCCATCAGTTTAGACTGTATAATTAATGCAATGTAATCAGTGTTAAAAAAGTACTATATTCGTTCAATTAATTGTTATTTTTAAAAGCAATTTGTGCAAAGATTGTAAGTAGGGATGCACGTTTTCACTTTTTCTTTAATCGTTAGTTGGAGCCCTTCACGGTCAATAATCGGTTAGCCGGTTACGCAAACCAGTACTTTTTATTGTTGTTATTTTCACTGGACGTGTTATTAATGAGCACAGCAGCGCTACAAGAGTGAACGCAGAGCAGAAACAGCGATAGGCCTTTGAATTTGTCACAACACGACTGAATAAACAATCTCTATAAACACCGTTTTAATGCACTGTTGCATGTATTTAATAAAACTCATACTGTAAATAAGGAGTCACGTTTTAAAGTTGCTGGCTGCTAATGTTAGCTGCTTACCTTCGATAGCTCTGGCCAGTCTGTTTTCTTCCTCCAACGTAAAATCCAAGTCAATAAATCCTGCATGATTGATATTAGTTCATAAACACTGCAGTGTCACGCAGGTCTGCTCTGTTCTTATAAGATAAACAGTGTTTATGTAGTTTTCGCGATCTTTTTTTTTTCACTCTGACAAACACAGTGCTGTTCAGAGGCAGTTGGCGCCATCTGCTGGAGCAACTGTGTCTGTTAACCGGTGAAAGACTCCTCACTCGGTTACGCCATTAGTCACGGTTAACTGGTTAATCGATTAACCATGAACATCCCTAATTGTAAGCAAATGTAGACAAACCGTTGTTCTTTTCATACATAGACAAATTCAAATGACTGAGATGTGTACATACTTAACAATAACCACTGGATCTTGAAGCTTTAAATAACCAGCATATAATTTAAAAACTATTCTGCATAAATGTGTGTTGTTGTACATTTTTCCCAATCATATTTTTGGAGTTTTGCGTTTAAGTGCGAGGCGAGAATTTCATGTCAAGCTATTTTTTCACACTGTAATTTAGGTTATGTTTTTTCACTTGTCATTCAGTTTGCCTTGTTTTTAAATCTCACACTTGCCATTTGAAGTCTTGATTGCTCCCTAAGAAAAACATGTAAGAGAGACTTGTAGGTGCAAGCCTGTCTCGTCCCAATAATGCAAATGAGCCTCTCTATCCCGAGTGTGAGAGCAGGCTGTTTCTCATTCTCCAGCAGTCTGTGTCTGTTGATATCCATCGTGCTAATTTACAATTCACTCCCACTGCAAAGACTCTCAATTTGTCCTGACCTTAGCTGCCGCCCCGAGACTTTCTTCCTCCGCCGGTTGTCAGAGAGTGATTTTGCCTGCACGATAATAGAGAAAAACATGTGATAGCCCTTATTACAAAAGTGACTAAGATTTACTAGAGTATCTTGGAAGTATTTGTGTTACTACTGATTACTTTCTCAGCTTTTAGCCAGGGTAGAAAATTGTTCCTTCAAAAAAATATAATACATATAAAAAAAGAGGTTTTGTTCGCAACTGTTTCATTCATCCTGTTTATGTGGTCATCTCACTTTGAGCCTCAGATAAGTTCAGTTTCAAATTTCCAAGCCCAGTTTTTAAGTCCATGAATTATTGCCACACTTGTTGTATTGTCATACATTCATAACAGATATATGCCTGCATTAGCATACCGGAGGCACACTAGATTTTGCTGTTGCCACATGATTCACTCTTTTGTTGCCCCCAGGTGACTTACTAAGATCAAATTTGTTGTGTTTTTTCAATCTATGCATTATTGAACAAAAATGCTGAAGACAAGTTTTTTAAAAAATGAATCAAACAAACAAACAAAGCATAAAACGTGTAATAAAATAAAATAAAAACAAGATTTCAACAAAATAGTCTTAAACACGCACAAAAAAAAAACACAATACATAGTTATCAAACTTTTTTCTCCAATTTGAAGAACAGTTTTGGTTTCTATACCAAAGCACCAAAGCATTTTATGAACAATACAAAAGTATCATATTGCTTCTTGCTGTTATGAATGCAAACAAACTTAAAGTACACTGTGTTGTGAAAAAATCGTTTGAAAACTGTGTTGTGGATTGTTGGAAAACTTTGAAAATCAGTCAAAGCAATCAAATTGAAAGGCTAGAGTCGGTTTTGCTCATGCAGCCACTGACTTAGACACACACTCTGTAGTTGTATAATACAAATAACACAACAGTTGTAAAGAGACAAAGCGTGAACTTGTGTAAGACTTGACTGAATGTGCATTATTTTATTGACTGATGTGTGGACCTCCAAATATGGACACTAGATATTACTATTTCCTATTCAAATGTTCATAAAAAATATAAGTTTTGAGCACTAACAACAGTGTCTTTGTTTTAAATGTAATTTATTATGGTTTATTTTGTGTTTTAAAGGTGGAGTAGGTAATTTTCACACTGCAAACACAATTTAGGTAGGTCTGACAACTTCCTCTCAAAAATCCTTCAACACATATCAAAATGTATTCATCTTTAGTTGAAATTATGGCTTAAAAAACACTGTTTACAAACAACAAAGTGAAACTGGAGTGACCGCCCCAAGCTCAGCCAATCAGAGTGCTGCATTCAGCTCCTGATTAGAACTAAAATTCTGTATTATTCATTTCAGACAGTGCACAGTGGTCTCATTTTTTCCACAAAGTGCAGCATTAATCATATAGTTTTAAGTGGAATACACAAAATTTACTAATATATAACTAAAAATGTTCGCTATCCCAACTTTAAGGTAAAAAAAAAAGAATAAACAGAAACAGAAAGATACGCTAACAAAATCGAAAATCGTGGCTACAAAATCAAATTGTGATTTTAAGTGAATCGTCCCATCCCTAATGACTACACATTAGCCAGTCTATTGTCAATGTAACTTTTGCTTAATAATGAAAAATGAATTTAAGTGCATATAATACTACAGATAATACCTTATCAATTGATTTGGTTGGACTTAAGCATTGGTATTGGCATTGAACATGAAAAAAAAATCTCTTTTGTTCAAATCATTTAATAATGTCAATGTAAAACTGTTGCTTGCAGACTCACTCAAAACTTTTACACTAAAAACTTCTTGAAGACGTTTATTTACATGTTGACGGAATAAATGTACCAAAGGAAATAAACTACCACAAAGCTAGTCCGGTCACAATCGAAAAACGCAATTATACGCCATGTTTGGCCTCTACAGAAAGTAAATTCACCAAACCACGCTGCCTCCACTGTCACCCGCAAACACCATGTCATACAATCTCCTTTTGAACAAACCAATTCATTTTTCCTCTCTTCTTTCCGGCGCTCCGTAAGAGAACAGCAAATGAATCCTGCCGCACGCTCGCCGATGGTATTTTGATTTCACTTTCCCATTTCCAGTTTATCACGGTTTGATAAGGTCACCTCATGCTGTCACCTGCACTATCCAGACGCATTTACTCAAGCGCCCCCGGAATGCTATTATCAATATAAAATACTGTCCGGACTCTTCCAGCTGAGGGGGAAAAACATCAATGTTTACTGTTCCGAAATCAAGCCCTTGCCCCCGGTGTCAGGTGCTATCTGTCTTCTATAGGAGCCAGGAAAGGAGGGGGGGTGGACGACCGTAGTTAAGCCTCTGGTGTGTGCGGAAGTCGTGGTTGGTTCAGAGGAAATATTTATTCTGTTTTGGTTTTACGGAAGTGCGAGAAATGCCAGTGAGAAAGGTCGGCCCACACCTACCGTTTCAAAGTAAAATTTACATCCTCTTACTGTAATGTTGAGCACATCTGAAAATAAGCTTCAGGAAAGATAAAGTGCATTTATAGAGCTCGGGATTGGGACATGCATCAGTAGAATGTTGAGTTGACCTATTGTTAAACCAATAGAGATAATAAATGGCTAAATATCAAAATTAGCCTAGATACAGTCGGCAACACGTCATATTTGAGGGCATGGCCTGCTGAGGGGGAAAGCGTCTCAAGCCTCACCATGGTACAATATGGGTTATATAAGTTTTTTGTGGTGAAAGTATACTTTGAGTCCAACTAATTCAAGTCGAGCCACAACCAAGTTTAAATGGAGGTTACTGATGTGGCGTTATGTCAGAAAAGTAAACAGTCTATAAGAAGTATAGACTAATAGTACAGTCTATAAGAAGTATAGACTATAAGTCTATAAGAACCTGCATCTTTGTATAGAGGAATTGATAAAAACAACAAAACGGGATGAGAGCCAGCTGTTTCAAACAGGTATGAACCGGTATGTCTGGCTCCTGAAGATGGAGACCATGTTTTTCTGTGTTTTTTTCACTCACCTGAATGTAACGTGTATGGGTCATAAATACAAATGTCATTCACAAATTTGGCATGACTTTTGTTTTGACACAGTGATAAACTCTTGTAGTTAGCTGATAACAGCGCTGGCTAGTATTGCAGCTACAGCTTGTGTCAATCAGCTGTCTTTCTGCTGTCTGGTTGCGTGCGCACCCCTTGAGTCGATAATCAAATAATCCTTGCATAGACTGCAAAGCTTTTGAAATAACTTGCATAGTCCAGAAATTACAGTATTTTATATACACTATATTTCTGTCAATAAGTAAACAAATCTTATTTTGGCTTCTCATTTAGGTTTTGAATTTGATTTAGTCTTTGTTTAGTTCTCAATTCTGAAAAAGTCATGGGGTTTTTGACCTTTGTTTATACGGGAGGATTTCAGAGTTTCGATTGATGATAGTGCTGCTGATGACAAGCGCTTGGCTATGATGAAATTGTCTGAAGAATAAGTAAAAAAAATGTGATAAAAGACTAATAACAAACACAAAGAAATATCCTACCAAGATCTGAATGAATGACGCGGTGCCAAATTTGAACTTAATTTATTCCTTGCAAAAAAAAGGCACGGATTGTTCCTGCCGGGAGGTAATTTGGAGCTCCGTTCCTCCCTGTAATAAAACACACACATTAAAGACTATCAAATACAGTGCTTTGCTTTCAATGTACACAGTTTTTAATAAATGTGCACGTGTTGATTAGCAAGGACCACGATTCATTAATCTTTTATCCAAAAAGATTGTAACTTTTAAATTTGATTGTGATGTCTTTGTGGAAAATGACAGCAGTTTTGAATACTGGTGTTTTTATTCACGTTATTTTAATTGGAATCAAAATGCACATGCAAATATAATGCGACTCAATCTATGGAAAGCGCAATTGAAGCTAACAAATCATTTGGGGCTAGCCAGTAGTCATTACATTTTACAAAGTGTAGCTCTTTTGCTCTTAATTTGGGTCTTTCTTTTAGCCTTGATTTGATTTAGAAGTTGATGGGAAAACTCCTCCAACTCCTGATAGCTCCAATATTTCCCCAATGCTGAACTTTTACCGCCTGGAGAATGACCTCAGTGTTAGGACACAAACTTTGTCTGTCTGTGGCCAATTCTTTTAAACTCTGACTGGTTTCTCATCATCGAAAACAACAGGACTCTCGACTCTTCAGTTCAGGGCAGGATACTGGTAGTGGTCAAACTTTTCAAATAGATCTTAAAGTGAGTGTGATAGGTGTAAGGGATGGGACGAATCACTGTTGTAATGGTTAGATTTTTGCCTCGATACATGGATCACGGTTTGGATATATTTTCAGTTTCATTGAGCCAAAGCTTTTCAATAACTACTTTGAGGTGAGTTAAGCCTGTAGATTATTTAATTTTGTTATTCCTCTGACAGCGAAAGGATGGCAAAATCAAACTAATTGCTATGGAGAGACATGTGATGAATGATCAACCCAACACTATAATTATACTCAACAAAAATAAACACAACACTTTTGTTTTGCTCCATTTTTCATGAATGGACTTAAAGATCTAAAATTCATTCCAGATACACAATATTACCATTTCTCTCAAACATTGTTCACAATCTGTCTAAATGTGTGATAGTGAGCACTTCTGCTTTGCTGAGATAATCCATCCACCTCACAGGTGTGCCACATCAAGATGCTGATCTGACATCATGATTAGTGCACAGGTGTACCTTATACTGCCCACTCTAAAAGGCCACCCTGAAATGTGCAGTTTTGTCTCACAGCAAAATGCCACAGATGCCACAAGCATTGAGGGAGCGTGCAATTGGCATGCTGACAGCAGGAATGTCAACCAGATCTGTTGCTCGTGCATTGAATGTTCATTTCTCCACCATAAGCCATCTCCAAAGGCGTTTCAGAGAATATGAAAATGTCCCAGTTCTTGCATGGCCAGCATACTCACCGACATGTCACCCATTGAACATGTTTGGGATTTGCTTGACCGGCGTATACGACAGCGTGCACCAATTCTCACTAATATCCAGCAACTTCGCACAGCCATTGAAGAGGAGTGGACCAACATTCCACAGGCCACAATAGACAATCTGATAAACTCTATGCGAAGAAGATGTGTTGCACTGCATGAGGCAAACGGTGGTCACACCAGATACTGACTGTTTCTGAGTCCCCAGAAATGCACATTTCAGGTGGCTTTTATTGTGGCAGTATAAGGTACACCTGTGCACTATCATGATGTCAGATCAGCATCTTGATGTGGACACCTGTGAGGTGGGATGGATTATCTCAGCAAAGCAGAAGTGCTCACTATCAACATTTAGACAGATTTGTGATCAGTGTTTGAGAAAATGTAATATTGTGTATCTGAATGAATTTTAGATCTTTAAGTCCATCTCATGAAAATGGGAGCAAAAAAAAGTGTTGCGTTATATTTTTGTTGATATAGTTGAAACACCAGTATTGAATGATTTGATATGAATCATTTCATCTTTATTAGGTGAAGATGGATTATAAATTTGATAAACAGACCGACCAAAAAATTGCAAAAAATCCTATCCACATGTTGTCAAATCAATACAAATTATTACGCTTTGAGCAAAAGGTACAGGGTCATACCTCAGTGTAAGAAGAATCACTAGAAATATTATTTTCTGTGTATTTCATAGAAAAATCAAAAGAAACTGCTTTGTTGAAAAAAAAAAAAAAAAAAAAATTTTGCCTGGTCAAGTAGGGGAGTGTACAATATTCACTGTACTTTTTTGTAACGCCTTTTGAGAAATAATCTTTTTTGTTTGTTTGTTTTTGCAATAATCTCAATTTTACTAAGGTCAGTTAAGGAAGAGTGCAATTGTTTAATTGTTCTTTTAGGCCATGTGGAAGAATGCAATTGTAGGGATGCACCGATCCGATACTGGGATCGGATATCTTTGCCGATCCAGGAAATTTTGCTGGATCGGGTATCGACTTCATGATATCGGTTCAGCCGATATCATGGTTTTGCAATGAATTTGACATAATAAGATTAATTGACTGGCTGTTGTTGATCCAGAACGATCATAATATTGGGTTTTTTGTTCAGATTATGTTGTTAAGTAGTTATTTGTACTTTAAATAACAGTTACACCACATAATATGACCAAATTTATTATGTTTTTTATAGGCTATAAATGCTATTTCAGTTCCTACACTTGTATCGGTTGATATCGGGTATCGACAGTTAGTTAAAGCCAAAATATCAGGATCGGTATTGGAACTGAAAAAGCTGGATCGGTGCATCCCTATGCAATAGTAAGGTTACTCTAGATTAGAGTGCATTCACAGCACTTTGCAATAGAAACTACTCCATAAGGGTTGTGCAACATTGTGATTGTTTTCTTTGTGGACTGTGTCAGAATCTTGAACGTATGTAATGTATGTTGTGCCCTGATGTCCAAGAACATTTCTTCTGTGAGGAGACAATAAAGTCCAGGTCAAGGTTTTGTTTTATTGTATGTTGTATGTTGGTTATGTACAATTTGTACAGAAAATGCAAAGAATCACAATGTTTGTATCTTTAAAGGCAGATTCGACCAATTCTTCCGTCTCAAATCTTCCACATACAATACTTTTTGGTTAACAGTCAGTATAAATCCGTTTAATCGAATTAAAAGAAATAGTCGAGTCATTAAAATTTTGGTCGACTAAGAATTCATAGCCCTAGGGTTAGGGTTAGGGTTAACCCTAACCCTATTCGACAGATCAACTGAATGACTAACTAACTATAGCTCTATTAAGCACAATGCGATAAATGTGTGTATCAGAATCTAGTTTTGTAGCTAATTTCCATCCTTCGACCTGGGAAGGGAAGAGAGGAACCACAACTGGACATCTTTCTAGTGTATAGGGGAAACCAAAGTACCCAGAGGAAACCTGCACAGACATAGAAGAACATGCAAACGTCACATTGAAAAACTCTTGACCCCTGTCAAACCCATCTTGCTTCAAACATTAGAATCGTTTTTGCCTAGCGTAAAACATGGTTCCTATGTCATTTATTGTGGTGTCTTGCTTTGACCAAAAAAATAATGGCTAATCTAAGTAGAATGAGTACATTTCTTTGCAACCCCCCCAGAGGCAATTTAATTAAGTCTAAAGAGAAAGAGCTACATTACATTTAATTAGAAAACAACTCATGCGATTTGTGTTATTTAAAAGTAATCTTGTTTGCAGCAGAATAAAAAATTCACACCCCAAAGTTGTTGCGGCGGCAGATGGGCAGTGCTCGGTGAAGCCGCTGCTGTTGTTTGGATATACAGACCTCCTCTACCAGATGTGTGTCCCAACTGTTCCACCGTCCTGAGGTTGTGCGTCCGAGGCGATGACAGATGCTGTACCAAACCAAACAAACGACAACAACATGCTCTACAATGAGAGAGAGCGAACAAAACAACACATCTAGGCACAAAAGGGGCCAGTCGTTTGAAAAGCCTTGTCTGTTATTTCAGTAAATTGAGCATGTTGAATTATTATTGTAGTGTAAAATTATTATTGTGGTGTAAAATGAGAAATGAATGTCTTTGTTTGTTATTAAGTAATCTATTTTCATTTCTCAAGTCAAGTTTGGAAATCCCTTGTATAGGTTTGTGTTTTCTCCATCAAAATAAATTCTGCTACTCTTATTTTGTGTTTAGTATAGCATAGCACAGCACAGCACAGCACAGAATAGCATAGTATAGGGTTGTCTTTGCCTTTAGGTTTTAGATCAAGTTGGCACAAGTATTGCTGCTTAAAGGTAGGCTATTATATGAATAGTAGGGATGCACCGATCCAGCTTTTTCGGTTCCGACACCGTTTCCGATACTTAAGAATTAAGTACCTGTCAGTGCTTTTTTTTTTCTTTTCAAAACATAAGATATTTGATCATATTGTGTTAAGTAACTTACTGTATTTATAGTGCAATGCACAACTAAACAACTTATTCTGAATAAACCGTCAAGCATTATGAAATGTTTTGGACCAACATCAGCCGGTAAATAAAGGCACAACTAGGATATCGGCTGAACAGATATGGAGCCGATACCTGATCCAGCAGAATTTCCTGAATCGGCATCGATATCAGATCCTAGCATCGGATTGGTGCATCCCTAATGAATAGGGCAAGTTATTTAATCACAACAAATTGATTTTTGAAAGAGGAAAACCTCCGACTGAACTGCAACTTAAAAACTGTGTAAGTTTAGGGTTTTGAGGTAAACACTAGTTTGCTTAGAGCTTCCAGAACATTCTGAACTGGCGGTTATTCCGCTCGAAGTTGGCAAACATCATGACGTGGAGTCATGTGTTTTTTTGCTTTGTAACCAACTAATCAAGTAATCATAAAAGTAATTGTCCAACTAATAAACTGCCAAGATAATCTTTTGCTGCAGCCCAAATCTAGAGATTGTTTTCATACTCTATTAAGAATACAGAATCCTACTATATGCCACACCTACTTTTAACTGCAGCCAGACAATTCATAATGTATCTTGCTTGTGTCTTGCATCATTTTAAGATTGGGAGAAATCACGTTATGTTTGTACGAGCAGTGTTTCAGACCGGTCCCACGTGACTTGAGGGGCCCCAGGACAGCATCGCACAGTGCTGTATGTCACTGGGGCCCGCTGTGCCCTAGATCTGTGTGTGTTTTGTGAGCCGATAATATCTGCACATGTTGTGAGAATGTAATGGCATGGACACTGTTTCATGTGTGTGTGTGTGTCCTTCCTGTTTCCTCGTCCCCCTGTCGTTTGCTAAAAGGATTATTGTGTTGGCCAGTACAATCAGGGACCAGATCCAACTAGAGTCTTCTGTGTCTTTGTAGCACAAACTGAAAGAAGTTTGTCTCTGTCAGTGATTGTGGTGGCTGATTTGGAACATAAAGGAATGAGCAAAATTAGATGTTTTCAAAGATTCACAAGTCAATTTTTCAGCTATTAAACAATTAAATAAGTGATGTTAGCTTTCAAATAGACAAAGCAATAGAAATATAGAAAAATGTACACAAGTATTTCAAACTTCTCCATACAACAGGAAAATACGGTTATATGGGAGATATCTGCTCTTATGTGATTGATTTGGCAAACATTTCACTTTGTACTGATAACTAAACCTCAGATAATACATTTAAAGACTGATTATTGCACATTTTTGTTGGACTTTCCAATTATTATTGTGATATACATAATTGTTTACATTTTTTTATTATCACCCACTCTAATGTTCATTCTCAGATTGTTTTTTCCATTTGACCAGTCCTGTGTGTAACTTTGTTACTTTAAATAGACTACAATTTTGAGTAACTAGTAGTGTATTACAGTTACTGTGGCATAATTAAGTTGCAGTTACTAAGAAAAGTCTCAGTTAATAACTTTTTAAAATAAGGAATCTATAAACCTAACTTGTTTTGTCAGATAAACAACTCAGGGACAGATCTGCCGCTGGAACAGGACCCTGAATCATTTTTGTTGTTCTGTTTTAAGCAGCAGTTCATTTGTTGTTTAGCTCTGTTTAAATGCCAATAACAAAACATTAAATCCTATATTTTTTCAATGTTTGCAACATTACACACAAGTAATATGTAACCAATTACTTTTTCCTTACTTAACAGATCTGGTGCGCCCACTGAATTATGTTGACTTAGCTGTAATTGGTTATTTTTGTGCCAAGCTAAAGTCTGAAGTATGCAATTTTTTTGCCGTCATTTGGGCTGTATCCAAAATCTAACTTGGGGCTATAATTAGCCGAGGCAGTGATAGGCAGGCTAGTCATGTTCCAGACACTGTTTGATACAGAGAACACAAACAACGCACTGATCAGAAACAACTAATCAATCTCATTGTCACCGCAGATTAAACTGAGTCCAACTTGGCCACATTTATAATTCTATAATTTTGGACTATAATTATATCAACATTTGGATAAAGTTATGTTCAGATTAGTATCTGGGTATAGAATTGCTTCTGCTTTTTGTCTTATCCAATGGAAAAAAAAGTCAATCAAAGACTATTCTATCACTTACTCCTTCAATCTCCCCTTTTGTGACTTTTACACCATATTTTTGATTTTGTTTTAAGTGTATCCAAACAAATGCGACTTCATAAAGTGACATTTTCAGTTGTCCCATTGCCTTAAACCAAAACCCACTTTGTAATTCGAGCTGAGTCTAAATACAGCCGCATTTAACAAGAATAGCTGTTTTCTGTTTTCTACTGCCGCCTCTGTGTGCTCAAGTGATTCTAAAAAATGAGTCATCCATCACAGCAGTTTGAAAATGAATCACTGGCTAGAAAACAGCCGAGAAGACTATCACACACACACACAAAATAAATGGAATGGTTCTCAATTCAGTTACAGTTACCATTAGAAAACAAGTACGCTCATAAAAATAATGTTTGAATTGCATACTTCAGTGGATGGTTTTGTCAATATGACTGAAATGTTCCATAGTATGATATTAATATGCATTCGTCCAATTATAGTTGGCATTATTGATAGCTTTTTTCACAAACTAGACCTGTCATAAGCTTCTCTCCATGCAGATACATGAGCTTAGTGGAACATTCCAAGCACAGTAATACAAGCAGGAAGCAATGGGCCATTTCACTAATACCACTTCACTACAGATGCATCACAAGAACCACACGTTACCAGTTTGTAGCTCTTTATCACATAATCACTAAAACTACAAAAACACGATTTATCTCTTGGATTTATTCACTTGGATTTGATGTTGGTGAAGAAAATAGACAGGATTAATCAACCTTTGCATGGGACTATCGATATTTTATCTGTTCAAGCTAAGGTAAGCGGCTAACATTAGCAGCAACTTTAAAACGTGGCTCCTTATTTATGAGTAGTTATTTTTAATACACAGTGCAACTGCATTAAAACAGTGTTCATAGAGGCTTATGTTGTGCACAGTTCAGAGGCCTGTCACTGTCTTTCTGCTCAGCATTCACTCTTGTACAGCTGCTTTTGCCCAATTATTAACACGTCCAGTGAAAATAATACAAATAAAAAAGTACTGTGTTAATGTAATTTGTTAACCAATTGAACCATGAAGGGCGCCAATAACGGCAAAAGAAAAATTTGAAACATGCATCCTACTTTTTGTCTTTTTAAGTCTTCTGTGACCTTCGTATTGTCCAGGCATTTAAAATTTGTGTCATCTCTCTCAGTTGCCTGCTGGTGGAAATCTCACACTTGCAGTTTCTAAATCCCGACCCGACACCAGCTCTCCTGAGAAACCCTGGCTCTTTTGATTTTTTTATTTGAAAATGTAAAATGTGTTTAGATGTTTTTGTTGGTTTATTACAATGCTAAAGATTCACACACAAAAAAACAAACAACAACAAAACAAAACAAATGTTTTACTTTCGATTTGTTAGTGTATTTACAGAAGAACGCACTATCACAGACGTCGCTTAGTTCTGCTTTAAAGCTCCATCTGTTTTAGTATCTTACAATGGAAGTACACTATATTAATTTAATCATTAAAACATGACATCTTATGAGCATAAAATACCTACAATAGGATTTTTTATTATGTTAAAACATGTCTCCTAGATCTAACTGTTTCTGTGCATTGAATTTTGGAGCTTTTTTACGCAAGAATTTGTATGTTCTTAAAATTCTTTAGTATGCCCTTTATTGTACTAGTCTGAAAAATAAAGTACATGATGGTTATTTTAGATTGTACAAACTTGGTTCCTAGACACAGTTAAGTCTGTGTATTTGGCTTTATTTTTTAACTATTTAAATGTTTAAATGTCGCTGAAATTCTTAAGTATGCACTTAATATTGTAATACCCTATAGACCAGGATGTCGAACTCATTTTGACAAAGGGCCGCATTGGCATCGGAGTTGTCTCGAAGGGCCGGTTGTAACTAAAATGAACCTTACTAATCTTTCTGTATTCGATTATTGTATATTAATTAAAGTGACAATTACTGAATATACATCGCATTAGTCTGAAAAATGACTTACTCTCTAAGTTCAGACAAATCATTTCATTAGGTGTAGACACCCAGATTACACCTGGCGCTAATAAAAATTAAAGTAAACCTTATAAGACTTGAGGGCCGCATAAAATGAGGTGGCGGGCCGCATCCGGCCTTGACTTTACATATGTGCTATAGACCATTTTCAGTCCTTGGACAAGTCAATATTAGGGCTGCACACTATTCTTAAGAGAATTGTGTAATTGCCAAGCTAACTTTCAACCATTGCCACTCATTGCTGTTTTTTTTGTTTGCAATGTTGTTCTAAGTCTAAACCTAACTTTTTTCAAGCCTCCTTAATGAACACAAGCTGACTTTATCTTATCTCTAAACACGCAGAGCCCAAGCATGCTTCTTGTTGCTTTTATCTGATATTACAATCCAACAATCTTGAAGGTTATTGTACCAGACTGCGAGCTTGTCCTGCAGTGTGCCTGCTTGCCACTGGGGGGCAAAGTAGCACTATCAACACGCACACAGCGGTGACCCATTTTCCCAATCTTCTTCTCCTCTCCTCTCCATTTGTTGTCCCCTCTCTCGCTTTTGAAATGAAAATATGCGTGCGTGTGTGTAAACATATGAAGAATTTGCATTTCAACTGTGCCGAATGCTGTGTCACCGTCGCACTAAGGACCAGGATGTTTCCAGATTACAAGTTTTGTACCACAGAAAAAAAAAACAAAAGACGATTTTAGCAGGACTCACACTTTATTATATGTGAAGTGGCTTTTCTTATTTATTTACCAAGCCTTCAAAACCCCATCGTCAGGGCTTTTTGGCAGTCTTAACTGGATTTATAACTGCAGCTATGTGGCCATAAATAATCCACCTCAAGTATCCTCTTATACTTCAAAGAGATGCGGGCGGCAGATTAGCATTCCCACTGTGGGGGCAAAACCGGCTAAAAATAGTTGTGTTCTAAGGAGAAGCCATTTTAGTCAAGGAGAATCGGAGAGCTTTGCACTCATCAATTGCAATTCAAGTTTGTACCACGCAGTTACAACATGTAAGAAGCTGTTTATCTGCAATCCGGTGTTTTCAGTTTACTGGTTGTTATGTTCCATTAAAAGCTACACACTACAGTTACAATTGCTGATAATGTGGAAATATGTATGTAACAATAAAGTCATTCCTAAATACTGTATATCTAGTTACTAAAAATACACTCTTTCAAAAAGTTATGCAACAACTGATCTTTACAGCACAAACATTTTTCTAAACAGAATGTTAATTGCCCAATAAGCGTTAGAAAAATATCCTAGACCTAAATAACTTATTTGCATATACAAAAAAGCAAAATGTTAGCTTTTTTCTCTAAATTGTACTTGCTTTTGCAGATGAATTCACACATATTTACTTTTTAGATTAGTTCAGACTTGGACAAAAAATAATTCATATACGCCAAGGTCACATTTTCAAAGAATTTAATAAATCTAGTGATATCAGATTAAAAGTGTAGCAATTCTCTTCAGTTTGTTTTGAGTGTAGCTTAAAAGTAATTTTTTTAAGCTACAGTCAAATTATTCCAAGCCCTGGTGATTAAAGATGGTGGCGCTGTGCATCAATGGCTTTTGCTCACTTTGTTCGTAGCTTCACCGTGTGAAGCTTTAGCCTTTTGCTAGGTGCACTACAGGCTATGGAACATGCGCAGTTGTGTTTCTCCCATTATTCTTCACGAGGAGTGGGACATTCTGACCAATCAGAGCGAGAGTTACAGTGTGAGCAGCGGTTTTCAAAGCAAAAGCTTAAAAAGCCGTTTTATACAAAACTAAAACCTTTTGAAAAATGTTATTTTGTGAAACTTGTTAAGAATTGCCACAAAAACCTACCGTTCTTAAAGCTGTAGTTGCTGTTTCTGACACGAGCATTTGTGCTTGTATTGCGCTCTAGGGAAAAAATGTTTTCTAACCTGCAGAGGGATTTTCTAGAGGGATTTTCCCACTGCAGTACCAATGGAGCAGCCACTGGGTCTGATTTACTACTGGTCAGATTTCAGTGTCCTGTCTTCATCTAATGAAGACACTAAAATCTGCAGTCTGTTGTTGTTATTGTTAGCATTGTAAAGGACAATGTGCAATTACATTAAACACAATGGCAGAGATGCTTGTACCAGATTGTAGCTTTACAGCTTCTTATCTGTAGTCCTGGGAAGGGAAGAGGGAGACACTACTGTGAAATATGTTTAAAATGCATCTTGTCGAACAATTCAGAATTCATTATGTAAGTGACCAAACAAGTGGAATTTTTGTATGCTAGCATTTTTAAGCAAGCAGAAATAATTTTCAAGCGTCTTCAAATCGAGCATCAGCATTTTTCACACAATAAATTGTAGCTACGACTTAGGTTCATCTTTAACAAACATCAGGCTCGAGGCTGTTAGCTGAGAATGGCACAACAGAGCAGTGCTTTTGCATTTGTAAATGTTACTAATTGAAAGAGAAATAGTGAAGGCTCTGTTGTTTAACATTTTGTTTAGCAAAGCTCATTCAGGCAGTGACTGAAGGTCTCACTCTGTGATTCTAAAATATCAGATACTTTTGTCATCAGCCGCAGCTGCTCTTTGATCATGAATTTAAGCTTTGCCTCAGTCTCACTATGAGACCTGCAAGACTTGATTTGAGCTGGAAATCTTTGATCGCGGATGGCCAAAATAGAATTGTGGTCATATCTCAATACAATTTAACATTTTACAGACCCTAACAGCATTCCTCCATTTTGTTTGTTTCTGGTGTAAACTCTGAAATTAGTTATGCAATCACAATACTTTTTAAGATTACAGACATCCACATCCCATTAGCACTCTGTTCCAAGCAGCCAAGTGGAAGGAACTGGTGAAGATTGAGAACCAGGACTGGCCCTTGATGTCGGAGCCATCGCAGCGACAGATAGTGAAGCAAAGCATCTCTCTCAGTCTGCTGTTGATTTACTCCAGGTGCACTAGCTGTCCTCGGGTGATGTCCTGATGAACTCGCCGCACCCCGGGGAGATTCATTGAAATGGGCTCCACTGCTGCAATACACAGAAATCCCAAATCGCAAAGCAGAGGCAATCCGACAACACAGAAAGTCAAATTTCATACTTCTTATGCTCATGGTAAGGTATCGGTGAAGAGCAAGCGGAGGGAAGGGCTGCACAATATTGGGGAAAAAGTTTGATTTATGAAATTGGCATCTGCATCAAGCACTGCAACATCATGTCAGAATGGTGTGATGTAATGGTACGATTTACATTTTTTTTGTTTTCTGGCATGATGGCTGATGAACTAGCAATAAACACCAAAGCTATACGGTTGTGAGTGTATGTATGGATTTCCTCTGGACTTTTAAGATTTTCGGTATAAAAATAAGACACGCACCATATTCTATGCATGTTGAAATGAGACATTTATAAATACATACTTCTTGTTTTGCAGCATGTTCCTCAGCTTCAAGGTTGTGTTTGACCGGTCAGAATTGAATGCTGTAGTTTGCAAGCCCATCATGAAGCAAAGACAGGAACAATACATGATAACAGCCTTAACCACTGCATCAGTGGTGAGAGCACAAAAGCTTTTTTCCTCTCAATGCATAGTGCATAGTAATTAACTATGCAATTGCTAAAGCAGGAAGGGTTGTTCTTTTGTTCTGTGGCCATATCGCGTTATCAAAGCCTGATCTCAGACACTAAGCAAGTTAGGCCTGGTTAAACCGCCGGAACACCTGGTGCCACAGTGGGAGGACAAGAGTGAACTGCTGTCGTATTCTTGGGCAATACTCTTAACTGACCCTGCCTCCGTGTTGAGTGGATCCTTGATTATAAAGTCCTTTTAGTGCCTTGGAAGGAGGAAAAAACCCATATAGAAATCATTTACCATTCTGGAAGCCCTGGTTTCCTAAATTAATGTAAACCAGAACATCCCCTCTGGGCTAGAAGTGCACATCGAGCCATCGCCCTTAAGGCAATTTTGGGGCAAACAAAAAATGCACAATATCAGTTGACCCTGTGCATAGAAGTTCTTAATTTTTAAATTGTCAGACTTTAGCATTAGCATTGACAAACAAACACATTCCTTATAGACACACTTATTCCCCCGATAGTCTTTAACATGTCTGAGAAACCATCAACAAATCATTGTTCAATACCTGATCTTAGTCATTTTTCATTTTAGATAGAGGTAGTGAAAACTCCATACAAACAAACTAAACAGGAAATGAACATGCTGGTAACATATTAGCATTTCTTAAAGAAAACAAGCTAAATAACTTTCAGTATACAGACTCAATTATTTTTAACATCGTAAATAACTGCAACAATATTACGTTTTTGTTACAAAAATAAAATACAAAAGACTGCAAACATTATTGTTGTTCAGATAGCATTCTGAACCAGAACCTATCCGGACAAGACTAGATACTCACCTGAACAATCGAATCAACCATGCAGTGACCTGCAACTAAGCTAGTGCTAATCAAAAATGAAAGCATTAAATAAGAGCAAACACTGTATATTTTAAACATACAACCTTTATGAGCAAGAGTCTCTCTCCACGGACCTGACTCATATACATATTGTATTGATATCTCTGTTACAAAAGGGTATTGTCATTGCTTAGTTCAGATTGGTATTTATCAACTTTTATTTTTGACTTATTCATTGTATTGCTATTGAGTTGGGACTCATAACAAGGACTATTTCTTCAAAACTGCAGATGCATTTGATTGTGTTGTATAATTCAATACAAAAACTTTCTTTCATCAAGGCTGTCAACATATTATATTGTGCACTCATATTTGTTTTTGAATCTCGGAAAACAAAATTCTGGTTACTGCAGTCTGGCAAATCAAGGCTGTACCTCTTGTGTTTGGACCCCAAATTTGAATGCATTTACTCAAGCAAAAAGATTGGCAAATACACCCAGTTGACAAAAGCACAAAAAGGTAAGTAAATATGAGTGCTGAAAAGTAAATAACACTTTAAAACTATGAAAAATCCTTGAATTGAAAAACTAATTTCATTTGAAAGGTGCTATGAAAGTGCATTTTGGCATTGCATTAACAGCTCATTCCTTCAATCCTCCAAGCTCTGAATTAGTGAATCCAACTGAATCTGAGGGTTCAAAACCATGATCAAGAAGTACTTTTTGTGCTTGATGAAGCTGCATGGATCAATTAGAAAACCATACCTTTCGGCCTACATAGATTGTACTTGTTTATAGGCTGCAGGCATAGTAGCGATGAAGTCCCAACTGACAGAACAGCATGCACGCACCCTGTGATCATGTTTGTTTCATATCATATAGAATCTATGCAAGAATGCAAAAATTGCCTGTTTTTCTCAAGGTGACATGTTAAAACCCTCATACACTGGTGCTTACGTGAGCTTGTAACACAATTCTGAAAGTTAAAACATATTCAACAAAGATCTACAGAACCGTGTAAGCCTTTTATCACAGGAAACATTTTGAACAATGTAAGTAGGCCTTGAACAAAAGTTTGCTGGAGAAGGAAATGTTGACAAAAGTAGTTGTTTCCTGAAATTGTGACTAACTGATGGTTAACTAAATAATTGGCTTTTTAATTACCTTCACTTTTCAATTTTAGCCCAAAATTATAATAGCTGTGGCCTTGCGAAGCTGCACAATAGTTGCTTTTGCCAACAGAACGTTAGAAAATGAAACAACGAAACGGTCATTGGTCAATAAAAGACAAATAACATTCTCACTCAGGAAAGAAGCAAATGCTTATAAAGTAGACCTTCCTTTTTGGGAAAAAATATACCCTTAGCACAAAACTTGTCGTCTTTTTTGTAAAACCAATGGGGCAATATTGCTTTAAATAGATTTGATAAATAATTTTTGTATTAAATGACATGTATTAAAATGACTTGGGAAGCAGATATTGAAATGCATGCGCTAATATTGCACATAGTTTTTCATAGCAGTATTTTTAAGCCTCAAAAATGTTTTTTTCTTTTTTAAAGGCTTAACGTGCTTATCCCAATATAAAACCTACCCAATTTATACATTATTTTAACAATTGTACATGTCAAATAGACATTAAACGAAAGTTCTCGCAAAAATATACTGCAATTTGATTGAGAAAGCTGCACATAAAAACAACACATTATCAACAAATTAAATATTATGATACATCAATATGTATAGCCAAAACTTAAGTCAATCAATCAAGCAATCAAACTTTATCTATACAGCGCTTAATAAAAAAACAACTCTGGCCTAAGTGTTATACTTCACAAGTTGCATAAAACAGAGAAAAGTAATACAAGGATAGCAAAAAAAAAGTCAGCAATGACAAAACACAATAAAAAACTTAAGCTAGGGCTTGTCACATGCAGAATATCCTCAGTCTTTAGGGGGTCCCATAGCAAGTTATTCTGTCAAATACATAATTATTGAAGCTTTAGAGTTTAATGAAGCTTTGCAAATTAGTTGTATTTTGCACATGGACTCCACAAAAGTTGAAATGGCCCTGACTCGAAGCAACGTTTTCATAAAAGATAAACTGAACAGAAATTTTTACTTTTACAAATTTTGTTTACAAAGTGAGATTCCTGCTGGAGAACACGCTCACTCCAAAAGGACTGCTGAGGTGTGGAAGTTTTTAATAATTCATCCCCAAACATCAACAAACTGATTTATAATTTATCTCAGTGGTAGCTGCCAAGTACAAAAAACACTCACTCACATGACATTCTAACTTTCTGTGATTTAAAATTGAACAAAGAATCTGATGTACAAATTGCCCTTTATTTGTCAAACTGAAGATTGTATTTACCTGGTTTGTAGTCAAAAACTGTAATTACTTGTGTATCCAATAACTTCAAAAACTGGCCAGAAGTTCATTTTCTGCTCTAAGGTCACATTAAAAAGCGTACCTTGCCTGATATTGTTAAGTCACAAGCACATTGTTTCAGGTTGCCGCTAATTCGCCGCTAATTATTAAAGTCTTTATCAGGCCGTTTCTCCCTGATTCCTGGGTCTTTATGGATCATTTAAAGAGTCAAGCAAAGCTCACACTCATCTCTGTCCCACTGTCCAAACACCAGGACTTTCTTCCTCATGTTCGGTGTCAATCAAAGGGAGGTTACGCGTTAGCATCACAATATCGCGTTAATCTGCTCAGCCCTAATTAAGAGAGATTTCTTTCACTATAATTAGTAATAGAATTCTGTCAACACTAAGCTATTGTTGGAAGTATAATTTGAACTGAACCAGAATTAGAAGATGAGTCCAAGATGGCGACCCGTTGTTTTCAATACCTTTTGCTCATTGATGCACTGACGCCGAAAAAGATTATTTCTTCCGCACTATTTCCTGAACACGGGCTAGCGCCTCCCACTACGGTGACGTGAAAAAAAGTGACGGCGTGCTCAGTTCTGGCCAATCAGAGCGATGGTGGCCTGAACGATGGAAGAGTAGTGGCAGAGTGGGGGAGCAGAGATAGCGCGGGCTGAGTGGTAAGCTAGGCTAAGCACTGTTTAAGTGTTTGGAATATTGAAAAAAATACAAAAGTTTATGTTGTGAAACTACAGAAAAATAACATAAAAATGAGACCTTTGTTAAAGACGTAGGTGCCGTGTCAGCAGACCACGGAGCAAAGTTTAAAGTGACGAAAAATGCATTAACGCTCAATGGGGAAAATTTTTCTTGGACCCAATCGCTGCAGTTCAGCGGAGAGAACACTATCCCCACTCGCACTGGGAAAGAGAGGGGGCGGAGTCCAATCTAGCTCTAATAAAACATCCATGGTTCAATCGCATTTTCTGATGTTCAGTAATTGCTTTAAAAAACTTCACTAGGTGAAGGCTTAACAAATTATTGTAAAGTAGAAGAATTTGGGGATATAATAAGTATCTAAACCTTTCCCAGTAAAGCCATTTTTTAGGTTTATTATTGGACTTGTTGATTGTAAATTATGACATCACTCAAGAAAATATCGTAGCTCATGAACCAAGAATGGACAATTTAGATCATATTGTGAATCAAGTTATGCTGCGAACTCAGTTATTTGGTCGCTAATTTTATGTACATTTTACATTTCCCAAAGCATGTATTAATTAAAAAAACACCCTTTTTAAACGGTAAAACTGTAAGCTGATTTCTTATGCACTACAATGCCTCAAACACAGCCTAACAATATTCTGCTGGATGGTCCATAGAGATTGTATTGCAATCGAACACTATACTAGAAAAGCATACGCTTTCCATGGAGACAGGCAGTTGCACTACAAAGGTTACATAGTACACCTTAAAGCCCTTAATAGAGAAATATCTAGAGGATGTTTGGCTGATGTCTATCCAGGCTGCTCGGATGGAGGTAACTTGAGGGACTTCCTGGCGCGTCGACCTACTTTTCTTTCCAAAACGAGAAGAAGTGCGAGAAGGGAACAGCATCTGCCAAGTACGGAGGTACGCTCTGATTCAAACAACAAAATGTCTCCTTCACTCACAAAGGCCTCACGTCTGGATAGAAAGGTCAATGATCTAACCATCTATCTTCTTAGTTGGAAACAGAAAGAAGCTATTGCATACTCTGCTTTGATCTGCTGTATTTATTATCTATGGCACTTGTGAAGCACAATTTAATAATTTGGACGTTTTAAGGTACAGTAAATATTAGTCTCATGACAAAAAAGGAAAAAAGGTAGTTTATTTGCTTGAAATGAAATGAAATGAAATGAAATAAAGGAGCTCAGTCATTTAGAACAAACTACCTTCTCTCACCTCACATTAAAATTGTTTTTCTTCGCTCATTGATTCTGCGGAAATGTGCCTTGTTATTTTTGCATTTATTTTATTTTCATAAGCAGCCATGCAAATCTCACTTAATGATATTGTCATGATATGTATTTCTAGAGATGCACCGATCCAGCTTTATCAGTTCCGATACCGACTCCATTACTTTGGAATTAAGTCTTTGTCGATAACTAATATCAACCGATACTCCTGTAAGGACTGAAATAGCTTTTTTTTTTCTTTTCAAAATGTAAGAAATTTGATTATATTGTGTTATGTAACTGTTTTTATAGTGCAAGTCACAACTAAACAACTTAATGTAAATACAATGTTAAACATTATGAGACATCAGCCAGTAAATAAGTCTCATTAGGCCCAAATAAAGGCACAAACAGGATATAGAGTGAACCGTTATTATGGAACCGATACCCGATCCAGCAAAACTTCTTGGATCGGCAACAATATCCGATCCTAGTATCGGAACGTTGCATCCCTATCTATTTCACAGTATCACAAAAGGATGTGTGCAAAATAAATGTGACCATACCAACTTGTAAAAACCTAATCTCGTCAGTTCTCAGAAGCCAAGGAAGTCGGGGCACATTGGAAGAGTGCCGTTGTGTCCTTGGCACTTAACTCAGCTTACCTCAGTGTCTTGAAAAGTATTATCAAATATTTTTCTCTTTTAAAAAAGGCTGTGAAATAAGTACATAAAATATAGATATGAAACCGCTTAAAAATTGTGTTCTTCATGTTGTCTGCACTGCAATGTAGCAAAGGATCATGGTTTAAGTAGGTCCTTTTCTTTTAGCTGTAAAGTCAAACAGTAAATGTAAGCAAAGTAGGTTATAATTTGATGTTTTGATAGCACACACTAATCTCATGTAGGATTTGTCATCTTTGATAGCGTAGCGACTAAGCAAACAAAGATTGACTGTCCTACACAGGGTCAACAAAAATTGGTCTGAGGGACGCATTTATCCTTTGGGCCGCAGTTTGGACATGCCTGGCTTAGTTGAAATTGTCAATTATTTTGCTCAAGTTATACACATGGAATAGAAACATAGAAAAGTGGATTTGTGACTAATCTCTCATAAAGGTTGTAGGTTTTTATGGTCAGATTATACAAAATTGGAATCATTTTATAAGCTTTTGCCAACTGACTAATCGATCGGCAGGACTTGACCAATTTTTTTGGTAATCATTCTACAAGCGTGACTGAAGCTACTGCAAGTATGTTTTTGGTGAGTCTTTGAGCTAAATCTGAAAAAGTCAACTTTCCACATGTGTGTCCTTTCACTGAAGCGGCAGACAGGCATGAAGGTGGACTGCGGCTGTGAAAGTGTTTAGAGAAGTGTCGACAGGACTTGTTTATTCACCATGCTTCCCAGACATCACAGATAATAAGTCCGAATATGTGCCATTTGATGCTCGCCTCCCACCGGCCCAGGCAATATGTGTGAATGTAGCGCTCTGATGCTATCAGGCTCCAGTGGCAGTCACTCACTATCAGGACTGTGGCACATGTGCAATCTGAAGCAACTTCAACCTACAGGGAAAAGACCAGAGAGAGAGAGAGAGAGAGAGAAGGAAGGGAGTGAGGGAAGATGTGAAAGAGAAGAGAAAGATGTGTGAGGTAGACAGAAAAGGAGCAAGATGAAGAGAAGGAGGAAAGAATAAAGTGGTAGGTATTAGGTGGTAGGTGGTAGGAGTTAGAAATGAAGGGATGAAGACATTTACAATGAGGGAGGGAGCATCATCATAGATATTGTAATAAAAATATTACCTTGAAATAACTTGTTCAAAGACTAAACATCCGTTGTAGCATCATCTTAGACTGATCCCTCTGTGTCAGGTGTTCTGTTTGTCCATTTTTATTCACAGGTCGATGTAAAAAAAATGTGTGCTTAGGTTGTAGTCTGTAGCGCCTTGAACAATCGCTCCAAAAGCACTTTAAGCAGGTGGTGTCAGAGTAGCCCCAACCACACTCTGGAGCTAGACGAGTGAAGTGTAAAAACATAGTCCGCAGTGAGATCAAATGCATTTACAATTGGATTAAAAACACTTATATGTACTGTATCTGTGTATTTGTATGAATTAGCTCTGCTGAGCTGTTTGCCTTCAGCATCTAATGAGGCAAATTGAATAAACTATCAGTGAGATACTTCTTCTCCGCCTCTATCCATACTCTGAAGCTTTGGTCTGTTTATCTGTGCAGCTGCAGAAGCTTCTTCTTTGCTGCACCAGCACATACATGTGTGAAGACTGTGTTGGCTAATTGGCTAGTGTGCTGGTCAAAAAATATTAGTTGCTTAAAAAAATACATTTAACATTGAAGAAATGATTTCCTATTCATCTCACCTTAAACTAGAATAGGGGTCTGCAACCTTTTACAGCAAAAAAGCCACGCTTGCCCAATTCAAACCAAATAAAAAGCGGAAAGAGCCACAAAAAACAAACAGCCAAGTGAATTAAATGAAACACAGTGTTTTACAGGATATAACATAGTGTGAATTTCCAAAAATTATTTTTTGATTGCAATTTCAATTTCTTTTCATTACTTTTTACATAGTACATTTTTTAGAGAAAGAAAAGTGAACTCCATGTACAGCTGTCAACACTTTTAGAAATGACTACATAACCAGTATAAATGTTGTAAACAAATTAACACACACTTGAAAAATTGATTAGTGCAGATTGTTCATTTATAGACTAGTTCCTCATTCTAAATCACATCTCAAAGAACCATACTGATGTTTTTAAAGAGCCACAGGTTGCAGATCCCTGAAAATGCTTTATCCAACGGCATTTTCACCACAAAATAATAGCAAGTGAGAACTACGCTTAAAAACACCTATATCTGATCCTGTATAAAGTAGGGATAAGCAGATACAGATTTTTTTTTTGTCCAAGAGGATAAATTTTGTTCTAAAATAATTGTTTTTCCACATTTTTTCCTTTTAGTCTGTTCAAAAACAACACATTTGATGTTTTGAGGACAAATTTGGTCTATGCACTGATCCAACTTTCGATTAAAAGTGGGGTAGCTAACTTTTTTAGTTGTAAATAAGTAAACTTTGTGCTTTTCACTAAAAAGTATATAGTTAACACAGCACTTTGTGAAAAAATTAGACCTCTGAGTACTGTCTGAACTGAATAATAAAGAATTAGCAATAGGAGCTGAATGCTGCGCTCTGATTGGCTAAGCTTGGGTTTCACTTTGT
The DNA here is from genome assembly GCA_038363315.1 of Mugilogobius chulae. Lineage (NCBI taxonomy): Eukaryota > Metazoa > Chordata > Actinopteri > Gobiiformes > Gobiidae > Mugilogobius > Mugilogobius chulae. Next base: position 15,843,861 of record CM076399.1, on the reverse strand, counting down.
TGTTTGTAAAAAGACATTTATAAGCCAATGAAACATGTTCATATAGTGCTATGTAACTGTAATCATTGTGCAAATAACAACTTGACAACTTTATATGAGTAATATTCAAACATGAAATGTTCTGAATCAAAACCAGCCAGTAAGTCTTATTACATTCAATTAAAAGCACAACCAGGATATTGGTTACCTGATTTAGCAAACTTTCTTGCGTCTGTGCCAATATTTGATCCCAGTATGTGATCGGTGCATCATTAATTGAGACTGACAAATGTGCACGAAGAAACTAGAAAACCTCTCCAAATATCGGCACTGAATATAAAAAAATAAACTGACAATATCTGCTGATACTGATTATGGCCCATCCCTAAACACATTGTATTGATAAGCATGGCCTGATTAAAACCAGCAGATGAGCCCTGTCCCTTTATGTGTGAGCGCAGCATATTTATTCTGCCAGCACATGTCGTCCTCGGGGCCACATAGATATGGCCGTATTGTCTTTTTGCTAGATTAGTTTTTATATAGTGGAGTAAACGCCGGCCCTTCAGACGCACAGGCTATTATCTTCAAAGTCTCACGCGTGTCTTTAGCCCGCGCCGTATACTTCCACAATCTGAGCCGTGTCCCAGAAGAGGATTATTTCTTCTTTAATAAGACGAGAGTCCGGAGTTAATGGAGCTTTGATGTGCTTCGCAGACATCGATCGCAATCTTGACAGTCCCCGCGCCTCTTGTTTTTAGACGTCTGCGCCTGTTTTTGACATGTTTCCACAATTACTTCTTGTTGAAAGTTGAAACAAAATGGCAGTCAAAGAATTCTGTCACTGGAAGACTTTTAATAGATTGTAAGGAATTTGTCATCCTCCTATAAAAAGTAAACAAAAGAAGCCATGGAGCGATAAACTGTCACCGCAGATAACGCTGTAAAGTCGGAATACTTTTTAATAAATGGCAACTTTAGTACCATAAATTTCCTTTGAGTTACAGTCATGCTAACTAGTTTTGTCGAAAGCGTAAAAAAATAATGATTATTGATTCTAAAACTAATATTGGATCTTGATACTCATGTCAGTATATGTTGCACTATAAAGAAGTCAAACAGGACAAAATGAGATGTGCACAGCAAGGAAAAATAAAAAAATGAAAATAACACTTCAAAATGTACAAAAATATTAATATTACAGGAAAGCTAGAAATCTATCTGACAAAAATATATCTTTTTTTCTTCTTTTTAGCATAAAAAAAAAATACATAAATGAAAAAAATATTTAGGCCATTCTGGTTGCCTCACCATGAAAACTTTCTTTCACATACCACCTTTTTTTCTGCTTTTTTGTGCCCAATCCACCTTCTCCTTTTCTATAAATGATGTTTTTTGTCGAACCCTTCGGTGATACGACTCCTGGGAGCCTACGCCCCATTGAAGCCAATCATACAACATAATTATAATCAGCATTCATCATTGTTCATTCATTCAGTAAACATTATTCACATCTATTTATGGTTTGAGTGGCATACCAGCTTGCCAAAGCCTGAGCCTGTAAGATCTCAGAAGCTAAGCAGGATTGGGCCTGGGCAGAACTTGGATGGGAGACTGCTGGAGGAATCTCAGGTGCCACAGTGGGGCAACAGAGGAGTAACTCGTGTCTGCAGCAAGACACTTCACCCACAATGTGCCCTGACTTAGCCCTTTTCAGGTTACCCCACTTTGCTGGGACACAGCCTTGGTATATAAAAAAAAAAAAAAATTGGTTCGTAGTCTTTGCTACTGAAAGTCAGATATACTAGCCATTGTTTAATCAGTGTTGCACTAAAAAAAATCACACAATTATACTTTTTATTATATTTTTTATTTTTTGTCAAAAAAGTATTTAAAAAATATACCACAGTATAAAAGTTGTCAAATGTTAATCATTTTCTTGTTCAGGCATATAAGAAAGCACTTTTTTGTGTTGAAAACTGTATTTGTCTGGGTAATTGTATTGCAGTTAATATTAAGTATAATATTTCCTGAAGTTGAGCTTTAAATTTCAGTTTTATGACAATATTAATGCAAGTAAAAAGGTATATACTGTAGAAATGTCATCATAACAAGCATAGTATGTTTTCTTGTACAGGAGCTACATCTACCTAATGATGGACATAAAATCTACAATTTTACTAAACATGCAGGCAATTCACTGTGGACATTTTAGTTTTTTTACTGATCGACACCAGTTAGCCCTATGTTTTATGGTTCTATACGATGGTTGCTAGAGTCACAATCCTATTTACTGTTGCTGACAGAACAATGAAGGTATGGCCTCCAACATGTCTACGTAAGAGAATGCTTACTCTTGAAATATGCATGCCAACTTGTGTGCTTATCAAACATTTATGATAGCCACATGTACAGAGTCAGTATTGCTTTAGGAATACTTTGAAACCAATAATCTCACATAAAAAACAGCCACTAGCAAACAAGCTTGGACAAGACAAACAGAACAAGGTAAAAAAAAACGGTAACACTTTAAAGTACCGCCCACTAGTTAATAGGTAACTACGGGGGTACTTACTGGTACTTCTGGTGTTAGAACCAGTGGTACTTACTGGTAACTACAGTGGTACTTGTAGTGGTACTTAGAGTCACAAGTACTGGTAACTAAAGTGACAGTTACCGGCAAGTTAAGTAATTATAGTGATAGTTACTGATAATTACTGGGTACTTTATTTGTGGTGATACTAGACCAGTCTTTACCTGTTTGTGTAGCATCACAAATAGAACCACCAAGTACACAATTAAGTATCACTAGAGGTACCGTATAAGTACCACTAATTGTGCAAATGTTGCCACCATAATCCCTAATAATCACTCAAGAGTACCACAAAAGTACCAGTAATTACCAGTAACTATCACTATAATTAATACTTAACTTGCCGGTAACTGTCACTTTAGTTACCAGTACTTGTGACTCCAAGTACCACTACAAGTACCACTGTAGTTACCAGTAAGTACCACTGGGACTAACACCAGAAGTACCAGTAAGTACCCCGTAGTTACCTATTAACTAGCGGGCGGTACTTTAAAGTGTTACCAAAAAACCTTTACTATTTTGCAAGGTAAAGTTAAAAAAGTTTGATATTGACACCATTTTGTTGTTGACCAAAGTGTTTACTGACAGAGAAGACGTTGTTCCTGTGTTTGTTTCATGATTAGTGCCAGAAAATATTGAAATATTGTAACCAGGTCAATAAATCTGAAATGTGACAATTGGTTAAACATCACAACATTCAAAACGTTCTGTAGCCTCTTGCTCTCTCATTAAATGATCACATCAATTCCAGAATGTCCAACCTCGTTTCACTCAAGTGACTTTTTGGGTTAAAATTTTGATTACTCATTTTGTTTTAGCACAAACAACAGACTATAATAATTTCTGTGTTTGCATTTCTGAGCAATTGAGATATTTTGCTGCACACAAGACACGTTTTCAACCAAAGCAATTAAAATGTTTTCATTAGCTACTGCAACATTTGAAGTGAATACATGGCGGTGTAGGTACTCCCTTTAATCCTTCATGTAAATGCAGCATCATTTTCAGAACTGTAATTGTGCTCAGAGGAATGCTGAGAAACTCCTCATTTTTCCAACGTGATTACTTTTGGGACGTAATCCTTCCTTGTTTGTCTTTCTGACAGGTTTATTTCTTTCTTTGACTGGATAAACATTTCCGCTATGGTGCAGGTGCTTTAAGGCAACACGAGCACTTCGGGGACCACGGTAAATGAAGTTATCAGTTGTGCCGTGTGTACAAATGGAAATACCTGCAAATACTGCCATCCCACTAGCACCCACATGCAACCTGTGAGCGAGTGTGTTTCAGATCTGCGATTCCACTTTGGAGAAAGAGATAGCAAGGGCAAGTAAAAATGTTTTCAAATAGGCAGTTTTTTTTAAGACTAGTGATTGACTAATGGACATTATCAGAGTCCCTCTAAATTAATAAAGACTTTAGTATGGAAATGGTGGACAGATAGTTGTTGATTTAGGATAAAAACTTTTTATTTGATTCAAGACTGTAGCATTTCTGTGCTTTCAGTTTGTTTTTTTTGTGACTTACCTGATCTATAGCAGCCTAAATGTGACTCTTTGTTGCGATGGGCGATCACTATCACATCCAGACGATCATACTTCTCTCTTTTAATCCAATTACGCTGAAGTCCCTCCGTTCAAACCTTTGCAGCGCTCTGTTCAAACCATGGTCCAAACTTTCCCAAATATCCATCTGCCCGGCTCTTTCATTCCCTCCACAACAACAGATTGTGCTTCCGGGTCATAGTTTTTGTCATAGTTTGTCAAATGTTTAAGTTTTTGATTGCATTAAAAACAGCTATTTGAATTGTAGAGCCATATTTATAATAACTTAGATCAATCTCAAGGTAAATAGATGCATAGCCATGTGAGTCAATGCATATTCAGTTGACAGAGTGAAAAACACATTCACAAAGTCACTAATGACCTGAGTTTTGACTGTAAGTAAGAAATACACTATCAAATGATACGTTCCACTTCAATATAGTGTGTAATGTACCTTAGCATTGGCTATCTAATCAAATCGTCATTATATCCTCCCACAGTTTCAATGTTTTAAAGTTTTAAATGAGTAAGGAGCGATGAAATGTGCAAAGAAATATGTAGCGTAGAGTGCGTGCTTGAAGTAAATGCAGGAATATTGGGCTGTGTAACTGGGCTGTCAACTTTTATTATTAATAATATTTTATGCAGGGGTTCGAACTCATTATGACACATTGGACTGATTGTCTCGAAGGCCATTTGTAACTACATTACTAATCTTTTGACGTAAAAATAAATATTGATGTGATTATTGTAATATATTGAAGAGAATACTGCATCTGTATAGTCGAAAAATGACTACTCTTTAAGTTTAGAAAAATTTTTTTAGGTTGAGACAAGATTACATTGGCAAAATAATTTAAGTAGAATTATACTGTAAGACCTTGAGGGCCAATGAAATGAGGTGAGGCCGCATTGGTCGGCCGAGTGAAATGTGTTTATACAATTATAAATTGGCAGATTACTCGGAATGGGCCTTTCTGGGGCTTTTTAAATCGGCATTGGCCGCCAAAAATGTAAACAGTTAGGCCCAAATGATGAGAGAGAAAGCTTCTCTGAAGGATCTCATCCCAGATCTGAATCAGAGCTTGCAAGGCAATATAACTACAATTTATTTTTATCACGACCAAAAGGGAAGTTTGAGCTAACAATATGATTGACTCTGCTTTCATGATTCTTTCTTGTTTTGAGCTCATTTATAGGTGTAAGTTGTGCTCTGACTCCCTAAGTCTTGCTTCCTCATTTTCAGTTTCTAAGAGCCTCCATAGTCTGTGTTTAGGTCACTATCATTCAAGGCTTTAGAGCAATTAGCCAAAAAAATGTATTTGCCTCCCTCACAACTGAGGATTAAAGACATCTGCACTACACAAGCAAATTCTTGTGATATTCTAAATGTTTTCGACATCTACATTATAATAATATAGGATAGTGATATAGCCCTGTCCTAATGAGAGTCTTGGTCAGCTCTTGGACAGTGTGTGCTGCTATGTGATGTTGTTGATAGACCGAGACATGATGTTCCAGATCTGCTTAATAGTACTGGCCTGTCTTTGGTATCTCATGCTCTCACACAGCAGACCTTTATGATTCTTGTGCTATCCTGGTGATCTAGATGACACGTTAATTTGCTTCCAACTGTTGTCTTTCCATTCATACAACATCATCTGATTTGTGATGAGTGTGACTTCCTAAGTTGACAGACTGATAGCCTAGAATGTGATTAATTTAGAGCTACATTGTGTTGCTTAGGTGTGTATTTTTGTGCAGTGTAGTACATCTGCTTTATTGAAAATTGGAAGTTAAGTTTACCCCTGCATTAAAGAACAGCAGTCCACCAGCGACTTGGAAAAAAACTATGTTCAAAGGAACAAAAAAATATATTTGGGCCTTATCGCTCAGCCCTGACTGAGTGAAAACTCAAATACTTCAAGCTAAATTGGGCGAAGCCATGGAGTCACAACAGCGGTGCACACTGATAAATCAAACTTTTACTAAATCTAGTTGCAGTTTGGTCCTTTGGCCTTTATTTTCTGCCCGTTATTGGCCCAATCGCTGTGATTCACTGGTGCAGCAAAGAGATTTGATATCAAGAGTTTCTTGGTAGCTGTATAGAAGAGTCAACAGAGGTCACAAAATGAATGATTGATTTGCATTGACACAGGTACATCTGAAAACAAAGTTTGAACTACATAGAGGTCCGAATGTTCTCCAAGTGTACCAGACGAAGAAGAGTCTGCAGTAACAGACACACAGAAATGTGCCCATTAGTGAGAAAACATGTGGAGCTAACAGTCATGTGATCAACACATGTCCAGGATACAACTGGCTACACATCAGTTCACTTTGACGTCTAGCTTCAACAACAGTATTGGTTTATTGGTTGCATAGCCAATGTTTACACCAGTTGTTTCCAACCTTTTTCTCCTATTGACTTTTACCCTTGGAAACTATCCCTCTCCTTCCTTCATAAGTTACCAAATCTCTCATATTTACTAGTGCATATATAACAGTAATTGATACCAGTGTATACAACCAAACAACCTGGACTACACGTTTGTAGATCTAATACTCATAATATATACATTTAAAATCAAATAAACAGGCTTAAAACAGCTGCCAATAAATACAAAAAAAACACAACACACATCCTAACAAGCTTATGTGGACCTATAGTACACCACATTATGCAACTTCCCTCAGAACAGGCACAAGCAGTCTGTGAGTCAGAGCCAGGTCAGGGGAGATTTCTGCTGGAGGGAGCATTCTGGATTCAAACATTCTCATTGTGCTAGCTCGTCCCACCACTGAACACACCACCACCACCACCACCACCTCTGCTCCTGCTGCTGCTGCTTCCACTGCTCTGTGAGGAGAGAGTCTTATTGTGTTTGTACAAATCCACTCTGGGGAACATGGCCGCTTTGTCCTCAGAACAGGAGCAGCTTCCCCCCCAGTACAGTAAAGCTAACTTTGTTTACTGCTGCGTCCTGTCCCCGGAGTCTGAACAATGAGCTTTTTTTAATTGGAGCCGCAATTAAACGTGATTAATTCCATCAGCGGTAAGCACATGTGATGTTTGCTTCTTGGGGAATAAAAGAGTTTGTTTTTACAATGGCCGACCCAGTTTACTTCAACCTGGGTTCAGTCCCCAGACAAGAGTTGTGGTTGTCTGTCACTGGCCTCTGCTGCTCGCTAGTACACATAAGTTCTCTGGTGGAGCTGGTACTACAAGTCAAGTTAAGATTAATTATATACATTTTAAACAGGTAATGTAGAGTCTAAGTGATCTGTCAAAACATTAGAACACACATTCTGCCATAGTATAACTGTTCTTATGCTATTATGTTTTTTCTATTACATGCATTCTAAAGGAAATCAAAATGAACTGTACCAGTTTTTGGGTTGTCTCTGTAAAAATGATTTTCATATTGCAGTTGAAATGTCTATAAAAACAAAACAAATAACAGTCCAAGTGATGAATCCAAATACATTTATTTACATTGTGGGGATTTGTATTTTAACTTCATTTGCAATTTAATAGATCATTTGAGATTATTTCATCGGGAACGTTTTTTTTCTTGGGAATCCTTGGGAGGGGCAGAGGGGAGGCACTACTGGACTTGTTTTAGTGGTGGTGGAAACCGGAGCACCCAGGAAAAGCCTCCACAGATGGCAGGCCCCTGATTGCCTGTGAGCCCAGGACATTCTCAGTAACTTGCTGTAACACCATGTGCCTCGTACTTCTATTTCCTCCTTTACAATTATGCATGCTTTCTTGATTTGTTGGTTATTTTCCCCCAAAGATTACACAAGGAGGTATGATTTGGTATAATGACTGTACCCATTTGAGACTTTCACAAAGTGTGGAAAATATATCTGGTGAGATCATGGATCTATTATATTATGTGGATAGGACATTGCTGTAGTCGTTGTAAATCAGCCTCAGTGGCCGCAGTGGGAAAATCCCTCTACAGGCTAGAAAGCATTTTTTCCCTAGAGCTCAGTGCAAACACAATCTGCTCGTGTTTGGCAGAAACAGCATCTACAGCTTTAAGAACTGTCAGATTTTGTAGCAATTCTTAACTAGTTTCAGATCATAAACTCTTTTCTGGTTCAAAAGATTTTTATTTTGTCTAAAACAGCTTTTTAAGCTTTAGCTTTGGCTATCGCTACTCAACTGTGACTCCTGCTCTGATTGGTCAGAACGGTCAGAAACACACGAACGCTAGTGAGCAAAAGCTATGGACGTACTTTGGTGGAGACACCTGTAGCACATCTTTCACAGAGCACAATATTATTGTTTGAGCGGAAATGCCTAAGCAAAACACCTTAGTGCCAACTGACCTACTTTTGCCTAATTTAGCAAAAAAAACAAACTATTTTGACTTTGAAAAATGTGCACATAGAAACAATCTGCATTTGTGGACAAAAAGATAAATAATTGCCATTTGTTTTAGTTTTTTTTTTTCTTCCCCTTTCTGCTTTTCATTGCAGTCAGGTATGTGTTGAACTTGATAATGTTTAGAAAATAATTCTGAATGATAGACCTACATCAGTTTGGCATGAGTCAGGTTGTCCTTTTGGTTAGACACAATCATTTCTAATAAACAGCCAATAATACACAGTGGATAATTAATTGCATCAAATTGCAATTTATTATTTTACATTACCCAATCAAGTTAAATGTTTTGGCCCTTGCAGCTATTGAAAGCATCTGTTTGGTAAAAATTTAGATCACAGTGTGTTCTCTGCATCTAATTATTGAAAAATGTCTCCTCTTAAAAACAGGAAGCACACTGTTGGCATGCTAATCTATTTGGCTTTTTAGTTCCAATAGTTATGAAAAGAACTTATAAACTCATTGTGTTAAATACAAAAAAAATACAACATTTTTTTTCACCTCATTAAGCTCAACATTAACTACTAAATTATTAAACAAGCAAATGTTTACCTGTCCCATCTGCTTATAACTTATCATGCAGCAATTGCCACTTACTAATACATTACCTGTTCGAATCACACTTGTAGCTCATAGCCTTTTTTCACTTGTTAGATAACCCATCAGAATAAATCCAAAAAGATACAACCAACACTGCCAGATAAAATCAAAATAATTCTTCCACTCCTTTGAACAACATGTGTACTAGATTTTATGACTGCACACTTATCACCGCTGGAACTGACATTTATGGCTGTGCGGGAATGCAAATGACACTTGGTAACTTGAAATTGCTCCGTTCCTTTCCCAAGGCATGTATATTGTGCTTTGGAGATATCACAAGATGACAGGAGCTATATAATTTACGCCATGTCACACGCAAAAAAAAATGACTCTTTCTTGGACTAATGGATCAAAGCCGCACACACATCCCTACACATTGTTAATATTTGGTCACGAAAAGCCCCTGGATTCACATGCCAATCAGCCACTGCCGGCAATTGGAGCTAAAAAGCAAAAGAGCTAATCTTTAGGGAGGAGAATTCATCTAAAGGGACACAATGGTGGAGATGTGCCGGGAGAGATGGTGTGTAGGAGGTTGGGAATAGTCAGACAGTAGTGAATGTGCTATTGTGAAGCAATAAGGCATTACAGACTCTTGGAAAGGGTTTAAAAGGCTTCCAATAGAATGGGCCACTGGAGGTTTCATCTCTCAGATGATTAATCCAAATGCGCTCCAAGGTGGTGCGAAGCTTTTGGTGAATTTGCCTCTAGATCAATGTGAAAGCAAACCAATCATTATGTTTTTTCACCAGTAGTGCAGTAGTTAATGTCATGTTTGGCACCTTTATTCTTTAAAGTGACGATTTGTAACTTAATGGAGACCTGCATGGAATGAGTACAAGTACAGTACAAGGAAACATTTCCAGTGAAGCCAACACGATGTCTTTTCATAGTCAGTTAGCGGTTCATTTTGGGGGAATGCAGGCTCACACACAGTAAGAAGACATGTTTTAATATTTGGCCATTTTAGTCCAGCAAAAACATACCACAGAGACAAATAAATAAAATGAAACAAACAAACAAACAAACAAATGCTTTTGTTTTTGGCTTAAAAGTTACACTGTGAACCTTTAGATCTACAGTAACTGGATATTTGAGCTTTTTTTAACTTATATTTATTCAAACCTTAAAGCCAACTAAGCACAGTTGTGTTGACTTCTAAGATCTGTAAATGGTGTTAACCTTCTCTACTACTAAAGGTAATTTTTGACCAGTTTACTGCTAACTATCGAGGGATTTTCGGTCGTCGTCACTTCCCGCCCTACTGTGCATGCTCTATTCTGAAAAAGCGGCTCTCTATCGAGTTAATTGGGGAAACTTCTTTGAATAAAACAACGAAACGGGACGAGAGCTAGTTGTTTTGATCTTGTCTAAACGGGTATGACAGATGTTTGGCTCCTGAAGCTTAAAACTAAGTTCCACCCTACGACCCTTAAAAGTTACATTCAGGTGAGTGAAAAACACTGTCTCAAGCTTCAGGAGCCAGACGTCTGTCAGACCGGTTCATACCTGAACAGCTAGCTGTCATGTTTCATTGTTTTATTCAAAGAAGTTTCCCCAAGTAAATAGACGAAGAGCGGGTCTTTCTTCATAACGCATGCACAGTAGGGCACAAAGTGACCTCGACCGAAAATCCCCAGTAGGGCTGGGCGATTAATCGCATTTGCGATTATATCGCGATATGACAAGACGCGATTATGTAAGCGCAGAGACGTGCGATTATTGGCCACGTGCGTTTTGTTTTGGAAGTAATTGAAGCGCTGCGTGTGAGTGCGGCCGTGTGACTGCAGCGCCTCCGTTCTGCAGCTTCATGTTACGCTCCATCGACACCTCCGTGTGCTTGTGCCTCACTTTTCTCTCAGTAATTCGTGTGCTCATGAGATCAACGACATGTAATGACAATACCAGGCTCACCGGTGTAAAACTGTGCTCTTGTCAAAACTACAGCAAAGGATTTAGGCTTAAAGCGGCGGTGAACGAGGTGAGCCCGGAGCCCGCGCTGTAACATACTTCGTTCTTTCTCTCTTTTCTACACTCTGACCGCGAACTCTCTTCGTTAGTGACCCGAAACACAGACATAATAGTTGTTTCAGGTGAATGTCTATCGCCTCTCTTTGCCTTTTAGCGCGTATGTGCGTGTGCCACTGACTTCGAAATCCCACCGCGTTACGAGTCCGCCCCGCGCTGTAACATGAAGTGGTCCGCGGTGACGCGCTGCCAAACGAAGGATAAACTATTTAATTCCAAACACGGAGCACTATGGTTCTCTGCGTGGACAGGGACAGGTAACTGTCCTGCCTTCTGTCATGTCTGTGGAGCGGGGATAAGCAAGCGAGTAGTAGAGACGGAGAGGTGGAGAAGCAGCAGCAGCAGCAGCAGCCGAGAGCCGTGTGCGTAAAGTTAAAGGGGAACACACTTAGCTTAATATGAAAGCATATTTTACACTGAGTAGCTCTGGAATGAAATATAAGCTACAGATATCAGTTATTTGAACTTAAATAAAAATGAACAGTGAATGAATTTGCACAAGTTCAGTATAATAATTATGCTATAGCCTATATAGTTTTATCCACCTTCACAATTAATATCATATAAGATAATTAATCTTGTTAATCTAATCAGTGTTGGGGTAATGTATTGAAAAAGTAATTAGTTACTCATTACTTTTTGAAATGTAATTAGTTAAACTACTTAGTTATTGCCTCAAGAGAGTAACTTAGTTTTGGATTACTTTGTGTGCATTATTGCAAACATCAATCAAAAATGGGATTTAAAATTGTATCATTGGCATTTAAACAAAGGCAACAACAAAAGAGTTGCTTAGATTTAAATTCAGTAATAAAATCAATATTAAAATGATTCTGTGCACTGTTCCAGCTGCAGATCTGTGTCTCTGTTGTTTTATTTCACACAATAAGTCACTTTTGTAGATTTTTTTTACTTAAAAGTGAATAAGAGTATTTTGTTAGTAACTGTAATTTAATTACAAGTCTTTTCACAGTAACTAAGTTACACTACTAGTTACTCAAACATGTAATTACAGTAACTAAGTTACACCCAAAACTGGATCTAATTTAGCCAAAAATAATTTCACAAGTACCTTTCTAGCAAAATGTAACAATTCTTATAATAAACTGTTGATTTTGTGTTACTTTTGCTCTTGTCTTTATGCTGTGGGAGAAAATCGCAAAAAATCGCAATCGCAATATTTCCTGAAAAAAAATCGCAATTAGGATTTTGGCTAAATCGCCCAGCCCTAATCCCCAGGCAGTTTTTAGTTTGAAGATGTCTAAAAGTGAGTGTGTTCTCCCTCCATTTGCTAATGCTAATGCTGTGACATCACATTGTACTGCTCTGATTACACCAGGTGTTTCTGATTACAAACACCTGCTGCAAGTGTCTGTTAGACCGAGCCCTGGTTCCGAATAGTCCTAATTATAGCCACTAGCTTCTAGTTCCTAGCCTCTAGCTCCTTACCAGTGGAGGTCGTCAGGAGGTCAACCAGTAAGAGCACTAGACAGCTGAGAGAAGAGCTCTTAGCTCTGTTTGGTGAATCTGAACGTCCTAACCAGCGGCGGGAAACAACGAGGGAAATGACGCGACTCTACAGCTGTTTATGAAAAACTACAACATCCACCAGCGGACTACAAAACACGGACCTAATGCGCTGATATGAATGACACGACAGTTACAGAAACAAAGCATTTGTGCATGAATCTGCTGCTGTTTAATAAAAATACTGTAATAAACCTCAGACTGAGCCATCTTTGTGAAAAGTTTAACACGAAGCTTCAACAACACTTTTCATCATAAACAGCTAGGCATATATATGCACAGGACAGGACAGAATAATATAACAGACTCACCGTCATCAAACTGTGAGAGAAAAGACAATTATATATATTCCAGTAATTCTTCTTTGCCTGCAGCAGCAGCAGCAGCAGCAGCAGCAGCAGCAGCGTGTCTCCCCTTTTCTCTTCTACCCGCTGCCAGCGCGGACTTTATGCAAATGGGCCTGTGGCTTCCTCACACGTAAATAGTGTTAAGAGATGTGGCAATACATTAAATGAAGGTGATGTGGCACTAAAACCTTATATTTTTAAAGTTTATAAAGTTGTTTTATGCAGAGAATTGTTTTGTGTGTCTAAAGTCTGAGGCAGTAAAACTTTTCATTCATTACAAACTCATCATTCACAGATCAAATATTGTCATAAATATCCATTTATTTGCGGAGCGATCTGCGCAGTGCATTGTGGGATGTCCACTAGCTCCTTATCGGCAGTAAGTTAGCATCAGAGGTTCCTATGCTAAAGGAGCCAAGTTAGTTAGCATAGAGGCTCCTAGCTCCTAACTCCTAACTCCCAGTTGCTCAATTCGAACGGCTCTTAATATGGCGTGTGGTCACGTGCATCCGGTTTGGGCTTAAGTGGCTAGTGGCTACGGGGATAATTGATGAATTCGGAAGGAGCCCAACACTGCTCCTTAGGCCTCCAGACTCCTCCCCTCACTCTCTCCTTTACTCCTTCAGACTCTGTTCCTTACTTGTCTTTTAATTGTCCAAACTCTACTATTTTTCACCTTTATTCTGGTGAGTGCAAAGTGTAACCTGAGGCCAAATGCATGGAATGATTTTTGAAAGCTGTCAGACCTCCTACTAAAATGATCAACTAAAATTTGAACAATTCTACCATCACAATCTCATGTATGGCTCTAGACATTAAGTCAGCAAACAAGACCTTAAAATATAAATCATGGTCCATTTTAAAAGCTCTTATTACTTTGCAATACACTGTCTCCTGCTATCAAATAATGCAAATGGCCGTGTCAGCTGTAGCCCAAAGCTGTAATGTATCAGGAGTGTCAGCACCATCCTCCTGGACATCTCTCTCTCACTTTGGCACCAAAAGTAGTTTTACCTGAGGCAAAGTCCACACCAATACATTCTGTTGACTTCATTTCATTCCAAACTGCAACTGTCCAGAAGAGATATCGGTTATTATGGCACTTTTAAAAGCGTGGTAAAGAACTTGTAATTGTCTCTAAATATTGCACATTTTGTTCTTTTGCTTGTAAAGCCATGGCTGTATGAACAGTTCATTCACAGCTAAGCCTAATCACAAACATTTTGTGCTGCTGGTAGTACAATTGCAATTCTTAATGCCAGTTTTAGAAATAAAGTCATAGAGCAATGATGTCTTGCCTACAAGAGACTAAAGACTCAAACAAGCTTGAATCATTGTAAACTAGGGATGTCAAGATTAACTGCTTCTCAATAATCGCAAATATTTCAGCGACGATCGCTTATAAGAAGAATTTTCACAACTCACAGTTTATTGCAAAAATGTCTTGCGTGACGTGAGAGATATTGTGTGTCATCAACTAGCTGTTAATCTGAAAAGCTGCTGAAATTGGCAGGGGAAACAGTTTCTATCCAAAGAATCAAGTCAGTGGATGCTCTAAAGATGACCAGGGCTTTGTGCGGGCTGATGGATGTCCCGTGTGCAAAACATGCCGTTGAAAAGTCTCAGCTAAAAGCGCTAACACATCCAACATGATCTAACATCTTCAATACAATCAGCCCTCACTGTTTGTCCAAGGGTTAGGGTTAGGGTTAGGGTTAGAAAGTTTCATAAGGTTTATGTAGAAAATAATCATTTGTTTTTCATTTGACATAAACTCTGATCTAAAATAAAACAAAAGCTGAGACAACCCACTGGGAAAACAAATGTGTGGGTGACATCACTTGTAGTCCATTTTGACTATTTTGACCTGAAAGCTGCAAATTGTTTGCTTGAGATCCAGAACCCACACGTGTGCTTGTTACTTTAAGAAAATTGAGTTTGATCACCACACCCTCTACCGCGTCTTCACCCAAACCCATAATGTACTGTGCATTTGTTTGAGTTCCTTTCATTTTTTTCTTCATCTTAGCAGTAACCCTAGCTTCTATCTTTTTCAAACAAATCTTTCACTTTCACAACACGGCTGAATACAAAGCAACCTGGGGCCCAAAATATGTCTTCAAAACACATTACCGTTTTTGTCACGTGTAAAAAAAACAGCAGCCGTTGACTCTTCCAAATTGATAGTGTTTTTTTGACAAGACGACTCTTTGTGCTTAAATAATTTACGCCTTTTGTGCTAAACGGGCCGCGCGTCATTGTCCGATCCTTTAATGTGATTCAGCATCATCACAGAGAATAATTGCGACTCTAAATTAAGCGAGCCGTTTTTGCCCGTAAACAACAGGGTCATTATGCTAGAAATGCAAATCAAAATGAAATACACAGCCTGCAACGGGCATACGCGGTCTTGTCAAGAGGAAGAAAGTCCAGAGTTCGAGTACATTCAGTAGCTTGGCCGTCTGCCATCTTTGTACAGTGGAAATAATGTGCTGTGTTCTCCGAGCACCGGGAGGAAATGAGAACTGATGTAGTGATCAGGGCCTTTAATTAAATGCATTAGAGTTGATACAAGGGGATAATATCACCATACAATCTTTTAATACACCCTGGATCCTTTGTTAGCGGCCTGGGCCATCATTGTACTTATCAGATGTGCTGCCTTTTATGTTACATGAACGTAATTGTGTAGATTGTGTATGGTGGATAATGCATATAACTAAAACAGATTAGTATAAAATGAGAGTAAAGGATCCCCATGTATTAGAATAGCTTGCATTATAAAACAAGTGTGAAGTCATAATGGGTTTACTTGTGTTTGTCACTTCAGGAATAAAGTTACAAGTCAATCTACTGGTTGTCAGAATACGATTTTGCTCAAAAAAAAACACTAATTGGCTGTGTTTTGTGTGTGCTTTTGAAAGAATTCTTGCACTATCATACTACTTTTATCTGTTAGCATGTAATAAGGTCCAGAAACTATTATTGCTATTAATCTTGCTTGCGCTAAGTGGTCAAAAATCAGGTAGAATTTGTTTTAATGGGATAAAATGAGTTTACTTTCTTGTCTCTCCACTTTTGTACAGTAATATAGCATATGTTCCGTAAAACCCATTAGGGGGCTTGTGATGTTTGTAGCATTTTGCTAGCTTCTGTTAGTGAATTAGCATGACTCAAATCGGGCTGGACATGTGAAGAATTATAAGGTATTAAATGCATCTGGTAAGTTAGCATGTGGACTACTATAAAACTGTTTGAAACCAGTGATAATATTCACTCTAATGTATACTGCTCCAAATGATCAATCCTTCTTTGATGTTCAATGATAGTTTTGTCCATTGTTTCTTTGAGCTTTTTACTTCTTCAACAAGTCATTTGATTGGTGAGTTGCTGTCACTTTGGCCATATCCTTGGAAATAATTTTCTATCTGCATGTTTTTCGGGGGCATCGCCATCAAAATTTTCGTTATTTAGTCAGTTTCGATACTGGGTTGCCAGATTTACTTGGCTGGCAACCCAAACAATCTTTTGTTGCCCATGGTAACAAATGATCATGGATCTTTTGTCAGTGCTTTATATTTTTTCTAGATACATTATACTCAATCACATAAACATGGATTACTCTCGAGAAATTGTAGAACAGTGGGACCCATGTTTCACTAGAAAAGTGTTTTTCTACCACAAAGAGTTGTGTCACTGCAATTGTCTGCAAGTACACATAACCAGAATGTAAAAAGTTACATAATGCATATATCTGTCTTCTAGACTCATTTTTGAAGAACATTGGTGATTGGTGGAATGACATGCCGACTAGACATGTCTGTGGATGTTCAAAGCAGCTTGCTAGAAATGTCTACTTTATCTTTTTCCTCTATTGTAGAGTTTAGTAATCTGTTTATTAAGTGGAAAGTAAGTGGTGTCCTCCAGCAGAGTCTGCTCTGTTTCCTACACAAGTCATGACCTCCATTATCTTCATCGCTTTAATTAGGCAAAACATGATTCATCTATTCAGTGACGTCCCAGTTGTGCCCGTGTCCCGTCCTGACTTGTATCTTGGTGACTCTGCAACATCAAGTAGATAGAAGAATGCAGCTTTTAATTACTTTGCAGTGTTGTAGCTTTGAAGGTGACATTATGGAAATCCAGTTTTCTGAGTTTTGAACAATGTTACAGTGCAGTTATCGATATTGTCGTTTTTGAAGTTTATTTGAACACTTTCTTTCTTCAAACTGATATTTAAAAGTTGTGAAAAGCGCTTATAGTATTGAGTAATTTGGAGGCTACTAATGGATTTGTCACATAAATACAACAGTTACAAAAGTGCTGTACAATTTCTTAACTTCACCCTTGCTACTTGCTACTGTTATTTCTGATGAAACGACACCATACTGTAGTTGGAAAAAATTGAAAAAGATGGACAGAGATACTTTTTTTTTTGGGTTATTATTGTCCATTGTACCCACCTCTTGTACGGCATTTTACAACGAACTAGTTTTTGTGTAATTGTGTTTTTACTGCAGAGAGCACAGGCCTGAACTCTGTCCCTTAGTTGCTCCCAAGGATGTGTTTTTTGGTTTGGCCTTTAATCTGCAAGTCAGACTGGTTGTATTCTGCTTTGGGCTGGAGAGGTTAATCAATATAAAGAGGGCGAGTCTGGTGGAGAGGTGCATTGTGGGTAGCTGTACTTAAATAAGCAATGACCCATGTGGTTTGTGAATTAACAGTCGGTCTGTAAACACTGGACAAAGAGTAGGCTTTTGAATCAAATGACTCATCTGCAATGAGTTTGTTAGTGAAATTCGGTTTATCAAGACTTACAAAACATAATATTACGTGAAACCTGATATATTGACTTGGATCGAGTCTGATACTGAGAATTTGCTGATTCCCAGTTAGATGAAACTGCATTTGTTAGCAAAGTATTGAACACAGCACAGGCAGATTCTAGTCTATTCAGATTGTGTTATGATTTAAATTATAAATCCAAATACTGTATTTCAAATAGTTAATTTCTGTACTTATGAATATTTTATGTTAGCTAGCATTTAGACACGCTCTCTCTAAACATTCAAGAGTTCATTGCTAAAGTATTGTATTGATTTGTAAAGTCTTCAACATGTTTTCAGAGACATTCACCTCAACTCAGTGTTCACTGTCTGATCTATTTATTCATTTTAGACAGACAGAGTGAAAACCCTGTAGAAATTAAATAAACACGAAATGCTATTTTGAATATACTATCGAAACAAGCCAACTGATGTTCTGTGCACAAAGCCTATTGTACGCATCAGCATTTAATGGAAAACAGTTTTTTTTAAAATTTGCAGATTCCAATCCTGAAAGTAAATTTTGATCCATGAAATTGTGTTGTAACAAATATCAGCCTCATGATCAGGTCATCCGATATCCTGCTTGTTCCCTTTAATTAGAGATATTACGTCCACTAGTTGATGTTGACCCATATTTGTTATTTTGTTGTTATTCGCACAATAAATAACAGTTACATAACACTATCTTGCTGTCTGTCTGTGTTAATTGAGTTTCAAGAATTATAAAAAGCTTTTTTAGTCCCTCTGTTGATGTCAGGTCAATATCAGTATCAGGATGTACTAAAAGTTTCTTAAAATTGGTATTGTAATGGAAAAAGCTGGATTGGTGTAACCCCACAAAACTGTGTAAAATCTTTCCTCAAACTAGTTAGAGTTGCCTGTCAACACACTTCTAAAATGCAGTAAAGTATTTGAAATAGTTTTTGTTTTTTGGTTTCCCCAGTGTGAAGAGCTTGTTTGTCATGTAGATAAAATACTCAACTAAAAGTTGTCTTTTGGTGGAACTGTAGGAGGCAGCATGAAAGAGGACCGTGGGCTGTGACAATTTTATAAACTCTGTCATGGATGACGACCAGATAACTCGTCTGAAAACTGAGGCAAACAAAAGCCAAAGTTAACAATGTGTGGTTCAGTGAACTGTGAGCAGTGCAGCGATGGAGACAAAAAGATACACAGCATTCAGTAAATAAGTGCACATTTGTTTTCTTTTATAAGCAAGATTCAGAGTTTGACATGTCTTTCGAAGCAGTTCCTGTAAGAGGTGCCTCGAGAGTGGAACTGAAGAAAAGTGGGTTATGTTGTGAAGGAATACATGTATTTTATTCTTGTACACCATGGGAAGTCTTCTTCAACAACTCTTCAAGTGCAAATCTTCAAAACAAACCAGTCTATGTGTGCAATTAAAATGTGTTCAAAAACTCGATTCATGTAAAATGAGTTTTCCTGCTGTCTTTGAAATAACAGGATTTGCTTCTTCAGAAAGTTCATGCTTCACTGTCTTTGGTTAAATCCAACTCAAGACCAAGTACAAAGGGTCCAGATATACTTACAAAACCAAGACCACTGAGATTGAAACAAGATGGAGACTTTGGTCTATCAAGAACGAATCAAGTCCATCTTTGCCTTTTTCTACATTTATTTGTGTTTCTCTATCAAGCTACCTTGAAGTGCAATTATTCTAGTACTTGGAATCTTGAAACTCAATTATTCAATTTGAGCATCTCTTAAAGTGTGATGATTCATTAATGACAACTCTTCAAAGTGCATTATTTCTTAAGTACATTTCAATCATTTTCCACATTGCCACTCTGTTCTTGGACAAATGAACATGAATCATAACGCAAAGGAAATGAGTCATAATCTTTGGTCTCTGGTCCTTGAGTTGTGATTTCTTCATCAGTACAGATCCAATCCAATGTTGACATTTAAGCAAACATTGAGCATAGCAACGTTAAATATTTTGAACTCTTAGTTGAGAACAGCTTATTTTACTGCTCTATGACTTTTGTAAGCATTTGTATAGTCTTTAACATATCAATCATACAAGATTCGTTAAAGGAACCGTATCCGTAAGATTTTGATTTCACATTTCATAAACGGATAAAAGGCCAACATGTTCAAATGTAATCTTATATTTTACTGAAAGTTGTTGTTAATCTATAGTCTTTATTAAAAATGCAATGGACATTATGTTCTTTTGTTGATGTTTCCCTTTGGTGTTCTGGTTCTCAAGAGGATTATCCATTCATAACAGAAAGAGCCTCACAACCTCTCTCGTTTGGGTTCCAGCTTGGTTTGGTCTTTTTATGATATGTGCTTGTTTCCACACAGTTCTCACCTAGCTCTACTTACTACAGTACAACTCTTGATGCTGAGCTGTGGCAGAGAATCAAGTGTCTGAGATAGTGAATACCATGTTTTTGCCCATGATTCAGAGCAAATAAGGTTCCTGATTGGTCCGTAGCTTCTAATCATCAACATACGGACCATTTCAAACTCTGACATCCCAAGATACTGTGATTCTAATACTTTGTTTCCTTTAAGAAAGCAGCCTTTGCGATTTGCTAATTGCGTCTAGAAATAAATTTCAGTTTTGATTTTTAAAGATGCATCTTGTACAATAAATTCTAAATACCAATGTACATTATCTGTATGACAAGAGCTTGTTGTATAATGTTCCTGTTATTCTATGAATCTACGTATCTGACCTTTATCGTGTTATTTTGCGATGCTTGCTTCTTCTATGCATTCTATGAAAAGTGTTCAAGTAAACACTCTTGTCAAACGCAAAAGTAATATTTTTTCTCGCTCTTATACAGTTCTACACTTATTGTTCTCTTGTCAAGAATAAAAGGCTTGGCATTTCTCTTCAAGGTCAAGTTAGTTTTCTTTTATTTAACTGTAAAAAACTTTCTGTACTTTATTGCATTATAATATACACATACATACATATAGGAATATGTATAATAAAAACATGTTATTTATATAGCGCTTTTCTGGACACTCAAAGACGCTTTGTATCTATCCCCAAGTCTGATTGGGGCTCTTTGGTCTGACCAAATTAAAACGAGGGTATATAAGGATTGTTACATTATGAATTTGCAAAAAGGCACTAAAAAGAACCATGAATGAAAAGTAAATTGCAAAAATCTTCGTTTTGAGAATTTGCCCAAATATTTTCTTTTTGTTAGTTTTAAAAGCACTATGCCAGCGGTGGCGAACTGGTCAGAGGCCAAGAGTCGAATTTGTCAGCTGTCATCCTTAAAGAGCCATACCATGAGTCGACCTACTGCCGCCACCACCAGGAGGGAAAATACACAGACACTGTAAGCCCTTCATTAAAAAATATTTTTCTATATAACATGGTGCTGATGTATAATTCAGGGGGGTCTGGGGAGAATTTGGAAAATTTTGATGCAATTTCCTGCGTTTTGGTGAGTTTTAGATGTGATATTTTCATTATATGATGTAATTTTATTATAAAACTGGGCTTTAGTAGCGTCAGTCAGACTCAGGACTGTCCTGTGTGATCAGAGCAAAGAAAACACTGCTGCACACATTTTTGTCAGGGAAGTGTGTAAACTTCTGTTTTATGTCACACAGCTGTAAACATCACTTTGAACATTTCCGTGCTGTTCTGTTTGACCCAAGTTGCCCGCGTTTCTTGGATGGGAACGATCAGCGAAGCTTGAAAAAAAGTCCGCCAGAAAGATTCTGATTCAGTTATTCTTCGAAAATACCTTGTATTCTTTCTGCGAGTGGGTTCATTTCTCTATAGATCTAACTTGTAAAGAATCAAATGCTTGAGAAAAAAACACATCTTTGGTTTAACTTTCATATTCTTTCAACCATTTCCTTGTCTGTGTGATCTTTTCTTTCAGTAATCTTACACATCTGAGCCATGCAGGTAGCAACAGGACATTATATTCTCACAAGGATCAGTGTCTATAACAAGAATGCAAGGTCGTACCAGCTACATGTTCTTCCGAGCATAAGATGTTACGAAGGTGCTTTAGTACTTCTGAGCATTAAAAAACCTTCAAAAACTCACATGCTTTTGAAGCCTCTATAAGACTTTCAATGAGACATGTTGTAAAAAATTCAACTTTTTTATTTATTAGAAAGAGAACCAACCGCAATCTTTAAAATCTTGTATTAGGTTGTCATAACTCTATCTTCCATGTGCAGTTACAACCACTGCTTAGAGAGAGCATGACTTTTCTTATCCAAGTCACTCTCTTTTCCAGACTTCTGCAAATGTCATTTAGTCAATAGAAGCCAGACGAGATACCTGCTCACATAGGTTACAACTGATAGCACAGACGTCAGCCGGCAAGCTTTTTTTCCTTCTTAGATCGTATCGTCGAAGTTAATGCGAGGACAAAAAGAAGGCCACTTAAGAGTTGTACTTTGTTTAAAAGGGACAGAGATTATCAGAATAAGAGGGATTATGGGGAATCAATTGCATTATTCCAAAAAAACACTGAATCGTGAAAGAAGTTTGCTTGTTCTTTGAGCGATGTTTTGCTCACTTAGCTTCAGCACAATGTGGTTTATTCCTCCATGTCAGGCTACTAATTGATCTGATGTTTTTGGCAATTAACACCTCAGGTTCACTCTTTGTGGTAATTGTTGAATCTCATGCTCGTGTTGTAGATGTGCACACCCAAGCCGGCAACACAATCTTGAAAAGTGAAAATTGTTCAACTTTTGTCAATGTCGCCTGTACAACAGCCAATCACAACGAGTTTCTTTTATATATAGGAACAAATGCAATTCAATGTGCAAATTCTGAAGCACATTAAAACCTCTTGCTGTGTCCAGTTTGCCCGTGTGCCCATGTGTTCCATTTTAAATCCTCTGCAATGAAGATTATTGATAAAGTAGGCCTTGGACTGGACTATATTTAGATTATGTTTGGAGTGTTAGCTTTGTTTTATCAGTAAGATAGCATTATATGCATCATCTGAACCACTGACATCATCATTTTTTGGTTTAATCCTGTTTAAGATTTTTTTTTCTTCTAGTTTTTTTCAAGAGGTGGTCTATGTTTAATGCTATTCAAACATGGGTAGGTTTATTTTTGGTTTAGGTTTCAGTCTAATGCCTTTGATGCTCAGAACTGTTCTAGTTTATGTCTTATTGTTGGTGAAAATGGGTTTGTTTTGGCTTACTCCTGTTTTAATATTGCTACGGATGCAAAACACAAGTTCAGTTCTGTAGTTTAGTTCTGTAATCCGGCCCTCAGACAACAGCCCCTAAAATGTGACCCAAATCTATATTGAATAGCTCTGCCATAAGTCATTTTCACAACATTTTTAGTTTAAGCCAGACCTGGGCAAACTGATGCTACCCTCAGACTGTTTTAATCTGGCCCTTGGCACGTTTTTGAGAATAAATGCTACTTTTAGTGCCCTTTTAACTTTAAGTTTAATAGAGACATACGAATCAAATTTCATCTTGTTTAAAAAAAACACCATTTTAAATATGCCTCCTTAAAAGACCCATGTGTGTACAGTACGTAGTATACTGTGTTATATTCACAGATTAATTTCTCAATCTTTAAAAAAATGTTTTGCATTTACATTGAAACGTAAGCTAAGAAAAAAGTACACAAAGTGGAGGGAGTGCCTTGCCCAAGAACAAACACCGCTTTGATCAAAATGAGAACCAAAGTACCAACTTTAAGAGTCGTGACACCTTGTAGCACCCGTGTTCGCTAAGGATATTTTTACCACAATCCTGTTGATCAGGCGTCATTATTTCCTTCTCTCTATGACTTGTCGTACACCTCATATCCTCTCCTCTCAGCCCGCATCAAACAATTTAAAACCACTACAAGAAAATGACTTGAACACACTGGAATTCAATTTTAATCAAATCATCTTCTTCCCCAGATTTGACGAACATGGTTATGCCTTTGCTTTGCTCGGCTAACTCTTATTGAATTGTGAAATGAAACAAGCAAGGAATTGATGACCCCTGCTACGAACTGCGACGTGAATTATAACTCCATCTAAATGTGCTTGTAATGAAGGCAATTGTTGACTGTCTCAAAATGGAGGTTTATGTTAATGATGGCGTTCACACAAAAGATTGAAATGGACTGGATGTTTTCAAAGTGTTTCTTATGGAAATTGGCTTTGAAGATTTCAGAATCGTCTGTCGTTTATGTTCGAATACGATTTACAAGTTGTCGTGTTGTCGTATTTTGGTACTGCATAATTTAAGTTTTAAGTGGCTGCTAAATTAAGCTCTGGTGGTTTTAATTGTGCTGAATGCCAGAATATATTCACTACAAGGTGACATTGTATCTTTTGATTTTCCAATGACAAAAAAAGGGTTTTTGTGCATTATTGTGGTTCGGTTTTAAATTTCTGTTTGTACTAAGGTGCACATTTAAGGATGCTAGCAGGCAAATTTGTATTGTTCTTCCAACATAGTAGCCTCAACAATTGGTGATCGGAAAAAAACTGAACTAATTATCCAAGTCTTATAAGATACATTTTGCAAAATGTTGTATATTAGCCTTTTGACGACTTTCTGTTCCTTAAAATCCAGGAAGTGCGTGATTTTTAGTGATAGCTTTTACCAACACGGTTCTGCTCTTACTTTGAACAGGGCTTCAGAAACACTTCCCTTTTCCCTTTGTACAAGATAGCAAAAGTTGAAAATAACACCTTTAATGTTAATCTTTTTCCCCTGACCATCAAACATTCTCTTTTCCCAAATGTTAGACTCTGCAGCATTAGTATAATATCAACATTAACTTCTGAAATAATTTGCAAAGACTACGCCTTTGCCACATTTCAGATCAACTCCCCAACAAACTGTGCATTCAATTTAGTCTATTTGTTTGGCGCACAAAGATCATTGGTCATCTTTAGTCATTGGTCATCACCAGTCCATTTACAGTCAAGCAGCCATGTTTGTTTTCATATAGTTGATGATCTGTGTCCCTGTTTGGTTAATAAATCTGTTACTCACACCCACTGAATCTTGGGAGAGGAACACATATTAGACATATATTGTTTTAATTTTCCAAACAATACATTTTCCCGTCAAATCTCTAGAAACGATGTCCTGTTTATTAATTAATGTCCTTTGCGTCCAGTTGATGGAACCCAAAGTTATTTCTGTACAGGAAATTTCTAGCTATCATAGTCTTGTGCGTTGCCTCTTAAGTTCTAAAACATCTGATGCCAGAGTAATTACTGTATTTGTATGTTCTTACAAATATTGCATACAGTTTGTTCTGTTAAAACTACTTGGAAACTTATAGCTTAAAAAACAAGTATGAAAAATGTACAGTATTTAGGCTTGTGTTGCACAAAAAAGCATCTTAAGTTCAACAGTTGGCTCGATAAATAAATAATGAAAAAAGAAAAAACACATAAAAGCTGCAAACATTGAAAAAATTCCTTGATTACAATTGCTGACAAATGAGAGACGCAGGTGGACGGACTAAAGAAGCAAGATTAGCTAAATGTTTTTGACCTTTGTCCAAACAAATATTAAATTCACCTTACTGAAGCAGCATCAGGACAGAATTTGAAAAGAGTCAGAAATTGCCTAGTTGTGTTTGGCAGAATTGGATTTGAAACTGGACATGCATCATTCTGACTTTAGCCAAACAGACAGGGCATGGGGAATACTCGGACAATATTGGCAACTCAACAACAGCCAACTGGCTCGCACGGAACAGACTTAGCGGATTGTTGGGGAACCGTGCCGTATGAAAAGTGCACGACAATTAATCTCACTTTTAACCAAAAATATGTTGCACAATATGGCAACTTTCAAGCTTGAAGTGACACGAGATTTCTGCTTTTCCCCACTCAAGAACAATTTCATATGCTTAATCCTTGAATACATCTTCTAATTTGAAATTCTTTAAAAAATAAACTGGTTTTATTTGGATTTTCTTTGGGTCTGTAAATATTGCGTTCATGTAAATAAATGCAGCTCTTAAGTTTGCTACCAAGGCCTGTTTTGCCATCTGTGCTGTATATGTGGGAGACCATGCTGAAATTTTTTGGTAGAATTATCTGGCAATGACTACATTTTGCAACCAATCTGTTAGAAACAAAAGAAAATGGCGACAATTTCGGCAACATTGACAAAAGCTGAATTGTAGTGACTAGATGAGTGGGTCCAAAAATCTATGCAAAGAACAACAATAGTAAACTGACAGAGAATTTGGAAGTGCAGTCAAGGCTACTCCAAAAATTGTATTTGTTCAAAATGGCATAAAATGCTAATATGAGAGAAACCCTTTTACATTTTGGTTTCCAAAGCTCACCAGATAATTTTCCGCTATTGAGGACAACAATGTTCATTTTTAGGGATGGACAGTTATGCCAAAAATAAAAATCTCAGATTTTTTAAAGAAAAATTAGATTTTCGATTCGATTTCAATTTTTTTTTAACAACTGGCTGCAATAGATATAATTTCTAAAACATTCCATTCTGTGAATAAATTTAAAATAATTGAAAGTGCATTGAACAATCCCAAATTATATAGAACTAGATACTTATGCAATGGCTAAAGCCATTGCGAGTGACTGCTTTTGATGCGAAGGGGTTTGACACAAACTCTGCTAAAACAAGCAGAAACTGAAAAATCGCCTAAGACTCAAAAAAACTAAAAGAAAAAACAAGTTACATTAAAAGTTCAGCGGACCCAAACCAGCTGTAGAAAATGTTTCCATGGTAGCAGCTCAAGGTCATCTGGACAATATAAAATGAGCGCTCCCGGGACTAAGCCTCCTCTGACACAGCGGCTCATGAGTCCTATTTTGCCATCAGCCCCAGATCCACCTACGCTTCCACAGGGGACAATGGACTTGACTGGGCCCTTTTTTCACTGGTCTCCATTGGGACCGCACAGAGCAGAAGAGTAGCCACCTGCAGGGTAAGAGCGAGGGGGGAGGTGGGCGAGTGGCGTGGAGCTTGAAGGAGAGCGTGGCAGCTTGGCAGTGGCGGCAGCACAGGTCTCACAGGTTTCCTCTAATGGCCCCACTTGGCCCAACCTACTGCTGTTGGTCAGATGGCCTGTTCCACTATGAGGCGACCAGGCCAGGGGCACGCTTTCACACTTTCACATTCACTTCAGCCTGTCTTTGTCAAAGACTCTCAATGACTTTCCAAAAATAGGCAAATGGGAATTCAGCAAAAGAGAGGGCTGGAGAGTGCGCTGGAAGGAAAGGGGTGAAATAAAAGCCCGTCTTAAGTGCCGTGGTGTGAGGTAGCGGCATATGTGGCTTTAATGCTCTCATTACAAGAACTCCTTTTCTTTTCCCAATGCCCTCTGAAGAGCCTTACAATTTACAACAGTTTCCAAAATGACTAAAGGGTGTTTTTTGTGCTGGCTCTAAAAGGGAGCGATTTACCTTCAACATTTTCAACAACGGCCTCCCAGACCAATGCAGCGGCCAAAGCACAGACAGAATCACAATGAGATAAGCAGCAGGAGATTCTTAAGCCACATGAAATGAAATATCCAACTGTGCATCTAACAATGTTTGAGACATCTAATGTTTGGTAATACATTTGCCTGGCAGGCACTGTTTATCTCAATGTGGCAGAGCAGTGTTTCCAATGAAGACATTATTTGGTGACTGCCCCTCCTGTGCCTGTGGACCTGTCCACAGCACATCATGTCCCTGGAGAACATGTGAGCTGATAATTGTCAGAAATCCCAGCAGGCAATGTGCTGCTGTGTTGGTGTAATCCTTGCGGCCTATACGGCTCCAAAGGCCCTTCTCTGCACCTCAGAGCTGTTCTGCACAACCTCAGGAGGGACAGGCCTCAGTGGGAAAGAGTCCACTGTGCCCATGTAGAGAGTGACTAAAGCACAGAGAGGGAAAAAGCTAAAATGCAGCCATAACAGAAGAGTCAACACCACAAACAGCTGTAAGTGAGGAAACACATTTAGCCCGAGGATACAGAGGCTCGGATATGACCTGTGCCAACTCCTATTGTGGAAAGAGGAAGGCACATAGCTGTGGGGCATGCCCTCAGGGCTGGATGAATGTTGGCTTTTCTGGGCTTAGTGGATAAAACTGTCCTGGGAATAGACAAAAATGAATACCTTAAGCTTCATATTGTTTTTATCTTTGAAAAATGTTCAGCACTTTGCTCAAATATATTGCTGCACAGCTGTGTAGATCATTTAATAAATAAATATACTCAGCCAGGTTATATTGGCAGTGGACAAGCAGCTCCATCTCTTGAGCTGATTTTACATGGTGTGTTGTAAATGGACAGGTTTCAGGGTCTGGGATTAGCTATCCATTACAAGCTGTTTTTCTTGTTGACCTTCAAATCTCACAGTGGGACCTGCACCATCAGCGTCCATGTGGTGGAAGGTAGTTGGACCCTTTCCTGGATGCTGCCTTTCTAATGAGGGGTATCAACATTTTGGCTGCGATCTCTGGCATGGCGCACAGAAACGGATATGGATGAGGTGAGACTAGAACCGTCCCGCTGTCCGTCCTGGGCCAGGAAACCGTGCCCAGAAGGATTGTGTTGCATTATCAAATTTTTAAATATGCCCATTATTTTCACAGTTATATTTAATCCAAAAGCACCTTTGGGATGCTGGTTATTTGCAGATAATAGAGGCCACATTGTTTGGAGAAAGGTATTTTTTACAATGTCACGGTATGCTGTAGGTATTACTTTCACTTTTTTTCTCTTTCTTTGTGCGTGTGCAGGTAGCGCCGATCCACAAATAGCTTCTCCTGGTTTTGGACATCATCAAAATAGAGGTGCCTTTGAATGGACAAAGTCACATTGTTCACGGTGAATCTTAAGAAAGAATCCAGTGCTATACTCGGCAGGAGAAATGCAGAGGGATAAAGCACCCAGGGGGGATATTTTCACGGGTGCTACAGACTCATTATCTTGTCACGTATCATAAAGATGACAGTAGAGGCCAAAGCAGGGGCCCCTCAGGCATATGTCCATAGTCCCCTGGCTCGTTCTGGGCGCAGACAGAAGCAGGATATGTGTAGGACAGAGGTAGCAGGGTCCTGGGACGCTGTATTGATTGTCTAGGCACCACCTTCAGTAAAGAGGGCTCATTCTGTCTGTCACTGCCACACAGGGGGAACCTCCCAACTCACAAACACCAAATATTATTACACTGGGGGCAACTGTGCAATCGTCACACTGCTTAATTAAGAGATGACGGTGACCTTAAACGAAATACCTATGTTTGTTATTTCATGTGTAAATCTGTAGAGACAAAACGGTGATATTTTTATGGTATGTAAATTGTTGTTATTAAAGCAGATTACACTAGCTCTAACATAAAGCATTTGTGAAGTAATAAATAGAGTGTCACGCATTTTCTCTCTTCTTCAAATATTGAAGTATTAGCTGTTCTGCACAAATCCCGAAAAGGCAATTTTCTAAAGCAATTAGGGTTTTGGAACTCAGCAAGTTCACATTAGGACTTTATAATTGTGGCCAGTATTAACATTTTTTCTTGTCTTAGCTGACATTTCTGTTATTTGGGCAGTTGGACTAACATTTAATGCTTTGCTTTAACAGTAATAAAAAGAGTCCTGTTTATAACTATTTACCACAACACAACACATTTCAGCAATCATACAAAGCACAACCTTCAAAAAATGGGATTAGAAAATACAAACAAAAACTGTATCATTTGACATGATGACTCCTGTGAAGTTGACCATTTAAGTACCAAATAAGGGTGGGCAATATGGCAAAAAAAAATTTCATACGTTTCTCAAAGCCAGATCACGATTCTTGTACACTGTCTATTTTCCTGTTGTCTTTAAGGTGAACTCTGCTAGTTCCTCCTTCACTGTGATTGGTTTAATCCAGCTGTCACTCACTCAGAGCAAGACAGAGATTGATAAATAAGAAAATAAGTGGGAAAAAGAAGTCTGTATTTGAACAGACAGGTGCGTCTAAATGAGAAATGGAAAATACAATACTATTAATCAAAAAAGAGTGACACAAAAAAATTGCCTGACCATTCAGCCCCTCCTACATCAGTTTGAATCAGAAGGTCTGAAACAAAGACAGAGCACTTGTCATCCAAATTAGGAGATCCATCACAACAGCGCCACCCTCCCTATCCACGCAAATTTCAAAAATTTTGTTTCAACGTTTCCGGGGGGGGGTTGTTTTATATATTTGAATATATCATTTTCTTAAAATTAGTATACTGAAAAAGTTGCGTAAAGATTACACAACATCCGGTTTAGCGTGCCGTGTTTTGGTGTAATTCGGTTTTCTGTAATTGGTTGATCACAATGAAACCAGCTCTGATTTACTCACGTTTTGTAAAGTTGCCTGTCAGGTGCAGGACTGGCTAGTCAGGCAACAAAAATGATCTCACAATTAGATTTTATTATGCCCAGCCCTAGTGCCAAAGCACCAAGTCATTCCAGGCTCTCCAGACTCCAGATTCTCAGTTTCTGACTAACTTAACTGGAAAAAATACTGATTCAATTGTGTCAATCTCGATGCTTAAAGTGTTAGCATATACAGAATCATCCACCATGTTTGATGCATCTCACCTAAAGATAAACAATCTAGTATTCATGTCTTACTGATGGTTTCTTGTAATGTGAATCTTCTCTGACATCTCTGTCCTAATCGACTTCCAGGTCAAGAGTCATTCTGAATGTGAGCTAAATATCCTCTTGTTAAAACGGTCTCAGTTTGAGGGAATAATGAAGTTTACAAGCGTTTTCCTTCATCTCATTTCACTGGTCATGGTTCTGCGATCACTAATGCACTGGTGAATCAGGATATCAATAAACATAGCAATTATCTCAAAAGAAATAACCTGAAATCGAGGTTTCTGTGTTCATAATATGAGCTTGAACACTTTCTGTCTTTTTCTTCTAAAACTGTCATTTGCATTTCTCTAAAGACAGTGGAATAGACTGTCAAAAAGAGGAAATCAACACCTCCGTGAGCACTATAGAAGCTGCAGCGTAAACAGATCCAAACACATGAGTGAGAAAGACAGAAACGTGTTAATTGATCGACCTGTGGGGCCATTATTGTTGGATGACCTCATAACTAAAATGTGTTTCTGATTATGAGGCGTTGGAGGGGTTGTTGTCAAGGAAACCACATTTTACATTGTGTAGACAGGACCTTCTCAATCCACAGGGAATCGTCTCAAGCAGGCAAAGTATTATCATAAAGCTTGGATTTAATGAAGAAAAAATGAAGTGATTCACATTTTTGCATTAGGATTGAAAAAATATAAAACAAATATTGTCAATAAAAGAGTAAACTAAAAAAGACAAACAAACATTGTATTTGGATTACAGTGAAGTAAATTAATTGCAAATACAATACATCATTTAACATCAACTAATTCAATGGGCTCATCATGAACTGGCAAACTGTGTAGCACCAGAGCCAACACACAGACCCACTCTACATCAGCTACAAGACGGTCAGACGCTCAGGTGGTATCGCCCGAGGGGAGGAGGGTAAATGGAGGAAATGTTATACTGTTTGCTCTGTACAACACAAGGCTTGATGTCAGAAGTGACGCTCAAACAACCCTGTCATAGCCTTCAGCCTTTTCCTAAATTCTGAGAGCCTATAGTCAGCACTGTGCTCCAGTCTCACACAGTATGCAGAGATGGCAAAATACAGTTACTTGTGTAAAAAACGATCGGCAAAAGTCAAAGTTCTGAGTAAAAGTACAAAAGTAAAAAAGTGCAATCACACTGTCAAAGGTGAATATCTAGTCTCAGTTAAATTACTAGAATACTAGAAATTGTGCAGGTTATTTCACTTGTTTCAAGACATTTCTGACAGTTTTCAAGATATTTCATGATTCAAGAGATTCAAGAATTCTTTATTTTGTCCCAAAGGAAATTTGTCTTGGACATACAGGCCACACAGAAAAAAAGACAATAAAGAACAAACATAGATCGTCAACTAACACATTTACAGAAACACCACCAACACCATCAGTGCTCTGCCCTGTGGTCTAAATTTAGGAGGTTCACTGATATTGAGCTTGAATCAAATTTGCCAATGAGACAACTAAAAATGCCGTAAGTCATTTAGCAAACAATGTGAAACAAATGTATTGAAACAAGTCATATAAGTAACACCACCTTTATCAGAAAAAATACAAATAATAAAAGTTAAAATTCAGAATTACAAGACAATTTAACCAATGTTTTGCAGTGTGCAAGATTGGTAATGTTTTAGAGTGTGAGATGGGCTTTATAGTAAATTAAATTTAATTATTCTTTTATCATGTGACAAATTATAATGTTTTTTGGCGATTCACGGCAGCACAGGTCTGACCTGGTATTAAGAGGAAAATATATGGGCTCATAAAGTAACTAACTTGTATTTAAAATGTAGGAACTAGAAAGTACAAATATTTCTTGATAAATGTAAGAAGTAAAAGTAAAAAGTCTCCAGATTGTACAACAGATACTCAAGAAAACTACTTAAGTACAGTACTTGAGAAAAATACTTAGTTACTTGTCACTCTGACAGTATGCGAAACCGGGAGTAAGGAGTACGTAATCAAAAAGTACGTAAACTATATCCATTGGTGCTGCCATGGGGTAAAGCTAGAACGTGTAAACTCATTAACGTATTATGTACATTTTCTGCTACAAAAGATGGTTTTGCATTGTCCGGACTATTCCACAGATCAACATTACAAATCTATCACCATGGAGTGACCTATCAAATACAGATCAGATCTGTGAAAGCGATTTAACCAACAGAAAAGACTCAAACAAATGTATACTTTTTATGCCAGACAGTTAAATATAAAGGCAAGGCTCTAATCTCTCCATTGACATAGATTGTGCACCTTTAAAGTGTTATGTTGCTACTAATAAGTACTGTTACGCGCACCATAAGCTGAGAACCGTCTAAGTCATCAAGAGTGAAACGCTCCTGGATAACTATCGGATAATTATAACTCTAAAAGCCTGTGTGTTTTTTAGCTGACGAAGAATTTACTGTCCTCAAGTGTCATGTTTACAATCAAGCAGACGAGAAGACAATATTGTAGCGGGATACAGCAGCCGACTCAGGTGAAATAAAAATACTTTACACCAGATCCATCCCAAGGAGCTATTATCCAGGCTCCATATGCAGCAGATTTGCAATTATACTTTACTCCCATTATGAAACAATGTAATGACATGAGAGCAGAGGAGTCAGAGATGCATTATAATTGGAAGTGTGTCTTCATTAGAATAAGTGGGAGCATATTTGCGAGGATTAGCAATATAAAGAACAGTAACTCTGCTTCTTAAGTCTATTCCCACATGAAATTGGGATAAAATTGGTCATAAGGAAAAATACTACGTAGAGCCATCTGCATGTGTTACCAAAATATCCGCTGATCGGCTCCAAATCCCAAAAGTGGGAATGACTCCAGCAATCAAAGCACATATGGCAAGCACCCGCCTCCCGAATTATCCTTCATATGTAGGTTAATGAAATCAGAGTCAGGCTGTGCTCATGAGTGACATCTTACTGAGCTGAGAGAGACACCTGCCAATCACAGAACGGCAGCGCGCCGCCCCAATACGCACATCACGCAGAGCGCGTAGGGCATCACCTGCTCTGGGGCACCAAGCCGAGCTGTACCGTCCCCTGTCCCGGTGCTGAACTCATGAGTGACAGACAAGTTTGGTCTAGAGCAGGTGCCTGATGATCTTAACACACAGCGCAAAGTAAAGACTCTGGAAACCGTTTCGAACACAGAAATGTTCTACAATTGTAAGCTCTTGGCCAATCTTTATTTCGCGTCAATAGACACATATTGGATCAGAAAAGCAGATATTTAAGACGGCTGCAGATTTGAACACGCAATAACCCGGCGAAATACGGCGGATTTTCCACATTTATATTCAGATTCTTTCAGATGGAAACACAAACCATGAATCTAGTCTATTTGTCCTGACAAAAGTTACAGACGATTGTATTCCTCAAACTTTTGCGCGAGGATGCAGCTTTACGCTGGGCTGTGTTCAGTGAGCGCAGGAGAGGGAGCAGTGGCGGAGCAGAGGGCAGTTTAGGGAGGGGCAAAGAGGTCTGGGGCCCCACTGGAAAGCAATCTGGCAAAAATTTTAAATTAATGGATTTACTGTTCTAAAACATCCCAGATAAAAAAAAAAAACAAATGCATCTATTATGTAATAATAATAAAAAAAAGTAAAAATAAATAAATAAATAAAACAAAACAAAAATGTAGGGGGACTTTCAGACCCTGTCTCTTAAATAAATAGATACAGTGCGTTTGTGGGGTCGGTTGAGGCTGGAATTTTTTTTAGAATTTTTTTTATATTTTATTTTTAATTTTTATTTTTTTTTTGGGGGGGGGGGGGGGCACCTTTTTGAAATCTTGCAAAGGGCACCAAAGGCTAGCAGCGGCCCTGCAGAACGGTCATACTGGAGCGGCGGAGTGCCAATGGACAGGACTGTGGAGCATCGAATGTGAAGTCTGTGCTTAAGCAAATGTGGAGAGCCCAAAAGTTTGTGTTCCATGCAAATAGATAAAGTTTGTTTGAAAAGATGGTATGGATGCACAATAAACCAAAGAGTAAATGTTATTAATCCACTCCAGCTGAGAACAGTTTCAAACAGTGTTGCACTAAACAACTGTAAGATATTTGTATAAAGAAAATAAAGCATCATTATTTTACATTAAACATAAAGTTATTCTTAGATATAAATAAAAAATACTCAAAAATAAATATATAAAAGTACACAAAGAGCTGTGGAACAACCTGATGAATTGTTTGTCACTGTTGGTATTTTCATTTATCACACTCTAAGATTAGAATATGATGAATGAATAGGTTTTGTGTTTGTATTTTTTTGACTTCCTCTCAGCCCGGCCTTTCTGTGTGGAGTTTGCATGTTTCTCCTCATGTCTGGTTTGGTTTCCTCCAGTTTCCTCAACAACCAAAACATGCATCTTAGGTTAATATCCTCCAGCTGTCGTAGACTGGTCTCTGATCAAGCCTAGCACGAACATGTCGAGATGGGTCACCAAGCACTACACTGCTCCTGAGGAAGTGCCCCAGAGGCTTGAAGGATGGGTTAAATGCAGAGGACAAATTTCTTTTTAAGAACAATAAAGTGTACCTTAACCTTTATTGCATTTTATCTGTAACAGTTTTCCACAGCACAGATAAATATGATGATGAAGTATATAAGTATAGTAAGCCAATGAGAATCTATAGAAGATAGAAACGGTTCTGAAAGTTATATGATGCACTTTTCAAACGACAAAAAACACCTGGAAACTCAGAATGCATAAGTGCACAGATATAGCATGTGTTAAAAAGCTTAAAAAATATAGTTCTATTCTTGGTATAGTTTACCTCAAGTGATTCACAAAAAATCCACAAGTTAGGACAATTTAGAAGCCTTCTTATTCAAATTAAAACTAAGACACAATATTGCAATAAACCAGTGCTTATTTATTTGTTGAAGCTTACTATAATCCTGAAGCAAACACCATGCTGTGCTCATAAACATCATATCTCCTCTGATCTGACAGCCACACCTGCCAATCTCAGCCTGGTCACCGCAGGAGGGCCAGAGGGCAGAGGGGCCTGGTGTGGGGTCCCGGGTATCGATCTAAGAGGAAGCGTATTGGGTGTCGAAGGAGGCAGCAGAGGTTGGGACACCCGCGGTAAGTCCATACATCAGCACGCATCAGGAGCTAATGAAAAACACAGGGAGAGTGATTAAGACACAGACACCTCCTACAGAAGAGCGCAGGACTGGAGACATTAATCACAGGCTGTCGCTGCTGCTCGCGGTGGGTTATGCAGACACAGCATCTGACCGAGCCTCTCCAAACGAGGGGTGAGTGCGTTTGTTAGGAAAATGGCTCCTGTTTTATGAGTTTGCCCTTGGTCAAGCTCCTCTGGTGTAGTAATTTCACACCAGTTTGTGGCTTTTCAATGTCAAAAAGGTCTGCATCAACACACACTGGAAGACGTTTGCTATGACGCAGAAGACAAACATTGATAGATTACAATAAAGATGAAATTAAGTGTGTAAAATGATTGTATGTGTAATAGGGAGATGTGTTTCTATTGAAATAAAAACATGCAATAATTCTGTGAGTCTACCCCCTGTCTGACTTCATGGTGATTGCTTTGTCATGGATGTTCCCTTTAAACTTACTATCTACAATCTTTTTCACTATGTGTGTTGTAGTTGCTCAAAAATACCTTCAAAGATCCCCAGATATAATCTTGGACAACAAAAAATGTTAGATATTTTTGTTGTAATAAAAAAGTACTAATAAAAAAAAAACTAACAATAAGTGTCCTTACCTACACATGTTGTACCTTGTTTAAAAGCTTATGTCTTGTAGAAATCAGTCAGTAGGTTCATTTTAACTGTCACATCAGATAAGCTAGCAGGCTAGCTGAGTTAACAAAATAGGAAGTGTGCTGCCAAGAAAAGTGTGCACGACGGAATATAGTGAAATGCTCCAGTGTAAAGTCCCATAGGGAGAATTTAAAGAGGCAATGTGCTAACTTAAGCTATGGTCACAATGACCCGTACAAATACAATGTTTGTACGAACCTCACAGGTCGTACAAAATCTGGACTTCGTATGACGATCGTAGAGGGGAGACTGTTTTCCTACAGTCTTCTTACGGTAAACTTTCAACTCTCACCAACAACTTACAGCTTTCTTGGGGAAATGAAGCTGTACGGCATCCTTGCATGTGCCCTAATCTTCCCTAATGCGTCTTTACAGTAATCCTACATCTATTTTGTATCGCACAGGAGCTGCGCGATCTTTCTACTTCCAACTCAATCCTTTATCAAGTTGTTGTTAGCTATTAAACCTTTCATAAACTATTTATGATTGGAATATTAGCAATAACCTAAATGCACACGGCGTGTAAACACCAGCAAAACCCGAATATGTACGCTTCGTTTGAAAATGTGTTCCGGTTTGGACCGTAGAGCTGCTCTGTTCATTTTCACGTTCCCGCACAAACAAACGGCCATTGACATGGCTACGAACTTACGAACGCCCTACAAGCACTGTTTTTTCATAATAACACCTCAACAATGACGTAGGAAATAAGCAAAAATTGCTCGCAGAGAGGTCTTACAAGTCATTGTGACCATAGCTTTAGTTGTTTTCAGCCTAAAAAGCACATAACTTACAATTCTGCAAAAGGATTAACAGTTGTGTAGCTTGTTAAGCAGCAGAAACAGATTTTAAACACAAATATAGGTCTTATGCTCATTACTCACCACATAACTGATTAGCCCGGAGGACTTTTTTTTTTTTTTTTTTTACAAAATTCCTATGGGGATTTAACATAGGAGGCCATACTTCATGAATCAAGTGGGCGGTCACTGTTGAACTCCATATAAGCTGTGGTCACTGATTGTATTGTTATGATACTGAATAGCTTCAACTTTGTCTTTTTTTTCACCAAAAACTATACTAAATAAACAGATTGGCTTTGTGGATGGCCCATCTAATTTCACCACTGCTTGTAATAAATATTAACCATGTGCCGATTGATTTCAGTTATAGTGGTTTTAAATACCTATTTCATGTTTTGTAGTATGACACTGAATACTTTAATCAGACTCAGCCATGTCTGTTGTAATTCTGTCTCACAAATAATAAACATTTCGCGCGACTTGAAAGTGGAAAGGCTAAAAAGTCACCTTGGTTAAATTTGGCAGACGTCCAACTTCCTATGATCATTAATTTATGTGGCTAATTGATTAATCAAAGCTGGCACACAGTAAACCAACAAACTAATATGGACTCGAGGCATCCTGGACTCATTAGAAAGGACGAGTCTAATTTAGGAAGCATTTTAGCTTATTTAAAAACTTCATTTGCAGATTGGTTGGTGCAGTCTGTGTTTGAAGCTTGGCTGCGGGCAAAAAAATCATCTCTTTTTGGAGCTTTTTCCGCCGCTTCCTCAATAAATGACTTTAAACTGGTTGAAGACGTCCAAGAACCATCTGTGGTGTCGAAGCCAGACGCTGCATATTGTTTGTGACAGAACCAAGATGAGCTTTTAATGCCACGTTTTTATTGCCTGACGAATAACGACAGGCTGAAGGTGATTATTTATATCTATTAATCAAGCTAATTCAGAAGGGAGCATTTCTTTCCCCTGTTGTTAATTAAGGATCATGAGTGTATGGGTGCAAAAGCTGGGTAATGGCTTAGATACAGCATGGAGGGTGTCCTTTTGTCTTATCCAAAAACATTCAAGAAAGTCAGAAGGGTTGTCTTTCTATTATGTCAAATGGTTTACAGAAATTCAAGGACTAGTAGGTAAAAAAAAGTGTACACTGTCTTGATACAACAGGCAAATCCAAGATATTCCATGCTAACAACTTACTATAAAATGTTCAAGTTTATTGCTATTTTTATGCGCACATAAAATCCAGATAATGTTTTATGTAATCCTTCGAAAATCACTCAGTATAAAAACATCAATAAACACTCATAATTAAGTTCAATGTAATAAGCACTGCGGTTTCAAACTGATTTCCCCAGGGTCATTTAAGCTAGGGTCAGATCAATCAAGATAGTCTTTTCCTTCGTAAAAAGGAAACTCTGAAACTATCTAAATGATAAGGCTGAGACTTGCAGACTTCACCATGATTTGGTATGAAACACGACTAGCAACAATAATATAATTTTGCAACGATTACTGATAAACAGTATTGCACATAATACAGTATTGTCAAAGTGTTATCTTTCTCTTAATAAGCTAATGAACTTACAAAATATGATCAAAATTATAAATATAAGTATTTCATTATTTTTCACACTTCTATTCATGATAAACAATGCTTTGAATAGACAATCTCTTTATTAGTTAAATCTTTCCTTTTACAAGCTCCCAATGTCTTTGACCTTTTCTATTGACACCTCATGTGTGAAACTTCCCTTGATCAAGAAATTAAACTCTGCTTTTATAATTTTCTGTCTTTTTTAGCATCATCTTTATTTAAGGCTTTAATTTTTCTCTCACCTTCTTTTGCAATGAACTGACCCTGAAATACAATGCCTGCAAACTTTAACAATCAATTAAATCAAAGCCCATTTAAGTGTCTGTCTGTATGTTATATGGAGTGTGGCTAAAAATTGTGGCTCATAGAACTGCGATGATATCAAACTTGTTTCATATTATAGTATTTATGACTCAGAGTGGTACATCCATTCACGTCTCGATGATCTTTGTCAAACATGTAAACAAGAGCTTTGCCATGAACAGAACCTTATTTTCCGTTTTCTAAACAAACAAACAACTACATAAATAACACCAAAAACACCACTAGCATGTCACACTAGCCTCCGCTAACTGATAAAATGGCTTTTCCACTAGGGCTGGGTACCGTTAATATTTTTTTCGTTACCAGTACTGTAATGGTACTGTTTTTGAGACCAGTTCCTTAAGGGTTCTTGCTTTCTTTTTAAATTTATAAGCCCAACAATGTTTTTTCCGCTTTGTCAAACTATTTTTTAAATCATAGGTATAGTCTGTTCAATTACAACTCAAACAAAGCGCCTGCAAATGAATCAGATGTTCCTCATGTGGATTCCTACATGGACACTTTAGGTTTCACCTTCACTTTCTCACCTCACACAAAACTTTTTACCATATGAGAAAGAGGAGGAGTGGAGGAGGTTGGATACATTTTTTTTTTAAACTCTGACTTGTTTGGTTGCATCAGATGCGCCACAGCGGTTTACATTTAGAATTATGAATTCAACTGCAGCCATAAGCAGGAGGATGGTATGGCAAAGTTTGGATTATATTAGGAGTTTGGCGACATTCTTGTGCATAAACTTCAGATTCTGACTGGATCACGTGGCTTTATAATCTCAACACACAGGCTTTTGACAGAAAGGCTCGCACAGGAAATGTTTTTTTTAAATTGATAATGACCTGTTGTTCATTAAAGGTGCACTGCGTAAGTTAAAATGCTCAATATTACGATATATCAAATTACTGTCCATTGGCATAAACTCAGAAAACATTTAGCGGAAAGTAACTATGTGCCAAAAGAATTTTTAAGCCGTAAAATATGTTTTAAGCTGAAGATAGTAGGATGGGTGCAGTGCCACAAAATGCCAAAGATGGCACCCTTGTTCAAAACCTTTGCCACTACGCAGTGCACCTTTAATTTCTTCTGTTAAAGAGGTAAACTGACCCACTTTTTTTTTTTTGGTGGGGGATGCTGCATATTTGTGACAAACCAAGATGAGCTTTTAATGCCACTTTTTTCTTGCCTGACAAATAACGACAGGCTGAAGGGCCAGTCATAAGATCGAGCACATTCTGTTTGGGAGAAGTGAGATGTGAATCATGCGTTATTTTTTTCGCACAGTTTTTTGAATAAGTGAAAGTGAATTTCCGTGACACTGTGGAGTGTGCATATGGCACATAGGCTACGTGATGTTTTTGCTGTTTATGGAAGAAATTTGTGTCATTATAGAGAGAGCACATGTAGCATGTGTTTCTGTTGTCTGATCATTGACGCAGAGATTTAAAGTCAAGAAACCGAAAAATGGCACAGAAAGTACGTCATGTTTTCAGTTACAGTATTTCCTGAACGTTTTCGATTGGTTCCAAATAGGAACTGTTTTTTGATGTCCAGCCCTATTTACCACACAGAGCCCAGAGTCTAATGTTCACTTGAATCATAGTGATTGTGTGAAACGGCAGAGAACAACTTCAGCTGCCTTAAGATTTATGATTTTTTCAACCTGAAATTATAATTCTTTGGTCGAAGATGGACCAATTTGTGCAGTGGACACCACCAGGCTTCAGAGAAAATACAACCTAGACGTAAAGAAACAAAGACATTGAATTTCATTGTAATCTCCAAGCCTTTGTCCAGAGCAGTGTGATTGTCTAAAACCGACGTATGCTCTCTTTCCTCTCGTTTTCCTCTTCTGCCCCTGTTCTGCTTTTGCACTGCTGCTGCTGCTGCTGCAAATGGGACAGCAACCAAAGGGTCCACGCTACAAGCAGCAGATTAAAGGATTACCATTAATTAGATGTCGGGGACAGAGAGGGGCTTTGCCTGTCTTGGCCATGATACAATATCTGTTAATCTGCAGTGCTCCTGGATAAAAAGAAATCAGTCCATTGACAGGAAAATGGGAAAAGAGGGATGGGGCCAAAAAGGAAATATTGGAAAATAGGAACAAAAGCAGAAAGCACGAGATGTGGCTGTAAAGATCGGAGAAAGCTAGAGTCCACTTGAACCCGCATTGAGCTTTCCGGGAGAGAAAGGCTGCGCGAAATAATACGAGACTAAAAGAGACGGTGACAATGAGCAGGTAATGGAGAGTGTGTGAAACAACAGTCCTGTGAGAGCGCTGAGAAGGCTGCTCTCATGTGGAGGTGTTGGGACAAAAGAGGGCTCCTGGAGTGTGAGGCAAAAGTGAGGCTTAAGCATGTGGAGCTGCCAAAATGAAAAGGAAAATAGATAATAATGCACTGTAAAACGAGCTTCACTGCCTTTTGTAAATCACAAGACTTTGTCAGTTAGGGAATGGCATTTGAACTAAAATGTATATTATAATTAAAGCATAAAGTATATCATGTTTTTGAGTTTGTCAAATAAATTTAACATAAAAAAGTTGAGTAAAATAAATTAAATTAACTATCAATGAACATTAAAGCGTATTTTTTCTACACTTTTAAATTTCACAGACATTTTACATTTGTCTCGTTTTTCAAAAAGTAGACATGATTAAAGACATATCAGTTTGGACTGACATGATATTGTATAATTATGTCATCTACTTGACCTACCTCGCAATATTTGTAAATCCAAAAATTTTGAGACTGCATCTGGGCCTCTTTTTACTTTTAGGTTTGCATTTTGAAATTTTGAACCAATTACAGGGTCCTTTTGTAGTTTGGGCGAAAATCAAATGTGAGCACCAAAGCAAACATGGCGGCCCCAAAAGACTCAGTTTGGCCTATTTTAACAGAATCATTCATACTTTGGCAACATCTGGATTTTGCAAGAATTGTATTTATCGCAGCACTATGACAACCAATCAGCTTGAAATGTTTGTCACTTTGATTTTTTCATGTGGCTTTTAACAAGTGAAGTTCCAAACACGTAGACTTCCAACACAGTATCACAAATACCACAACATAAAAACACATATACTGTACTGAGCACAATTTCAGCCTTTCTTGCGTACCTATGTTACGCCATACATTTAGCCCGATATGAAAAAGCGTAAAAATGACACGTGTTTTGGTTGAAGCCACGTGGGGACATCTTTAGTTTTAACAGGTAAGTTTAGGCTTCAAGTTACTAAAATGGGTAAGTTTAGGTCTGGCTTTGAGTAGGTTAAGATTAGAATCAAATTTGTTACTATTTATAAATAAGAACAGTCTTAACAACCACCATAGAAATGAACTGGGACTGTGATGCATACTATAATTACGCAAAACAGCCTGAACTCGTGCTAATCATACGTAATTTACATGTTGCATGTAGGCTCGGACTTCAGTTATGTGTTTGTATTTACTGAGAGTAAGGAGTAGCAGTGTATTTCTTTTAATTACAACAATTCTTGATTGAATTGCTGAATCCACTGCAGCTTGAGTAGTATTTTGACATCTATGTTCCAGTCAGGGCGTTTACATAG
Source organism: Mugilogobius chulae (assembly GCA_038363315.1). Lineage (NCBI taxonomy): Eukaryota > Metazoa > Chordata > Actinopteri > Gobiiformes > Gobiidae > Mugilogobius > Mugilogobius chulae. The sequence goes on along the minus strand of CM076399.1, from coordinate 15,801,322 downwards.
AGGCCAGGAAACCAGATAACTAGCCTAGTCTGATTTAAACCAATGTAACCCTGGGCAAACTGATTGAGGGGCTGTAAAAAGTTTTTTGTAAAACCATTTGGCACATGTGGTCTTGATCAATTGTTGTCCGATTTCAGACGCCATGTAACCGACAATAGGTCTGCAGCTGGACAAAGTAAACTGAGCATGCTCGCAAACCCTGCCCATTCCAAATTCCAAAAATGAAGAATTTTAGAACAATGAAGCACAGAGTGGTACACAGCCTCACATTTAACTACATGTTTACTGTTTTAAAGGTTTAACACATGTCCTAGAAAGACCAGAACAAATAGAATGTGTTTTTTTAGCCTCGTCTGATTTCACTGATCATGTAAACAGACTGTGTGACACATTTAATTAACACAAACCTTTCAAACAGACAAACTAAGTTACAATCCTATTAAAACACAACAATGTCCTTTGCTTCTCTGACACATCTTGATCAACTGACACGATTTTAGCCTTTATTTTGTTCCAACTACTTCTTTGATAGACATTTCTCAATTTACTGTCCCTACAATGTTCCACTCAACTGTACATCTTAGAGTGTCAGAACTGACCAAGTGCGTTTGAAAGATACCGCCCTCCTTTGTGCAACCGTGTCACTTCTAATTGAAGACTTTGACCGATGCGTCGCAGGTAAGTGTGGTGACTGACATGTGACTGCTCTAAGTTTGATAAGGCACTGCTCTATAATGGAAGTCCTGACCCTTACTTTTAGGGCTATTAACCCCCGATACGCTGGTTTGGACTGACTTAATCTTTCTCTGACAGTGAGCGTGATACTGCGCCTCAGGGCCAGGTGAAAGAAGGCCCCCCTGTAAGAAACCCACCTACTGCCCGGAAGATAACCACAGCCTTCAGGGTCCTCAGGCTTATCACTGGTTTGGCAATGTTGCTTAGAAACAGATATAGATCTAATCAAACTAGGATAGGTGCTGTTGGTGCTGCTACATAGTGTTCAGCATGTTTACATTTCCCTATGGCGACAATAAAATGAACCTTTTTCTTATCTGTTTTCATGTACAGTTGTGTCTGGACTGGCAATGGTGGAAAGATTACAGAAAAGAATGGAGTTATGACTCACAATAAACTCAATTACAAGTGAAATCTACTACACAGTGGACGAGTTATAAAACTCAAACAATTAAATAATTTAAATCAGAAACCATGTTTTAAACCACAATTTTTATCGTGCTCCATGAGCAGAGCAGGCGATACAGTGATGCTGTATTTATATGTCTATGATAGAATGAGTCCTTTTAAGTGCTGTCAAGCGATAAAAAAATTAAGAGATTAATTAATTATGATCTGTAATTAATTAATCAAATTCATCTATTTTTAATGTCACCCTAAAATTGCTGAGAAAAACACTCAACTTAAGTGTTTTAGTTTTGTTTTTAGACTTTAGGAAGTTGTCAGGTCAAACAACCCTTATGTCCACTTTGCACTTTCCACTTACATATGGAAACATGAAGTTCAAGATTTCAAAATAGATTAATGCGATTAAAAAAAGTAACTCGATTAATATGTCTGTAATTAATTAATCTCAAATAATGCACTAATTTGACACCCCTAGTTTTAAGTAAGAAAAATACTTCTACAGTTACTCAATTCAGTTGAACTAGATGACAGTGCATTGTTGTGCATTAGGTCACTGACTAAACTTATTCAAGGTTGCTAGATTACAATGATTCAGTCAAGCTAAAGTGATACAAAACAATAAATCAACATTTGAGTCTTAAAAAATGTTAGATGGAAGCATAGAATAAGATTAAAAACTCAAAGAGTCACTTTTGCATAATCAGTTCTTTAAATAGCATTGCTCTTCCTGGTTATATGTTCATTTAATTAATTAATTAATTAATTAATGTCAACATTTATTGCAAGCTAGGCAAATTGTGCTCAGTCTGTGTAATTTCTAGTACATTTGTGAAACTAGATCAGTGTGGATGGCCCTGATTGTTTCTGATCAAACCAATCACACTCGCCTCTCTACTTCTCCAGAACTGCTCTTTTTTCCAGCTCTATTTAAAATGTGGTTTTACAGCAATTTTGTATCACTTTAAGGTAGGCCAATTCAACTTAAGGCCCGGGGGCAAAAATGCCCTCCAGAGATTAGATCTGGCTCTCAACCCATCTTCCAAATATTGCATATACATGTTTTTTATTCTGGGTTTACCTTAGATCTGATTTGGTCCTGCTTTTGTTGTAACTCTGCTTTGGATATGACCTGATTTTGGTCCAATGCTGGATAGACTTGTTCAGACTTGACTATAAGTCCTTATTTAATATTGTTTTAGTGCTGGTTTGGAAATTTTGTAGAGCAATACAAATATAATAGAGGCTGTATCAGTAGTTACTAACATTACTGAAACAGTTTTTGTACAGTTGTTATTTTGTACAAACCTAAATTGCAAATTTTTCACATTTTATGCAATTATCTGGCTCTGATGACATGGCTCTTCAAAAAATCTGGTCCTTGAAATATTATGTAGCCCTGCTTTAAGGTATACTTCCTTGTTCTTGCTGAACTTTCCATTTGACCCATCTTTCAATGACACTGGCATAACTTGGCTACGACATACTATGCACTGCACTCCATCTCTGAATTTTCAGATGGACGTCCAACTGGACAAACTAGGCTATAAAATAGCTTTAGTTCCTATATTGATTAGAAATAGTTTAGGTTGGATCAAGATCTGAACAAGAAGAACTGAGTTAGTCCATGAATGTTTCCAGATAAACCCTGATTTAGAATTGCACAGCTTGGTACAGCTTGTTCAGACATTTTCTCTCATTTTCTCCTTATAATGTAATCATTTTTCCCCGAGTTTGAATTTGAGTCACGGTGATAAAATACACAACTGTGAATTTTGTTGAGCTGGTCAAACGCCCCAAGCACAAACGACAATATTTGCTGCAGTAAGTAGCCCCTGATGTAAATTTGAGTTTGCAGACCGGGGTAATTGATGAAAAAGGGCCAAGACATCATTTTCTTATGGCCAGGCGCGGGGCATTCCCTCGATTTGAGTTGGGGGGGACTTCTGGGCACCCCTAAGAGCCCCTCTCGCCTGAGACTCTAATTACTTTGGGGACCTGGAGAATTCAAAGGATTTAGATACGGCAAAAAGGGAATTTCCAATTTACTGCACCACTTGATGTTTGTCTTGGTGTGACTTGGGCTGGGCGAAGCAAATGGACACAAAGTGCACATTTGTAGAAGCTGATAAAAGTGAAACATTATTAGAAGCCTGTCAGAGCTGTATTTGTCCGCAGGGAGCATGGGTGTATGTATGTGGGGGGATAATAATCTTTAGGACAAATACCATGTAACCTCAGCCTCCCTGCGACTCACCAAAGATATCTCCATCTCACAAAGCGCTTCCTCGGCCTGTCTTTTTTGACATTTCAGATCTAAGAAACATTCAAATGACTTGGGCGCAGATTGGACCCCATCAGTTCAATTTTCCGATATCTCATTTACTTTTATCACGCAGATGTTTGGACATTTGCTGGTGGAAAAATTCAATAATCACTTCACAGTTGGGGAAATGTTGTGCATAAGAATCTAGTTGTAATATTTGTGTTGAGAGGAGACGATTCGTGAGCAGCAACCAGAATGATCTTGTTACATGCAAATTATCGTCTCAATTCCGGGGTTTACGCCATTGCAATTTTCCATCAAATGCTGATGCGGAAAGGATAGGAACGTGTTTATTTTCCATTAAATCCAAACTTGGATTCCATTTTGGTCTGATTGAGGAGGCTCCCTGTGGATAAGGGAAGGAGCTGTCGAAAATTATTAAGGAATTCCCACTGCAACCTTGTGTGTTTTGGACTCGCACCAAAAACAATTATTTTAATCACATTTCTAAAAATTTCAACAAAACCTACCAGCAAAAGAAGGACATGATGTGACAAGGACATTCTAAAGTTGATGACAAATTAACAAGTTGCTGCTTTGAAAAAAAGTACTAGTTTATTTTAATCTGTCTAAACTCATTTTTCTAGTGTCGTTAAAACATAATTAATCACTAAGATAAAGTGTCTTTAGCAACTTTCAAAGGCCAAAGCAAAGTTTATTTTTCATGCCTGGGACTAAAACAGTAAATAGCATTTTAGTTGCAGAAATATCTTTGGATTTTTTTGATTGATAAATAAAAATAGAATCATCTATTCTTATTGTAAACTGTGAAAGTTGCATTTTATTTCTGTATGGTAAATGCTCTCTCCAGCTTTCAAGGCACTCAAAACATCAAGGAACTGGGACAAAGTGGAATTAAGTGTCTTGCTCAAGGACACAATGACAATTTGCTCCAGTTATACCATTATGGCACCTGGTCTCCCATTCAATTAGTGATCAGAATGCAAGGAAAATACAACATGACAGAGAAAGAACATCTCAGATGTTCTGTCCAATAAAAACGCCAAAATCTGTCAAATCAACGCTAACAAAACGAATGTTCACAAAATGGCCCAACAGAAATGTCTTAACACAAACTGCACCCCCAAAGCCCCAAAGCCTTATGGGTGAGAGACAATAACAAGAAGGGGCACCACTGCACTTACAATTCTTTTCTATAGAGGCCTATTAGTCAATGCCACTTTCCGCTCTACTGTGCAAGTCGCCTGCCAGTCGCTCTCTGTCTAGTTCTTGTTTGATAAAAACAACAAAACAGGACGTGAAGCTAGCTGTTTCGATCAGGTATGAACCACTGACCACTATGTCTTAGCTATTGAAGCTAGGGACAGTGTTTTTTCTTATGTAGTTAGCCAAGCTGACAACAGAGCTGGCTAGTGTTGTTGCTACAGCTTGTGTCAGGCAGCTGCGGCTCTTTCTGTTTGCAGGCTGTGCTGATAAATAAATAAACCCTCTTTAGAACTAGCAGGTAGGGCAGGGCCATTAATCGAAAAATTAAGAGATTAAGATCGAATCGAATCGTCAATTATTTGGTGGTGGGTTTTGAATTGAAAGATCGAAAACCAATCTTCTGTAATAAAAATGTGTGGTTTGGAGCAAAAGTCAAACTTTGAGGCAAAATATTGAAATATAACTTCAAAAAGATCAAATCAATTGGACATATCACAAGTTTTTGTTTTGTTAATGCTCATAAAAGACATTTTTCATTTGTTTTTGAAAAGGTTAAGCAAAATCAAATAGAAGATCAAGAGCGATCATTATGAGAAAGAAAAAAAAAAATCATGTTTATATATTTTTTCAGATTGCCTAGCCCTACTAGCAGACAAAACAATGATGTCTATAGTTACTCTGTTAGATTAGTTTAAGTTTATTATAACAAGTATATCATAATCCAAGTTCCGACAACAATTTACTTTAAATTGATCACTGTGCAATAAAAAAAGTATCTATGTGTTACAAACAGCTGTAGTTTGAAACTCTAACACTTATTCCCACTTGAAAGACATGCCCTTTCATCTACAACCTTATGTAAAACGTTGTACTTCTTATTGTTTGTATTCCCAGCTCCTGTAAGCTTTCCCCATCTGATCCTGCTCTATGTTCCGGGCTGCTTCTGTGAGCTGCTCCGGTCCCTCGAGTTGTTTCACACCAGACTGTGTAGAAAAGGCTAAAAATATATGTGTTTGGTTGTGGTCGTCCCAAATGGCAACTTTATAGAGAACAAAGGAGACAGTGCTTCAGCTCAAATAACTCGTATACAGAGAGAGAGAGAGAGAGAGAGAGAGAGGACGCTGGTGCCTCCGATGCCCTGGCTGAAGAGTGTTATTACCGGATTATTGATTTTACAGCGCAGAATGGATGGAACATAAGTACGGTTAAGCTCATTAATCCCTCTCTGCCTCTTTTATGAAAATGAACGCGCTACCAGTGATTATTCTAATGCATTGTTGTGATCATCGAACACTTTCACACCAGCTGCCCCGCATGGCACCAACACGGCCCGGGACAGGCTGTTAGGGACGTCATCGTATCAGATTTTACTGCTATTTTGAGAAGAAACACTGTGATTTTGATGTTATTTATAATTATTACTAAAAACACGTGTATGAGGAGAATGTAAAACAGTTAAAACTACACAACTGTGGGGACTGCAAAGGGGAAAGCGCAGAAATAGAAGTGCAAAGCGTGTGCGGTGGAGTTGCTGACATTCTGATGACATTTGGTGCGTCACTGGCATTTTCCGGGACGTATGAGCCGGTAGCAGCATTCATAAAAGCACTGGTATAAAACATGGCTGAAGGCACAGGGAGCATAATGATTCTGTGTTAATTAAAATAGGAAAGTTAAACTGGGAAAATTCATGACACATGCTTTGATTTTTGTCTTTTAATTCTTAGTTAAGTAAAGGGGAGTTTTAAGCATCTTGCCAGTTCAAATTATGAATCATGTAAAGTGAAAGGTGCTGAGAGTGTTCACCTGGATAACAGAAGATTAATCTGAAAACAAGTGCTCATAAAGGTCCTTGAGGGCACAATCATGTATGGACAAATGGCATATGTCTGAGGCAATTACGTCGGTCTTTATCAGAACACACTATTCAAAGGCATTGTCATTGACTGATGATTATGCAAGACATTAATAAATGATACAGAAAAAAAAAAAACATAGTTTGTGAGTCTGATTACAAATATTATCTTTTTGAACCCTGACTGGGGCAATATTTAACAAGGTAGAACACAACATATAGACGGATTTTCGGTCGACGTCACTTTCCGCTCTACTGCGCATGTGTTATACAGAAAAAGTCACTCTCCATCTGTCTAGCTGGGGAAAACTTCTTTGAATAAAACAACAAAACGAAACGAGAGCAGCTGTTTAGCTCAGGTATGAACCGGTCTGGCTCCTGAGTTTCATTCACAAATGTTGATTTAGCAGCATAGCTTTTGTTTTCACATAGTGATAAACTCTTGTCGTTAGCTGACAATGGAGCTTTTTCGACTTGTTTCCACAGTTTATGTCTATGTGCGGAGGTTCTTTCTGCAGGTCGGGTGTTGATAAACAAAAAATCCCTCTATATTGTATTTTATTTCATTGCGAGGGCAAACTACCCAATCTTCATCTAATCTATCTTAATCTAATAGCTTAAAGCTTAATAGAATTTTACTGAGCTTTACTTAGTTCCAACTTGTTATGATACAGTGTGTAACTCTTTGGCCAAAAAATAAACAGAAAAAAAAATCACATTTTACTACTTTTGATGTTTTTGTGATAATAAATAAATACAAATGTATGATTTTACTCTGAGCAGCCTTACATGGCCATTTATTTAGCTACATTTTTTCACATTATGGCATAGAACTCAATAAGAATGTTCTAATGATTTTATCTTCCTATTTGTATTGAATTATGAAGTTGACTTTTTACCTCCAGTAATTACACAGTGCACCTTAAATACGTATATACGTGTAATTTTTTTGTTTTAGGGTTTCAATCTTTTGTTGTTGTTGTTGTTGCAGAGAAAAAACTTTGCACACCCAAGAGGCGACAGGTGAGCACTAACACAGCAGGTGCTTGGCTTGTAAGGATAAACTCCAGAACATTGTCTCACTCTTTTTTTGTATAATTACATTGCATACAACGTTTCGGTCGACACATCTTCATCAGGCAGTTCATCAAAGTTTCTATCTTTTCCCAATCTTTCCTAGTTCAACAGCTAATTAAAGATTCATCAAAATCTACAGCACAGTATGCAAACAACCGTAATGGCAGTATATTACCCCTATAAGGCATTCTTATGATTCACAAAGCTGGTTCAACTGTTGGCATTTAGAACAAGCCTTGATTAGTGTTTTAAAAAGTCTTCATCAGTTACATTTGCTGAAAGAAAACTGTGACACCTCAATCCTCCGTCTCCAGCCTCTGCATCTGTCCCCGCTCAGAATTCCCCTCTGAGATTCGCGGACATCCATCAGGGAGTGCTCCAGTGAAGCGCAGAGGGCCCACGATTGTCCCCATAAATTCGATGTGTGTCGGGCTACGGAAGGGGGCTAAGTGAGCAGTAAATAACAAAAGGGTCCCACAGACATCCACAGACATTCTCTCGCCATCGCCACGTTTCCGGCCACGCAAGATTACCCAGGATGCCCCGAGAGGAGGAGACGCTTCTTCTGCCGCGTGATGGATGGACATGAGAGGAGCTGAACACGTATCCGGCACGCGCTCCCTGACAGAGGACAGCTCAGGTCCAGGAACCCCACTGAATAAAATTGATGAGTGTCTTTATTTTGGTGTAAAAAAAAGTGCAGCTCTTTTGTCCGTGGGTTTGTGTAATAACAGATCGGTCGGCTGATATCTGTAACTGCCTCCATTTTTCATTGTCACTGTCTTTTCAGTGAGTCCAGCTCACTCTGCCCTGCTTTTCTCCGGCCATTTTCGATCGCTGCCCTCGATGGCTCTGTCTGTGCATTGACAGCACATTTATAACTGAGTTTAAAGTCCAAGTTTAATAAAGATGTCTGTGTCTTGAACTTTTGTTAATTTGATAATAATGACAACACAACAGTACAACAAGCACACAAAGAATCACGAGTGAGGACGCAGGTGGCTTTTGTGACTAACTTCAAACATATACTGAAAGGTTTTGTAGATTTCCATGATCATACTGTAATTGAGTAAAATGTTTTCAGATATGAGTGTTGACAATAATAACGATTGATAGGGCAGATCAAGATCAAGCATTGGTCATATAAATTTATCAGTTAATAGAATGGGTTTTTGAATCGACAGCAGCACGGTGGCAGAGCGGACAGTGCTCTTGCCTCACAGCAAGAAGGATGCAGGTTCCACTCCTGCATGAGTCGGGCCTTTTTGTGTGGAGTTTGCATGTTTCCCCGTGTCTGGGTGGGCGATCACTGCTCCTGAGTAGATGCCCCAGAGGCATTGAAGGATGGGTCAAATGCAGAGGACAAATTTCCCTACAGGGACAATAAAGTATACCTTACCTTTACCTTACCTTAGCTCCACAAACAATCTTCAGTCAGAAAAACACAACACAAGTCAGACTTTGGAAGAAAACACTTTTTAGTGATGCAACGATCCGATTTCAGTTTCGATATCAATTTCGATACTATGACTTTAAGTATCTGCTGATCCCCGATATCAACCGATACCAGTGTGAGAACTGGAATTGCTTTTCAAAACATAACACATTTGTCATATAATGTTGTGTAACTGTTACTTATAGTGCGTTCCAGTGGTACTCTGAGCTTGGATCATCTGAGTTCCGACTTGTAAATTCTCACTGGAACAACCCTCAAACTCGGAGTTCTCACTCGGATCCTCGAAGAGAACTTCAGCGTCCGAGGTAGAAAATCGAACATGGCAGTGCCCTGCGTTTTGAGAAAGATAAACCTCCGACAGCTTCACTACTGATCGTACCTTTAGTTTGTCTCTACAGTTCACTCGCCTCTGTGACTTTGCTCCTGCGCTGCGTATGTGCGTCTGTCGTTATAAACCTGCTGTTATGTGCTGCAACGCTAATGTTGCTAACGGCTACACGGAGCTAATGTAAACAAAAGCAGAAATTCAATGTTTTACACACTGTAAATGTAACAGCAATGTCCGAGTTGATAAACTGACATAAAGAGATCTGTATTTTGGCTGTATTGGGCAGTTTCCAAGCTATTTATTACTTGATTGGCTAATTACTATAAAAGTAATCCGATTTGACCACTGGAACACACAACACTCGGAGAAAGCATCACTTCGAGGTCCGAGTTCCGACCTCCGAGGACGACTGAAACGCACCATTATAATGCAAGCCACAACTTGACAACTCAATCTGAATAAAATGTCCAATAATATGAGATTTTCTAGTCAATAAATTAGTCTCAATATGCCCAATTGAAGGCATAACTATAATATTGACTGAACCGATATCATGGAGTCAATACCCGATCCAGCAAAATTTTCTGGATTGGCACCGATATCTGATCCCAGTATCAGGTTGGTGCATCACTAAAAATATTAAAAGCATGCATGCAAATTCAAAAATCTGTACCCAAATTCAAAATTATTCACTCAATAGGGCTTTATTCGACCAAAGAAATTCTTGGTCAACTAAAGACGTGCCCCATCAGTCGTACTGAACAGGGGGTGTGGCTACAGCTCTGAAGCTAAAAAATATTTTTGTTCTGACCATTTATTTAGCCCAAATTGTGCTCAATCCAATAGTTATTATACAGAAAATGAATAAGAAACATTGTATTCATGTATAAAATGGCAGATTAGCCCAATGCTTTTGTCCAAAATCTTCAACTAATTCACTGTTTTTGTTACAGTTCAATATAAATTCCTTATAATCCAACTAAAAGAATTAGATGACCAATACAATTTTTTGTCAACTAATATGTCATCAACTGATTTATAGAAAAATCAGCGCCAGTTTACACAATATCCCAAAATTTCACTGTACCTCGTGCGAAAGACAAAGCTCTACAGGATAAACACCTTTTCAGTTCATGAACAAGATTCAAAACTGAGTAATGGCGTTTCAGACGTGACTGAAAGGCTGTTTGTTACTGCGGGATGTTGAGGGCACCTTCAGCTCCAGTAAAAGACAAGAAAATACAAACATGTTACTCTTACGCACTGGATTTCTATCTGTGCAATCCATTTGTTTATCACTATTCTAATATTTGCATGTAAAAGATAGTCTGGCGTATCGCTCACTCTTCTCATTCATGACTCGTGTGTGACAGAGAACAGACCTTTTTCATTCGCACTGATTGATGTTACCATTTCTCTTTCCATTTTTGTATATCCCATTCATTATGATGGGGCTATACGTTACGTGGAGTTATGATGCAGTATTCTGGTCCATACATTACCGTCAGCTGACTCTCTGTGGCACCGGAGTCTTGACTTTTCGCCTTGCCTTGCATTATTCTTTGTACTTGTGCATGCTGTGCCTTTCACCTTGATACTCAATATCACTCCATCCATCTATCTTCCTCTCCCCAGCTTTCCCCGCTCTCCCATTTTACACCTGCTAAACTAAATCTCCATCCTCAATGACACCTGCTTTTGTTTTGAATTTCACATTTGGCATCGTGGAGAATGCGGCAGGCAGGAGCGTTACCCTTACTGTGAAGCTGCCTCCTGTCTATGAATGTCAAGCAGAAGCCAAGGTGATAAAAGGGTTAATAGCGTGCTTCCCAACCAAGGGTATGCAGGAATTTAGAATGGTTTCAGACTAAAAGAAGGCAACATTAAACTAGTTGTGGTCAGTTATAATCATTTCAGGCATAAACTAAAAAAACAAAAAAAAATACAACAATAACAATACAAAGCGCTCATTCACTTTGACATGAATGCACACTGCACACAAACATTACATCAACTCAGCAAGATGATATACAAGGTATGCCCATTTCAAATTTAAAATTTTAACTGCACAAAGGGCATAATCTTTGATCTATTTGTCATTAAGGTAAGATTGAAAGGAAATGCATTTTGGCAATTTTGCAAAATATATAGAAGAGAATAGTCCTCGTGGTTCTTTGATTAAGGTGTACCTTACGACAGGGCTATTCAACTTTATTTTCCAGCGGGCCAGATTTTACCGAGGACCATGGCTTCTGGGTGGTTGTAGAAGGCACAATACATCATCGTTTTTGACAATGTACCAAAATATCTATAGTGGTACCAACAATTTTTTATTGCTCTACCAAATGTCCAAATCTGCGTTAAACCACATAACCAAATCTGAACCGAAAGAATCTCTACATTAACAAGATTTAAACCAGGACTAAACGAGATCTAAAGCAGAATTAAATCAAGACTGAAATATACAACTATAAAACTATAAAAAAATTGATCAAAATGGATAGTGAGTGAAGTACTCAAAATGTATCTTTGTTTGAGCATATTTTAACTGTCTTCAAACTAAATTTACAAAGCAACAAGAGCTAAGTGAACTGTTTGGTTAAAAATATGAAAAATGTAAAATTTTCTCACTGGAAACAAAGAAACAAGAAAAATACATTTACAAGGCAAATCTTCTTTTTAAAACACTTTACGACACATTAGAAAATTCAAGTTGCCACTATTTCTTGAGTACCTGAACTAAATCTACAACAAAAGAAAATATGTTTTAGTAAAATTTTGAAAATGAATGAGGGCCAGTTCATATCTTTGAAGGGCCGATTTGGCAACCGGGCCTTAAGTTGAATAGGCCTGCCTTCATTCCAAGTTTAGCATTATAACTATCAAAATGTTATCTTGGTAAACACAGAACCAGCAAAGGTGACAGCAGCACCAACAGCGTTGAGCAGGAAAGTACTCACTTATCTGGTGGTTGATCCTGAGTCTGCGTTGTGTCTTACTGTAGTTCTTCTTCTGCAGGATGGTCCTTGGTGCGCTGGTTCCGGGGTAATTCAGGCTGTTGTGTTGGGCAAAGGTCTATGATCCAGTCGATGGGTTCAGATGTCAAAAGAAGCTCTCCTCTCCATGCACCTCATGCAGTCCTGCAAAAAAAAAAAACTCATTACAGTTTGTTGCAGGGGTTATCAATAAATCCCCCAAATAACCAGCTGACCCTGAACCCTTATTGTGAAGTAAAAATGTTGGCTGAAATCATTTCAAGTTAAAAACCATGCATAATTGGGTTAATTAACATTTTAATGCAATAATCTAGATTTTTTTTTTATCAAACTTCTCTAAACTACAATGCCTAATGCTTCTGTAATCATTAGAAATGCATGATGAAAACATCTCCTGATCCCGAGCTTTCAGTGCCTTGCGACTCTCAATTTGGGAAATCAGTCAGTAATGGTTTGTGAAGTCATTATTACAGAAAAATGAACGTGTAGTGTAAAAACGTCACAGTGTAAATAGCCTGGGTATTTCTGCATTGAGTTTGACAGGAAATGAGCTGTTCTAAAGGCGTGTGGCCAAGTGCATTAGAAGCCCTCTCCCACACACGCTCGGCCATCCGATACTATAGGAAGTCAAAATAACGCCGATATCTCCATTCCACTGAACAGGGATAACATATCTATAGATTTTTTTATAAGCACCACATATTGCATCTGGGTCGATAAAGTATTTAATAGTTTGACGTGTAACCTTTTTAAGAATATCGACGTGTTCAGTCTTCTGCATGAGGGCTCAATTTGGTGCGTATTGATGTTGGTGTTGTTGTGATCTGGAGAGGGAGGGCCGCGGGCTCGGAGCAGACGCTGTAAACGCCACACTTATTGACCCTCTGACCTTCTCCGTGCAAAGACAATATAGGGCTCTGTACATGACATATTTTTTAAAGAAATGAGAACATAGCAATAGCTGTGTGCAGTGTTTTTCAGTACAAGAACCAATTCAAACCTCAATGCATGGTTAGCTTTTGCCATTTGTCTTTCACACACACATAAAATTTGACATGTTATTGCACACACTTTAACGCTATAGTGTTATGTGTGTGGTGATCTATACACTTACAGATATGAGGAATTACACAGGTAGTAGAAAGTGTTCTATAACCATAACATAATCCACCAGATGAATTTGTGCGACATGAGAATCTATATGTGGCCGTCCCATCATTAGGCTTGCTTTTTAGAACTTTTTGGGAATGATCAGTAAATCAAGTCAATCTGAGCACAGCATTGTGTTTTGGGCAGAAACTAAGTGAGAAGCAAAACAAACATAGCACAGTCAGACAATTTCTGACTTTTTGAGCTTTCAAAAAAGAGGGTTAGAATGTTTGTCACAACACTTCTGTGAGTGAGGTCCATGGTGGACGCTCCATTGGCGCTGCAGTGGGAAAATCCCTCTGCAGGCTAGAAAGCCATTTTTCCCTAGAGCGCAATACAAACACAAACTGCTCCTGTTCAGCAGAAACGGCATGTACAGCTTTAAAAACTGTCTGATTTTGTGGCAATTCTTACCTATTTTCTCATCATAAACTTTTTTCCATATCAAAAGGTTTTAGTTTTGTATAAAACGGCTTTTTAAGCCTTGGCTTCAGCTACCGCTGCTCGCCCTGTAACTCCAGCTCTGATTGGTCAGAATGGTCAAGCATGAGCTTTCGGGTTCATTCATCCACACAGCTCGAGCTCGTCTGGCTCCTCGAGCAAAGAGTTATGAGGGAAACTCAACTGCGCATCTCTAGCGCACCTAGCAAAAGGTTAAAGCTAACGGCTATATTGGCAATGAACGCCAGTGAGCAAAAGCCATTGACGCAGAGCGCCCGCCAACTTTAATCACCAGGGCTTGGTGAGGTCCAGATATAATAATTCAGAGTGCTGTGCATTTCAATCTGCTGTGAGTAAAGTGGTGTATACCTAAATAAACCACCATTATGAATCTGTATATTTTCTATACTTGCCAAAGACATAGTGACCTCGAGGTGTATCGATCAATCCCTGCACACACTCTCGTACATTTCTGGCTCCAAGCAGTTTTAGTTTGCATAGTCAAAAAGCAACACTGATTCTGCTTGCTCTTCATTTTTCAATAATTTTACTATCACACTAGGAGACAAATATAGTGCCCCATAAACCTATTACTCACCTCTGTTTTGAGTGTACACCTGTGCCTTCACTCAACAGTTATTTGTAATAGGCTGACTCAGTTCTAATGTTTGGGGTTTGTCCGTTTTTTTTTCTATCCCACCTCCTCAATCCTATCTCTCTGTCTGTCCTCCCTTTGCCCTCCTGCTTTACAGTCCTGGGCTTCTGTGCAAAGGTAAGCAGCCTCCCTTGGTTATGGAGGTGACCCTTAGGACCCTATTAACATCACATCTTCTCATACAAGGCTTGAACACACTCCCTAAATGAACTTTCCTCGCGCCACATACCCACCGCTGGGTTGAATTAGATTGCAGCCTTTTTAATATGGTTCTTAATGGCTTATAAATTGCACGTAATGATTCCTCCTTCTCCCCTCTCTCGCGGTGCTTTTTATGGGTCCTCCGCTTTTGCAAGGAGTGGGTGGGTTTTAATATACGACAGAGGTACAAAGCTAAAACTAGAAGCTTGCACGGCTGTTGTGGCTGGCCCCTTAACGCGTCCCTAGACTATACAGAAAGGGAGTGGTGGAAATAAAGGCCGGACAGTAGCGTGATAGCTAACTGTAGCACACAACGTCAGCAGCGTGATGGAGCGGTCACAGGAGGAGCGCAAATTATCAGAAGCTGCGTTTGGTGAAGGCAGAGAGTGTGAAGGAAAGTGCAAAGGGCCATCCGTGGGGAAAAACTAAAATATGAACATGTCAGCTAAAGTGTGTTCGCCGTATAAATAAAACCAAAACATTGTCTCGGAGTCAGGTCATTGTTTCAGCACAAATGTTCACAAATGTGGCATTAAAATTCAACTGCTCCCCTGTTATTATATCGGGTAAGAACAAAAGTGGATACAGCAACACCTCCAGAACCAACAGTGAGACTACTTTTCCCCATAGACCAAAAATTTCAAATCAAATCAATTTATTTTATACAGCGCAAACTCACAACTACAGTCGTCTCTGAGGACTTCCCAAGATTGTTGATGTAGCAAACATCAATGGTAGTAAATAAAACAATAAACATGCATTGATCAAAACCAGAAAGCAATACAGAAAATAAGAAACAGTAATTGGTCAAGCAAACAGATTAATAGTAAACAAGCAAATGAATAATTGTTCTAGAGCATCCCCTTCTTCTCTGCAGGGCAAAAATAAAATAAAAAAAAAAAAAAAAAAAAAAAAGCTAAACCTAGAGGAAAAACACAGTGAAGAAGAGATCCACTCCCATGGTAAAAGCTATCCCAGTACATGCAGCTCCACTCCGTTCCGACTGCCGGATCAGCTGTGCAGCTGTTTTAATGAATGAAGACCGTTCCACATCCTCCATATCCACTGTGCAGGGCTCCGCCTCAGCTCCGTTGCTCTGTCGCCGTCTGGCCAAGGTCCGGCCAAGTCAATCTCCGCCGGTCAAAACGCACCAGGAAAAGAAAGTTAAATTATGTCCAAATTTACAAAGTAAAATCACTCTCCATGTACTTTGATTGATAGATACAGATATACATAAAGTTTCTTTGATATTTGGACACAGCCGACTGTTCACTACAGACTATGTCACTGACACATGGACAGGAAAACGTTATTGAGTTCGTGCTCGTTTAAAGCCTCTTTACCCTCAGCGGAGGAGGAAAACACGTTCTACTGTTGTGATCACATGAAACACAGGAGTTGTTTGGGCTCCTGATATAGTTATTTGATCTTAAACAAGAATTTTTTTCACAAACTCGTGTTTTTGGTGCATGCTCTTCTTGAGCTCCTCGGGGCAACGCAACCATGCGGACCGGACTGGAGCGGAGACTGTGGGCGAAGGGTCTGTGGAGGCGGACTGGGGCAACAGCTGCATGTAGTAAGATCCCCGTGTACACAATCTAATTGCAGATGTAGAGTTTAAGTCTGTAGAGCCCATTAGCAGAGGGAAACAACATAAGCAGGACCATGACAGGCTGATCCAGAAAAAAAGGGGAAGGGGGGGTCCTTAATATTAAGGGGGCAACCCCTTAGTCACTGGAATAGCAGCATCTGAAACATTACACTTCACAAAGAGAAGTATAGCAGACTTAACCATATATTCAGTATAAGCTACTAATAAAATAACAATATAAGAGATTAAGAATATCCATACTTGTAAGTTTATGTAATTTATCATTATAGGTTTTGACAGTTACTTCCGTCTATGTCAAAAAAATCATCTATGACTGTGAATTCATATTTTTCATTTAGAATGAGCACAGTCCTGCAAAGGGATATTCACAAGTATGAATCTATTGTTTTCACTGTAGGTGCATATTCAAGATACCATAAGATACTAGTGCTTTATTATCTTATTCCAGTGTTTTTAGAATTTCACCTGAAAAACACAAGGATACCCATAGAGGAGCAGCATCGACTCATCATAAAAAGTCTTTGTGTGTTTTATTGCTCCAAAGCCCAGCCCCGACGCCACACTTCTGTATTCCCTGTGCACTGTATGTCAAATGAACTCATCCAATATTATATTCCTCAGCAAGTCCAAACTCCAACTCTATCAAAAAGAAACTTGTCCAGACTCTCAAATCTCTCACCATTTTTCTCGCTGTTGGCTCAAAAGGTCAGTGTGTTGTGGTGTTGCTCATAGCCATCAAATCATGACATATTCACCCCAAAACTCAAGAATATTAATGGTACACGTGCTTGCTCCGGTCTGGATGTTGTCTATGTGGGTGCAATATGTTTTAATAACCTGAAAAAGAATTATTTATTAAACAAGACAGTGTTATAATTGTTGCTTGGCTCGCAACAGTTACTTGCCTTGCAGACGGCTCTGTCTAGAGACTGGTAATTAGACTTGTGTGGGAGGATTTCCATTGCTAATGCGCCACAATATGAACGACACTAACTACCTTGTATTGGCAGGGCAATTTAAGGCAGCGCTCAACTTTGAAACGGTAAACTGTGCCTCATTATTTGTTTTCAACGTCCACTGGGCAGCGGCGTTGAGTGATGTACATTATGTGCCAAGATGCCCTCGGAGCTGAACAACTAATGCAACCCCAAACACTTTGTCTTTTCGCTTGGCTTATTTGTGTAACAAGACGTATCATGCCCTAAAACAATGAATATTTACTTGGAGACATTATTCAAAGCTCAATGGTTTTGTTTCCTGCACATTTCCACTACAATGTGAGGAAGGAAGGTTAGCAGTTCAATTACTTCTATCAAACATATTGTCTTTGTGCAACTGGCAACATTTGCTCAGTTGTGATAGTTCTTGCTCTGAAATGCAAAGATTGGAAGTTTGATTCTAGTTCAGACCGGGCTTGTGTTTGTGAACAAGTTACTAAGCTGTTAAGCTTACATTGGTCATTGTCGTTGGTTCTTCTGGCCATCACCAAAAAATCAAACAGAACAAGAAAATTAAGCTTAAGTAACATTGATTAGGGATGCAACAATATCTGTTTGATTTGTGGCGCTGAGCAAGAGCATCTTCAGAGTTAATGAGTGATAAATCTCTCAAAAGTAGTTATGCCAATCTGGATCCGGAAAGATTTTCAAACTGTGCTTTCTCTGGTAATTGTGCATTGACTAAAGTAGATCACCATTTATTTTGTTCATTTACATATTTTTATTTTTGAAAAGTAACAATGTGACATTTTGCAATTTACTTGTAAAAAGTATTTATTTTGATGTACTGTATTTATATCTAGGTGAAAAGATATGGGAAGTGTTCCATTTAAAATACATTTGTATCAAATGTATTTTTTCTACAAAAATCTAACACAGCAGTAGCAATTGTAAAACCGATCTAATGTTAGGAATATTTGTGCAACCCCCAATAAAAACAGTGACTCTTCGTGTACTTTGGCCCAGAGGTAACTGTAGGGCTAGGCAATCTGGGAAAAAATATACTGTATATTTTTCCTCATACTGATCAATCTTGATTTTTAATTTGATTTTATTTAACAATTTCAAAAACAATGAAAAAGGCCATACGTGCCATAAACAAAACTAAAACTTTTAATATGTCCCATTTATCAGATCTGTTTTGAAACTATATACTGTATCTATATTCTGCCTCAAAGTTGACTTTTGTTCCTAAACACACATTTTTGATCTTTCGATTGAAAACCCACCACGCAAAAACTGACGATTTGCTTCAGTCCGATCTCAATCTGTCATTTTTCAATTACTGGCCCAGAACTAGGTAACTGCCCATTGTAAAATCTGGAAAGTCAAGATGAATAGTCAGTGCTTTCTGGATGGAGTAAATCTGTAGCAGTTGCCAGGTAATCAAATGAGAACTTTTCCATTGAATAAAACCACATTGATCAATATCCCGCAAACCGAAGTAGCTAACTATTAGTTCACTGTTGGATTTTAAATGGACCTTGAGTTTAACTGAATTGGTGTGACAGGCAGCTTTCAACTGAGCAGCTCAAGGTACAGTAAGTGCCAAACGCACCCTGGCCTGCTTCAGTGTACATTCCGTGTTACAGTATGTTGTATCGTAGATTTCTCTCAACCTCAAAGACGCCAAACACCACAGGAAGTGATGACAGAAAAATGCTGCTCCATCCAACTGAGAACAGGTGGAGAGGCAGCCACTGGAACTGCCCCACGCTGCGCTTTTAAGCACGGTTCAAACAATGGAGTTTGTCAAAGAGGGACTCGTGGCCTACTTTCTCAGGCTCTCTGTGAATCTTCAGATATTCCCCGCGCTGCTTCCAGACCTCCGCTCCAGAGACGGAAATTTGTCTATATAAATAAACACACGGGTGCTCAAACACACTGTTGGATCACTGATTAGAAAATGAGTAATGCTTCGCCGCTGCCTCCAAATAGCAAACGAAGAAGATATGGAAATTGTGGTTTGGGATTGTAGATTGTAAGTAAAGAAAGCCAAAACATATCATTACTTTAGATATGGGCATTTCTGTGCAAGGCGAAGGTTATTATTTTCCTATAATGGGTTGTTTTCAGACTATAGATTGTGATGATGTCATACTGCCACAGAGGGAAGAGTTTCTTATTATCCAATACGTTTTACTTTCACATTAAAATCACAACTTTTTAATGTGATCATATGACATTATTCTCTTTAACTTACCAGCCCCAATTTGAATTACATTTTATTCAAGGTTTATACAGATTTTCAAATATAACTTTCAGGCCCTTTTCAAGCATCTTCCAAATTGACTTGCAATTTTAGTATCGCAGTAATTTTTAGGGCTGTAGTTGACCAAAGAAATTCTCGGTCACCAAAGACGTGTTCCATGGACTAAAAAGACAGAACGACAAAATCTTTGAAGCTAAAAATATGTTCAATCTGATCATTATCTAACCCAAACTGCTAAAAAGGACTAAACATGTTGTGGAGTTAATTTAAAAACAGCAAGAAAATGAATAAAATGTCAAAAAAGGCAAAAGGCAAGCACATCTTCAGCTAACTCGCTCTTTTATGTTACTGTTCAATTTACTGCAACTCCATATAATCTATCTAAAAGAAAGGGGCGACTAATTAATATGTTGGTCGACTAAGACTGTATCAACCAATTCATCGACTGCCGTACACTGAAAGCAAGTTCGATGCAAGATGGGACAAGGCACTTCGCAAGAAATTCAAACACGTCTTGGATCGAACTCGCCTCGCAGTCTGTGTACGGGAGGCGTAAACAACAAAAGGACTACAGCACTAGTAGTTTTAAACAATAACTTCACAGCAATTTGAAAATCTAGAATACAGAAAAGCACCTTTTCAATATTCAAGCATTTTCCCAGTCTTGGAAATATAAGATAGCAAAGTTAAGTGCTTCCATATATTTAAAAAACCCGAAGTTATGGCCTAGAACTGCGGGCTTCTTACAACATTAGTAACTCTGCCTCCAAAATAGGACAAATGGAAGAGGAGAAGCTGCGGTGAAGGGATGTGGCTGGCTAAGGGCAAATATAGCAGAGAAAGGTTAAAGGATTTAAAAGCATACACACATGAAAAGATAAGGAGCGTTGGGGAGAAAATGCTGATCCATAGTTCCTGTCTGGGAAGGCAAAAACAGAACATTGATTCTGCAAGATCCGCAAATGAAAAATCCATGGGGGTAAAGAGCTGCTCGGGCCTGTGGCAAAGGCAGGGCAGCGGTGGTCAGGGTCCAGTATCACACACGCGGTACGCAGACAGTGTGGCTCGTCGTGTGGGGTCAGCTGCTCCGGGACAAGGGCCAAAACCAATGCAACCAGCAGGACGTTTTATCAAAGACGAGGCCATGACGTCTGTGGAGTCAAATGGAAGAATTACAGCAGGACGAGATGTAGAAATCAATAACTGTGAGTGACAGACAGCCACGAAGCCAATACAATGTCACAGAGAGAATTATGTCAAAGGAATATGCAAGTTGAGACAAGATGAACCTTTATGTCCATCTGAGCCAGACAATCATTGAGTTTTCAGCACAGGTCGATGGTGGGCAGTATTGACAGCAACCAAATATACTGTATATTTGACAATCAATCAGAAATGGGTTTAATTATGCTGGTTGTTTTCTTTATGTTAATGTTCTTCTTTACTTTGCTTATCTTTTTTGCCAGTAGATTTTATTTGGCAGACTAATATAATGTACAAAAAGAGTGGCAGAGAGGGCATTCAGCCGGGTCAAAGCCAACAACTAATCTGTTGACATCTGTAGAGTATGACAGTTTTTCCAATCTGTGGCACATGTACCAATGTTGGTGCATGAAGCCTTCTGCAGTAGGGCTGGGCCGATCCAGCTTTTTCAGTTCCAGAGCCGATACCTGATCCAGCAAAATTTCCTGGATCACCACCAATATCTGATCCTAATATCGGATCGGTGCATCCCTAGCGATATTGACAAAATTAATATCTTGATAATTTTTTGACATACTATATTGATAACAATATTCAGATAATATTATTTTAAACCAAACATCAAACGTGTTTTTAAATATATTAGTTGAAGTTTTTATGAATGAAAAATTGGGCTTGACTGGGTTGACTATTGACGTTCTTGGTCAACTAAAAGCAAAACTAACAAGTGTTTCTATGACCTGTCCAAATATCTGACCCAAACTGCATTCACAAGACACAAGCTTAGATATTTGCATGCTTAAAAAATTCTCTTAAAAACAAACAAACAATCAAACAAAAAACAGCTAAATGAGATTTTCATGTAAAGATTCACAATCAGTCTGCAAGGTGCTTTGTAACTAATACAAATTTTGGTCAACTAAGAGACCAATGAGTGATTGATTGACTAAAATATCACAGTCTAATTTTATTTGAACATTTAGAATGTAATTTGCTTAATTTACTCAAAACAATACACTCGAAATTCCATTTTTTCATATCTTCAAGACAATAACTGAGATATTGTCCATTATTAACCATCTTTTCTATAATATAGTCTTGTTTTATGGTTTAGTTTCACATTATAAACATAACAAGGCCTAATTTACAACTGATTGAGTTTCAATACTAGAGCCAAATATTCTCTTGCGTGGTACTTGGTATATAAAAAAATTAGAACCACTGGAGTATGGCTTACGTGTGTTTTTGGTCACTGAGCAAAACACTGTGATAACTACATTTCGATGCATCTCCAAACACAGTCACATTTCACAGAGAATAATTCAGTTTGTATGCAAAAAGGTACAATGCAAATATTTATGTTTATGTCTTATGGAAATCTCTATGTGTATGACAATGTACAATTATGCCGCACTTCACATGTTCTTCTCACTCACAATCAGTTGCTAAGTGTTTTTCACAACTTTATGAAACATGAGCAACAACACAGCAGGCTGACAGCTTACTTCCTGGTTTGAGAGAACAAAATTAGATGTATAGCAATGTGGACACATTTACCACATCTGTATAGGGCAAAACTGAAGTTATTCCATAAACAATGGGCACTTTAGGGTGAAAACAATGAAGTTTTGTTTCATCTGTACCACATACATGTCCAGTTTGTTGACATGTGCATCTACTTTTATTTGCTTTGCGCTATTTCAGATGCAGAGCGGTGTTTGTTGTTGCAGTCCATTTCCCTCCCATTACTCTACGCCCAATATTTGAACAATCGTTTCATCACAGCGAGCGCTCTACCTGTACATCCCTGATAAAGACGCCCCACCGTATCTGATCCTGTTTGAAATTCCATTCTTCAGTTTCCTGGGGGTGGGGTTGGTTTTTGTCATTACCTCCCCTGTCAGGGCATGTACACAGAACAGCAGAGTTAATCTGGACTTGTGATATGCTAATCTCTCGGCTTTGCCCCATCAATGCTTCTTTAGATGGCCATGCTTCACCTCAAACACAGAAGAGAGGATGGATAGAGGAAGTCATTACAGCTCGCCTGCGGGATCCTAACTCGGGATAGGGACCGGGTGCTGTGGGACCTCACAAAGAAAGGTGCTCCTGAGGGACAAGCAGTAGATGGGTTTAGGGAGTGGCTATACACCGTAAAGCCTTCTCCATTGTGAAAGAGAAACGAATACTTGCATTCAAGTATAAAAATGTATTAAATAAAACATTATCTAATAACAAACAGCATTACTGCACAACATTTAAGCTTTTTCCATCCCTTTTGGAGTGCTATTATATTATCACTGGAAAAAAATAGTGATAACACAGTCATCATCATAATTGGTTGAAGTACTTCAGTAAAATGGGCCTACTTGACCTCTGTGGTTTAGGGTTATGAAAAGCATAGACATACTATTAAATAGCACTGAAACCATATTTCAGCTCAATGACACTGGGCTCACACTGCCTCCAGTCCAGATCCAGATCTGGATCGGGATCTCACACTGCAACCAGAATATGCATGCGTATGTATGGACTCTGCTGGCCTTGCGAGACCACGAGTTCTCAGGGGGGTAATCACACAATGGATAAGCACGGGAGGTTTATTTACATCCTGTGTGTCATATAGTCATGTATGTGTCGAGCATTTTGACGCATTTGTTGTAGTAGTTGTAACGTAATGTTTTTATTTTGAAAACCACCAGATTCACTTCACCCGTGCTCGCTTGGTTTCCTTATTGTTGTGCCTTGTTTCCACAACTTCACCAAAAAGGGCTCCGGAGCGCTCCAAGCAGTACAGAAAAAGTTCCTTCCAACGGAAAAGATCCAGACGACAGAAGCAGAGCCACGCAGCTCGCTGGACCGGACGAATCGCTGTGTGAGAGCATCTCTTTGCTTTTCAAGAAACGGAAAACCACCATATGCCGGACCGAGTACAGGCTGGATGCAGTGTGAGCCCATAGTAAAGTATCAACACTAAGAACATAGAGAACAATCCCTGAAAATGAGTTTTAGAATGATGAGCTTAATCAGAGCTACTATCAGACCACATGATTAGATAAAGAACTATAATTTGGTTTAAAAAATTACAGTTCTTTAGCTTTAGAATATTTATTTTGACTTTGAAAATGCACTGCCGTGACAACACAGTCTTGGTAGTTTTGGACTCATGCATTGCCTGGTTGGAGGCTTTGTTAGCTCCAGCGGTAGAGGCGGTGGGACGTATCTGATACACTGGGAGCTGGTGCATGAGCATGTTTGGGAGCCTGGGTGTGTATTTGGGAGATTAGAGGTGACAGTGGGTGCTTTGCTCAGACGTGCCACAGTCTGTCAGGACACAGCTGCTCACTGGAGCATGCAACACCTGTCACAGAGATGTGTGTTTGTGAAGCTCATATACTCCCTGCGTTTTCACTCATCTATCTACATGTGCACTGATGGATTTATATATCCCCAAAAGGCGACTAGGAGGGGGTGATGAATACTACAAAGAATGAACGAAACTATTTTCAAATATGATTCAGCCTTACTAATGACTACTAATGAGTTTAATAAAAGCATGTTTGTGTTATTTTGATCTCTTTATTGCACTAACTAGAACGTCTAAATCTTTGTCTTTACTTTGAATGAGCTTGCATGACCAAAATAAATAGACTATTATTTGGTCTGGAGGATGGTCTCTTCTTGTATGTTACCATGGAAAAGCTGTTCCTTTGGCTGCATTTTCATCACATTTATGATATAAAGTATATTTGTAGCCATCCAGGATGTACCACAGTATGGTTGTAACTTTTTATTTCTACAGAATTGTGTAGTTGACCTTTTACCTCCAGAAAGCTACACACTGCACCTTTACCTTAGACTCTTACCCAAACCTTGATCCCTTAATTAAAGATACTATACCCGATTTTTGCTTCCTTTAAAATGCAAACAAACAAAACAAAACAAAACAAAGTCAATGTTATGCTTGCTACATTAGCCCACAATACAATGCAAACAACAACAATAGTGTAGTTAGGTGAACAAGGTAATGTTTAGGCATACTATGTTTAGGTAATGTTTATAAAGAAAAATGTACAATTACATTAAGCACATAGGCAGAGATGCTTGTACCAGATTCTAGCTTTTTACAGCTAACTTCCATCTGTAGTCCAAGAGAGGGGAGAGAGGAGGCACATTGGACATGTTTTTAGAGGAACCCGGGGTATCTGGAAGAAACCTACGCAGAGCTGGGGAGAACATGCAAACTCCACATAGAAAGGTCCTGGGCGCCCCGGGAGTTGAACCCAGGACCTTCTTGCTATGAGGCCAGAGTGCCACCGTGTAGCCATTAGCAAAAAGATATTGTTAGACATAGACAAGGCATTGCAGACTCATTTCTACCTGAAGACACATTAACAAGATATCTGTGCAAGGGGGAAATTGATTTTAAGGTTTTTTTCTGTTTTTTTAATGGGTATGGTCCCTTTAAGTAAAGGTTATATTTCTTAGATAGGACACACTCATTTTTGGAGTTTGTAAATCACCAGCATAATCCAATAAAATAAGAGTTAAAAATAGAGTTAAAATAATCCCCTGGATCATTCTTTGTTATAGTTAGATATGCAATGCTATGGAATAGATAAAGGGACAACAAAATTCCACAAACAAGCAGGAGGCTCCTCCAGGCTATTTAGAAGTAACATTTAGGAGATGTTTGGGGAGACGCATGAAAAAGATACACATTGATCTTCAAAAACATTCAAGTAAAAAGTAGTTTCTGTTTATGTCTGTGTTTTTTGTTTGTTTGTTTGTTTGTTTGTTTGTTTGTTTGTTTGTTTTTTATACACAATAGTTACATGGTGCACTTTTAATAAACATGCTTATTTGATACAGGTGAAATAAATATTATTTGGCAAAAAGATTATTTGTCGAGTTTAATTATGTAACAACTTAATGGAATCACACTAGGATTGTTGTCAACTCAAACCCAGAAAAAGATTTCTATGTCTCATTTATGTGGAAAAATGCATTACAAGATTTATGAAAGCTAGAATGAGAAGCTACAATTCCCCTACTTGGTTTTAAATGTGTGGATAGAACATATTACCTGCAGGCAACAGATTAAATGTACGTATTTTTTCCACCAAATTTTGTTTCAACAACTTTATGTTCATCAAATGTATCAGCCGTCATCAAGTTAATGGATGATATATTCTTATTCATACAGAAGTAATCAATTATGCATTTCCACAACATTCTTCTGTTTCTATTGTCAGTACAGTAAGCTTGTAGGTGCAGAATAATTGAAGATACTGTTAGTCACACTCAGTCTTCCAACTTCCAAACCTTTTTGCATTAACACAGTTTTTGAAACGACTCTTGCATAATGCTATAAGTCGATGCAAATTACAAAAGACAGAAGCGGAGAAGTCGAGTTTCTCCGCCTCTTGCACCTTAACCAGTCGTATATGTCGCCCATCAAAATTTATGAGCTGTTTCATAGTTGGAATATAACCTCTTCATTTGTCACAGGCAATAATCGCATTGTAACTGAGCTTTAATGGCTGTGTGCTAAACCATAATACCCAATCAGTCATTATTATGCATGCAGCGATTTCAGTAAGACAAAGATCTCTGCACATCTTTCATTAAAGGAACTTGTTATGAAACTAGATTTGAAATGCTTCCCCCACATTTTCTGTCTTGTATTTCATCTTGCATGGCATGTTTTTACCTTTAAAACTCCACTTTTCTGACAGTATTAATCTGAGGAGAAATCCGAAGGCAAATTGCAGTTATGAAGACAAAAGCGAGAAGAAACTTTGCTATGCGGCACATCCTAATGAGCTAACACACGACGCATTTATATGCCCAGTGCATTCACACCAGCGGCTCATAACGCCATTTGTTGTAAATAAATATGAGCAATCAGCTAAGAATGGCAATAAAAGGCCCATAAAGAGCGGCAAACAGTGAGATCAGAGGAAATTGGATTTTTACACTTAGAGACAAACAGATGGACAGAAAGGACGATGAGGAGAACCCGAAAAATACTGAAACAATGAGGCATGATAAGGACAAATTAGGAGGTTGTGGTTTATGAAGAAGTGGTTTTCAATCTGGGGTGAAGGTAAAACTATAGAAAATATGAGGGTTTTTTTTCAGACCAGGTTAAGAAATGATCAGTGTATTTAGTTTGCCTCTTCAGAGCAAATTCTGTCCATTCTTACAGACTCTTCCATTAACCATAAGTTCAGGTGGCAGTAGCAGACTATTGCCTAAAATACAAAAAATTCAAAATATCCAGCAGTAACATTTTAAGCTTTATCACCATGGAGACAAGCAGGTGGCAGACATTCCACCAGAAAAGTTATACAGTCATCTTTGTCATTCCCCAATCGAAGTCAGTGCCGAATTTGAGTCAAAAGTTGATGTGCTCAGAAGCTTCTGCGCAAGTACGCATAAATGTTAGTGTTTAACTATGGCAACACCTACGAGGACAAACAACATAGAATATGCTATATGATCCCGTCAGATCTCAGAAGCTAAGCAGGGTTGGGTCTGGGCAGTACTCGGATGGGAGACTGTGGAGGAACATCAGGTGCCACAGTGGGGCCAACAGAGGAAAAATTTGTTGCTGTGTCCTTAGGCAAGACACTTCACCCACATTGCCTAGTCTGGATCTGGTGTGTGTGTGTGTGTGTGTGTGAATGGTTGGTGGTGGTCGGAGGGGCCGATGACGCAAAATGGCAGCCTTGCTTCTGTCAGTCTGCCCCAGGGCAGCTGGGGCTACAATAGTAGCTTACCACTACCAAGTATGTAATGAATGAATAATGCATAATAGCGTCTTTGGGTGTCTTGAAAAGCGAAATCCAATGCATCAACTTAAGCAAAAAGCTCAGAGCAGTGCCACTTCAAGGTCACCAACAATAGAGTTAAATTACATGTTTTTAAGAGTGTAGAAAGTACAAAATTTCACGTGACTTTATTAAAAACAAATGTTATTAAACTATTAAACTTAAAAGACAAATGTTTTATCTTGTGATTGGCGATCTAAAGTTACAACTGACAGATGACATTTTTTGTTGTTTCTGGCAATTTAAGTAATGAAAATTTAGTCAAGCTAACAACTAGCATGACAGTTTCGGCAAGTGACTCTAATTGGGGAATGACAAGCTTTTTAGTTTATATTTAAATGAATTTCTGATTCTTTTTGTTATAGTTCAAAATCATTTCAACAAGCACAGAACAATACTGTCATAAAAACTGAACTGTTATTTCATCTCTGTGACAGTATGTTTTTTAAAAATGAAATGGTTGATGAAATGGTGTTTTATATTTTTTTTATATACACCTACTTCTCTCAGTGGTTAGAATGGTCCTGCTCTAAGTGAGAGACAGACCAATCATAGTGTGGACTATTTTATTTACCTCAAAGGTAATACTAAACTTCAAGTACCATAGTTAAAATTATTCCATTTTTTTTTTTTACCATACCTCTCACCTATACATCTTATAGGTAACTGAAAGCTGTATTTAACTTGACTGATCATCCAAAGTATGTCTTGTTTTAAGAAAAGTAGTAACATATAAAAAAAAAAAGCCACACTGATGTCAGCCTCTTGAACACACAGCAGCAGAAGTCCGACAATCAGAAGTGAAAACAGAGGACCAGGCGGAGCGCGGCAGAGGTTAAACCTGAACGCGTATCCTCAGCTCTCTCAGCCCTGCGGCGCGGGGTCACCTCGGAGACCGGCACTGAATTACCCAGCAGCCCCGGCGACTGGCTCGGATCAGGCGGACAAGGGGAGAGGACGACAGGAGTTAATGAAGGGAAGAGCCAGTGCAGGTCCCCTGAGGGCCCCCAGGCACCTGCCACGCACCCCGCTCCTCTCTCCCCACCACTGGACGCTCTGATTGGCTAATTATCACCATGGATTTGGCCCAAAGTCAAATCACTGATTGATTGGAGTGTTTTAAACGTGTCCCTTCTTTGGTTCTCCTCTATGTCCTGCTCTCAAGTGGAAAACTTTGGCGAGGAAGGTCCTAGTCTAGCACAGAAAGTATTGTTTTGGCGAAATTATGAACTGAAATTCTTGACATTATCATTTCTTAAGCAAAAGGAAATTTAGTCAGCGCAATGTAAGTACCAAAACTATTATAAGAAAGGTGAAAACGTCTTACTAATGTATAATTTTTCCACAGGTGAGGAAGTGAACCTGTTTTTCTCCTGAACAGAAGTTTGGAAGCTTGCTCAGCTGTGGCAATAAAGTGACCACATGTTTCTGAAATTGTTTAAACTAAGTCAATAAAACACTTCCAAGCTTAACTTAAATGTGTTTTTTAGATTGAAAACAACCACATTATGGACACTGCAGCTGGTTAGCCTTTAGTTTAGTTTGATGGCCATTTGTAGTAAAACCACATTGGCTCAGTCCTCTACATAAAACGTAAAAAAAAGACAAAGCTAAAAAGATACAGCAAAAGTACAATGACACAAACGATAATGTGAAATTAAAAGCAAACTAAACGCAAAAATATTGCTGGGCGATATTGACAAAAATGAATATCTTGATATTCTGGAGACATTTTGTTGGTCAAACATATTCATGTTAAAACCTGTCTTCAAATTTGTGACATTGTAAAAACAACAAGCTTAAATATTCCAATGAGCTTAAAAGTTGTTGACTGGCTTAGTGTTTACTGTAATTTTTGCATGTTTTGACTTTGACAACAGATTGAGAAAAAGAAGATTTTTTTTTAAATTTCAAGTTAGTGTACATTTTTCTTATTTTAAGTAAAACAAGACTCAAAACAATTTTTTTTTCTTTCCAATTTCTTTAAATATCAAACAAATACTTAAATGCAGGAATCTTAAAACAACATTCATGATATTATCTAAAATTGGATATATTGCACAGCTCTACGCAAAAAAAAAAAAACAACAACTAAAAATTAAAACTACAAAAGCAAAATAAAATGCAAGATTCAACAGATAAAGTGAATAGTTCAGGAATGTGAAAGCCTGTGTGGCCATTATGATTTGACGGCTTTAAGTGGCTTTAAACTCTTATTTTTTTAAACATTTGAAAAAGTTCATAGAATACCTACAAATAGAAATACTCTATGACTTTCTGTAACAGCAACTAATAAATCTAGTGCAGTCTGTCTAACTATAGTGAAAGTATTCAGCCATACAACCACTGCATCTACTTCCTGAATGTATAAAAAGAAGTGACTGTGTTAGCCTCATCTCTATGGACGCATAATTAATTAGGTAGTGGCTCTACAGAAATAATTTCAATCCTCAAATACGGGACAGAAAGCCTGTGCACTTGCTCTGATTGGGTCAGAGTAATTGCAGTAATAGATGCTATTTGCCACTAGTATGTGACAGTGTGATTACATAAGCGCTGCGACGTTAGCTATATTCATTCATCAGCCGTAAGTAGCTCGGGTCCACGCGGAGCCTGAAGCCTGGGTCATTAGACTTTAGATTAAGATCCAGAGAGAGAATCACTTTATGACTGTGGAAATGTGTCCTCACTGTTACAGTCAGTGCTGTGTCAGTCCTTCACAAAACAACTATTGTGTTGTAGACATGTTCAGTATTTGAACTATTTACATTTTGTCTTGCCTCCATCTGTAGTTTTAGGGACAGAAATCAGAGGGTCTTTGGTCCTTTCTTTCACTTTACTCTTGTTATTATTCCTTTTACTGTTTTCCCTTTTAATCTTACTATTACACATTTTGTTTTATCTATTAATCTTCTTCACCTTCAACTTCCCTCTGTCTTTTTTTCTATTAATATTTGTATTTTTTTTGTCTTTTTCTTTTACTCTTTTCTTCTCTTCTTGTTTTATTTATCTTTTATTTTTTATTATCGTGTTCTTTTTTTCTCTATTTTGTATTTATCTTATTCTTCTTTATCTTTTATTTGTGTACTTACTCTTCTTTTACTTTTCTTACTCTTGTTATAACTTCTTATTCTTATTGTTTTATATATTATGTGTGTGTTTATAATTTTCATGCCACCATTGTCCATCCTCCTGAATAATAATAATAAAAAAAAAAATCTTGATTTTGTAGTCATAATTTATATATTGCACATGATCTCTTTTTAAGAACCAAATGCATTTTAACAATTTTTTTCTTCATTAAACTTCAGCCTGTGCAATCTTAATATGTTAAACAGTCATTTTAATAAATCAAAACTGTGAAAAAGTAAAATATTTTACATCAGAAAATGTATTTCCCTTGAACAAACAAACTATTCATTAATAAACTAAAATAATATAGTTAGATATAGTAACATGAAAAAGAAATCATAGTGATATATTGATACAGCAGCCCACGATTGACTTGCTAATAATAATGAATCACAACCAACAAAAAACCTCCAGGATTTTGCACAACTAAAACCATTTTTAAAGACCCTGTAATCGAGCTAAATTCTCTCTCCATTCTGACAGATGATTTCACTTTTATTCAGTCTTGCGTGGGAGTGAATACAAAAAGTCCCTGTAGATTTCTTCTGTGCCCCAAGGTTCAAAACCAGTGCGTTAGTCGTCGCATCGCTGCTGAGAGAGCGCACAGAATGAAGAAGTCACAACAGCAGACTGCAGCTCGTAAAAAATATGCAGATAAATGTGTTTCCCAAACGGTTTCCTTGCTCAGCGACGCCGCGCGGATCCAGCAGTGAGGTTTGCATGAAACTTCAAAATCACAGAACAATATTTTGGTGAGAAAAGATGGGAAATGAACAGAGCTGTTGTAGATGTGACAAGAGCACAACTTTATTACGACATGTGAGAATCCATCTGTTTTTGCTGCTTAAAGCTCAACTGTTTAGAATAGAGGTTATAGGATAAGATAAGATATTCCTTTATTTGTCCAACAATGGGGAAATTCCAGTGTTGCAACGCACATTTTAAGAACAGCAGGAAAAATAGAAACATTTACTCAAACCAGATAATTTTAAATAGACTTAAAATATCTATAAAGTTACAATAGTTAAGACTCCTGTTTACAATAAATGTTTGCTATGGCACAGAGCAGCGTATGATAAATAGATAAAGTGGCATCAGTATAGTATTATGTACAATATAGTATGACTATGATTATGTACAACTGCAGCACATAAACAGAATAAATAACAGTATAAAAATAGTAATAAATATGGTAAAAGTATGGCTGTATGATATGTTTATGTAAAGAGCAGAATTGGAGAAGGTGTAAATAGAGGTAAATAAATAATATCAGATAAAGTGACAAGAGTGAGTTGTACCAGAGATGTTTCTATGGTAACACAGTATTGCAAGATTAAACGTAATGATGTCCAGAGTTAGCAGTGTTCATTGTACAGTCTGACAGCAGCAAGAATGAAGGACCTGCGGAACCTTTCCTTCACACAGCGAGGGTAAATCAGTCTTTCACTGATTTGTTTGACTAATTTTAGGTCAAACAAATGCCACGTTTGGACCAATTGCAATTTTGTTTTGAGAAAGCACAGCCGAGTCTAATTTGATGTTGAATACTACTGCGATTAATTATGCAAACCAGGCATGTCCATAGTATAGGCCTATAGAACTGACACTACCGCAAAAGTAATGCAATATACACTACATTTTAAAAATCTACCTTTTTAAAGTTTCTTTCAAGCCTTTTATTGTGTACTGTTGTGGTTTTAAGCCTGAAAAAATGTCTTGTGTCTCATTTTAGAAACAGACCACTCCCTCCATCTGGACACCCGCCCCACCTCTCTCTCCTCCATTAACCTGTCCTTGTCCTGCTAGACGAGTTGTTTCCCTTGCTAATGGACTCTGGCTCTACGGACCTATAATTATTCTTTAGTTACATCTACAGCCTGTCCGTCAATGGGAGTGGATCTCTTCTTCACTGTGGTTCTCCTCATGGTTTCTCTTTTCCCCCTTAGGTTTTCTTTGAGTTTTTCCTTGCCGAGAAGGAGGGTCTATGCTCTGGACAATTATTCATTTGCTTGTTTACTAATAATCTGCTTTGACATGCTTGATCAATTACTGCTTCTGAATGTTTATTGTTTTGTTGAAAGTGTATCGTTTTATTTTTATTTTCTACCATTCATGTTTGCTAAATTAATAATCTTGGGGAGTCCTCATAGACGAATGTTGTTGTGATTTTGAGCTATACAAAAATCAACTGATTTGATAAAGTAAAGTTTCAAATTGTCATTTTTTTCTATGCCCAGATCAGATATGTGTTTCACCATGTGGGCCTTGATAAAAAAGCTTGACCATCCCTGATACTCAGCAAAACCCAATTATGTTTTCCAGAATTTTATTTATGAAAATACACAATAAAAATATAGCTACAAAAAAAAAAAAAAAAAAATCTAATTTACTTGATTGCAAAATTCAAAAATGCTAACAACAAACAAGGTTCCTTTTCTGTTTAGTTCATTCTTATGAGGTTTTCACTACCTCAGCCTGAAATGAAAAATGACAGACAGGGAACAGTAAGCAGTTGGTGATTTTTTACTGAAAACATGTTGAAAAGAAGAGAATATTTCATTAAAACACCAAAGTGTGTTTATAAAACAATGTGTTTGTCTGTCAATGCTAACGCTAAAGTCTGACAATTTGAAAATAAACAGCTTTTATGCACAGAGTCAATTAGGGTAGCAAAGTTATGTCTGAACTTGGGAATATGTATTTGGGCTCTTGCTACATCTGTTGGGTGTTTTCTCATTTCTACACTACACAATAAGACAGATATTAAGATAATACATGATTGATTATGCTGCTCAAGCCCTCTCCTCTCATTGACTGCAGTGCATTCTGGGACAGGACATATAGAAGGACCAAGAGACCCCAGGGGAGAGCGCAGGATTAGCGCCGCCATATCTCCTCTGAGCGGGGGAATTAATTAAGTAATTATGGACAGCAGCGTGGGACGGAATATGCATGAGCTGTGATTGGGCCGTTTGTGAAAGTGTAATCTGGTTTGAACTGTCGCACAGGTACAGGCGTCACCCCCCCCCCCCTCCCCCAACCCAAACTCAGCTCACACTCAAAGATCACAGCACTGTTGGCACAATCTACCTCATTATGTTAATTAAAATGAAGTCATCAGCATGCACTAATCACCGCTGTAATGAGGATTGGACAGCAGATTACGTCCTCTTGCCTAATCCTTATAATTGTATTTGCACAAGCTGGAGATTAATATGCAACAAATTAATGATCAGATTATTGATTCAACACAACATTTTCATTTGAAGATGTTGCCTTTTTTTTGTTTGTCTGTTTTCTTGTCTTTCCCAGAGCTCATTTGTTCATGGCAGAGTGGTTAGCCTTGAAACTGCACTAGATATGCATAATCTGAAGGAGAGGTGAGCAATATACTGACAGTGTACCCTCATGGTGACATACACTGAAAAATAAAATGCATTCAAGAAGCTTTGGTAAAGATTTAAACTCAGAAGTATCAGTTGAACTTTGGGCTAAAGCTTTAAAACAGAATCACTGTTTTTCAATTAATAATCATTATCAACTTATTCAGTTTAAAGTGTTCCTGGCCAAGGGAACGCTTGCACATCCTTTTTGGTTTTGTCCCCAGTTCATTTTGGTTTCTGGTCTAGAATTAAAATTGAATGTTTCAAAGTATTGGTAGGAATGGTAGTGGTTAAAAAACAAATTTTGTTGGAATGGAAATCACCGCCACATTTTGAACACTGGCTAAGGGAGATGATCTCTGTGATTCAAATGAAACGTCTTAGATTGGACAATATGAACAAACATCAGAGACATAAAGTAATATGGGGGCCATTCCTTGCTAAATGTCAAATCTCAGCAACTTGATAACTGACATGCACAGTGGTCCCTCGCTCAAACACGGTTCACTTTCGGCGGCTTCGCTGTTTTGTGGATTTTTTTGTGTGAGCAATTTTGCTTTTTTTTTTTTTATAGTGCGCGGTCTAGACGTGCGCTGCAAGCGTGCTTTCTTTCAAACGCACTGTTTGAGGACCGTGTGACATCGCAGCATTCACAGGCGACAGCACAGAAGCTTTTTTAGAAAACTTTAGACAGTTTGGATCATGCAGGGGAAGCTGACCTGACGCTTTGGACGTTTCTCCAGGTGAGGAGAAGACTCTTTGAGCTCGTAGTTACGATGGAAAGTTTGTTTGTTTGGAACGTCATTTGTGTAGTTCAGAGATGTGTTTGAGGAGCGTGTTGTGACTTCGCTGGAGTCCATGTGATCCGTGGCTCTGCGTCGGTTGTGGAGCGCAGCGGGACGGACAACATGCCAAAAGCAGAGCAGGCAAACGCGCACAGCACTGTCCCCCTTTAAGGAGTCACAAAAATGACTCACGCTGTTGAATCTCGCAGTGAATCATGTGTTCAGTGCATTATTACCTGTACAAAAGACACTAAACATCATAACCAGGCAGGTTATCAACTGAAATTACTGGTGTATAATGAAGATCCCTACTACAAGTTTCGCCTTTCACGGGTTAGTTTTGGAACCTAACCCCCGCGATAAACAAGGGACCACTGTATACATAATATGCTGCTGTAATTTAGCTTTTTTGGATAATTGTAGATGATTGCTTGCTCTCTAAATGTGATTTTGTCTGGCAGTGTGTTTGTGAATTGTTCTGTTATTTGTCTGTTTTTGAAAAACTTTAATAAATATATCAATTGGAAAAAAAAACATGATTAAATTGATTAGAATGATATATTTTCTTAAGGTTTTTAGGACTTATTTGTCAACACAGCAAAATAGGGTTAAGAGCAGGAAGGACATTCAGTCAATTGTCAAACATTGAAGCTGGAATAATAACCCGAGCCTGATCTGAGCTGCAGCAGACCAGTCGCCTTCTCAGCAGAGCTACAATCACAACACTTTGAATCTGGTGTGAAAACTTTATTTTTGTTTTAAACTTTTTTTATTATAACTTATTTTTTACGGGGGTTTTGGGTTTCTCCGCATCATCCCAGTGGTCTGCCTTTATCGACGGACTCATAGCAGAGAGCTCTGGCTGTTTTCTTCTGAAAAATATTTCCTGTAGAGGACTGCGAGTCGATAGCAAACAAGACACGAGCGGCCACAGGATCCACCACAAGAAAAGGGCTGTCACCTCGTCTCTGGCTGCGAGCTGGATGAGCATGCGATAGAGGACTTATGTGTAACCGCAAACATAAAGGCATGCACACACGACGCTGCTGAGGCTCCGGTTTCCTCTCAATCACCTGAAGCACATATCGACCAGGTGCATCTCCTTCCTTTCATTTGTTTCACTTTTTCTTCTATTGATTGTTGTATTTGGAAAGCTGCTGCAGCACACAGAATATCATGTTCTGCTTTGACCGTTTGTGTCTTTTTATATCTTCTTCAGTCGCGTACTCGAACTCCGCTCTCTCTCGCCGGCATGAACGAATGCACATGTCTTTGTAAATGTAAGAACTATTGTTTGAAAGACGTATCCAATTGACATCACAGCATTCTATAGGGCAATACAGAAAGCAGCTAAAATAAATTAGTTAAATGCACTATTTTGCTGTAATACAAAATGGGTTTAGTCATAAAAAGAAATTAAAAAGGGTGAAAACGCGTAATATATTTTATGTTAAAGTTTAATGTTATTACTGTAATCTTCACCCTGTTGAGCAAACTTGAATGTAAACCTCACCAACTGGTAGGCGTGTAACGGTACGCTAAATCATATTCAGTTCAGTTTTCAGTTTTGAAAGTTGTCGGTTCGGTATTTTTCCGGTACACTTTCAGCTCAGGCTTTATTTTAAAAACAATAATTATTTACATTTCACTATAAATGGAACATATTCTAATGATATTAGGCTATAGCTGATGCCCTGCAGCAGGAATATCAAAAAGAAACTAAATCTTTAATAAATGAATTATTTATTTATAAAATTATCTCCATAAATCTGTACTTTTTTTGTTTGTATTTGCTCAGTGCGTGATCCAACTAGTGTTGCCTAATGAACTGTGGCTCATGACGTAGATGCAGTATTAAGCATTCCTCGAATAGACTTTTTTCACAAGGAGTGTGTTTGCGCAGGATTTTACTCACAGAAAGACGAGGCTCATGCTACAGGTGAATGTGACGCAGCGACAGCGGTGAGTCTATGTGCGGATGTAGCGCGGATGAATAATAGCCCAAGGAAGAAGTTTTAAAACCCCAAAAGCTAGCTCTGCATCGTTTAATAGTGTTCATGTAGAAACATGCCACGTGTAAACATTAGTCCGCCCCGGTCGCGCAAAATCACAAATTTACATAAAATATTGTATTGAAACAAACCGAGTGTGATGTATCGACACAATTCACTACGACCATGTATACTGTTACATGCCGACTGGAATTAAAAAAGGAATAAAAGTACATATATGGGCAATTGTATATAGTAAGTCAATGGGAATCTATAATTTAGCTGCATTGTTGAGCGAAAGAAAGTACCATTTTTAATCCAGAAATCGTGGTAATAACAAAAAAAACTATCCATTGCCCACCATCTGGACTTGTAACATCATCACATTCTCAAACATGTTCCAACTGATTAATGACAAATAAATAACAAATGTAAGTTATTTCTTTGTAATTAGTCGTTACTAAGTATTTATGCCATATCTTTTTACGTCTGCTTGATGTGGAAGTGACATAAAAAACAAAAACTGCGTCTGAGCGGTAATTATTGTGACAAAGCTGTAGAAAATGTTAATCACATTCTGAATATGTTTGGTTAATAAACACTACCTTCTGTATAAATGGCAAACGTTGCATAATTCATCTCTATCTTTCTCCCTTAAAGCTCAGGGTCAAAGGTTACAAAAACTTCTCAGGCAGGTTCCCCCAAAATATTCATATAACTTGAGCTCCTCAAAATACAGTTTACTGTGATCAGGGAGCAAAAAGAGTTGAATCATGGTCATTTTTATATTCTTTTAAAAGAATAAGGTCATATTAAAAGTGCACTACGTACGTTTAAATGCTCAAAGGCACTCGGACAAGCTTTTGAGAAATGTCAAATGTCTTTAATCTAACTTTTGGAGCTTGCAAACTGGTCAAAAACAAAATGAAATAGTCAGCATCTACATCTTCAAACCACAGAAAACATTATTCAAAAAAAAAAGTTGAATAATAAAGACTGGTGCAGTGCCACTAAACGCCAAATATGGCGCTAAGGTTGCTAAATTATGATGAATCACAATTATTTAAGGAATAATTGAAATCACAATTATTCAAACGATTATTTGTTTTGAAAGAGTGCAGAGCATTAGCACTCCTCAAATGCAGAGAGAGTGGAGATCAAATGAAATGGATGAGACATCTTCAAAAAGTGAAACACTGTAAAAGTATTTTACAACTGTAAAGAAACAGTCTGGGACCTACTTTTATAAGTCAAGGAAATATCTGAACGCTTACAAACTCACTTTTGAGTCACGGTTAATAATCACAATTACACAATTTTTGTTAACGATTACAGTAATAATCATAATTGAAATCGAAATTCGATTAATTGCACAGCCCTATGGCGCAGATGTTCTAAATCTTTGCAACACACCTTTAAATGCACTTTCACAAGAATATACTGATTAGGTCTCAAAATGAATGGCATATAACTGACAAAAAACAATATCTCACTATTTTTTGATGTATCTCAATAATGAAAAAATATTGTGTCAACTCAACAGGAAAGTGTTGCAAAAATGTTTTAAATTTATAAGTCAACTTATTAGTCAGATTGAAAATGACTTTCGGGTGAGAGTCGAAACGTCTTGATCTTCGGAAACACTGTCCATATGACTACTTTGAAGACTTCTACTATGGATCACTCCTGGATGAATGAGGGACTACACCGTCTTATTAGTTGAAGTTGTGCAGTTCTGAAGCCTAAAAATAGACTTGTGAATATATATTTTTTATTTTGATGATTTTATTTGTCTAAAAAGTAGCTTGCATTTTCTCTCTCTTGCATGGCTTGGAAGATGACCTCCTCCTCATATTCATTGTTTCCGGGTAAATGCTCTTCTTTCAGTTATAACATTTTAGAGTGAGGCAAGAAATGTTTCTTTATTAATTCAGGTTGCTCAAAGTTTGGCTTCCCCTTTATACACAACCAGAAAGTTACATAGCTAGAGACATATCATATTTCAGGGGGATTTTATCACAAACACAATATAGGGGTCTTCATATTTTTTATCTGAATGTTACAATACAACTTTTTTATTTTGATTTTTGTAGCTTTTTTTTACTATGACTTGAATACTCCAATATCAATTTCGGCTTGTCTGAAAAACATTTGTGATTACATATTGAATTAAATTATTTGCTCCACAGTGTAATCGTTATAAAATGATATCTTGAAATCCAGTTAGTGTCTTGCAAAACCCTCAGTTGTTCCAAACCCAAGCTTGAAAACCACTGCAAGAGATGACTATTAATATACTGATCTGACGTGCTTTTTTTTCTCTGAACAGCCTTCTTGACGCACTCATGTTCCTTTGGAGTAAACTGCTTTTGTGCCCCTTGAGGCTGGATTAGTTACAATGCAGCTCGTAACATACTTTAATTAACAGAAGGCCGTTTTTATTCCGTTGTAATACCTAAAAGGGGAGGTAATGGGCAGATGCTTGAGTCTTTTATGTCTCACTATAGCTCTAGTTCAGTGGAGCGCTGCAGTGGGGAGCTCCTCTGTTTAAACTGGTCCCCAGCGTTTGAACTTGAGGCAGAAAGCAGAACATAAAGCAGCGCGATGAGAGACTAGATCCAACCAGGAGAGCAGAGATGAAAGGGCCGCGCTGTGCCCTCTAACGGGAGTGCAAGGGCCCGCGAGTGTGCTCTGATTGTGCCTTTGTCTCTTCAAGAAGCAACGCAACGGGAGACGGGCCACAAGTCAAGTTCACACACGGAGAAATGAGAAAGGAAAGAAGAGCAAAGAAAAACACGCTATATGCAATATGTTTAGCAGGAGTTTAACATCCAATTTTTTGTGATATTTAACCACCAGGGAGCATAAAGCAAAGGACAAAAAAGGTAAAATGTTGAGTTCCCTGAAGGGTTGGATACTGTCTAGTACAGTGGTTCTCAAACTTTCAAACCAAGTACAACGCAAGATAGAAATCTGCTTATCGCCAAATTTAAAGTTGGACTATATCAGGCCTGAATTACTGCTCACACTGGTTTAAGATGAGAATAAATTATATCTAAGATGAGAGGTGGACATGGATGCTACTATTCCAGATGTTTAAAGGACAAAGACATCAGTAAATTTGCCTCAAAATTAAACAAACATTCAAACTGCAAAGGGCTTCAAGTATTACCAGCAAAAAAAAACAAAAAAACAAAACAGTAGAAAAGGTGTAGAGCTGCATAAACAGAGAAATAATAACGATAGTAATGAATGCATGATTAAAATAGCAGATTGCCACAAGTGACAGTCACGATTCAATTATCACATATTGCTGAACTCTGCCTCACAACACAATGTGCAGGAGAGAGGTTACACAACATGATGTGGTAAGATACAATACGGCAGGGGTGACTAACTGATCAGAGACCAAGAGCCGAGATTTTCAGCGGTCATTCTTGAAGAGCTGCACCATAAATCAACCATGAATTTCCAACAGAGACCCTTAGTGTTTTAGTCATATTGTTATTGTGTAATTTTAATTAATGTAATTTTGCTATAATCAAAAATACATGAGGTAGTAAAAAAATGCCTCAATGGGGGAACAGATTTAATGGCCCCAACCCCAGCTGTCCCTCTTAGCATCGCTGTAAAACTGGGCTTTGGGAGCATCAGTCAGACTGTCCTGTGTGATCAGAGCAGAGATGTTCCACACTTTAGTCAGGTCAGTGTCTAAACTTCTGTTTGTCACATTCTTGCAAAAGCTGCAAAGATGGCTTTAAAGGGGCACTGTGCAAAATTGAGAGGAATTTTAATTATCACATATAGTCCACAAACATTTAAATCATATTTATTCTTTACAACATGAATACTTAAGAGAGCACTGTTAACCAATCCACATCAATTGTGATATGTTTATACGTATTCGAAATGTTAGGCAAGTTAGGCAAAATGCACTTGAAATGCGCACCCTGGTGTACAAAAGTGGACATTACTTGGATCACTTTATTTTTTTTTTTCTTACACAGTGCCCCTTTAAAGATCTGCTGTATCGTTTCATGCAAATTGTGCTGCTGTTATTTTATCATGTTTTATTTCACTGTGAGTTTTTTCTGTGGATGTGCTGTATTTGCACAAAATAAGGATCATTATGAAGCTCCAGTTTCAAAGAATATTACTGGGATATCACAAAACACGTCTTTAAAGAAACATCAGTTAAATAGCTCTGCTTTGATGCTGCACTGAGAATTGCATGCAGCTTACAGCTGTAGAGGAGGGAGAGAAAGAGAGAGAGTGACGCACAAATGTTTCTGAATGAGCCAAAGAGCCACACTCGGATTTGCCAAGAGCCGCATGCAGCCGGTGAGCCTCGGGTTTACCACCCCTGAAATAGGGTTCTCAAACATGGATACTTCATAATACCAGTATTAAAAGTTGACTGAAATTATGTTTTACAGAATAGTTTCCTTATCTCTCTGTGCATTCCTTTTTAGCCGCCAGTAGAGGTGATGTGGGATGTGGGAAACACATCATTGTGTGCTTTATTACACATTGCACATAAGATGACATAGTAAAAGTTCTAAAGTGCATGTTCACAAGACAAGAACAATGCAAGTAATACGACTTGCCTTTTGTAATTTCATGATCATTTTCACAATGCCCTTGATATCAGAAAACAAAAAGTTACATTAACACTGAAAAACGTGACGATGAGCCAAACAGTGTATAAAAGCATTGTGATATGCATCTCTATATGCATGCATATTGATGCATAAGTAAGTTATGTTGCCAGCACTGGAATTATATTAATTAAGTCAAAAAAAAAAAAAAAAAACTAAAATCAATTCAAATTTGTAATATACTGTATTGCAAATCTAAATCTAAAACTTATCTGTTCTTATTCAAACAGGTTAACCATTCCTAAAGTCTAGCACCTGTTCTTTTGAGTGTGTTTTTAAAATAACAAGACGCCTGCAGCAGCTGTGTCTCTGGCACCATATGCCCACCTTCACAACCTCTGCCCAGGCACCAAAATAGGTGAGATACTTGGTCATTAATTCCTTCTTGGGGCGTGAACCGTGGGACGGAAGTGGCAGGCTATTCTGTTGTCCATCTGCGACATTGCCAAAGTTCTAATTTGTCTGCAAAGAGCAAAAAGACTCAAGCAAAAGGTCTGCATTGAAAGACAATATGTTTAAATATCTTATGCAGCTCATATTTCCTGCTTTTATTTTTC
The DNA here is from genome assembly GCA_038363315.1 of Mugilogobius chulae. Taxonomy (NCBI): domain Eukaryota; kingdom Metazoa; phylum Chordata; class Actinopteri; order Gobiiformes; family Gobiidae; genus Mugilogobius; species Mugilogobius chulae. Next base: position 15,759,164 of record CM076399.1, on the reverse strand, counting down.
AACATTGTACTTGTCGATAACATTTGGAGCTGTTTTATGTTTCTTAGTGAGCATTTCTGTCGTTAACAAAACAACATGACCTTATTTCAATGGCATTAGCTCAGTTTCCTGATTTGGGGATTGGGGGACTTAACCTCAGCCCAGTTTTTGCATGGATTTGACTGGTGGACACGCAGCCATTTGCATCCGCTGAAAGCATGTCACCTTGGTTCACAACGCATAAGGTCATTCGGACATAAAGGCACAAGAGCAGGTACAAGACTATTACATCGAATATCGACTTTTACAGGCATTTAATATTAATATCCCTGTCGTTTACTGGCGTGTTAACTGGTTGGACTAAATTATAGGCTTGTTGTCACTACTTGTGCTTGTACTGCGATGTATGAAACGTATAAATGATGCCAAGTGTTTCTGAGAATGTCTAGATGTCATCCATCCTCCATAAACAGAAAACAAAAGAGAGGCAATAAAAAGCAAATAAATGGTTGTCATGACCTGGTTGGAAAGCAGCATAAAGTAAATATATGAACCTAAATGACAGGTTTATTTTGTCTCTGTGTTTGTGTGTGAGATTATTATTGTTTATTAAAGGGAGGGTATGTCACATCTGTATTTCAACATGACCTGCTTGTGACCACCAGATACAAATTAAACATGTTTAATGACAACAATATCAATGTTTTATTTGTGTTCAACATTATACATGATGGTCAGGTATATTTTTTATGTTGTATTGATTCCACATGAATATCCAATCATCAGAATGAGCCACGAGTCTCTTGGATTTCCAGTTTCAATGACATGTAAAATAATGTAAACTGCATTTCACTGTTTGGTGATTCTGTCAATACACAAAAAGTTATAGATATATTTTAGCATAACACTACAAAAAAACATTTATGAACAGGCTTATAAGTTACAGTCAATAATTATTACTCGATTACAGCAATAATCAAAACTGAAATTTGTTTATTTGCACAGCTGTACCAGCAGCATGAAATAATAGAGATAACAATTTATATTCTCCAGGATGAGCTGCAAAGGTAATAGAACCTAAACAAATAGAATAAATAAATACATAAAATGAAATAATTAAAAAGTGAAAATTTGCCAATATTTTAACTTATGTTTCACTGAAGATCATGAAAAAAATTTGACATCTTGTGCTGTTAGTAAACAGGTACACTACAATGTTAGGACTTGGCCCAACCGATATATCAGTTGATTGATATTATCAGCCGATATGAGCACTTACAAGTCTATCAGTTATCAGCCAAAATCTGACCCATATACTGCCGTTATTCTGGGTATGTTGTACCTTGTTTTAAAGCTTCAAAGCCTTGTTTTGAAGCTTTTCTAAAATACAACCATTCTATTCAATCAGCAATCAGATCAATATTTAGCACAGTGATTGTATTATCTGTAGAGTTGATAGTGCACCTGAACGACACGGCATTATACCGGTGCGCTCTGAGGCAGTGCTGGATTTAAATGCTCTCAACTCCACTGCTAACGCAAGAAAAGGAAATAAGTTCATCACAGATGACGGTCGCAACAACAGAAAGAAATTTTATTCACCAAAGTGTGGGGAAGATGGACAATACTCGTCAGAAAGGAAACACTGGTGCTGTCAACAAGTTGGATTTTCTCACAACGGACAGTCGTTTGGAATAAAAGAAATCTTTTAGTGAAGAATTGGGATCTGAGACCTGAGCGATGAGTGTTTAAACGTGTTCACTTTAACTTTCAATTTAGTTCACTGTAGTTAAGTTCACTATAGTTAGCTTACACTGCCATCACGACAACATTGCCTCAGCTCATTCTCTCTGGTGACTGTAAAGTGCTGTGTCTGTGTTGATGATTACTTGACATACATTGACATGTAAAGTAGTCATGAAAAGAGGTGTTAACGGTCGGCATTTGCACATTTAATTGCGGTGCGGCAACTTTAGCTAAAGTCACTCATGAGAGGCAAAGTAACATTAAATGTGACCTAAATAAACCCAAATTAGAATCATTAAAGCAAGACAGTGTTTTAATCACCTGCTCCAGATTAAAAAAGTATTATTCCATGTCTAATTATATCGGCTGTCATATCAGTTATTGGCACACCCAGTCTCCTCTATATCGGTATCGGTTCCCAAAAAGCCATATCCATCAGGCTCTAGTTAGAACACCCTATACTTATTGCAAATCAAGTCCTGCAAGTCTAACACATAGCTTAAAATAGTACAAAAGTAAGTACTGTACAGGTTAAAGAAAGCTACGCCAACACTACCTCAGGAAAAAGATTATCCACTTGAAAACGTGAAGTGGCCAGCACAGTCTCCAGCCTTAAACCCATCGAGCTGGTTTGGGATGAAATGGACAGCAGCGTGAAAGCCAGACAACCTACAAATACCACACAACTTCTGAAATAGAATTGGGAAGATTTGGTTTCTAAGAATGCAACAAGTGCCATCAGCTCTCATCTGCCAAAGTTAGAGTGCACAAAAAAAAGGAAAAAACCTAATAGTGCAGCTATCAATCAAAATCCAATTTATGTACACTTCAATTCTATGCTATATGAGAGTAAATCCTGCCCTGTTCTTTCAATAGACGCTGCTTTCTCCTCCACCAGCAGAAATGAGCAGCTATTTGTGATCATCCAGGCAAAATGCACAGCTCTCCATCTTTGTGTAGATAGGCTAATAAGCTGACCGTTAGCTGGTTCATCCCGCGAGGTCAGTCAGTGCTCTCCATGTGCTGTCTGCACAACGCTAACCTGTTATTATCACTGTCTCGTCAGGCTTCTAATAATAGTGTCCGTTAAAACCTCACTGGTGGAAAAGTGGAAAAATCGTCACTCCGATGTGAGATTTCCTGTTTTTGTTTTGCAAAGCTGTTATCTCTCTGTGCATTTCTCGAGCGTGGGGTTCTGTTTTGTTTCTTTATGTGCTGTTGAAGAGCACTCAACTGTGTAAAAGGTAAATTGCTTTGTGAAATGCAGTGCTTTATAGAGTTGGCTTACAAACGGCTAAAAACTGCAACTGAGTGACTTCAATTAGACATTTTGTTGGAGCATGTGGGAGTCTATTTCAGCAACTGGGCTCAAATAGCACAGCGTGGAAGCAATTCATTAAACAAAGGGAAATCTATAGTTAAAGGTAAAGGGAAGTGTCCGGTCTGCAAATGAGAAGTAAATAACTGGCTATAGATGCTGTATTTATAAGGTTTACCAGATGATACTGTTTTTAAATTCTAGCTTCACATCATACATCAAAATAATGCAAATAGACAACAGGCTAAGGCAGATAATAAAGCCTAATCTATTGAAGGCCAAAGCAAAAATGTATGGGTTCAACAACAATTTAAGACATTAGCAGATAAATCACGAAACTCAAATTCCTGATGTTGGTATTGATACATAGATTTCGATATTGATATTTTTGATAATGTAATGCATTTTAATACATTCCTAGATTCAAATGATTTCAATGGTGGTTTAAAACTAGCCTATTCAGCCAAGACAATAGAGGGCAGCACTGTGTCTTTAAGGTTTAATGTTAAACCTTGGCACACAATATTTCACTCAATAGAGAGAATCACTGAGTATCAATACTGTAAGAGAGAATCACTGAGTATCAATACTGTCAGAGAGAATCACTGAGTATCAATACTGTCAGAGAGAATCACTGAGTATCAATACTGTCAGAGAGAATCACTGAGTATCACTACTGTCAGAGAGAATCACTGAGTATCAATACTGTCAGAGAGAATCACTGAGTATCAATACTGTCAGAGAGAATCACTGAGTATCAATACTGTCAGAGAGAATCACTGAGTATCACTACTGTCAGAGAGAATCAGTGAGTATCAATACTGTCAAAGAGAATCACTGAGTATCAATACTGTCAAAGAGAATCAGTGCTTATTTATCTAATTTTATCTTTTTACTCAAAACAAAAATAATTTTAATTTTTGGAATATACCGTGGCATGTGGCATATCTTATTGCCATAATAAAGGCATTGCACACCCCTACTCTGCAGTCTAATGTTAAGTGCACTTAGGAGCAGCCACAGAAAAGGCTTGGTCACCTCATGTATTACCAGTATTTTAAACATCAAACCCTTTATTCACTTATTCGTATAAACGTTTTAAGTTATTAACAATACAAACTGAACTGGACTGGGCTCGATTGAGGACCAAAGTTACAACATTGGATCTTTTTCTGAACTGTTCACATTATACTTTTACCAGAAACACATCTTCCTCTGGCCTGTAGAGGCACCGTGGGGCCGAATCATACAGGAAAACAACAAGTAAGACACCAAGCTGCTCTGCCACATCAAACAAGAAGCAGAACTTTTACACTGCAGGACGTTCTCTTTTTATTTTTATGGATCTATCCAACAGGTTGTCTCACATTAACAAGATTTCTCAAAACGCCCAGTCTAAAGACGCAAACATGACAAAAAGCTAATCTGTTTGAATACAAGTGGCTCTGAAAGGTATGTTATCATCTACTCATCAAGCTGTAGGCTACAATTTAATACTGGATGAAGCAGTTGTGTTAGTGTCTGTTGTGTGGTTCCATTTGACCTTTATAACTGTATTATTTTTTAATAATTGGTCATCACAGTACTAAATGTGTTTGTGTGATCATAATTAGTTAACATAATCAGTCTCTGGTCTTCTGTTACTTTAACATGTTGCTTGTCATTGTCTCATTGTTTTTATTCTGAGCCACAATTACCCAAACTGAACTATCCCGGCAAAATAATCCTGTTCTAAACCAAAATATCTTGTAAATGCCCCCTTAGTGCGGTCACAACACAATCAGAAGGTAAAGATTAGATTTCAGCATTCTACTTTCATCTAGATTTTAGAATTTCTTTTGCAGTTGTAGTAGTAGTAATAGTAGTTGGATGCAGTTTATGTCCAATGCATGGTAAATGTATTGGACATCATTTTGGTCATGCCCCCTTTACTGACTAGCATTTTTCTTGACCCAGTCCTGACAAAATGTAAACGTCCATAAACCCCATGACTATTTCAAACAATATACATAATATCCTCCCTTCTGTATGCAATTTAGCACAGAGCAAGGATATTATCTTCCAATGAATTGCTCTGCTATAGAATTTCATCATTATCTGTTGGCACCAGCAGCGTTCATTTAATATTCTGGTACTATAGCCTCAAAGATTGGCACAGACGAAACTAGTCTTTGTAATTTCCATCACAGAGAGCTGTCAGCATCTCATATCAATCAAAAATATGGACTGATTCCCGCTCTGCCCCGAGACTAAATTAGAACTAGAACTAAAACTGGGTCTAGAAGAGAATCAAAGTCTACACCATGACTAAAAACTGTGAGCGCAGTTGCCAATATCATTAATAAGCCCTTGTCCTGTGCTCTGTTCTCACCTGCTCAGCTTTTCCGCACCTGTCGAAGATCCACATTACCTGAACAAAGACAAGAGTGCTTTTCTTTTTCATGCGTGGCTTTATTTCTGTGTATCATCTCCATGGAGCTCCAGTATAAATGTCTGGCGTTGGACTCCGGGGCACAGAGCAGTCGTTAGCGAGGGGCACAGGTGAGATGCAGCGATAGATGATGGAGAGACAGAGGACTAGAGCTGCAGCAGAGGACACAAAAAAGACATGTTTAAACCCCCGAAGCCATTCCCCATGTCGTCACAAAACTGGGGGTTGTTTGTGTAAAACGTGAGACTGTGGCACTTCCTCTGCCGGCAGTCATCAATCTGAGCTTAGAGAGGCTACCAGGGTAAAACAGCGGGCACACGTGGGTTGTCAGACTAAAGTACAGGGACTACGGCGATGTGCAGGTTTCTAATTAGTTTTTCTAGTTTTGGTTGGGTGTATGATTGTTTTTTATCAGTGAGATTTGGGCACAGTTAGGGGTTTAAAGCTGTGATAGCTGATTTTTACGATTGAATGTTTTAAATCTGTCAATTTCCTTTCATAAATCCTTCGACACATAGTTAATATGTTTCATTTTGGTAGTAAACGTCTTTTTACAAACAACAAAGTAAATCTGGATGGGGACACTCAAGCACAGCCAATCAGAGTGCTGCATTTGACCTGCATCCCATCCTGATGAGAACAAAAATTTCAGACAGTACTCAGTGGCCACATTTTTTCCACAAAGTGCTGCATTTACAACTAAAAAAGTTACCCTAACTTTAAGCTGGATGTCCAGAGCTCAGTTTCTTTTTGTCTACAAGATGTTCTCAACTTTGGTGCTCTGTCCTTTTTTTTTGCATTAGTAAAATTATGTAACCAGTAACACCACATCATATTTTAATCTTACATTTGCACAAATTAGAATTTGAATTTGAATCCCCTGGTGGTTTTCTGATATACAGCTATATTCCTGTAATGCCGCTTAACAAAAGATAACTGTAGAATTAAAAATTGAAAAACACTCTGTCTTGTCTTGCAATAAAACACATGCATACACTGGGATAACAACTTACAAAATGTATGTAGCATTATAATACAATACTGTGCAGAAAACCATCCAAAGCCAACCTATTAATATCTAGTCAAACATTTCTCTACTTCTGTTGCTAATGAAACAGATTTTTCTATTTATAATTTTTCTAGAAACTTTTTTTTAGTTGTCTATTCTTTCCAGCCTGGTCTCATGAATTGCATGTCATGTCAATGTATTATCCATTGTCCCAGTTTGTTTCCATGGTGGATATAAGTGAGTGTGGTAAATATGTTAACAAAATACTTCTTTTTTACCAACTCCAACCTAAACTTAGCAATTTTTTTACCAAAACTAAGGCAGTAACCTCAAATAAAACTTCCTTGTTTAGCATCATCAAAAACATTATAATATATTATTGTGTCATTTCAACATATTAGTATAATAGTAAAATTAAATAACACTTGATTAATCCCACAGGAAATTACTGTGTCAGAGAAGCTCATAAACATCCCATCTCAACAAAATCATATATAAAAACATGTAAATATAAATATAAGTGCTTGTCAATTTAAAAATGCTAACAAATACACCTTAAATACATGTGTGGCAACTTAATGAAGCACTAAAACTAGTCATTATTATTTGCTTTATCCACATTCTACATACACAACACCAAAATACCAGTACTTGGTTGACATGTCTTTACGATTAAGTCAGATCAACATGGTTACCACTAAAAAGCACATATAAAGAAGCTAAACAAACATTTTCCATTGTGTGGTTTACTTTGTGAAAACTTGAGAGCCCTATAGAACCATAAACATCTATGAGTTCATAAAAGTAAGTCTAGACTAGAATGTGCTGAGCCACTGTTAATGCTTCCCCTATGAGACATCCAGCAGCACCATAATAAACAATACTTAGGTTTATAAGTCACACAAGAACTCCTAAACACAAGCTTTACCTGCGTAAGCTCTGCAGTGCATCCACAGAGAAAAGACTGTATACAGAATATGTTTTTCCAAACAGTCAATTACATTAGACTTCATTTGATATATAATACGAGTCACATTGTGCTTTTAAAATCAAACAGTTCCCCTATCTCTCGCTTCCAACAGATGCTGTGTTTAATTAGTGTTTGCACCCACTCTTCACTGGCGCTCCGAGTCTCACCAACTCACAACACCTCACATCTCTCCATCACGGCTTTTTCAAAGACACTTAACGCTAACAGTTTTTCAAACACTTTTTCTATCAGCCACAGTCAGAAAACAGCAGGAAGGAGACTCAGTTGTTGATAAGTTATGTCACGACAAGATTGACCCTAAAAAATAAGTATCTCTAAACTTTTAGGCTAGTCCAAAATACAGTACTAACTTTGTCTAGATGATTTTAAAAGGTAATAGACAATATAAATCAAAAACCTTTTCTCCATGGAGATGTTGCTAATACAATAGAATGATACACAATAATAGTAGGCTTTAATCATTATTATGATTATGATTATTATAGAATATTTTTGAGCAATATTGTTTTCATAGGAAAGACAATGCATGTGCTAGATTGGTTAATTCCAATCTAGGACATCACTCCTGCCCAATGAGGTTCAGTAAAGGAGCATGGCGGCCAGAGGACATATTGGAAATATATTGTGTGAATTTTCCAAGCAGGATTTCTTAAACTTAACTCACTAGATTTAACTTAAATTGTAAGTGAACTACGTAGATACATTTACTTTTTAAGAATGGTATTTTTAAGAGTGCTTTTCCATCTGAGCAATGTCCAGTGAACCAACAATGCTTCAAAGGACTCAATTTCACACTAACATTAAGCCCAGAAAGCTACTCTTAAAGGTGGTTGAATACTTCCCCAAACAACTCTTACTAGAATCTTTTAACTAAGTTATTTGCATTTTTACTTTTTTTTATTCTTACTTAAGTACTCTAGCCTCTGACTTCAACGGACACAGTTTCTGACTATTTCATGTTTTGTTTTTGTTTTTTTTAATTCTCAAATTCAGCAAATGACTCAAATTGGCATTATAGTTTTCATACATCTTCATCAGCCTAAACCATTCAGTAAAGTAAAATTGTCCTGCTAGTCCAAGTCCAGCTGAGCTAAGGACCACAGCCGTGAGAGACAGGTCAAATTAAAGACAAAGACATTCAAATGTACATCCTTATGCCAGTCAAAGACTAAACTATAGTTGAATGACACAAACAAACAGTGACAATGAACGCCAATACCAAACATTCTACAGGGACAAACAGTAATTTATCTGAGTGCCTCCAGTGTTTCTGCTGATTGTGATGAACAGTGACTCCAGAGGCTCACTCCTGTGGTTAACATCTGTTCACATTTACAGAAGCAGGTGAGCAGAGCAGTTTTCAGTCTAGCTTATGTATGTGCGTTCAATCAAATTCATTTCATGTATATTTTCTTTAGTTCTTCTTTTTTTTTTTTCTTTTCTAATTGAAACCTTTATGAGTTGACAAGATGTAATGGAGAAAAGTGCTTTTAAATGTGCTTCTTTTGAAATTTCTTTTGCCATCTAAGTGAAAATTTTGAGCAGCTCTGAACTTGTATAGAGCAGTTCAAATATTCTGCCAAAAAAGCCTTTACAGTCATAATCCAGCACGAATGTTCCTTTGGTCTGCGTGACCTCTGCATTTCACACACTTTTGATAAATTCATCTTTAATTTGTATTTCATTTGTACAAAAAGGTGAGTGTTTTATGTCATGTTCAGCCATTTAAACCAACTTAAAAAGGTAAAGTCACCAGAGGCCATTAGAAAAGTGCAGCTCCACCACTGTTTTAATGCAGTGATTATTTGTTTGAAGAAACACTTATCACACTGAAGTCGTTTCTATTTTTGTGGAATATTTTCTTGCACAATGTAAAGCAGTTAACACTTACAGTTCGCAATAATTGATCTCACAGCAAATGTGCGTCTAAAGCTGTAAAGTCACTTAGCAGAAAGTGAAAGAACATAACATCTCAAAGAAACTTGGATAATAAGACCAGTATTTTCAACTGTAGATCAGTGCATACTACAAATACTAGTTAATTAATTCATTTGTGATTTTTCTGACCAGTATTGTGATTACAACTGGGATCAGATATGCCACAATTTACATTATGGTTTTTGCAATAAATTTTTCCATGAATTCAAATTGTAATCATGTCTGAAAGAAACGGGTATGCAAAAAACTCAAATCCATATTTAAAGGGCATTTTCACTTTTCTGGTAATATAGTTAAATTCAATAACTACTAAAACAACAAGAGAACGCGTTAAACTTGTAGCTTTTTAGCAAGAAACAGACTTGAACAAAGAGACTTTTTTTTACTTGAACTAAAAAATGTAAAAAACAAACAAACAAAAAAAACGTGTGTCTTTACTCTGAGTGATCTTCCCCAAATCCACCCTCTCATAGTCTAGAGCAGTCGTCTTGGGAGCCACCAGCAGCTCTTCACCACCTGCCAAGTAGCTCGCCAAAGGATTTTGACTCATAAATATTACACTTTAGTACTCATTTTTTTGGCAACAAGACGGTATAATCCGTCATTTGTCTAGGAGTGATCCATAGTAGGAAGTCTTCAAAGTTTTCATCTGAACAGTGTTTCCGAAGATCAAGACAGTTCGATTCTCATCCGAAGTCATTTTCAATCTGATGATTAATCTCAGATGGAAAATGACTTATGGATGAGAGTCGAATCGTCTTGATCTTCAAAAACACAGACAACTTTGAAGACTTTCTACTACTAATTTTTGTTATTTATTGGAATCATATTTCTATTGTAAATTCATTTTAGATCCTTAATTGTGTCCACTTAAATGGACAATGTTTCATATAGGCATGTGACTGCCCAGTTTAACCTCAGTTTCTTCAGATTGCTTACTGCCAGTTTTGTTTTGCAAAAGTAGTTCTCCATTGGAGACTCCTGGTCAGGGCAGTGGTGCCCAAAGCGGGGCACGGGGGCCAAAGTCAGACCACCAGGTAGTCTAGATTGGCCCATGAAGGGGTGCTCAGGGTTGTTATGACAATCTTTTTGATTCAGTTTTGTGTTGAAAAGACTGTCAAATGACACCAAATCAGGTGTATTCTTCTAAAATATGTTAATAAAACCTTTATCTTCATCAACATTATGTTTGTCCTTCGACATGCTTCAACATTACACATTTTGACCCGTCAAAGAAAAAAGTTTGGGCACCTCTGGTCAAGAGGAAGGACTTGTCCTGATTGTTTCGGTGGAAATGTTTTTCATTTAGTTTAAATATTTCACTGTACGGTACAAAACTGACATAAAAATGTATGTCATTGAAGAATATCTTAAACTATTGTCACATTTCTATCAAAGCGAGATTATGTATCTGACACACCAACACTTTAAATATTTAGTTTGAATACAAATATAGCTGTTTATGTCACATTTTCCTGACTGTTTCATTCACAAATAAGCTTGACTAGGCTGGTCACATAATAGAATAATAATAATTTATTACACTGATTTTCACTGTTCTCTGGTGATGATTAATATTGTTTTCTCTCACGACACAATAACATGATCTTGTAACATCTGTGTGTGTCGTGTGCACACTCGAGTAGTCGCCTGTAATGACCCAAACCATACTCTTCTACACCAGAGCTAATGTCCTTTTGGTCTGCTGAGCTCCACATTTACCCACAGTCCTTTGCAAATCCATCTGCATAATGTCTAGTCCCTTGTTCCTCACTTCTATTGTATACAGACTTCTCTCCGTGCTCATGGGACTGCAGCTATGGTCCCAACCATTCACAACTATTGTTCACATTAAAAGCTACAAGTCCGATCTTAAGCAGTGCACTGATATGAGGCAGTCGTGTTGTCTTTGGGGAGCTGTCTCTCTTTCTTTCCACGCTCTTGGCCAAGCATTCAGCTCAAATAAGAATGCAGTCTGGTCTCTTCTGAAATGTTCGCTAATGATGCTTTTGTGAAGCTAAGAAGATAACTCGATTGGATCATAGCCATGAGGGACTAGCACACAAAGTTTGACTAATTTACCCAAGAGAATCTCTGAGTTTTTTAGCTATAACTACATTAACAAATTGATAATTGTACCAGCTGCTGGTTTGAACAAAACTCAAAACTGAACAGGGCAGCTCTTTAGTTATTAATTAGACTACAAAAATAATAGTTTAACACATTTGGGCTGTTTGGAAATGTGATTCTTTAATGGGAAATGTTGAGAAGAAACTGTGAAGTTGATGTTGCACTCTCTCAGTTAAATGATTAAAATAGTCTCATTATTTTTCATTTATAGGTTCTGTTTATAGGCACTTTATTTCCAATTTAATTCACCACGATAAAGTTATGTTTTGGCATATATGTCTGTCAATAAAAAAAAAAAAAAAAAGAAAAGAAATACTGATGTCTGAAACAAGCCAGACAACCGAAAAATCATTTACATTGTTTCTAATTGAGCAATTTTGTTGGAAATAGATCACCATTTTTTCACGATTCAACTGTTGCGTTCACATCGGACAGCGTATTTGCATCAAAATTCGAACATTTTCGAAGCTGACGCCCAAATGGACATCCAAAACGCCCCATGCGCGTCCAGGCGTTGGGGACAAAAAGACACTTTTAACGCCCCAAAACGCTTCTTCGAGCTCCCACTTGTTTGCAGGCTTTGTTTTGCTCGTAGACAGATCATGTTGAGAGAGAGAAGGAGAGAGAGAGAGATAGAGGCTTGCTGTCTTTATAAAACGGAGCTTACCCAATCACACAACTTTCTCCTCTCCAGGCAGTGTCTTTTTGCTGTCTCTGTCCTCCTCGACTCCACCCATCGTGCAGCAGGTTTGAACACTGCACAAAGCATTTTTAATACATCCATGTGAGCGCGTTGTCAGTCCAGATCATGTCCCGTGTTTGCCGTGTTTCCAGATTTTCAGAGCAACAAACGACCAAGCCTTTGAAGAAAGCCGCAAACAAGCCACCTCTCTTCAAAAAAGTGATTAAAAGACTTCAGTAAACAATCCACCTTTCCCCTTGATGTGAGAGGAAAACAGCAGCATGTCACGTGTCACAAGAGTGTAGTCTCTGATTGGCTGACGCTGACTTCCAACGCGTCTGAAGATGGATTTTCCCAGCTCCTGCAGTGGCGGCAGATTCGAGCAAAGTTGCGTCCTCCGCAGGTTTGACCTTCCAATCCGCAATACGCTGTGTTTTCAGACGCTAATACGCGCCGCAAATACGCTTGAACGCTCAAGACGTGGGTTTACATTGACTTAACATTGAAAATGGACGCCAAAGCGCTGTCCAGTGTGAACGCACCATAATTCTGCACAGCTTTTAGGACGTAAATGAAGTAATCTGCTTCTTCTGAAAGTTACCTTCCCTGTGATTGGCTAAATGCAGCTATCATTCATTTAGAACTTTATGTGAAGGGTGGATGAACAAAGCGTGAGAGGTGGATGGACAAAAAAAAAAGAAATAGTGAATCACAATATGACAATTTACTAAAAAAAGATTATCACAGAGATGAGCTCACAATTTGATTTCTCCACAGTATTGCCCAGCCTCTGTTTACAACATTATCAATGCTTTTGTACAGCTTTCTAAACATTTTTCTGAGTAATAATGTGAAGTAAACAATGCCTTTATTCTCTGTGGTCGCTACAAAAGTATCTAACCACAGAGGATGACTTTGGACTGAAGTAATGGTGCACAAAATTATGGAGAAATTAAAGAGTGTTCTAAAAAGCTATAAAAGACTAAAGCCATTTTTTATTTTTATGGTGCCTGTGGGTGATAAGGATGCACCAGGCAGAAAGGTTATTCTCTTCCTCTACAATTATAAAAGAAGTCATTTAGATAGGAGCATATTTTTTCCAGAGATAAAATTATTGTTTATATTTATTTATGTATTGAATACTTTGAAACATACCTGGACAACCAAAGATGTTCTAGGAGCAGTGAAGTTTCATCCGTTCATTTTGTTCATTGAAGGCACATATCACCTTTTATCTAAGAACTATTTTTTTTTTTTCCGCATGAACCTGTAGAGGTTGGGTAGCACCAATAACAAAACATTAAAAACTTACAACTGAGCATAGTCTATATTTTTAGCTCTTTTAATCCTTTAATTGGCTTGTTAGTGGGTTGAGCTCACAAGCACAAGGAAGTAGTGACTATAAAATGTAAATAAAATAAATTTTAGAAGATCCTTTTGAGGCATGGTGGAAGATTGCTCGCGGCCAGGTGTTTGGGAACCTCTAATCTAAGTAATTGTGATTTCAATTAATTGTAAATATTATTTTTCCATATATAATCATGCAGCTAGACAAATATTAACCTTTTCTAAACAACAAAGTCCAACAAAACACACCACAGAACAACCACACCAAAAACAATAAAACATAAAATCCTGCAACATCATCGCGAAGAAACAGATAAAATGAAACAATCAAAATTAAAATATTAAAATGATACCATGCACGCACAACTAAACACTTGTCTGAATAAAAAGGGCATAAACATGGCAGAGCTTGTGTGTCCATTATTATTATACAGGTAAACCACATCCATGCAGTGCAGAGACCTGAGGTGACGCTTTTGAAAACCACAATCTATGGGTGACATTTAAAGTTAGGGGAAAAACAAGACACTTTTACAGAGGTAAAGTATATAACATACCTGACCTTTCTCTGACAGCAGTAATTTGACGTCTATGCCGGAGAACAATTTCAGCGACTTATGCTAAAGTCAGATCTAATAAAAAACTTTCATTTTCAAATTGTTCGGCTCCTGTACCTTTTTATTATATTAACTTTTTCTCCCCAGAAGCAAAGGTTGAGGAGGATTTTGAGGGCAACAATCAGAGTAATTGTCCTAAGTCTGACACATGCAATCTGCTAAAAGCCCTGAAGCCCACAGACCCAGGTGCACCATGGGATTAGAGCGGGACAAGACAGGTGAAGTCAGTGACACACGGCAAACTGACTTTAACAGCGTCAAGAACAAACATTCAAACGCAAAGTGATCGTTTTCTTTAAAAGATATATAATTACAAAGTGGTTGAGCGGCTCAGAAAATGTGTTGAAGCATGTAATGTGTCCTAGTGCCACATAACAGAATGTCCCACTACTGCTAAAGCGTAAGATACATATAGTGCATTCAGTTACTTTTCCTTGACCTGTTTGTCTAAAACACTGTTCCTCAAACTGCAGAGAGGCACGCAATAAAATATAATGCATTGGATTTATAGCACTTTTCAAGACACCAAAACACTTCACATTCTGCATTATTCCTTTATTCCATACTTGGTAGAGGCTATACCTGCTTGCCAAAGCCTGATCCTGTCAGATCTCAGAAGCTAAGCAAGACAGGGCCTAGTTAGTACTTGGATGGGAGACTGCTGAAACACCAGGTGCCACAAAGGGATAACAAGAGTGGATTGTCGTTGTGGCAAGACACTTAAACCACATTGCCTCAGTGGTAAAAAATTTACCATTTTACTGTAGCCACAGCTGCCCTGGGGCAGACTGACAAAGCGAGGCTGCATTTTGCGCCATCGGCCACTCCGAGCACCATCAACTATTCACACACACCAGATCCACACTAGGCAAAGTGGTGAAGTGTCTTGCCTAAGGACACAACACCAGTTTTTCCTCTGTTCGCCCTGCTGTAGCACCAATGTCCTTCAGCGGTCTCCCATCCAAGTACTGCACAGGCCCAACCAGCTTAGCTTCTGAGATCTGATGGGATCAGGCTTTGGCAAGCTGGTATGGCAATGCAATTAGAAGTTGAGAAATAGACATATCATTAAGCAGCCTTCCAATGTTTAAGTTAGAACAATCTTAGTGAATGTTTAGTGTCTGGCTGTAGACACGTACCACTCATCTCCCTTTGCAGACCGGGAGCTACCTTTCATATACAGGCCGAAAGTACTCTCTGTACACACTGGGCCAATATATTTATTCCCCAAATATAGGTAATGTTAGGATTAGGGTTTGGTTAGATAATTTAGGTAGTTTGGCTACGTTTATGGATTGTGAAAAATAAAAGTTGCCAAATATGGGTGCCTGGTCTGTACCGAGAGCTGCTTCAGACTTGTAACAAGAAGTGGCTAAGAGGTCTGCAGCCAGATGCCTCTCTATCATTTAGACAATGGTATTCAAATGTGCTCATTTTACCTAACACTTGATGTTTGAGAAAGACTCATCTCAAATATCTCCATGGAGACAAACAGGTGACAGACCACAACACGAAAACCCTTCATTTGACTGTGTTCATGTCAGGATTCTTACATGTGCTGCTGAGACTTTGTTTATACAGTATATAAAAACAAAAAATATCACAAAAATTCATCTAATATTTTACTTTCCAAATCTTTAGACTCATCCTGCATGTATCCCTGACTGATCACGCCTAATATGACTCCTGACTTGCACAAGTGTCGCGCTCCGAACCGCCTACACTGTTAATCATTTATCTACAGGACGCTGCTTTATTTTCTCACTACGGCCACATTCTATTAAACAAGTCCACTGCCGGCCTGCGAGAAATAATTAGTCTACTGGATAGGTCAACTTAATCATTCCTGAAAATAATATTCAATTATCTTCACAGCAACTTCTAGAGCATGCATCCTATTTTTAGCCCTTCTGTTTTACCGAGATAGGCAGTTTGATTCTTTTATGCCAGGCCGAAACACAAAGCACGGGACAGTCTGCGCCGCTAAACAGCCTATAGTGGATAACCTATTATACCGAAATAATAGCATAGCCTTCTCATTGTCCCATCCCTGTGCGGCGCACCACATGTGTCCAGAATGTGCCCTTGACTTAGATCCTCTTTTAGTCTTAGAGAACTAGTATTTTTAGTGTAGAACTAAAAAAATAAAGAATAAATAATTAAATATGTCTGACACTGTGTTGGTTTTGATATGCGCAATTAGAAGTGGGACATGTGTTTAAATGTGTGAAACAATGAAACAAATGTCTAATTAGAAGCAGCAAAGTGTGAATAAACTGCACAACCTCCAAAGAAACGAATCATCGCAACATAAGAGAGAAATGCAAAAACTATACAGATATATACAAATTCAAGATTGTCGTGCAAGAGACATTTGTAAGAGTTTGTTGAGTAAATATGACAAAACTATCAAAGCTCAAGCATTTCTTCTCACAGCTCATTAGGTTTGTGCTTACCTTTGGTTTTCTTTCTTTCTTTGGTGTCTTCTGTTTGTGTTGTGTCTGGGCCTTTGAGGGGGAAAAAAAGTTAGAAGTTAAAATTAGTCAAATTACCAAGAGTTTATATAATAAAACTTTGCATGAAATTCTTACTTAAAGCATACCTACTAATAGAGCTGAGAAATATATCAAATTTTAGATAATATTATTGTTTTCAAGATATCCAAAAATTTAACATTGAGTGTATTGTTTACAAAGAACAATGCTACAGAACTAACAAGTGATGCAAACATTCAACTAGTTTACAGTAACTTTTCTGCACATTTGTGATTTAACATTACAAACATTTTAAACTAGACTGACAAGATTTTACAATCCAATAAATAACAAATGTTTCCCAACTAAAATGAATATTGTTTGAAGTGGTTAAACAAAAATGGAATAAACCTACACTCTAACAGACATTACCAGATAAAAAAATGTGTGAAAAGACTTTTCATCTTCATAGCAAAGTAGATTGTTTTTAATGAGAAAAAAAAAAGGTTTTTGTTCATCATAAGCTAAAAAGTTAAGACATGTCTTAACACAGTTCTGTTGGGTCTACTTAATACTGTCTGAATATCATCATATGTAAAAAATATATACATAATAAAGGTGGGGTAGCTGATTTTCACACTGGAAAAACTGCAAATTAAGGTTTTGAATCTGACAACTTCTGCTCCTAAATCTTTGACACATCGTCAAAGTATTCATTTTTTAAATCAATTTCGGCTACAAACAACAAAGTGAAACTGGAGAGGAATACCCAAACTCAGCCAATCACAGCGCTGCTTTCTGCTCCCGATGAGAACTAAATGAACAAATTATTCAGTTCAGACAGGACTCAGTGGTCTCATTTTATCACAAAGTGGTGCATTTATTGTATACTTTTTAGTGGAAAGCAAGATGTTTAATTATTTACAACTAAAAAAGTTATCTACCCACACTTTAAGTACGTACATACAGTACAGACCAAAAATTTGGACACACTTTCTCATTCAAAGAGTCTTTTTTATTTTCGTGACTATGAACATTGTAGATTCACACTGAAGGCATCCAAACCATGAATGACTAGTAGGAGAGTGATGGGGTGCTGCGTCAGATAACCTGGCCTCCAGTCACCAGACCTGAACCCAATCCAGATGGTTTGGGGTGAGCTGGACCACTGTGTGAAGGCAACAGGGTCAACAAGTGCTAAGCATCTCTGGGAACTCCTTCAAGACTGTTGGAAGAGCATTTCAGGTGACGACCTCTTGAAGCTCATCAAGAGAAGGCCAAGAGTGTGCAAAGCAGTAATCAAAGCAAAAGGCGGCTTCTTTGTTGTTTCACACTTTTTGGCTATGTACTTATACTCCACATGGGTTAATTCATAGTTTGGATGCCTTCAGTGTGAATCTACAATGTTCATAGTCATGAAAATAAAAAAGTCATTGAATGAGAAGATAAGTCCAAACTTTTGGTCTGTACTGTACATGTAAAAAATAGGACATTTTTGTTAATATCGCCCAGCCCTATGTACAAACAAAATATAAACTTCCACAGAGTTGATTATATCTCTCAGCAAAGGCTCATCTCGGTCTCATCTTTAAAACCACAAACCCATTAAGTAGAAATGAGCAATTCAATCCAAAGATTTTCAATGTCAGGTTTTTATAAATCCAAAACTTAATGCTTTGAAAATGGAACCTCGGTACATTATCACTGACGCTAGACAAGATGTAGACTAGAATACATAGAAGATATGCGATATACAGATTTTGTCTTTTTACTTACACTTTACTTTTGGGACTATTTTATTTAAGAGAGTGATGTCATTTTTATTATTATTATTACATATTTTATAATTTTTGTTTAAATCATTTTTGAATCAAAAGCTTCATAGAATATCCTCTGTCAATAAAATATTAATAATTATTTTCTACCAAGTCTCCCATTCCTATGTTAATGATTATGTGTTGATTGATTATTTATTAATTTTAATCATATTGGACTGAAAAGTTGATATGATTCACAGAAATGTATTATAAGTCCAATCATTCCACACACATGATTTGCTCCAGCGATGCATCAAATCAGAAAACATAATTTGCAATATAGTGCAAAAAAAAAAAAAAAATCAATGCTGTTTATCACTATGAGAAGAGCTACAATGTGAATTGAATAAAAATGATAGAAAATCCAAACAGGACGCATTAAAATGGACTTTTGCTAAGTTTATATTTACTTTAGCGCTCTAGGGGTGTAACGATACGTTTTTAGAACGATACGATACATTTCGATATGAGGCCAGGAGATACGATTACAAAACGATTTTGGGGTTTTAGGGAACGATACGATTCGAACGATACAGCAGTTTTAAAACGATATTTCGATTCAGTTTGATAACTTACAACATAAATAAGTCATTACCAAGATTTTGCATTAAATCAAAAACTCAAAAACAATTAATAAAATTATAGGCTAAGTATAACGGTAATAAAGATATTCAGCTTAATAACACAATTATTTTCATTGCACATAAAAAAATGCAAATTTTCCCCTTAATACACAAGTTTAGTATCATAATAAAATAAGTGACTCACATTTCACCATCTTATTGAATCATTTTCACACAGATGCAGAAGTTTGTTGAGACGGGATCCTGTGAACTTACTGTATCTTCATGACTTATCATTAGATTCAAAATTAAATCCACAAACATCTGCAGACTCGTGGTTTTGACCCAAAGCATGGTGATGTTGCGTCTTAAGTACGTCATATATCCCAAATGTGACAGACTGGCAGCGGAGTCATAAGCCTGCACAAATGCGCGAGTCTGTGTTATGACTGTGGCGTTGCAGCTCGTCTGGTTGTTTTCGGAGCACGCTCGAGTCGTTTCGCAGCGTTACCTCCGTAGGCCAGTTTGGTTTCGCCTTTACGGCTTTGTCCCTCATGGTCTCTGCTCTGTGCGTTCTCGCGGGCCCACGGGATGGTTTGGATCCAGCGCTGTCCGTCTCCTCCGCTGGGCTGTGTAGCAGCGGTTCCGTCCTGGAGCAGATTCCGTGTGAAACAAGTGCTGCAGGCGTTTGATGATGACGCAGCGCGGAAAACCAGCGTAATAAACGCGCATTTAATGAAACATTTTGTGAAAAATAACGACTAAGAATGCCGTTTGTCTGCATGGTTTATGTTTCGCCATATATCTAAATAAATCGATTCTTTGGGCTTAGATTCGAAGCGATTCAAAGTTACATCGATGTGTGGCCTGGATTGAGGCCAACTAGTAGAACGCGATCGATGCAGTGGATCGTAAGGGCTGTGTATCGATACTTCGAATATTTAGTGAATCGTTACACCCTATAGCGCTCGACCTAAAAATGGCTAAATGCTGTCTCTTTGTAAACAGAGCGATGAGGCAGGGCAGACGTGTAAACACAAAAGCATTTCCTGCTCCACAAGACAAACACACACTGTGGACTCTATTTTACGCCTAACCTCGTCTGCTCTGTCTGCATCACAAAATAAACTTCCAAATGTGCTTAGTAAAGACTTACAATTATATATTTAGCTATGTTTGTCTAGAAATTGTACAAGTATATAGGCTGGCTAAGCTTAAAATGTGAAGCTTTGAGACGTTTTGTGCGTTGTGTAGGCATTTTAAATTGTTAATCGCTATGGCAACGGTTTCATTTTCTCATCATTTTGAAACTTGTTGATAGCCTTGTCATTACCCAATTGCCAAAGTTTAACTGTTAATAAACTTAAGCAAACAGCTCGGAGCAGTGAAACTTTGAGGTCACCGATGATGTTTTTTATGAGTGTAGAAAGTACGGGATTTTCTGTAACTTTCTCAAAAATAAAGTCCATTAGACTTTTTTTTTACTAAGCAGTGGTGATGTTTTGCTTGCTTTTGTTGGTGACAATGACAATAATGTTCTGGATGCTCAAGTAGCAAATGATAATACAGATTGAGAAGACTGAAATCAATTTTTTTTTTTTTTTTTGGCACACTGGTGGTCCTTGGAAACTGACTGACCGAAAACAGTTTATTATCAAATATATTTAAGTATTTGACCTCATTGACAAAGTTTGGAGGTTCGCTCTCAGTTATATCATAAGAGCAACATGTTTGCACTACAAAGATCCACTGCTGTTCAATTTATTAGATACAGTGTAACTTTTGCTAACTCTAGTATAACACTGAAATGTAACTTTTGGACATGGTAACAACACAATACTGTATCACTCCATTAGCTCCATTAACCTTAAGTGTTGTGTCAGAGATTGTATGAACGCTGACATGAAAAACCTGGCCTCTCGGGGTTAAAAACCACATGAATGCAAAAGTTGGCCTAAGAACTGTACTTTTAAGAAAATACAGGGGAGTATTAAACTTAAGCAGGTAAAGCTGTACTTGGAATGGTGGAATGGTTAGAGCTCTGGCTGGGATCTGATTCCAGGATCGTAGACTAAATCAACATCTCATAATCTTTCTGGGTGGAGTTTGCATGTTCTCCCTGTGTTCCTGTGGGTTCTCTCCTGGTATTCCTCACACATCAAAAGCACATATTTAGATACAGCTGACTAGTCGCAATAAGTTGATTATTATATTTCACTTTACATATGTAGACTTCACTTATATTTTGCCGACATTTTTCACGTCATCTTTCCCTCTCTCCTGTGGATACGTGCGGCCCTGGGTCCCATCACTTGTCCAGACGGATTAGGACCTTTGAAGTTGGATTTGGTTAAAGTCCTACAAGAGCTGCTGGTGTGGAGCAAACAGTCATCAGAGCAGCAGCTCTCAAACGCACTGTAACACTCTGCACTCTGTTTTACTCACAAACGTCTTAAGTTACCGCTAAGCACATTACAGCTCAGTCATAATCCAATCATCAAATCCAAGTCATGCCAGGTTCCTCTTACGGGCCGACACTGTGACTCAGCACCATTTCAATTTGACAGGCCGATATGGGGCAGGAGTAAGGTGGCATTTTGATTAAGTTAAGTGTTTTACTGTCTTTATTGTACACAGATTAAGTGCATGTGTCCATAACTCTTAAGGCTCAAGAGCAGGAGCCTTAGCTTTCATTGAATAAAGATGTATTCAATATAATCCTGTAAAGATGCACTTGATCCAGAGGTGAGAGAGAAGAAGTGCTCGACATCTGTGGCGCGGCAGCATCAGGAGAGTGGAAGTAAATAGTCGTTTAAACGTACTGAAATGTCATTGTTCTGAGATTATTATAATTTGATGTCAGCTACTATAGACTTTTGCTCTCAGGAGTGTGACAATCAGGTGACAATATGGAAAATGGCATAGCACTTTTCCACATTATAAGGCACTCAGAGCGCTCTACTCAAGCCTCAACTGTGCACACAGATACTGAGGTAAGGTGGGTTAAGTGTCTTGCCCAAGGAAACAACATGGTTTCCCATCTAAGTACTAACCAGACCCTGTCCCGCTTAGCTTCTGAGATCTGAATGGTTCAGACTTTGACAAGTACTGAAAAGCTGTTGTAGGAGAATATCATATGTAGGGCTGGGCGATATGGCAAAAATGTATATCACGATTTTCTTGGAGCCAGATCACAATTTCGATTTTATCACGATTCTTGTAGACCTTTTATTTTCCTATTGTTTTTTATGTAAACACAATTCATCAACAACAGCTAAATCCAGCTGTCAAAGCTGACAGTGTTGCCAGATTTTCAGAGAGAAACAAGCAACCTCCGCCATTCCATAAAAGTGAATAAAAGAATTCAGTATTTAGAACATTGTGTGTTGCTGCAAACAAGTGTTAAGGATTCTGACATGTCATGTGTTTTCTTAAAATAACAGCGACAAAACATGCTAAAATCCATGTTTCAGTTGTATGAATTGATGTTTTTTATAAATAGACCTGAAATTTGCTAAGATTCATTCCTTTTATGACTTTGAAGCGCAGTCCAAAAGAAAAAAAAGAAGCCCAAAGTTGCAATAAAATCTTGGATTTGGCAACACTGAGACTAGTAACAGGTTGGAAAATAGTCTATATTTGAACAGACAGATCCATCAAATAGAGAAAAACAAATCACGATATGACGATTTCATCAAAAAAGCAGATTGTCACAGAGATGAGCTCAAGATTCGATTTTTATCATGATATTGCCAGCCCTAATCATATGCAATAAATCTAAATTGCAATATATTTAAGTACCATATTATGTAGGATGAGATGACTCACTTTCAGTTTTCGATTTTGCAACCACAATATTTGATTTTCTTCGACTTTGCTACTTTAAAAAAAAATCTATATTAACTTTTTTTTTACATTAAACACTAAATAAAACATGATAAATTACATTTAAGACAAAGCCACTGTTGTTAGTGCTCATAACTTGTATTATATGAACATTTTAACAGTAAACAGTCATATTTAGTGTCTATATTTAGAGGTCCACCCATCAGTTGTTAAATGAGACATTTTGTGTTTTTTCTAACTATTTAGTAAGAAACTAGAACATATGCAGATCAGTAATTCACCTTTTGTTCATTGTAAAACACAAAATTGATCCAAAACGATCTGTTGAGAAGAACAATACAGATTACTCAAACATGCATGAAGCAATACAAATATAACTTGAGTAACCATTATAACAGGTTAAATCTTTGACAATACATTTTACATAATAGACCCTTTTAACTCACATAATATGCCATTCAGTCAGGTCTTGCACTAGTTCCGCTTTGTTTCAGACATCATGGCTATTGTATTATTATTTGTATTATCCAACTATAGGTCAGTCGCTGCACATTTATTTTAGCGCATGAGTAAAACTGATCGATTCTGGCCTTTAGACTTGATCGCTGAATACTTCAAACTCTTTTCCACCCTAATGTATAGTGCACCATTTTGGATTTTGAGGAACCTGTGATCCCCAGCCCATAACATACTTGAAAAGAACACAGAACTATTTGACTTCGCTTACTTATAAAGAGCAAATCATCTTTTTCTTTAGATAAGATGTCTTTGTTCCTCCACATTTCATTTTAAACAGTACTGAGGTCAGGTAAGTTATGATCATTTGAGAAGTTAAGCTTTAAACAGTTTTGTTCTTGACACTTAAAGTTATTCATCCTTATTCATTTCTACTTTGTTACGTAAAAGTATAAGATTTTCTTATCAGATCTGTCAGCGCTCTCTACAAAGGTCTTTTTAACAACAGATTTAATTTCTATTCCTGAGAAAATGTGAAACCTTCATCTAAAAACCGCTGAACTTCTGCATTGAGACATGTACAGTGACACATAGCACTATTTCTGTCTAATAAAAGTGGATTATTTAATAAATGAGATGATTAGAAGTGCCTATGGCTTAGTTTAGTGGTTAAAGGTGCAATATGAACCTAATGGAGAGTACACTGCCTGCTTTTCTCCACAGAGATGTTTTTGCTTTGCATTTATAATGTTCTCTATTTCCAGAGAGACTTGAGTTACCGATATGGTGACCATGCACCTGCTCCATATTTTGGTTGTCCTCCACAAACATTTAGACCCCTACCTCTCGTCCCACTTATTTAGACAATGGCCCACTTT
This sequence comes from Mugilogobius chulae, assembly GCA_038363315.1. Lineage (NCBI taxonomy): Eukaryota > Metazoa > Chordata > Actinopteri > Gobiiformes > Gobiidae > Mugilogobius > Mugilogobius chulae. Next base: position 15,734,942 of record CM076399.1, on the reverse strand, counting down.
TCATTGGTGTCACACAAATTACATAAAAGTCAGTTCCCTCACAAACAAACTGAGACTTTTTAAAAGTACAGGCACCTCATGTTGTTCCAATTTCTCTCATACCGTGTATTATATTTTAAAAACTGAAAATCATTTGGTTCTGCTGCAGGTGCTGTCATTGAGCTAATAAAGTGAGGCATCTAATGTTCAAACTGTGAATAAGAGAAGTAGGTATTTCATTATAACATATAACTCATCCTTAGCTCTCACTAATCCTTTGACTCTTAGCTTTCACATGCACAGATTCTTTTACCAGCACAGAGTCAGACACTCGTTCTGCGGCCAATCAGCTTGTCCCGAAGAGTATTACAATGACTTCCAGGACAGGAGTCTTTCAAGTTTGAAAAGATAAAAATGTTTTATAACAGGCAAAGATAGTGTATGGAGTGATTTTTCCACACAAACTTAGACTTTTGTACAAAAGTTTTCTGGTTGGGAAAGAGTCTTCAATTTTAGGTCATTTTTCAATTTATTTCACATATATTTTCTCTTCAAACTATTGGGTGCTCACTGTAACTACATATGGTTAATATCTGTGAAGGTGACTGACGGTGCTTTCTTTGTTTGTTTGTCCAATTGTCTTAAACGCCTGACTAACATTGATTGGTAAATCATCTATAATTCCAAATGAATCTGTTTCTGTACACTTAGGAGCACAGACTCTGATGCCCAATAGTTAACTAATTATTGATTAGGTAAATAATTATAAAGAGCAGTATAGCTAGTCTGGGCCAGAATAATGAGACTAGATTTGTTATTTGTTGACAATTCCACTTCAAAAGCCATTTTCATTTTGGAAAAAAAATTAAAAAGGTATTTTTTTCCCCTTTCATTTTAGAGTGCACATTACAATTCTGCATTCTGAATCATCCCAGAATGACTGACTGACTGTAAACAAAAAGGTTTCCAACAAATGTATATGATACATGGAGCACTTTGTGAAAAAATTAGAATTGAATTGACTAATTTTAGAATGAGTAGCCGAGTGCATCTCCTGATTGGCTGTGCTTGGGCTGTCCTCTCCAATTTCACTTTATTGTTTGTAAAAAGAAGTTTATAAGCCTTAACTGACCAGATTTTCAAAATTAAAAACTCAAAAAAAAAAAAAAAAAAAAAACACTCAACTTTTTGTGAAATAATGGATAAATAAGTATATTCTTATGCATTTAGTCAATTTGAGGCACCTTCACATTTTCTCTCAAACTTTTATCAGTGCAAACGGATGCATTTTTGTTGTGTTTTGGTTATTTTCAAGCACGATTTGTGTCTAGTTTGAATAAAGAAAAAAGCTATATATTCTTCCCCTAACTGTTGGGAAGTGTCAAATGGTCAAAAATCAGGACAACTGGGACATGTCTTGTGTAAAACTGGGACAATGATACTTTTGATGGAGCATAATTCAAAATAAGAACTGTTCCAGGTAAGACTTGTGCTAATTCAACAGAAAGGTTTGATCTAATACTGCTAAAACATTCGAGGCATTACATTTTCAGTCACATCTACCACCAGTGCACCTTCCATGAAAATGTCTGACCACGTGCGTTTCAGCTGAAAACTCTTACTCTTTGTTGCTTGGGTTTAACATATTTGCAGCTGAAGTCAAATAGGAAAGAACAGGCCAGTTTTCTGTAGATACATTACATTACCTATTACACCAGAGAAGACCGTAGATCCTTCTCTCCAGTGCGTGAAGAAGAAGAAGGTGCTCGTGTTTACCCGGGCTCATGTCTTCCTCTAAGGGCCAGCTCACGTGTGAAAGGTCGCCCTCTAGCGAACACATAAAGTTGACATATTTTGTAAAGGACAGACTTGTGATATTTTTGTTCCAATTCTGATTTTAACTTTAAATAAGGTGGGCTGTTTTAAGTTGATTTGGATATTTGTGCCATTTTTGAAAACAATAACGTTGGATAAAAATATTCAAAATGCATTTCATTATTACAAATCGTGGGCTGAGAGTCAGAAGTGCACCTCTCGTCGCAGTGAAAGCAGATTGCTCATATTCGTCTCGGCGCTGATGGCTGTAGGCTCCGGGTTTTCCGCCTCGCCCCTCCCCTGAACGTCCTCCTTCAGCACAGGGCTCTACCTCCACCTTCACTCGCTCGGAGAAGAGGAGGAGGACTGTTGGTTTATGATTGGCCAGCCCGCAGAGCCTGTTCGGAGGCTGGCGCTGTCTCCAGTCCCCGTACGTGTGCTTGTTTACACCTTGCGGTTTCATTTGAGAGGAAGACACCTTCAAAGGAGCGGACGCGCGCACGGGAGTCCAGACTTTTCTCTCAAACATTCTGTGGTTAGAAGTTTGTCTTGACGCACAGTTCAAAGCTGTTATGCGTCAAACTTTTGGGTGACTTTTGGGGCGCGCTCGGTGGCTTTTTGAGGCTATTACGGCCGGGACCTGGACGCGAATTAAGCGAGGAGGAGTTCAAAAGGGTTTTATATTTCAGAGAGTGGCACAAAAGGAGCACTTCTTCACCCGGTCATTACAGAAATCACAGGCTTCGCTATGTCTTTACGGGCTGCGTGATGGATGTGCTCTGAACGTTTTTGTCTGCGTGCGTCAGGCGAACAAGAGTGAACTATTTCCCCAAACAAAAACAACTATTACAGTTAATACTGGACTCTCGACAGTGTGCTGTTTGTGAGAAGTGCAGCCAGTGGCGCCTCTGCCACAGAGCTTCTCTGGAAACAGCGCGCTCCACACTGTCTTCTCATCCAGGGACGGTCCTCAGCGGAGCAGCCGGAAAAGATGCTCTGTGAGCGCATGCGGCGCGGACAAGGACTCGGTCCCGTGGCGCTTCTCCTGCTGCTGGGCTGCTCCTGCCTGTCTGCCTCTGGTGAGTCTTTTATGTTCATATGGCTCGCTCTCATGTGATTTACGAGACTGAACCCTCTGTGTGCTCTAGATCTTTAGATAAAGAAAAGTTGGAATAAGCGGTTTTAAAAGAAACAGAATGAGGACAGTTGCCTTGTTTCCCGTGATGCTTTGGGAGCTGTGGATCCAGAGGCCATTTGAGTTGCTTATCTGTCATCTCCGTGTCCCTCTTTAAAACGCCCCGAGTACCTCTGCTATGTGGTTACTTCTTCCAGACCACTTCATCCAAATACGCTGCAGGCTTCTTACGCATTTTGTTCACCTCATCGTGACCCAGACAAACTTGTAGTCTTTCCTTTAACTTTATTCTAAACTAAATCAGACAGAGTTAAGCATAATAAAAATAAAAAAGAAAATATCATTGTTAGGAATGTCACTCTTGTGCTTTACAGTGGCTCCCACTCACAGCGAACAGCTTTCCTGTTCGCAGTGGAAAAATCACAGTCCCCTGGTGCGAAGGGGGTAATTATACTTTTACTCGATGCAATCCTGGCTTTTCCAAAAACAAAGCCAAAACCCTAAAGTCACACAGAAGCCTTCAGGTGCTGAGCTGCTGACTTCTGTAATGGCAAAACACATTAGAAACAGTGGCTTTCATAGGTGTGAACTGGTCATTTCCACCACCACTGCCCTGAACCCAACCCAACTACTGCTGAAAGTCAAATATAATACAATTGTGACTTTACAATTGACATTCAATAAGAAGAAATAATAATGATTAAATCTATATTGAGATCTTATGGAATTTAGATTGTAAATTATTTTAAAATATCTCTTGTAGCTTCAGCAAAAAGTGCTTATACGCTTGAATATTGGCATTATTGTAAGATTATCAGAATAAAATTATGTTCCAACCATTTAAAACATCAACACTTTCTTGTTTACCTTAGTGTCTTATGCTTTGTAAAACCATCCATCTTCCAATTATTAAGTTTGCATGATTTGAATAACAATGCCAAACACATTGCCATCACCATAACCAGATAAAACACATTTGCGAGTTATAGATGACTGTGAACAACCTTGCATCTGTATGGAAGCTTACTCTTGCATATTGACCTATTCCTGGACTGTCCCGGACCTCCGCTTTGCCCCCCTCCCTTTGGCTTTTCCCAGATCTGATTGAAACATAAAGCAGAAATGAGGGTTTAGTGGATTGTGGCTTTAAGCTCGTTTTACACATGAGAAAAAAAAGAACAATGCCAACCACAACAAGACAAGAAGCTGCTTATTCTGAAACGCCACATATAGAGGAATAACACAGCAGCACATTCAAGTCCATTTAATATAATCAGTCAACGTGTCAGTCTAAGTTTTGTGGCCTTTACCGTGACTGCTAATAAGAAAGTGTACCTCCCCGGGTCCTTCTTTGTCTTGATGTATTATTCCCTGAACAGTCCAAGCAGAAAAGCAGCTTACGTTTATTAAAATTGTGTGGGCCATTCGGAAATCCGTGCATGTGGAAATGAGAAACGTAGATATAAAAAAGAGTTTGGGATTGTACAGGGGAGTAGACATGATGGTCAGAGGGGCAATAGGTCAGTCACTACTAGACATTTCTATTATGCTAATGCCTGGTGATAGTGTTATTAAAGTCTTGTTCTGAAAATGTATTATTATATTTTTGTATCACTCAATGTGCTTTTAATGCCAACTGTTTCAGCTTTTTTTTCTTTCACATAATGTACATTCAGTGGTTTATATCAACCTACATGATCAGATTTGAGATGGAAAGGGTCACATAAGGATCTGTTATGACTCATATTAAATGCAAATTGTTTAGTTTGGTTACTTAGGTGATGCTGCGCTTGTTTTGAACAAGAGTGTAATGAGAATTTTTGTATCAGTTGCATGCTTTAGTACTGCTATTTATCTAGTATTTTTTGTAGCACATATATCACAAATGTGTTTTTCTAGTTTTGTTTTAATATGTTATCTGTCAAAAGTATTCATAGTAGAAGTAATGCATCAATAGCAAGATTGGCTGCATCGGGTATTGATTCCATAATATTGATCTGACCGATATCTTGTTTGAACATTTAGTTGGATGCATAGTCTTTTACTAACTGATGTTTGAAATCTTAAAAAGGTAACAAGTTCATAAGTGATCTGACTGTCTTAAGATATACTTTGCCAATGAAAACAAGCATAAAATATGTAGTTTTATTTAAATTAGGAACTTTAGAATCATTTCTCACTTGAAAATAGAGAAAAAAAAGTCACAAAAAAGAATAAAACTGAGTAATCTTTGCATGAGAAAGACAAATTATACTTAAATCTAGATCAATAAGAATTGATTCAAGCACTGATTTTTTTTTTTTTCATAACTTATTTAGGTCAGCCTTTTTCAAGTGTAACATAATTTGAGAAGTTTAAAGTTCTAGATTTATCAAACAAAATCATCATCATTGCTGTTCAGTCAAGGTTTTCATCTCAAGATAAATGTTTGAAACCAAAATAAAACTGTAACGATTATTCGATTAATAAATTAGTTGACAATTACAAAAGTACGATTGCAGTGATTAATCGATTAACTTGTTGCAACCCTAAAGAACACAATTTGATCCATTAAAGGTGGAGTAACTGACTTTTTTTGTTGCAAACTAATAAACTTTGTCTTTTCTACTAAAAAGTATATTGCATAAGCAGTTGATTGTGACAAAATCAGAATTAATGTGTACTGTCTAAATCAAAATAAATAGCATTGTATTTTGTTTAAGCGCCAAAATACAGCGCTCTGATTGGCTGAGCTTGAGTGGTCACCTCCAGTCTCATTTTGCTGACTGTAAAAATGTGTTTTTTAAGATTTAATGCTGACAAAAATAATGTAAGTGGATATTACCGTCTGCTGAAGGATTTGTGAGAGTTAGGAACTAGTTGGACCATGATGCTTCAGGTTTTGTGGTGTGAAAATGAGCTACCCCAGCTTTAACAACTGTGAAGCATGTCATTTGGTTAGTTAGTTGTTATTTATTTCAGTTGCGGTAACTGGAAAAGCTGGATTGCTGCATCCTTTTATTGTCATGCAGAGGTCCCAACCACTGGTCCTGGCCATGGGCAATCTACCATAGTGCCTCAGAGGATCTTTTAAACTTTATTTTATTTTTATTTTATAGTTTGTCACTACTTCCTTGTGCTTTACTATAAACATACCAAATAAGCAGCAACTTCAAGCAATAAGAGCTAAAAAGAATATGCACAAAAATCAGTTGTATGCTTTTACTTGGTTGTTATCGAAGTTACCCAACCTCTGACAGTCCCTGGAAAAAAATAAATAAAAAATGTATTACTGTGCCGGTCCTTACAAGAAAAAAGGTTGTAGTGTAAAAATTGCACATCTATTATTGCTCACAGCTGTGGTAGTATTTGGACTATTTTGCTGACTAGTTTTGCACAATCCTGAATAGACAAAAAAGTATTAGTTTTTTTTCTGCCAAATGACATAACAGCTTTGATTTTTGCATGTAGGCTAAGCACGGTGCGTGCCCCAGTAAAGTTTGTGTGATATATTTAGGCAAAGCGTGATGGGACAGACACAACTACATCCATCTTCTCTGCCTCTTTTATGCTGCGGCCATCCTCTCTGTTTGTATTGTGGATGTTGCGCTCATGTTTCTTCCATAGCGCTCCCTCTTTTGGTGTTGACGTACACATTAATTACCCCGACTCGCTCAGAAGAACACTTGTCTGAAGCTACAAGGCGGATGTCCACTCAGTCTCTCTCTCTTTACTGTGCCTGGTATTATTAATGACTTCATCACGATTATAGCGACATACGGGAAGTGCGTATACGTATTTAGTCTGGGGCGCGAGACTCCCAGGTGCCTGCTTCTTCTTCAGAGGGTAGGGGAGGGGGAGGGGGGGGCAGGGTGCTATAGCGGGTCGGTCCAGTCTGAGGGGGGTCGAATCAGAGGAGCAGGGCGGAGTGTTCAGAGTCACAAAGCGTAGCATGTCGGACACTCCCATGGATGAATAGTGACACTTTGTAGATGTGCTGTCTCATGTGTGTTAAGTGGGGAATCCAACTGAAGACTGAAATGTGCTAAGTTATTCTCCTCAGCTCAGTGAAAAGCAAAAATGATACTAAATTGATGTTTTGGTGATTTCCTGATTTGATCTTTTTGCGTGTACATAGACAACACGCTTTCATTTTGAGCTAGAATTGTCTAAAGGACTGAAAATTGCAGACTACATCGAGATAATAGAAGCAAAGTCAGTTGAACAGGACAAAATCTGACATTCTAACGCAGTTTTAAAACTGTCTTGAGCTTTGTCAAAGCTATAGTTTAAGACCATAGGCTTTAGTAAAGAAACTATTTTGTCATTGTTAATTCTTTATCTAAACATTAGTATTTAAATCAAGTTTAAAATTATTTTATAATCATGTCTGTGAAATATCTAATCATATTTATTCAGTGCAAAACAGTTGTTGTTTGCAGTTAGTTTCTCCTCCTCCAAACTAATATGCAACTTTATTTTAAAGAACAGAATGCAGTACAAAAATCTAACTTCCATGACTTTAAAGACTCATTTTAAGATTTTTTCACTTAATAAGACCAAGTCTTACCAAGGTTATTTGACTTGTGCTTAGATATTCTGTCCTGATTTACTTTATCTGGATATAAAAACTTATTTTAAGCAAATTTTTATCTGTTTGAAGCCATAATTGCTGGAATCAAGAATAGATTTTCTTAAAAATCTTGTCAACAGAACTTAAAACTTGCTTTTGCTGTTCAAAACAAGTGGGTTGGTCACATTTTCTTACTGCACTGGTAGATTATTTCACTTGAAATAAGACATTTTCACCTCAAAATGAGCAACATTTTATTATTTTTGAAAAGCCCTTTTAGCAGGAAAGCAAAAACACACAAAATCAACACCAATACCAAAAATACAGACACAGTGTACATTCTAAAAGTCAAAAGTTCAGTGAAACTCTGAAAAATGAGTTTTAAGAGCTGACCTAAAATCAGAAAGTGTAGTGTGTTGATAAAAGACAAAGTTAGGATTGGTTGTAGTAATGAGATTGACCTGAAACAGACACTTAAGTGGCTGTAGTTACTTGTGTCTCCAGTTGAATTCATTTGTTAAAGAATGTCGCAGATTGACTCCTTTATGCACAAGAAAGGCATGTGTCAACAGCGCTCACCTCACTCCGACACCCGAGTCCATGTGGCTTCAAAGATCCACAACAGATTGAGACGTCAGATTAGATCAGGCGTTTGTGCAACATCTAGTCATAACACAAGCTCCGCCGGCCTCCAGAGTCTGCAGCGTCCGACAGGTGGTATAGGTGCCGGGTAAACAACGAAAGCCGCTCTTCGGGACCAGGCCTGTGGGACGGTCTGGTTCCTAAGGCGTGTCCCAGTGCACCACAGGCCAAATACGGTCACTTTTCGTTGTCCTAGAGCGATGGTGCATTAGTTTTACGGCCCGGGAGGCGGCAGGGGATGGGATCGTTGGCCAGCCACTGCCCTCTCTGCTGTATTATTCATATGTGCAAAGTGGTCTTAGTTAATATTTAAAATGTTGCTTATGATGCTCAAAATCCTGACAACAGACACAGCAAAGGAGACAGAAGAGACTGACTGGGATGAAAGAGGCACCAGAGGAGATTTTAGGACAGACAGTTATGGACTAAATAAGACTCTCTAAGCATACAGAAGTATACAATAGATTTTTTTTTTTTTTTCAAACTGAAATCTTTCATGAAATCTTGGCCTGTCCTGCACAATACTGTTAGTGCTGTCAGATATCAGCTCAAATTGAAGAAAATAATTGGGTACAAAGTGTCAGTTCACAGTTGGGTCATTCAGTTGATGCAGGAAGACTATTACTGTTACTGCCCAAGAACATCTCATGTTATTTTTTATTTGTACAATTCAATTGTATAGTTTTTGGAATCCATGCAAGTTACACAATGTTTTAGAAAAAAGGCTTTTGTGTGTTTGTGTGTGTGGTTATGGGGAAATATGTTTTAGACCCTGTTCTGTGTAGAGATACATTGTTTAGTAAATACAAATGCATCAGTACCAACGCTGGGATCCTATATTCAAAAAAATCTCTTAGTATGAGTTAGGTGGATGATATGGTAAAAAATCTAAATTCTGATTTTCTTAGAGTGTCGACAAAGGCTGACTGTTGTTGCCAGATTTTCAGATAGAAACAAGCAACCAAGCTTTAAAAAAACCTCCCAAAACAAACACTTCAATAACATTTTTCATTGTCACCTCTACACAAGTTTTATCATTTTGCCATATTTTCATAGTTTTTCTAACGTTCATAACAACTTTTAAACAGAAAAATCTATGGTCCAGTTCTAAATGTATATATTTTTGTAAATCACACTGGAAAAATTGCTCAATTCATCTCTTTTATGACGCAAAATTAATAACAGACTTTAAAAGAAGAAGCCCACTTAACAACTCTGAGGCCAAGAGAAGTAGTTTGTATTTGAACAGACAGGTAATCACGATACGACGATTTCATCAGAAAAGCGGATTGTCACAGAGATTCGATTTTTATCTCAATCTTACCAAGCCCTACTATGAGTTCAGTTCTTTATTTGGACATAATAAGGCTGTTTACTGACTGACTGATGATGGCCCAGAACATCTGATAATGTCTGAAATTGTATTCACCCAAGTTGTTCAGTGGGTCCTTGCAGCATAATTACGAGTTACGTAATGCAGTTTAATCCAATTTCAGGTTTGATTCGAGTTCATGTTGAGCATTGGGAAAAGCTATTTTCAGCTTGAGTTTGGGCTGATTCTAAAATTATCAATAATGGTGTGCATCTCTACTTGAAAGTGAAAGAACATCTCAAAAACAATCCTTAATGGACAAAAATCTAAATCAAGTTGAATAAGGATAGAACATGGGTTAAGCAATGTCTTATCTAGATCTAAAACATGACATTTAGGGCTAGAATCAAAGTAAATGATCATGAAAAATGCACAAATTGTAGTATTAGAAGAAACTTGCCACATATACAAAACTTAAACCTGTTTACCGAAATGAGGTAACACGAAGGTAATGCTATTTCTGTCCCAAAAAAACGAAAGAAGATAAGTGAATCTCTGATAGACACAGTGGGACAGATTGATCTTTAGGCCTCGCTTTTAAATATCCTTTGCGAGAAAAGAGCAAAGCGAAAACTTCATAGCGGTGGCATTCAAGCATCGTTAAGCCCCTGGCACCGACCGAGCCACGCGACGCCAAGTAGAAGAAGAAGAAACAGGTGCGCGAAAATCCAAAAGGATGCACGAGTTAGACTAAGGTTAGTGAGGCAGCGGAAGAAATGCGGTTACAGGAGAGAGATGTATACTGGGAAAAGTGAAAAAAAGAGACACAAATCCAGCGGAGGGATGTTTTTATTAAGGTTCTTATCGATGCAGAGAGCTCTTCGTATTAACAACAGACATGCTTTAATGCTTTGCCAATACTGTGCATGTTAGACCAGGCTGTAAATCTGTGGCCGGCGGCAGGGCTCTTTAGGAGGGCAGAAACACCAAGGTAAATGGACCACGAGCTGACAAGATTAGTGGCAGCGAGAGGAGAGATTTTAAGTGTAGATCAATGTGCGCAGTTTGTGGATGAATATGATGCGCCTTTTAATGAAAGTGCAGAGAAAGTTATGTTTTTTCTCTTCTTTTCAAACTCTATTTCGAAAGTGCTTGATTCTCGATACCAATTTTGATAAAATAATTAGTTTAAAAATGTGTTTTGTTAGGTCAAAGGTTGGACAATATCAACATTTTCAGCTTAAACAATAGTGTTGTCTTTGTTTATTACAGTGGTCTTGTACTAGTTTTTAAATAATTGTAGTCGTTCCTACAAGAACTGAACATTTGTGTTTTTAGTATCAATACTTGTTCAAATGAGTATCTAGTTTCTATTTATTTGTATCTGATATTCTTAACTTTTGACAACCATATTCTACTCTTGCTTTGTTGTCTAAAAAAGCATTTTATCCTTATCTGACCAGAGTGTGGCGCTGTGACACTGACACAGAAAGTCACAAAGCTAGAGGAAGACTTGACACTGAGCATGTGCAGAAAAGTTGCTGAATGTAAACAGAAACTTGGCGAGAATTCTTTCAAACTTGGCAACATTCGGAGTGAACAACATGGATCTTAAACCTACAGAAGAGACACAGAAAGGGGATTTATGTCTTTGGAAAAGCTTCAAAACAGATTTAAAGGAGATTTCAGTGGGTTTATTACATTTTTCTGTGTCTTTTGTGGTTTAAGACCCAATGAGAGAGATTTTCGCAGTGATTGTCATCTAAAGGTCAGTACATTCTGCAGATGTGACTCTGGGACAGTGATGTCATTATGGAAAAAATGGATCCAGTTTAAATGCGGAGACACTAAACCGAAGTTTTGAAATCTTTTCACTCTGGGACTGGGTTTCAGAAATGTTTGTCTTCAGTGTCCTGAAATGATGATGTGTAGCTTCATATGGACAGGCCACAAAAGGCACTAGAAGATTTTTGTAAAAATAGTATACTGTAATAGAGCCTTTTTTACAGTGATGTATGTTTTTAGGGCACACTGAGATTATTCTGCATTTAGTTTAAGTAGCCTGACTTCTGAAGAAGGCTGTTGTGAGCCGCTACACTTAGGAAGCTAATCAGCAAGTTTTTAATCAATAATAATTTAACAATAAATTAGCCCAGAAAAATAAAGGCTTTTTAACTTTTATTGTATGAAGAGTGCTTTGGGTTCCCCTTTTTTCTTTGTAATTTTGTTTTCCCAATCACCAATGAGCACCTTCAAATATCACTAAATGTAAGATTTCCATGAGCATTTTTGGTAGATAACATGTTTGTTTGTCTGTATTGTGGGGCAATTTCAAACAGATGTAATGACAGTTAAAATAAACGTAATTATACTGGATAAATGCAGCTAAAAAGAAAGTGCACTTCCTAGAAAAGTGGGCGTTACAAAATAGGATCATTAGTTTGTTAAGATATTCTCTGTAGCATCATATTGACTGTCAAAACTCATTACTGTGACAGGTCCAAACTTAAATTCCACCAGAAATGTAACGTAGTACACAATTAAAAGTAGAGATTTTTTTGCAAGCGTTAATTGGACTGTGCACAGACATGTTTATCCCTCTCCAGATGGCTCCTCTTACCTGTTAAAATGTTTCAAGCAGCCAACCCAAACATCTCCACTCCATGCAGTTTGCGACCCAACTGTCGACAGCTATCTTTGCCAACATTGTTTAATTTCACTGACTCGGCTGCTATGGCCCAATTAAACCAACAAAAAAAAACTCAAACTCCAGGCTTGAAAAGACTTGAATAAAAGTTAACACAGAAGTGAGGAGAGAAAGCGGGGGAAAAAAGGAGGGAGTCCAGCAGATGGGACGTGTGTGAGTCTTGCCCTGTTGGGGTTGGGGGGACATGGGTGGGGCAGACAGGGCAACAGGAAGAAAACCTCAGTGGGGGTCTTTTGTGAATCTCTTGAATAGGAGACCGCACCGAGGGTCTTTCTACTTCTTTGTGTGGGGTAAAAGGGGGGCAGGAAAAGAACACACTCCAAAGTTATTCGCCACTTCAGCCCGACTGCCCAGATTCAGTGGGTTTTGATAAGCTCGGTCCTTTGAGGTGGAATCTTGTTAGGGACAAGGGAGGACATGTTAGTGACAGGTGATCCGTCTTCTTGCAAAGTCAAACTGTCAGTGAAGTCACTTTTTACAGTTATAAAGCCGATGTGGCAGTCATTTTTAGAGACATCAAAATATATACGGTATATTATTTGCAACATTATTTTTACTAAGCTAGAATACTAATTCATTTTAAACTTGTGCACTGGCCTGAAGCTACACCTTACTTAACCGTACAGTATTGTATTTACTTTTGTTGGCTGTCAAACGTAGAGGGATTATGGGTCGACAACATTTTTCACTCTACTGCGCAGTACTAGTAGGCTTTGGAAATTTCTTTGATAAAAACAACAAATGGGATGAGAGCTAGCTGTTTTAATCAGATATGAACCACTATGATGGATGTCTGGCTTCTAAAGCTTGAGACAGTTTTTTTCACTCACTGAATGTAATGTGTATGAGCCGTAAAGATTAATTATATTCACTAATGTTGATTTAGCAGCATAACTTTTAGTTCCCAAGTACTAAACTCTTAAGTTAGTCATGACAAAATCTCTGGTTAGTGTTGCTGCTACAGCTTGTAGCAATCAGTCGTGGCTCTTTCTGCAAACCACGGATTCCCTCGTGTTGATAAACAATAATCCCTCTATATGGTGGTTGTTTTTTTTTTTTTTTTTTTTTTTTTTTTTTTTTTTTTTGTTAAATTGCATTGCCCTATACTGTCAATGTCATGTCTACACTGTGACATCAGATAAAGCCTCCTGCACAAAACTACCTGCTGTCAAAGACCCTCAAGCACTGCTGTTCTCCTCTCTCAACCTCTTCTTTCACCTTGTGCTAATGGTTTTCTTTCAGCCAGCTTGAAATATGTTTGTGGGTGGAGTTTAGGGTGTTAGCTTTATTTAGCTTGCAAAGAGTTTAGAAAATCTATGTTCATCAGCTTTACCTTTCTAATTGAATCATGAAGCAACTTTCCACGTCATAAGTTAAACAATTTGGCTTCAACTTTTCATGCTCACGAATGTACCGTAGTCTATTGATTGAAGTGATCCAGAAAGTGTGAGTTATCCATGTATTGATTTGGCCCTGTAGGCAGCTGCAAATGTGAACTTGTTTATCTGTTTTTAGCATCATATTTGGTTGATTTAATTCTGTCAAAATGTCACAGCAGCATGTAGTCATTACACGACTGAGTAAAATTCACCCAGTGTCATCGTGCTTGTCACAAAATAGAAAAATACTTCCTAATTTCTTCACATATTTATTTCTGTATCAACCTTTTTTTCCATTTTGCTGCTCTGCTGAAGGATTTTCCAGTTTGCTGCCTCCTTGACGTGGGATTTTTGTCTGACTATCAGAGGTTAAAGTCGGTAAATTAAACTCACCACTAACATCTTTTGTCGCCATGGAAACTTAATTTAGTTGGTGTCAGAGCTGTCAACACGGAGGAAAAACACAGCTCGTAATAACCATTATTTTGTTAAAGGCTTGACGATTTGACAGGTTTGTTTAATTTGCTGTTGCTATGGAAATAAAGGCGTAAAAATAAATCCGTCCAAAGCCAGTTTCACACATAGGAGAAAGCCCAGGTAAATGACCAAAAGTAGTACAATCTGCAGTACACAGTAGATGTAAAAGAAAAAGTACTATGCATTAATGACTCTACATTAACTCTAAATTATGGTCGTCGGATAACTCCCTGGTCTATAATTTTTAATTAGTCCCTCTTTGTTCTCGCAGTTGAGAAATTGTGATTACTTTAAGTATTTTGACCTCTCTGGCAGAGTTGGTTGTCATATAGAAGTAGTCCAATTTGTAGCCAGGACAATACATTGTGACAGAGGAACAAAACACTCTTAAATTAGTTTAAATCTGCACTTGTAAGCAAAAATATAATCCCAAAACTTTGTGCTTATTATTTAGAGCTGTAGTGTGAGTAGAAGTATTCATTAGGTCTAAATTTCAACTAAACATGCTCCAGAATGAGACTAAGCCTGACAGGGATAGAGCTTTTTCAGTTCTGATTCTGATGTCGATACTTTGGCATTAGGTTTCTTTCGATACCCAACATGAACTGACATTAGTGTAGTGCCATTTTTTTTTTTCTTCTCAAAGCACAAGAAAATTGGTCTCATAGTGTTATATAACTGTTATTTATGTGAACACAATTTCAAATCTTATTAGATGCTCTGGATCAACATCAGCCTGCGTAAGTCTTTTTATGTTATCGTCTCTACCGATATCATGTGATCAATACTTAATCAAGCAAAATTTCACGGATCAGCATCAATATGTGATCCAAGCATTGGATCGGTGCATCACTAAAGCCTGGTCTAAGCTATATTGCAGATTCCTAGTAATTACCCTCCAAAAATGAAAAAGACATTAATAAATTTGTGTCTAATACAAAATTCCTCTTCAATCTTCTGTACCAGCAGTGGCAGGTCATACCACAGTTTGGGAAACACTGCTTGAGGCTAGGCCAGGGGTCTCAAACTGGCGGCATGGGGGCCAAATGTGACCCTCTAGTTGATTTAATGTGGCGCTCAGGATGATTACTGATTACTATTGATAGTGGCCCACCAATCAAATACTGTATATTGTTGAGATGTGCCTGTAAAGCCTCTGAAATGCAGCAAATTACATTTGTCCAATTTTTTCCTAGGTAGAATAAGTAGAGCCTATGTGCCCACTTTTATTTTCCTTTGACAGTTGTGTGTGTATAATGTAAAATGTAAAACTATGGATGTGGACATATTACACTACATTACACTTTATATAGCCTAATAGCCTTATTTATATAGAATAAAACACAGTGAGTCCTGTATTTTACTGTATTTGGCTTTGATTATTTTGGCCCCAGCTTCACTTGAGTTTGAGAGCCCTGGGCTAGTCCCTCATTACAATAAATACATTGATAGGGTTCTATTATAGTATTACTCATCTAACCATCTTTGTTTCTTAGCAGAAAATCCATAATGAGGTTCATTCACATATTTGTCCCATTTTTGTCAATGTTTATTTTTGACTTTTGTTTTGTTACTGGAGAACAATAGGAGACAGTTTTCAAATGGTTTTATCTTTTTCTAGTATTTTTCTAGTATTCTAGTACTGTTAAACTAGTATTCATTTATTGTAACACTACTTTTGCTGACTAAATACTTTTGACGTCTGCCTGTGTTTGATATAAAAAATAACTTCACATAAGTAGCTGTTGTGTTGTGTATCAGAAAAGAGCCTTAAGATATTGGCTGCAAATGGATTCTTACATAACACCAAATGACTGGCATCTCACTATTAACCAAACGTCGCCTTAACCAAAGTCTGCTTTTGAAAAAAAAAAATGGGCCCCAGAAGTCATTTCTACCACCCACACTCCCAAAAAGCAGCACATATGCAAAGAGAAGCTGCTCCAGACGTGGCATTTTCTGTTCATAATTGCTGCTGTTGCTTGGGAGGAGTGAGTGACTTAGTGTCGGAATTTCATTTAAGATCCCAGCAGTGCCCTGAGCATCATGACCAATGGGATCAGGAATCACCGCTGGGGTTCAAGCCACATCCCGGACAACCCTTTTCTTTTTTTTTTTTACCCCCGGGACTGACGTCAAATAATCTCCGCGCGCACACGTTTTTATAAAAGTTTGCGCTCTATAGATGCCTGCGCGTATAGATTGCGGTCCAGCTCTCCACGTGTGTCCGAACGTATAAAACAAAAGAGGGTATATTCTTCCCTCATCAAAAGAGGGTATATTTTTATAAAAAAAAAAAAGCAGCTGAGCCAAGTCCACTCAGAGCTTAGACCACGTCCAATCTGCTAATGCCTGTGTTTGTGTGTGTTTATGTGCAAGAGCGTCTGTGGGCTTGGAAAAAGAAATCCTCTCTCTTAAAGTAAATATGTTTGGAGAATGAGAAAATGCACTAAACGACGATTTAGTTTGGTTCATTTCTACCACTGATACTTCTATAAATGCAAAAATAACTGGAATATTGTGACATTGTGTTGTCAGAAGTGTTGTCAATGATATATACCAGTGATGTTTCTGACTTTTTTTGGAGTATAGTTAGGTTCTGGGCAATATATCCAATTTGAGCTACTATTGTAAATGTTGTTTTGAAGATTTTTATGTTACATGTGCATAGCTATAAATATATATTGCAAACTATAAACTAGGCAAAGTTTATTGTGCTGAACAAATCAAACACATAGTAATTCAAAGTCTTTTATGTAGCAGTTTATAAAGAGAAATTGCTGCACTTTCGTCATTCATTTGTCAAATATTACAGCCTCAACAAAAAAAAAGTATGTTGTCTCATAAGTAAGCGTCAAAAAGTACATCTAGTACATCTTTTCACAAAAATGCAACAATTATTGTGTTGTTAAATGATTTCCACATTGTTATAATAATACGTACTTAACCACTTCAGCATGATGCATTAACAAATGACAAGTCTTTCATTCTTGTGAAGTTTAGCACGAAGTGAAAAAAGTTTGTCAGATTTATAAAAATAATTAGTGCAATTAATCCACTTCAGTAACAACAGAAGAAGTCAAGTGTTCTAATTTTCAGCGTTAATTAACATGTTTTGTTAAAAGCAAAATGTGTCATTCATTTAGTATACGGCTGCATTGTTTTTTTATTCTTTGGAGTTTAGTATCTGGGGTCTTTTGTCCAAGGCTGTAGTTCTTCAGTCGATGAATCGGTCGATGGAGTCTTGGTCGACCAAAATTTTATTAGTCGAGTTGACTCATTTTTTTATTTAGATGATAAGGATTTTGTATTCAACAGTAACAAACTCACTGGTCTGAACTGTCTTTTTCTTTATACAAACACTGTTTCCTTTTCATTTTCTGCGTAAACTATAGTTTTTGCATGAACTTCATAATATTATTAGTCTTTTTGAGCAAGATTTCTCACATCAATGAGTTGTCACATCACTAAAATTTCTAACCCAATTTGAATACTAACGGATAAACTTGATTCTCAATAGCACAATGAGAATTAGAATGTCCTTTCAGAAAGTCAGATTTTTATACAATGGACTGACATTTTCAACACAAAATCCAAGTTTATGAGTGAATGTTTTCTTTGCAGAACATCAGATTTTGTTCAAATGTTTGTCCTGTTAATGCTATCTGTATTTGAGTATCTAATTTTGACACCAGTTTAAGCATTGATTTGCAATGTTTTTGACAACTCTACTTTTAGCTTCAGAGCCTTTGCCACGCCCCCTTTTCAGACGATTAATCAAACGATGGGACATGTTTTCATGCGGTCAACCAAGAATTTTTTTGGTCAACTACAGCCCTACTTCAAGTACAACTAATAACCAAATCAGCAAAAACACCTATTATGTATTTTATCTTTTTTTGTTGCTCATTTTATGGTCCTTTCATGCTTTTTGCGAAGGGCGTTTCAGCACTTTCCTGTGGCATAGTTAAAATATGTTATCGGGACAATGCAAGAAAACATAGCTATTCACTTTTTCCCATACCGTCTACCCTTATACGTAATTTATTAGACATTTCTGAAGCTCTTTAAGTGTTTTACAGTTGCTACAGTGACCTATCTGCTTCTGAGAGCTTCGCAGTGATACCAAACCATATCGCACACTCCAGCAAGCTTATCTTTCCCATAAATAATTTCCCCAAACATTATTCCATGGTCCAAACTCTACATAGTTTTGCTTTAAGAAAAACTGTGGCTTAATATTGGCCTTTGATAAATCTTGCATAAATGTTCCCACATTAATAAATTGTACTCACTTGTCCCCGTTTCCTTGTGCTGGCGCTTCTCTATAGTCCTATCAAGCGTATTTATAGCTTTATCCCCACCTCTGTCATCCATATCTCATTCACTCCATCATTTTCCTTTTCGCTGGCGGAGTTTGGGAATTGCTCTTTAGAAGCCAGTGTGAAGAATCCTATTTCTCCCCGCGTAACGCTTATTAGGGTCCCATCTGCCCCTAGGATACTTATGAATGTGTGTGCGTTCGGGGTAGGTGACTGGTGTGGGGAGCGTATTGTCATTGGCGCTGCGTAAAGTGGATGTGGGTGCAGAGGGGCCCCTGTAAGAGCTGGAGAGAGGGGCTCTTAAGAGACACGCACGCAGCAGCTGGTGTGTCTAAAGCTGGGGAATGACACACAGACCTCCCCGGAGAGATCACCGACTGAGCCCATATTACAGCTAATATCTTTTCCTCTTTCCAAGATATGAATTTGGACTCTCAATAACTTATGAAGGATAGATTTTCCTCTGTTTGTGCTGCTGTTGTAGTTTAACTTCCAACTTTTTGAGTGTGCTTTCTACTGTAAAGCATAGGTAATCTCATTCATGCCGATGAATTTTATTATTGTGATTATAAAGAATTTTTGTGGACCTTGGGCTGAGTAACCTGGCTTGTGTCAGATTGATATGTGTATAATCTTGAGTTCTGCACATTATAAATCTGGAATGATTGCAGCTGAAAGCCGTCGGGAGAAAATGGAACATTGTGACGATATTTGAATCAGATTGGTTGAAGCTTCTGAATCTGGTAGTAGCAGAGAAGTTAAAATAAAGCTAATAAAGCTAAATACTCTCAAGAGAAAAACGCAAATATTTTTCCCATCCAAAAATGCACAAATCTCTTCTGTGTGTAGATTTCAAAATTCTCCTTTAAAACAAGGGTTCCCAAACTTTTCAGGCCGGGACCCCCAAAATAACCACGTAACTAACTTACGACCCCCACAGTAAAATTAAATTAATGTTTGTAATAATTTCAAGTTAGAAAAGCATTAAAATTGGGTTAAAGAGCATTTATTTTAGTAGTTTAATGCTTCTTTTGATCAAACTTCAATCAAACATGATGGTTCCAGGTAAAAAAGGACCTAATACCAGTTATAATTGGAAAATTACATCTTCAAATCATCTCCTGACCCCCACTTTGGGAACCACTATTTTAGTCGATCCATGGTCGAAATACACCCCCCGGCACTGCAATTTTTGGGGGGTTAGATTGTGCATTTCCACCCATATTACAATGGTGTTCACTGATCTGTGATTGGTTCATCTCTGCGCTTTGATTAAGATGGCTAACCTTGGTTGCCTCTATCCATAAGCTAAACAAACTTCTAACTAACTAATCTCTGCCATTACCACAAAAAACTAGTCCACATTACATGTTTTACGGACAGAGGATCACCTGTGGAGCTATGAGGGCGAGTTGACATGACTGCAATCTCTTAGCCAATCCTAGAAAAGAGAAGGAATTGAATGAGTTAGCTTGACATTTGAAAAAGAATTCTAAAAGTTTTAGCTTATTCTACACCTCAGTTTAATTTTGTTGCTCCCAAGTTGTTTTGAGACAGAGATTTCCTGTCAAAAACAAATGCGTCTGACTTATAGGAACCTTAATGGGATGAAAATGGGTCCAGGATTCATTTGAAACTGGAAAACATAAAAAATCAAGTACAATTTTGCATCCAACTGTTCATGCCCCATTTTAGAAATCACTAGTCAACTAATCAATGCACATGCAAGCCAAGGTTTTAGTCATTAAGAATCTCTTTTGTATGATAAGACCGTTTTGTTTTTTTTATTTATGTTGAGAAAATGTCAAATATCGCTCTTCTTCCAGACTCATACCTTACACTTTTTAGCAGATCAAATTTGTTTCTTTACAAGTGCAAATAAAGATGTATAGAATATGAACCAAGCATTATACCCCCAGATAATAATAGTTTTGATAAATACAATCGCATGAGCCAGCGCTGTGAGCCTTGTCCTCTACAGCTTGGCGGGTGTCTATGGCAACAGACAGACTTTGAATCAACTTCCTTCTCCGTCCTCCCTGGTGTTTTTAAATCTGATAAAATGATGTCTAATGTGTGGGTTTGTGAAAAGGAGAAGTGGCGTGGTGAGTTTAGGTTCAGATGTGTAGTTTAAGACTTTCTCAAAGACTGTCAAAGTGCTGCAATTGTCAGTTGGGAAGAAGTTATTTACTACTTACGCAGAGGTCGAGAAAGAGTTTGGAAAATGACTTGTTCAGTAGTTTTGTCCCCCTACCTAAAAATGAAGAGTCGATAACTTTTGTGGGAGGAGTTTGTCACCATTTTGTCTCCATGGTTGCAGTTATTATTATTGATCTAGGTTTAGTTGGCTGTCTCCCTTGATACAACTAAATCTGTGCAGTGAAACATTCAACGCAAAGCAATAATGTCGCCATAAAAACAAGCAGGTGGTTCGCTCTTTAATATACTGCTGCATGTGTCTCAGTGTTCAAAGATGACAATTGTGAACTTTTGCTCAGTCAAATCTTGTTTTAAATGGCATACTTTGTTGCAACAGAGTGTGTCTCATGAACATATTGCTACACCAATCAATCATCAAATCAATTCTGGTGTTGGGTTTGATCTTTACTGAATTTTCATGCAGTTAGAAAGGAAGGAAATGTTGCTGGATCGGGTATCATTTCTTTGTTATCAGCCGATATCCAGGTTGTGCCTTTTATTGAGCATAATGAGACTCATTTACTGGCTGATGTTGATGCAGAATGTCTCAAAATGTTGGACGTTTTATTCACAAGTTGTTTAGTTGCGACCTATAAATAACATTTGCATAGCACAAAATAATCAACATTCTTATATTTTGAAAGAACAAAAAGCTTTTCATTCCTTACACAAGTATCGGTTGACTTAAAGGTGCACTGCGCAACTTTTATCCAAAAATTAACTTGATTAAATGCAAATTTTGTCATTTAGATGCCTTTGTTTCACTAAATAATTAATAAAAACAGGCTTGCAAGCGACACAAAATAGTCAATTATTTGGCTTAGAGGAGCCAGAACATGTCTGTTTCCACAGAAAAGCGGTTCCTTTTGCTAATTTTTTTCATATTATGGCATAAACTGTATATATCTCCATCAGAAAGTCCCAAAGTAGACTTTTAACTTTCTATTTCTACTGAATTGTGGTATAACTCTTCACCTCCAGAAAGTTACACAGTTGCACCTTTAATTCCAAGATATCGTGATCAATATCTAAACTGAAAAAGCTGGATCGGTGAATCCCTTGTTTTAACAGTATCTTAATAAACTCCTGACCTAATTCTCCCAAAAAAGTAAAAAGCCACATTTTATAGATCAAAGTTTCCAAAAAGGTAGTTTGTTCTTGTGAAGCTTTGCAAATTAAAACATATCAGGGTCATGACCCCATGTATCCAGACAAAAATCGAATTGTGACAAAACAGACTTGTCCTATCCCGTGTTGAGACAGTGTATGTTAATGAACATACTGCTACACATGCTGTAAATACACTGTATTGTTGAGTTTTTACTGTTGTCACAAGCACACACTGGAAGCACAATGGATGGACCCAAGACCAGACATTCTCACTGTGCTCTTTTTTAACCATCACTAATGCTGAATCCAAATATAATGATGGTCACAGTCCAATCATACAAGTCTCAAGTTGTATTTATTTACTTCCTTAGGCACATGTTACATCATCGTAAACCGTACTGTACAAGATGCCGCTCTCATCCCTCATTTTAATTCAACAGGACTTAATTTTGCCTCTCCTCCAAAAGATTCATCTGCTCAGCTCTTAATCAACAGCTGACAGACTTTCTTTGGCTTTTCCAGTTTGTGTGTGTGTGCGACGGAAGCGAGCCGTATTACTTTAGGTATTACTGCCTTTTCTGCATGGGTCAGAACAGGGTCACGCTCCGGCCTCAATCAGCACGCCGCCCTGGCAAAAATCCATCTTTGTCTCTGCGCTGATTGTGATTGGACAGGAGGAGGGAAACAGGTTAGCTCTCTGGATACGTTCTTGTATGCTGCAGGTGTATTACAGAATATCTAATGGACGCAAGGCAAGACAAGGAAGATGTGTGTGGAAGTTTGAAGTTGTGCCAGGATTTTGATTAAAAGATAAGTTGGTGGAGAGACAGCGTGTTTATCAAAGCTGAACTGGATTTTTTTTAGTTTGATTTTTTTCAATCTAGGCAAATGACTGTAGCTAAAAATCTGTTTTTCACAGCTTGCCTGACACAGTTTTATCAGATTCAGAAAATTGCCAAATAACAAAATATAGCAAGCAAGAATTTTGGCTATAAACTTGGGCTACGACACTAAACTTAACAACTCAAGATTAAATTCTCCAATGTTATGAGAATTAGGTCAAAGCCATAAAAAAATATGGGTTTTATGGGATTATAATTATAATTTGAATCATGGGACATTGTTTTTGTGTTTTTATGCAAACAATTGACTCAACCAAGTCCAAGTCCTGATAATATTTAGCCTAAATCTATACATTTGCTTCTTTGTGTGGCTTCAACTTTATTCTCAGAAAAAGTATGACCTTTTTTTGTTTGTTTTTTTAGTGGATGCATAACTAACTTTCTTTTCATAAATGCATTAGCTTAATCTTGAAATGTTACAAGTTTATTAGGGCAGAGCAAACCTTTTATTTGTTTTCTGGATTCTGTCAAAAAAATGCATTTACAATAATCAGAATTTGTTTAACCAATGTCGCCAATCCGGCCCTTCACCACTTTTCTGGGTGTGAAATAAAGTAAAAACAAATGCCCAGCCCTGATGTATGTGTATATACTGTATGTTGACACATTTTATTTACAAACTTTGAAAAGATTTCTATTAATAAAACATTAATTTCAAATCTAATCACAATCATCATTTTGGTAAAAGAAATAATGATAATTTGTGAAGCCCTGTCCTTGACTTAGCATCTGTTTTTTATTACCAGCGTACACAATAGCACCATTTACCGACATTCCCTAATAATAAATGCGGCCTAAATAGCGTGTGATACCAAGTCATTTGAACAGGAGCAGGTGTTCTTACTTTGTGGCCCTCACCACGTGAACGCACCAGAAGCATCTCCTACCACAAAATGCCATCAGTTACCGCTCCGTTAAGAGGAATGCCTGGCTTTAATGTGGCAGATGTACCTGCATGTAATTAAGGTTAGATTTAAGTGTAGTGCTGGTGGGCATCAGTGTGTCAGCGGGTGTGTGTTTCAAGCCTCTTACCTGCTGCTGACCAGATGGGCTCCACAGCTGACCTCCGGCTCACCTCACCCCACCTCTGTGAGCAGATTAGACTGAGAGAGCTGAGCTAAGACGCCGAGGCATTAAAACGGACACTACAGCTGCTGGCTTTCACATGACATCGCCATATTCTGAGAAAGAAAGAGTTCATTAGCAGATACAGATAAGTGCCATTTGGAGGAAAATGTTGAAGGCTTACCATTGGCACAGAACAGTCAGGTACCCGTGTTAGTTTCTCTTTAGTCTGTCTCTACAGTTCACTCGCATCTGTGAACCTGCTCCTGCGCCGCTTATTGATTCTGCTGTTATAAACCTGCTGTTATGTGCTGCCATGCTAATTGATAACGGCTACACAGAGCTAATAGAAACAAAAGCACAAATTCAAGCTGATAAATTGACATAGATACAGTCGGCAACGCGTTATGTTTGGGGGCGTGGCCTGCTGAGAGGGAAAGTGTCTCATGCTTTACCATATTACAGTATGGGAAGCTAAACTGTTTACCTCTTTTAAGATGTTTTCTGGTGTGTATTTTTAGCACAATGAACTCAAGTCGAGTCACAACCGGGTTTAAATGGAGTTCACTGATGTGGCGCTAAGTCAGAAAAGTAAACAGAAAGTTATGCTAAAAGACGCCAGGCGGCACTAGCATCACGTTAGCATTTAGCTCGCAGCTACCGTTAGCATTAAGCTCGCAGCTACCGCTAGCATTGTTAGATATATTTACATACTTGGAAGGTCAAATAATTTTCTCTATTCTTCTCTAGTCTTCTTCTCTAGTCTTCGTGTCTGTATTTGACACAATATATTTCCTCAAGTCCACATTTGCTGTTGTAGTTTTTAAGCAGTGAGTGATTAAACTGGTGTTCTGATTCATTCATGTTAACGTTCCCAATTGGAGGTCCGTTAGTGGGCGTGGCCTTTGATGCCGACTGTATCTATAAAGAGTTCTGTATTTTTGCCGATTTGGGCAATTTCCTATATGTGACAGGAACGCAGCAGTATTCTTGTTATGAAATCTATATTAGTGTCAAAATTTTCAAAGTTTCAAATCAAATTCATTTTCATTTCCTTATTAGGACAAGCTTTCAAATAGTACTATTTTTTTGGTGGAATTAAAAGCAAAACTTTTAATTCTGTTTTTGCAAATAACTTGTTCACAGTATTCATAACTCATAAAATGCGGAGACTATTAGTTTGTTGAGTTATCTTTTGATCTGAGAAATATTATAGGGTTATCTAGCCTATTCATAGCAAGGCGATGGTGTGCAGAAAGAAATTAGGAGTGACTTTGAGTTTCTTTCTTTAGTCAACTGGAGCAATAAAAATGGTCAAGATTGTTATTATTTACTGTCACTGTGTCAGCCACAATTAGATGTATTTCCAAAACCATTAAATCCAACTACAGTGTGTTTTGTCTCCTATAGAGCACACAGACATCAGCACGTGTCCAGTCTGTTCTCATTCTATAGGTTAAGTTGTGTGTGTGGCAGTTGTTTTGGGGGATTACAGAAGCAGATGGACTGGCATGTTGACTGGTGAAGCTTCATTAACCAGGGCTGTCCACACCACTGCCCGACTCAAACTGTCCACACTACAGGGGCCACGCTCACAGACCACATCCATCCAAAACGGATGTATTCTTGTGGTCTATATGTGTGCACTTGAGTAAAAGCAGACGTGGCTTTGGTTGGTGATGTCTACCTTGAGCTGAGAGCCCAAGAGATTTATGCCCCAGAGATGTGTCTTGTTGGTCTGAGTCTGACGCAGATGGACAGGGTTTATGTGCAGTAACAAAACCATTATGGGCATTTATCTATACTTATACTATGGTCAGTGTTGGCAACTGGCATGTCTTATTTTCGTATTTACGCACACATAGTTGGGCAGGTTAAATCACCTACATATCAATGCCCTCATTACGTCTCCACGGCAACTGTTAACAACCCGCTATTGAAGAGCAAGAATCTCTGGTGTTCTGTCTGACTTTTTCATATAAGACTTTGCTTTTCGACCTCTAACTGTCAAACCTTGACATCGCATCTAGTGCAGAACTTTTCCTAGTCTGATAGACTAATGTATTGGTATTTTAGACAACATGAGAGGACAGACATCACATTTGTGAACGTACAGAGACACAAAATGATCGGAATCGCCTGTAAGCTTCGATCTTCACCTCCGCTGTGCGTCTTAGCGTTGTGCCTTAGATCTATATAATGGTCCATGGAACTGACCGAAAACGGGCTCACCAAGGGTGGCAAGGGCTATCATACATTTTAGGTATAGACCTTTCCAAAAATGTATAGCTTTTTTCCAAACACAGGTTCTTCTTGAAAATATTCTCTGCATATTCTTAGCTGGGTTACGTTTTTAAATCTGTCCAAACTTACCCAAGAATTCTTTTTTTTTTTTTTTACATTTTTACTGATACTACAGCATAAGGACAGCTTTTTTCTCATCAATATCTTTTCATATAATAACAAATATTGCTGTTAGATAGCCAGTCTTGGTGTTATTGCAATCTTTCATTTGCTGTTACGTAGATAGTTAGCCAATCCTATAGGCTGGGTGATCTAGGAAAAAATATAATCACGTTTAAACTTTGTATATATCAATATTCTACCTCAAAGTTTGACTTTTGCTCCAAGCATTTTTATTGTCAAAAGATTGTTGTTGTTTTTTTATCTTTTGATTCAAAACCCACAACCAAATTGACGATTTGGTTCGATTCAATCTGATTTTTTTTATTATTATCCCAGCCATAGCCAATCTTGAATTGTTGATATTTTTGCAATTGCACAGCCTTAATCGAAACAGTGTAAAATTGGTTACAAATAAAAGATTTGACTGCTCTATGAATGTAAACTTCTGGCAAAGCATATTGATAATAGTATGCTTCAGTTACTGTCACAGTTGAAAACACTGCCATGTTTTTCCCTGTGCAGGTCCAATGCCAGTCTGACCTGCCTTACGCTGGTGTTTCTCGTGCTCCGCCGGGTGTGAAAGAAGAGATTTGATGGAGAAAAGCGCCGCGTGAAACATATAGTCCCGTGTTCCGGCTCAGGAGTTATGATTTAGCATGATGCAATAAGTTGAGTGGAGCATCGTTTCCGTGGCGTTCGGTCCCTCTGCTGCGGAGATGGATAGGCGTAGTTAGAAAGGGTCATTAAACACTGAGTGGTGTCTGTGCGAGTGGAGCTTCAACCTTCACGCTGCAGCCTGCTCTAAAAAGAAACATGCATCACGCCAGGACAGACAGAAGCACCTGTGGAGAGACAGACTGAAGGGTCCCGGGTCAGGTGGAGTGTTCGCGGACCCCCGAGAGTCCCAGCGCGGCAGAGTCTGGTGAAATATAGCTTTAGGAATAAGAAGGCAGAATATATTCATTATGTTGAACCAGGAGTAACTTTCACGCTTTTATGGTTGCTGAGGAAACTGTGGTTGCCAGGTGACCCACAATTATTTTTGGGACTGTCCAGCTGTTCATAAATATTAGACTGGGGTTAATAATATATTGCGGATTGTTTTCAGCATTGGCATTTAAGTTTGGCAAAAGTATTAAAAGTCACATTCTAGGCACTACTAAAACTTCTTTAAAACGATCTAAACTAGATACTTATTGTAAGATCACAAGTCTACCAAAGAAAATACTATTGTTTTGTAGCCTACTAAATATGTTAATCTAATGTCTAGGTTTGACCCAAAAATAACCTTTCGCAATCAAGATTATTTTCAAGAAACTGTATTCGATTGTATCAAAATTAAGTTGGAGGTTTTTATTGGCTATATTATAACAACACTGAACAACGCTGCATCCAACTTGACTTCAGAACTACATCATATCAGGGTCTTTAACGGTCCTATACTGAATTTTTGCTTCCTTAATAATTTGAAACTTTCTACATCGGTCCACCTGTTTTGGCTCACTAATGAAACAACAGACGCATTTAGCGAAAATTGGTGAACAAATGAACAAGCCTATAAACATCTGAATCAGAAACACATTTTTTTTGCCATTGTCAGCAAACTACATTATCAGCCAACATAAAACACTGAAATAAATGACACGCATTGAAATTGGACGCTTTTACAGACATTGGGCTTTATGCGAAGATATTCAAGTCATCTTTTTTGGGGAACTGTATGTATATCTGCTTCTATGTACAGTATGTTACTTATTGGTGTCTTTGAATAGAGCAATATGGCAAAACAATGTCATCACGGTTTTCTTAGAGCCAGATCACAATTTCGATTTTATCACGATTCATGTCTATTGTTTTTTTTTTTTTTTTTTTTTTTGCCTTTGAGGTTCAGAAAAAGTATCAGATTTTTCAGAAAGTTTCTACTTGAGCCTTTGACAGCTGGACTTGGACTTGACAAGTCCAGACTTTTCAAACACTTGGTCACTTATTTCACTCTGAAAATCTGGCGTCTTGTTGCTAACAAGTGACTAACCCTTTGAAAATAAATCCCAAAACAAGCAAGGTCAAGGTAATTTTGCATATTTTTAACATTTTTTTAAGATTAACAACTTCTTCAATGTTTCAAAAATCAATGTTTCAGTCATAATTGATATATATATTTGGTAAATCCTACTTGAAAAATGCTAAAAGTCACCTTTTATGACTTGAATGTGCAACCTAAAAAAACTTTCAAACTTTATAAGAAACAACTTTCAAAAAGAGACCTTGAAAAAACATAGTGGGAAATCACGATATGACGATAAAAAGCAGTTATCACAGAGATGAGCTAACGATTCGATTTTTATCACGATATTGCCCAGTGCTAATGTGTTTGTTTATCCTGATCAAACCTCAGTAAAAGTCTGAAGAAGGCTGCTTGAGCGTTGAACTGCAATGATCCGCACTGAGTCAAATGTCGATGACCACAATAAACTATAACATGTCTAAACTAAATCTTTATTAAGACAGCACAAGGCATTTAAACCACTCTGACTCTTCACAGCACAAGTGACAAGCTCTGCACTATAAAGACTCACTAATGACCTGCTTTTAGCCTTATAATAATGGCTTCACTTTAATACACTGCCAATTTACTGCTTTTAGGTTTTTTTCTGTCAAAGCAAGTGGCGTTAATGGGTCATAAATCCTGACAATATTTTGCATTCACTTAAATTGCAGAGAGAGTAACAATCATTTAGCAGAAACGCTGTAATTTCTTTGGATCGTTTTAAATATTACGCTGCACTTGGATGATTTCTGGCACCTGTCAAAACTAAGTGATGGTGAGGCTGATCTCTTAAAGTGAGACATTAACAACACGATTATTAAGTTACAACCCGACTACACGCTTTTTACCTTTGTACACTGAGCAATTAAACAGCTGTCAGTGAAGAAGGTGGGAATGATTTTAAACTGGGATATCTAGTAAACAAAGTCTGACTTTTTTTTTTTTTTTTTTTTTTTCAGATATAATTCCTCCTTTAGGGTCGGACAAATTCAACTCAGGGCAGAATAAATTCTTGTTTGTCAAATAGTTGTGCCTCCCAGTTTTAAATTACACATATCGTTAATCCTTTACTAATAGTTGGACACTAATCAATAGTAAACTAGTTTAGTTAAACTCCTTTGACAAAGTATTGGTACTAGATAATCACATAAATGCATATGTCATACTGTGGAAGAATCCAGGTAAAGCAATAACTTCTCAAGCAGAAAATAGAGCCTTCATCAGTTGTCATGCAAATCCATGCCTGAGTAGAGATACTGTATATTGTCAGAGCATGTGTTCGGGTGGAAAAAAACAGACCATTTTGTTCTACCTAAAACCTAGTGTGCTTGTGTTGTCTTTACCATGAGCTAGCTATGTGAAAAGTGTTGTTCATCGTAATGAATAATTTAAGATTCAAAATGCAAACACATTCTCTGGAGAAAGCATAGATACAGTATATACGTAGATATAATTGAATGTCAAAGTCGTACAATAACAAGTTTTCACGCCTTTTTTTACCTCAATGTATCATAAGCCAAAAATGTTAAAAAAATGACAAACTTTGGTTGAAGCCACGTGGCAACATTTTCTTTAGGTTTAACAGTAAGTTTAGACTTCAAGTGACTAAATATGGATAGCTTAGGATTTACTCGTGAAATCCAAAGAAAGTGTCGCCACGTGGCTTCAACCAAAATTCTTGGTTATTTAACGTTTTGGCTTTTCGTTACATATTGACGTATAAAAGATGAAAATGTACTTATTGCACATAAATGATGCACTTTAAAATGATGTGATGGAACTTATCAAGTTTGCAGTTTTGAACAAGAAGTCAATGAACCATCCTTTTTGTGTTTTACAAAAACAAACTTAAATTATTGATGTACACACTGCATATCATATTTTCTTCGTAGATACATAGAAATAGAGCTGGGCAATTAATTGAAAAATCGAAGGACTGAGATTGAATCGTATTGAATCGTCAATTATTCGCTTGTAGGTTTTGAATCCAAAGATCAAAAACCATTCGTTTGTCAGTAAAAATTTGTAAATTGGAGCAAAAATCAAGCTTTGAGGCAGAAAATTTATATTTAATTTAATAAAATGTCTGATAAATGGGACATTAAAAGTTTTTGCTTTGGCTTAGGTTGATGGTTGCATATAAGACTCAGGTCTGTCTTAGCTCATTCATGTATGATGAAGGACTGGACGCCCGAAACGTCTCTGGGTTAAGCAAAGAAATGAGTACGGGAGCTATTTGCTGTGCGGACCATCTCTTTTTTTTTATAACACGTTTGGCTTAGATTCATAAAACCAATGTTTCTTTTGTTTTTGAAAAGGTTTAACGAAATCGTATTGAAAATTGAGATGGATATGAGAAAAAAAATGGTGATTGATCGCCCAGCCCTACTTAGAACCAAATTTTTGTTTACCTTTTTTGACGGCGGCCTGTAACAGCACCATCTCATAACAGTATAAAACAAATAATTGTGACATGATGTGGGACAGTTTTGGCTCTTCCCTTTTGAAAACCCCCTTGAATATTTATATCATGCAATAAGTGTCTAATCTGAACGGCCAGCCTAAACGATCCTTTGAATGACCCGCTCAAGTGCCACAATATAAAAGATCGTTAACGCGCACCTTTCACTGGCGCTGCCCTCTGCGAAGTAAACAGCCCCTGTAATGGAAAAAAATGGAAGTTTTACAGTGGAACGGCCTCAGATTGTAACTCCACTCCCGGTTTTAAGAGGCGAGCCCTTGACAGTCTTTTGTTACTTTTAGTCTGGGAGGCTCTGAATGGCAGGAGGAAATAGAAAGAGGAATGGCTTTTTTTTTCTGCGTGTGCGCGTGCCCACCCACAAACCTACCGCAGCTGCGTGTAAAGTCGAGTGGAGATGTTGTCGCTCACGGCCTTCCCATCTCTCTCTCTCTTTCTTTCTCTGTGCTTGAGTGACAGTTATACAGTGCACCTGAGTGTGTAAATCTCCTTGTGTGCGGGGGGACTTTACATTAGCACAACAATTTACTCAACTGTCCCCGGGCAAAGAACAGGCAACTTTGGAGAATAATGAAAGTCAGACAGTGAGACGGCGATGGCTACAAGAAGCTGTGTAAACAAGGGGAGTTTATTAAAATCACCGCGCCGCTCACCGTCCTTTTGTTCCCGTCTATTCACTGCTCCCTACCTCCCTCCCCTCCCGTCCCGTCCCAACGCCAAAGGAGCGATTACATGCCTGTGAATGTCTCTGCAGTCTTTCATCTCTGGACAGGAATGGGGAACTTTGGTGGCGTGGAATTACTAAAAGACTGTCCCGGATGAGGGTTGCCTGTCTCTGCACAAACAAAAAACGGACAAGTCGCTTGGGTTAAGTACCTGCTGAGAGGACGGTGAAGGGTGGAAAGAGGAGTAAGGTAGATGTGTGCTGTTGTGTGTGTAGTATTTATGGCTTCATACATGCGTCATATTATCTTTGATTACATGACATAACTTTAGTGACAGTAAAATCTAATGCAATAACTTGTTTTTGTCATAGAAAGAAAGAGATTGAAAGATAGATAAGATCATTTGTTTATTTAAATACAAATATATTTTTTGCAGATATTTCACATTGGGTAAGCCATGCAACTAATATAAAGTGCATTTCTGTTTCTGTAGTATTGTCAGTCAGTTGGTATTTGGATAATGGAAACACAATTAAAGGTGCACTGGTGTAACTTTCTGGAGGTGACATTCTGAAAGAAGATAAATACATTTTATGCCATGATATGTATAAAAAACCAGCTAAAGAACCACTTTTCTGTGTAAACAACTGTGTGCGGACCTTCCTTCAGGCCAAATAAAAGTCTATTTTGTGTCCACGTAAGCCTGTTCAAAGAAAAAAATGATTTTATTACTTATTTAGTGCAACAAAGACATTGAAATGTTAAAAACATGCATTTATTTAAGTTTATTTGTGGCCAAAATCTTGCGCAGTGCACCTTTAGGGGAAAGTAGTAAATGTAGTATGTTTTAAATGATTTATTGGTCTTTATTTAATCAGGTTTAGGTACTTGAAGCAAAAATAAATAAATATGTGACAAATTCCAAAAGCCCCCATTCTGCTTGTCACTAAACACTCCTACCAAGGCCAAACCTGAAAAAAGAGGTTTTGTTTTACTTGGTTAAAAAAAAAAAGTTAGATAGATGGATAGATCTGACCTATGGAGAGAAGTGGCTTTTTTAACAACCACAAAAAAAATGACTTGGTCTGAATTTAAAGCAGGGAATAATATTGTTGCTAAAACCACTCACAACTCAAACTAAGGAATAGCTTGACCCTTGATACCTAATGTACAGTATTTACGTTCAAACTTTCACTCTGGCATTCTCAGAAAATCTCAGAATTCGTCGATTTTACATGATTGTTCTTAACCTCCCGAGCACACATACAGCACGTCTATTTTCAGCAGATACAACATTGATTTGTGTCTGTTTTCCAATACTTTTGACAACTCCACGACCTAATAATCCAAGACAGTAAATGCAGAACGTACAGTATACACATTTAACTAAAAATAATTGCCGTCTTTTTCTCCCGAACGCTCTTTGGCCTCTCTTGTCTGAACATCTCGTCCCATTATCTCTGCCTCATCATCTGCCCAGTCTATTTATCTCGTTAGTTCTTCTGTCTCTCTTATGCGTGGCTCTGCTCCAGCTGCTTCAAATACTCCACATTCATTTTATGTACAGTACAGTGCAGACTTATAATCAGGACACATTTTTAAAGCGCCGCTATTGCCGTATTTCCGTGAGTCATCTCGTTGAATGATTACGTTGAGGTCGTGTTTTATTTTAATTGGCCCTGGGTGCATTTGCATTCGGGGAGGTAATAATGGCGGCACTTGTAACATCAAGTCGTTGCACTCTGACTTAATTCTGCTCATAGAAACGCTGATGCCTCCAGATGGCTTTTTACACACTGGGTTATAGTGCCTTTTACTCCAGGATCAGAGTTTGGGTGGACTTTCGACGTTGTTGCGTTTTATAGTTCAAGCGCTTAATTTTAACTGTTGAAATCGATACATAAATTTGGATGATTAGGACTGATGTGGAGAAATCTAAAAGTTACTTGACTTTAAGATGCATTGTGTGACTTTTATTGTGGATAGGATTTTCCTTTGGCTTGTTTCCATGGTTAAAAAAAGACATTTTGCATATTTAGCTTTTTACAACAAAATGTGGGCACTCGAAGTATCACTGGAAGCTGGAAAAAAAAAAAATTCTACATATGGCATAAACAGACCAAGTTACAAATGTGTGAAAGCAACACACTCACAGAATCATGTTTTTCAAGGTGCTTTGTTAAAACAACCTTTCATATGTTTGGTCACTTTCCCAAAGCATTGTACTTCTCCACGATAAGTTAAACCAGCATGAGTTAAGTCATGTCAGTATGTTAACAGAGACTAGGCTAAAAACATAAACAAGCACACTAGATATAGGCAACACAAATTCTCTCTTATTAGACTCTGGGAACCTATTTCTGCTCAATGAGAATCTTTGACCATATTTTTGTTTTGACACAAAACTAATTTTAAGCTATTTGATTTTGAAGATATGAGGACAGTCCTTAAAATAAATTGTAAATACATCTGTTTGATGCATTATTGTCAACAATTTTAATACAAGCAATAACACTGTTTTTGCAGTGGAAAGGGTTAGAGCTAGCTAGTAATAGTAAAGACATCCTTAGTTGACCAAAGACCTGCCCTGTTTAGTATTGAGTAGTACATTTTACGAGAGGGGGGTGTGGCACTGGAAGAAGCTCTCAAAAAGATTAAAATCTTTTGCAAAAAGCACCATGTGCAAAGAGAAGTGCTGCAAACAGTATCTTCACAAGAGAAAATATGGTACTCAATCCTTTACACACTCAATAGAATCATTCATAATTGGCTTACTAAAAAAAATCTTAAAGGTTGTAAGGAGGATTTTCCAAGAAAAGACAAATACAGCACCATTTTCAATGAGTTACTTAGGAAGTAAGCTGCTTTGATTGACAGGTTAATAGAACAGTAGATAAAGAGATTCCTCACTTTTTATTGACTGGTGTTTTACTGGCCTCAGTGTGTCCACAGTTTATTTATTCTCATGATTTTTTTTTCTGTTTACAATAAATACAATTCTGTTACAAATCTATACAACCGTTTGGATCAAGATTGACAACAAACATGTTTTGAAAATCCTCCATACAACTTTTAAATCAACAAATACATTATAAACCAATTATTTGGAAGAACTCCAGGACTAAAACCCTTATGTTATTTAACCAATCTTGCTACAGAACAATCCTTCACCAACACACAAGGACATGTGTTTGAGAACTACATAAATAAGTGTTGCAGTTCATTAGAGCCCCTGTCTTTTCTCCTCCCTTCTCTCTTCTTTGTTCACATGTATGTCTGGATGTTAAGAGGGTCATACAGTGTGGTTGAACATTGGACAGAGGTCACGGGGGTCAAGCCGTGCTCTGTTTGGGCTTGAATGTTTTTAACGTGTCTTTTGACTTGTGTAAATCCACCCTCCATTCACACAGACTTAACTATTCCTCTGAACTCACTAGGAGATGCTCAAACACACACCCCCGGCACAACAATAGCCAGGGGTCCTCTTGCACTCCGGCCCG
This sequence comes from Mugilogobius chulae, assembly GCA_038363315.1. Lineage (NCBI taxonomy): Eukaryota > Metazoa > Chordata > Actinopteri > Gobiiformes > Gobiidae > Mugilogobius > Mugilogobius chulae. Next base: position 15,700,249 of record CM076399.1, on the reverse strand, counting down.
GCCCCTGAAAAGGACCGTGAATAGAGTCTGAGCGGTGCGGCGTCCAGCTGCTCCACAAAAGCTTGTCTCAGCAAAAAAGAGGCAGCCACTGACCCCGGGGTCTCGCTCCGCTCCTGTCCACTGTGATCTGAGTCTGGACCTGCTCCGTGGAGACCCCCTGAGTCACTGCGGTCATATGCTATCAGGCTTACGCAGACCATCACACGTCAAGTTTAGTCACCTAAATATTCACATTTAATCTTCTTTTGATTTTATATTTATATTATCTTGAAAATGTGTCTTGATTTGATAAAAATAGCATTTAAATTAGAAGTTATAATTAAACCTATTTTATGCTATAGCTTTTAATTTGTCATAGTTTTTCATATTAACTGAAATATTCCAACAGTTGAAGGAGATAGTGGTGAATAATTGTGTGGTTCAGAATGCATCGTGACTCTTGCAAAAAGTTTTGTTTGTTTTATGTTTATTTAAGTAACAATTAAGTACATGGCCATAACTAAATATCCTGAAATACAAGGCAAGCATCATCAGTGACATTTATTGATATAAGACGGTGGATAGGGAATCAAACATTACATTTAGGGGGATTCTGTCATTAGAAGATTCTTTTTGTGTTTGAACACGTTTTTTATACTGTTAAGAACAAGCCATGCACCAAAAACCCAAAGCCTGGTGCAGGCTTTTGTGATCTAAACTTTTAATCGTAAAATGTTCACTAATGTTTCATTTTATTTCATTTTTAGATGTGTTAGGTGAATCGCCTCTGCTGAGTTGCCCCAGGGCAGCTTACTGTCACTGAGTGGGGAGGGGAGGGGTTCATTCAATGTGAAGCGCTTTGTGACTCTGTGTCTGTGAAATGCGCTATACAAATAAAGATTACTTACTTACATACTTACTAGACATACTTATGTTTATTGCTTTATGTAATGACACTTCAAAAGATACATTTTAATCTTATCTCTATTAGTTACTGCTGTTACCTTCCTGACTTAAAGCTGGGGTCCCTAATTGTATTAAATTCTAAATTTGAAAACTTTACCCTTTCTACCAAAAATATATATTGTTAATGCAGTTCTGTATGAATCAAACTATCAGTATATATCAGTTGGTTTAAGTACAATAGCCAGATGAAAGCACTGTTCTGATTGGCTGTGCTTCACACCGGTTTGACTTAGAGAAAGATGTTCTTGAGCTGTAATTACAGCCAGAAATAAATATATGTGGATATGAACCATGTGCAGACGTTTGGAGAGCTAGAAAGTAGTTACACAAATTGAAATACCTTCTTCCCATTATGCAGTGTGAAAATCAGCTACCTCGGCTTTAATGGTGTCACAACAGAAATAGTCATGTTTGTTTGTGCAGAACTACATATAGCATAATTAGAATCTACTGTGAGGTTGTATTTCCTTACATACAACCTCATACAAGATAGATAATACATTATATTCTGTAATAATGCCTTTGCTAAATCAACAGTCAATGTCACCAATGATTGTTGTACCAAAACTACATTTAGCTCCTACAATTCAATAGAATCCAAATTTCTCACAGAGGAATGCTTCCCACTGTGACATTTTGACAGAAAATCTTTAGGAAATTATGTCACACGCTGTTTGTTTGAGCTTGCAGTTTTTCCTATTTTTATAAAAGTACCGACCTCAGCGCAAAAATACTACTCTTACTCCCAAAATAAACATAATCATCACTTTTAATATCGAAAAATCAAATACTATTGTGCACTAATGCCAGCTGGAACAGAAATGTGCTCATGGATCTCTCCTCCCCTCCCCCACCTCACGTTTGTGTTTATTCTGGGGATTATTCGGGCATAATCTCTTTACAGCATAATTCAGATTAGATTTTGTATTATTATTATTACTACAGCGTCGTCCAGACTAGACCAGTGGGATTTCCTGACTTCCTGGTGCACCCCTGTGTTGCTTGGAAAATTGATTAAAGCTGCTGACCACTGCCCTAGATAGTAGTCGATAAAATAAATAATGAAAAGGCAAACACAAATGTTACAAGAACGCATTTTCTCCAAACATGTAATCCTTAATAAAGTGGAGAAGCAGGCTTGTACTCGGGGCCTTTCACATGTAATGAGACCGAGTCAACAGAGCGTTTTGTTTTCAAGGATATAAACAGCAGAACGTCAAAGCACTTGTCCTATTTCGCAATATTAAGACACACTTGTTTCACATTTTCACATTTGCATTTTGAGGACTTTTCTCCGTTCAAGTAATGTTGGTTTGCTTTAAATTGTGTGGCATCATTACATATGTTTCACATAATGGTGCTCTCAGAATAAATGTGTTTGAAATAAACATCAGTTAGGTTTTCTGTTAGAAAAGACTGCAGGTTGCTTCACCTTAAATTTTTCACAGTATGTATTTAAATGAGCTGTCTTGCATGCATTCAACTGACTAGCTGTTTGTTTTTAAATTGCCAGAATAGGGGTTTGATGTTCATCGCATTTGGAGTAAACAACTGTGTCAGTATGGTAACTACACCACCAGATGGAGAGACCTATGTCTATCTGAGGCCGGAAGACGTTAGTGCATAAGCCCTATTAGCATTGACAAACACATACACTTTGGTCCTTTGGTGACGTTTTCTCCTGATTTCTAAGTCTTGAACATGTTTTCAGAGACATAATTCACAACTCACTGTTCACTGCCTGATCTTAAAGTAATTTTTATTTTAGACCAAGGCAGTAAAAACCCCATAGAAATGAACTGAACAGGAAAGGAACATGCCGGTAAGATGTCATGTTGAACAAGAAACTGACGTTGTGTGTACACAGTCAGTTAAAGGCCTACCAGGAATTGTTTAGCCAAGCAAAATACTTGAATAAAGAGCACTTTTAGATTGAAATGTAAAACTGTGCATCTGGACTTGCATTTCCCCAGAAGAACTTTGCTAAAAGAGGACGTTCTTCAGTTTTTTCCATGAAAATGTCCTTTAGCTTTTTCAAAAAATGACATAAAACATAATTACATCCATTAAGACATTTTAAATGTCTATTTACCTGGAATCGTACAGATGACTTCCAGGAAGTTGACTCTTTTATAACATCGTTGTTACACAACAATGTTTTCGTTGTTTCATAAATAAAAATGAAAATATGAACAGTTTTTTTCTGTTCTTTTGGCATACATGAATAATAGATCTGCACCAATAACACATATTGCTAATCAAATCTGTAACTTCTTGATGATTGATTCAAGATAGACTGATATATGTTGGACAAGCAAAGCAAAAACATAATTATGTAAACTAGAAGTAATGCAAATTCTCCACTGGAAAAGCACAATGCAATCTTAATTTAGTAATATCATTTGCTTCCTTCTGCGTTGTAGAACCATAACACTGACAAGCAATGAGTAAATGTACCACCCCAAAATGTGAAACCTATCCTGCATAATAAATCAATCAACCGTCAACATAATGTTTGCACAGTGCAGTTAATACACATAAATTTCCTCTCAGTGTTTCCTGGCTAAGACACTGAGCTGCTGGGCCTATCATGCAAACACTTGATAAGAAACGAGCACATAGCATTAGCTCGGTTTTCATTCCCAGTAGCCATAAAGGGAACAAAAAGTGAATTATGTGCTAATTACCTTAAACAAAAGGCTGCTTGTGTTCGGTTATAGCCGTGGCTCCATCTGTATTTGCTCAAACGCCACGTCGACAATCAGGAAGCTATTGTTTAAACTTCATTTGGTTTTTACCTCCGTTTCAAAGCTGTGGAATATGAACCCAGCACCCCAGACAATTCTTATTATACTCTCTTCAAAAACACGACAAAGAAACATCCAGTGTAACCGTCCATCAAAAAAACATTGATGAAAAAGCTCCGTATCATATGGCCAATGGGAATATTTAGCAAAATGTGAATGTTTATTACAAAGAGAGAGACTTCAGCTCAGCGGCTTGGACTTTCCACTGATTTAGCTCAATTGTGTTTCTTAATAATTACATTTAAATCAAGCAATAAAGAGATTTTCTGTCCTTGTGGCAAACTCATACTGAAGTGATTAAGACAATGGTGACCTTAGGATTTATCCTGTGACCTCTGGTTCTTTCTCAGTTCCATTACAAATATTAAACTAGAGAGAACAGATCACTTCAAATATGATGATGTGGTCTCACAATCGTATTATTGAGATAGCTTAATGTTTCCCAAACTACGAGGAATGGTTTCATCTGATGGTTCTTAGGGTCTTTGCTTTGTTCAAATATAGTAAAGCTTGTGTTAAACCTGTAGAATTATTGTAAAACCTGACTTAAAACATGATTTGAATTGAATTCTGGCCAAAATGTCATGAGATGTAGACTGTGACGACTCATCAACTCCTTTTGATTTGTCATGTTCAGTCATCCATGATTATCTGGACTGTGCAAACTCTCTAGCACAGGAAAATAACTTTTTATATGAAAAACAGTGACGTTATTAAACCAAAATGTCAAAATGAATGAAGAATTTGTGATGACGCAAACTTAAGGAAGACCATGCTGGGCCAATAATGTGTTGAGTGCAATTCACAGAGAGCCTGTAATTTTTGTCTTTGGGGACTTCATACTTGCTGCTTTTAACTCTTGAAAAGAAACATTTTCATTTCCAATTGAACACTTCTGTTCTTCATTTTTTTATTTATTTATTTTTTTTATCTACATTGCACTCGATATAACTGCGCTGCTGCTCATTGACCAAGCTGGAAAAACAACTCGAGCTGGCAGTTGTTAGCTAACTACAAGAGTTTTTCCTGTGCGAAAACATAAGTTATGCTGCTAATTCAACATTTGTGAATAAAATTTGACGCTATGACCCTTAAAAGTTACATTTAGGTGAGCTTCAGGAGACAGACGTCTGTCATACTGGTTCACACTGACCGGAACGGTAAGCTCTCATCCCGTTTTTATTCAAAGAAGTTTCCCCAGTTGAGCAGATGGACAGCGTATCTTTCTGCACGGAGCATGCACAGTAGACCGAAAATCCTTCTATATGTGCATATGCAGCACTGTTTTTTATTCCTCTAACACCTTCTGCTTTACATCTGCCTTCATCGAACGCTAAGTCACTGTATTTTTTAATTTGATAGTGAAATTAAATGTCTCATTGTACATTAGCATTGATCATTTAAAATTAGTGACAGGCCAATGATGTTGTTCCACTTTAACGCTTTATTTGTTTATTGGATTATGCTTATGTCATACTTTGGAATAGTTTGACTTCATTGTTGGAGTCTGAATGTCCTCGTCTTGTCCCCCTGGTAAACTCTGATAACCTCACAAGGACATGGCCTGTACTTCTCATTCTTCCTCCGCTCTTACCCAGCCGCTTGTTTTCCTCAATTAAGATGAATTATAGAATTGCATCAGGAGCAGAACAGGGAGCGTTGTTGTGACGCTCGCCTCGGGCGCTCAGTCAATGAGCTGGAGAGATATGAGTGCTTCTCAAGATATTTTTGTCCTTTTTGCCTCACCGTAGGATTCTTAATGGACTGATCAGTATGTACATAGAGCTAAAATCAAGTGTAGGAGAGCAGTGACGAGTAAACAAAAACAAGATGATGTCAAATGGGGTTTTGAGAGAAAGGAAGTAGTTTTAGTCTTCTTAAACCATTCATCAGAATAATGCGACTTAATCCCTTTTATGTACAAACAAATAATGCATTTCTCAGTTGCTAACAAACCTTTTTCTGAAATCTCTTTTTTATAACTCTACCAAATATAATCTTTGTTGTCTTAAAAACAGACTGAGAAGTAAATAAAAATAGCAGAAGCGTGCCATTATTGCTCCTATGTGTGAAGAGAATATATAAATTGGTATGGGGAGACTTTGGGCTGCAGTTGGGGACCTGGAGTGTACATTTCATTATTGGTCCGTCCTCCTGAGGCTCCAGAGTCTGTCGCTCCAACCACACCTCGGCAAATGGATGTTATTGATCCTCACACCTTGTTATATGGAGCACCTTCCAACGCAATGAGACAAGACGACATGATCAATTTGGAGATGTCTAAAAAGTGGCTCTTCTGCTGAGATAACTTTAACAACTTTCTTAATCGAGAGAGTGACTGAAGTTTACAGTTGACATGTCTTAATTTCCAGCGACATATAATGAAAAATCCACTTTAGTTCACTTGTTACAACGGTTTCCTCATCATTTGTTAGCTTCACTAGCAAAGACCACAAGCTCATAACAGGAAGGTACGGTAGGAAAGAAACATCTGCGGTAACAATGTAGTTGAACCATATAGCTTTTATCATTGTTATAAATACAGTAGGCCTATGTGTTTTTAGCTTTTTTAGTTTCAGAGTAAGTTCCCCTTTAAAACGCCATGTTTTACTTCTTTCATTTTTTATGTGTTTTACCCTCTGCAGAGCCGCCAATGTCTGGGCAAAGATGACTTTTGTTCAAGGTTTTAGAGAGATCAGATGAAAGATGCCAAGAGTTGCCAAGTCTGCATCTTTATAGAAACTTTGGGCTTCTTTATATGGGAAATCACTTATGAATATTAATTTCAGTTGTTTCTCAGTATGAAACATGAAGCTCAAAAGTCTTTATTATTGATAAGATGGTTTGTTTTGACTTTTAGTTATTAGTCACAATTTCTGTTTGCCTCAGTTGCAAAATGAGCTGGTGCAAGTGCAATCATATCACGATATTCTAAAATTCAACTTTTCCACATCATAATTGTGATATATGATATACAATATGAAAATGCCCAGCCCAAGTTCCCGGGCCTCTTCTCTTTTGTAACAAAAATATAACATAACGTTGAAGATACAGAGAAGGAAGGAGTGATTTTTGCATGTTAGTCCTGTTAGGTCCTGAAACTGAGGAAAACTCTGTTTAAGTAATACAAAGGTGAATCTGGAAGTGGACCTGTTCTATGACCAAAAAGCTGAAGATCTAAATTGTTTAGTGAACATGTCTGTATTTTTTACTTTTGTTGAAGGTCTAATAACTCTGATAAAATTAGCATAGACGTGGCAAACATGACAAACGTTCGATTTGCTTAACCTTTTCAAAACCAAATGAAAAATGCCGGTTATACATAAACCAAACAAAAACTTTTAATATGTCCCATTTTTTAGATTTTTAAAAATATATATATCAATATTCTGCCTCAAAGTTTGAATTTTGCTCCAAACTACACATTTGTATTGACACAAAAGATTGGATTTTGATCTTTCGATTCAAAAGCCACCACCAAATAATTGCCGATTCTCTTTGATTTGATCTCTCAATTTTTAAATTCATGGCCCAACCCTAGTCAAAAGGAGAAGTTTGAAGAATATTTGATGAAACAATTTTCTTGGTTATTCAGATGAGGCAAAAATAAGTTCTATTATATTCCAAAAAGATAAGACCTATTGCTGTTTGTGTTTGTGTAACTTCAACTTTATCATCCAGAAGTTAGATTTTTCTCTTCAGTATTACGAATGAAAGTAAATGTTTTCAATCTTCCCTGGCCATGGTGTTAACACTGAACTGTTTCGCTTTTGATGTTTGATTTAGCGCCAAGAAAAAAAAACAGGATTTATGTATGAATATTCATTGTCTGGGATGCCGGGGCCTAAAAGTTTATTTTATGACGTTTCATCTTCATTTCACAGTCTTTCAAGATCACAATGTCTGAAGAACAGAAATCTGAAACACAACCCAGCTCTCGTCCGACTCAATCTCTTGTTTTTGCTTCAGCGATCGCCAGGGAGACTCCACGGCTATTAAGATGATTGGAGACTGTGTAATGTATATTAATGTGCTTGTACTTTTAAAGTTGTTTGGCTGAGCAGGATCTAATATTTCACTTAGAGACAACACTCGCTGCCCACCAGTGTTGGGTAATTAAACTGTGAGACGGTGATGTGTTGTTTTCTGCATACGGATGCAAACTGGGCATGGCCTCTTTTTAATAATAGCCCAGCCATCTGTGAGGCTGCGAAAGTTCACTGGTCTATGGAAGCATCCAGATCAAGCACAACATTATGGAAGAGATGTGTGTTATTAAGGTCTCTGTTGTATTGTTTGACTATGATCTTAGACTAAAGTGTGCTGCTGCCATAATATTACAATAAGAGAGAAGAGGTGATAGCGTCATGCTGATTTTCAGCAAATAATTAGTGGAATACTAATTGGGAGTGATTTGGGTAATTCTGTGTTGTCCAAAGTCAATTCTCAGTTAATAAAAGCATGTGGAGGTTGCAGAGTTCACACTTTGGAGGAATTAAGTTGACTATTTTTGTGTTAAATGGCAATGGTTAAAGCTTGTTTGGTCCAATTTTCTGAAAGAAAAAAGAAGTGTTTTTGTAATTGGTTTGGAAAAGAATATTTAGAAAAGGTAATGATTTGTTTCTTTTAAGTTTTTTTCTTTTTCAACTCTTCTGACGGTTTTCTTCTTTAAGAATAGAGGTGTTTTTTTTGAGAAATAATTAGACCTACAAAACAGAAAAAAAAAAAAAGTCATATCGGCAACAAATTTTAACTTGGACCACAAAGAAATCTCAAATGTTTTTGAGATGACCCACCACCCACCATGTGTCGTATGTTATGGAAAATTCCTTGTGCATTGCTAATACATCAACATTTAGGATCATTGTCTAACAGTGTGCATTAACAAGAACACATTAACATAAAGTATAAGAGCCCGATCTCTAGAAAGCGTACATATACCATGACTTTACAGGACATGTAAATGATTATGATTAGCACAAGTTCACGGCTGTTTTGTGTAAACATGCTATGCTTCACAGTCCCAATTCATTTCAATAGTGGTTGTTAAGACATGTTCTTATTTATGCATATTAACCAAATCCTGATTCTAATCTTAACCTACCCCAAGATACCTTCCAAATCTTTCTTTGTTCAAGATTGTTAAATCTGTTGTGTTAGAGTAGCCAGGCTGGTGCCACCTAGTACAAAACTTTAAAAGGTTCCTGAAAACCAGGAATTACAATCGACCAATCAAAGAAAAGAGATTAAATGGTGTGTTAGCCACAACCAACTTTAGTTGAGATAGATTTTGTTATTCTACTTCAACATTGTGCCAAAAAATGTACTTAAAATTTGATGTTATACCTTAAATTCCTAAGTTTACTGGGCAGAAGAAGCAACGACTGATGCAATTGGGCCAAATATTGTGACCGAACAAATCTTAGTGATGCAATGTCAGACGGCTTTCGTGAACTAAAACTAAACCGGCTGACTAGTGTAGGAGTTTTAAGTGCTGCCCCTGTGGAAGTAAAATGCATTTGAACAAACATGTGTGCCCTATAACTCTGTGGATGAAATGGTGCAAATAAAATAACTTTTGAAAATACATATAATGTATAACAGCAGACTTAAACATGAAAGTGTAGTTTGTTTGGTTAAAATGGCAGTTTCTGAGATAATAGAGAGATGATTTTTTTTTTATTGGTGATCATAAAGTTAGACCTGATCTGTACCGGTGTCATCTCTTCCACTCATTTACTGTCCCATGTCGTGTGTAGCTCGAGGTCTTGTGCGACAGACCCATCTTTGTTTGATTAAATGGAGCGAGCTGTTGCCTGGCATGTGGAGTTAACCCAACGCTGCGACCTTTGACCTCTGGCACATTAATTTGCTAGTGGAGCTTGTTGATGTATTATGAGGCCAAACAGTGCAGGCCGCGATAACAAATCCAAGTACGTCCGTGCATGTCAGTCACTGTTGCTGTACAGTGGATGAAGCTGCGCCGCCGTCTGGAATAAATTGAACCTAATGAGTATTTGTGGCACACACGCGTTCACTTCATTCACATCCATCACTCTGTGTTTGCGTTTCATCTGAGGCTAGTGTGCTAAGTAACCTCATCTGTATTGTCTATGCATTAGTAACTGTCAGTGGTGGCGAGTATGTGTGCGGTAACTTCACTTTACTTGACTAGATTTGATAGTTGGTATTACATTGTTACTGGACTGAAAATTAAAGTTCATTTCTTTCTGCTTTGAGAGTTTGTGGCGATAGTTGCCTACTAGTTATTTATTTATTACATTCTATTTTTTTATTAGTTTATATTTTTATTATGTTTGCTTTTTAATATCACTATGCACGCATGACTACATTCAAAGTTTTGCACGGCCTAGTTTTTCTTCAACTTCTCCTTTTTGTAATGTTTGTACTTCCTGGTTGGGCAGGGACAGCAACCAGGCAAGTTACAGTATTCCATATCTGTTACTATAGCAACCACATATTGTTATACCCAAAACCAACATAGGTCTAAATCAGTGGTTTCCAAAGTGAGGGTTGGGACTCCTCGGGTGTCGCAAGATGAGTTTTAATGCTTTAGCATCAGGTTTGATAGAAATTGGTCATTTAAAGCAATATTACAAAAATAATGCATTTTAGCCCAATTTGGTAGGTTAAAACTGTTTTCTAACTTGAAATTTCTAAATTTCTATTTTATTCTGCTGTGGGGGTCGCGAGTTGGTTGTGGGTCCCGGTCTGAAAAGTTTGGGAACCACTGGTCTAAATAACACAAAAGTACTGACCTGACAAAAAGTAATACCTGTGCCTGTATTTTGTTAAATACAGGTTTACACTGAAAAATAAAACATCTCAGTAGTGTCTATATTTCTTTATGAGGAATACAATCATCCAATCAGAGATGATGCTTTAGTGTGACATAATTCAAAGTCACGTTTTTCTTTTGGTGATTTTAAGACATAATCCTTTTTGTCTTGTATTTTAATCTAAAAATAAATTGACTTTTTTTTTCTTTCAGGAAAACCAAACTTCCCAGAGTATTTGTATGCGTTTATCAATTGACTGGTGCATAGAATGTCAGTTGGCTTGTTTGTTTTCGAAAATGCTAACATCTTGCCAGCATGTTCATTTCCTGTTCAGTTCATTTCAAAAAGGCTGGACGAAGTATGATTGAATCAGTTAACAACCCTATGCATTTTAGAATTCACCACTTCCTGTGTTTTTAAATGTTTTACTTGACTCTTCTAATTGGTTATTAGTAACTTATTGTCTAATTTGTCTTCTTTGACTGATATAATCTATGAAAAATATTAACACAAACAGTCCAAAGTGGAAAAAGATGAGAACTGTCAAATGCACTTAAAATAACAAAGTATTGCTTTGCACTGTTGTTTGTCCATCGAGAATGATTAGCGTGTATTTGTGACCACCCAAGCTCCTCTGAATTCTCTCATCTCTATATGGTCCTGGACGTCCTTTTACGCTGCACTTCAGCACACACAAGCCCGGTCTTTGTTGTCACTGAAAATGGAACTTGTGAAGCCAGTCATGCCGAAGAAATTGTAAATTGTCGGAAAGATATAAACACCTTTATGTTAGCGGGCCGTCATTGTGCTCTGTAAATGACCCGAGCGACCGCAGTCATATGAGGGTCAAGCGCTTCCATTTTGGTTCTTGTGTGGACATTGTGGGTCTTTGGTCCTAAAAAGCCATCTGCACTGTGCCGGTGCAGACCCTCAGATAAATCAGAGACACAATAGAAAAAAGTTGGGCGTTGTTGGCTGTAAGTATGTCTGCTGCTGTAGACCACTCAAGCAGCTCTTTAAAGACGTATTGTGTTTTATAAAGACGTCTTTTAAAAGGACTATTATGGGGAATTACTTCAGAATTGGGTGTGCAATCTTTTTTCGAATGGGACCAGATTTGGAGGTCTTGTTGAAAAGCTGAATTACTTTTTAAATGCTCTGGCAGATGGTGTGTCTTTAAGTCTGCGAGCGTTTAGTCTTAAAACGCTAATATTACTGTGACGTTCAAAGGATATATTTGGAAAAATCAACATTAATGATGCTACAGCAGTATTATCTTATCATTAGTTCACTTAAAGCTGTATTTACATTGATCACTGCATGTTTGAGTATCCCGTAAGAACTAAAAATTATACATTCTAAAATAAAATAAAAACAACCTAGCAAGGGATGCTACATTCATAATCCCATTGAAATAGAAAGTTAAAGCATTAGTTTAGGGCATCTTCCATAGAAATGATATACTGTACATCATTTTTATGCAATACTGTAGAACATTATAGCAAAAAAAACAACAACAACAACAAAAAAACGGCATTTCCATGGAAACGAGGAAGCTCTTATTTTGGACTCAAAAGGATCGATTTGGGGAAATGAAAGCCATCTCAGTAAAGACATATTTATATTATAACAGTATTGGTTCTAAATAGAAAATGGGCAATATAATAATGCCATTTGAAAATTTCCAATATGTCAACATCATCCAGAAAATAACCTTATATGTCTATTAAAGTTGGGGTAACTACATTTTATTAATAAAATAATAACCTTTGTGCTTTCCATTAAAGTTTATGGTCAATGCAGTACTTTGTGAAAAAATTAGACCACTGTGTACTGTCTGAATGAATAATGAAGAATTGTAGTTCTCAACAGGAGCCAAATGCTGCGCTCTGATTGGCTGTGCTTGTGTTGTCCACTCCAGTTTCACTTTGTTATTTGTAAAAAGTGTTTTTAAGCACAATTGCAAAAACAATGAATGCATGTAATATTAATAATGTGTCGAAGTTCTAGGAGAGTAGTTGTCAGATTTAAACCTAAATGTGTTTGGAGTGTGAAAATCAGCAACCCCACCTTTAAAGGCACAACCAGTATATTAACATTAAACTATTAACATTAGATCAATAGCCAACCAAACTTTATGTAATCACTGAATATTACTGATGTATCTCTAAACCACTGTTTGTTATGATGAAATGTCACTCTGAAGAGACAGGGCTAATCAGTTTCGTAGAGCTGCTTCTATCACAAACCAGTATTAAAGTGCCCATGACAGGTTGAACTTCTCATTTCACAAAGACGTAGTTAAGATCAATACATCTAAGGTTTTACTAAACATTTTTTTAAATTTCATTCCAGTTTGGCAATTTTTTAGCATTAAAAATGTACTTCCTGTCTATTAATGATGACATCACACTACATTTTCTCCACAAGCTTATTATTGATTAACGTAAAACTATCATTTATAATTACAACAGGTATAAATCTACCAAACTAAATCAAATTTTGAAAAACGTTCAAACCTGTCATACGCACTTGTATATAAAATCATCTACCATGTATATGACAACTAGAAAGCATATCCTTTCACTATATTTGTATTACCATAAATACAAAAGTTTAAATTAATTCAAAAACATTGATTATACAATGGTAAAGCAGTTTGTGTTTCTGACTTTCTCGCTGTAGCATTTTCTTTAAGAGGCATTAATTGAGATTGACTCACGAGCCACTAATCTGAGTAATCCGTCAGAAGTCATTTGTTTTAATTAAGAAAAAAAAGATACAACTGTGTGTTTACAGCCGACTGGGCACTAAACATTTGATTAATACAATTAATTTAAATCATGTTAGTTTAATCTGTGACTCTAAATCACTCCATAATGTGTTGAATGGCTGTTTATGCTACAGCGCTTTTAATTTACCAACTTATTTGGGGGAAGCATTTAGGACAAATCTCAGTTTGATAGTCTGACAAGCAGCACAGTTTTATAATAGCAGCAGTTTATTCAAGAGCTCAGTTTAAAATTGACTGCATGGATACATTTTGTAATTGACAAATAAAAATATGACAAATAATTGTAATCACATTTTGTTATAATATCTGGAGTACACACACTCTAAAACATATTCAAAAGGATATTTTATAAGAAAGTCATTTCAACTTTATTTGGTTAGAAATCTACTCACAAAGTCAAAGTACACTTTAGTGCTGCAGTCTTTTAGTTGATAATTAATTAGTTGACCAACATTTGGATTAGTCGACTAATTCCTTTATTTAAATCATAAGGATTTATTGAACAGCAACAACAAATTGAGAATTAATTTAACAAGAATGTAAATCATTTAAGCCTGAATGATTGATCAGAATGGCCTTTTTAGATTAAAATACATGGCTTTCTACTCTTTTGTTTAATTGTTGTTTTGCACTTCATGTCTTTTCTAACACGGACAAATGGATCAGCTTCTGAGAGTTTGTCACGCCCCTTTTAGACGACTAGTCGGTCAATAGGACATGTTTTAGTAGACCAAGAATTTCTTTGATTGATTATAGCTCTAATAATTACTTGACTAATCAACTAAACTCTTAACATCATTTTAGTCATTGTCCAGAAAATGTAACATTAAAAGTGCAGCTCTTTATTTACATATCAGTTTTGCACAGAAATCATAAGCATGAAAAAAATGTTTCTGTGTTTTGTCTATTTTGTTCTGTAAAACCCAGGAAGTTAACATGTTATTGTTTTTACCATACGATGTTGTTAGCCTGTATAGTGACAGCTTGTTTCTGAACATTGCAAAAAGCTCTCTAAAGTGCGTATGACAGGTTTTATTATTTAGTTTGGTAGATTAAAACCTGTTGTAATTATAAATGATAGTTTTATGTTAATCATTAGCAAGTTTGTGGAGAAAAATGTGAAAATACCAGGAAATAGAGCAGTTTTAAACTGATGACATCACACCAAGGAGACAAAGACATTTTCAATTTTCTCACAAGTAAAGGATTTTTATGGCTGTGTAAACACATATTTAAAAAAAAGTGAGTTCTAGTATATTTTTATGGCTCAAGTTATATAAAAAAAAAAATGAAATGAGTAGTTCAACCTGTCATGGGCACTCTAAGTTAAAATACTTTTGCTTGTTTACATTTTGATAACGTAAATATCAGGTGTAGTGTTTCTATGCGTTTCAGAGTTTCTATTGTTGCCACTGACAACAATAGAAACTTTATAGCAACATATATTTATACCTCATTGAGACAAGATATGTTTTTGCATAGAAAATTATATCTTTTCTGATTTCTAATTGTAATTTCTGTTCACAATCTGCTGCAGCCTCTGTGTTTAAGTTTTGAGGAATGCTTCTCAATACATTACATAAACGTCTCATAGTAACACTTATAAATCCTATAGTATGGTATGACAAGTTGTTTATTTACCTGTTTTTGATCTTATGAAGTGAAGAATGTTGGGTAAAGCTCTCCGGGGGATTACACAAAGTTAATCTACACACATTATAATCCCCCGCACTGTGAAGTTGTGTGTTTTATACTTTATCTATACATAGTCCATAGATTTCCAGACAAATCCCCCCGAGGCTGCACAATCTAATCAGATGGTCCATATGCTCCACGTGAGTTCCTCCTAATGCTGTTTTTGTGTGGATTTTCTGACTCAAACTGTCTCAGTCCACAGCCACACGGAGGTTTTCACAGGCTAATATCCGTCAGAAGAGTAGATTAAGTGGCTGGGCTGAGGAGGGATTTCTATTGGGCGTGTTCATGCTGTACAGAGAAATAGAGAGACAGAAGTTGTTTTGGTGCGATAGACGGATTAGTTCTGTAAAAACAATGGGACTGTAAAATTAATTAGAATCAAATCACACTTTTAATAAAGCAAAAAGTTCCAAAAATGCTCATGTAAATCTGCATTTACCCTAGTTAAATCTGAAGGCAGTCACGAGGAACACAAAGATGTAGAGAAAAAAGTGGACGAAACCAAGACAATCGTCATACAATAAAAGTTTAAAAAGATATAGCATATGGTGATAGATCTGTGAAAAAATTAAATGTGTGTTTTTTTTGTTTTTTTCGCTTACATTGATTGATCTCAATGATTGATTAAACTTTCAAAATAAATAAATAAAAAAATCTTTCATAACATAAACAAACAAAAAAGTGGATAATACGTTTCAGTAAATAGATTTTTTTTTTTTTTGCTCAAATTTATCAATATTCTGCCTGAAAGTTTGACTCCTGCTCCAAAGCAAACCTTTTTACTGACACAGGACTGGTCTTTTGATTCAAAACCACCAACCACATCATTGATGATTCGACCTGACTGACTCTTGAGCTCTTGATTTTTCGATTAATTACCCAGCCCTTTGAGTGTTTCCACACTGGTAAACAACTTTGCCAGTATAAGTCTAAATAAAGTAAAAGAAAAGCCTCAGCTTTTGCTTTGACTGAATCCTTAGATGGAGAAAAAACATTTTTTGGTATTTATAAAAAAGCAAAGTAAAGGAGGCCTATTGTGTTTTTATTATTATTATTTAGTAAGAAACTAGAGCATGTGCAGATCAGTAATTTACCTTTGTTCATTGTAAAATACAAAGTTGATCAAAAACAGATTAAAAATAGGAACAGCTCCAGTGACTTCCTGTTCAAAACTGCAGAACTGATAAGTCTTCATTTTAAAATGTAACTGTAAGAAGCAACAGATTTTTAAAAACTATTTTTTATTGTTAGAAAGTGGCTCTGGGACAGTTTTGAACCATATAAGCTTCACTTTGAGTATTAATCTTTTGTATTATATCAAGTAAAGACAGACAAGTGGGAGGGGATAGGTGGTAGGTGAGAACGGCTATTTCTGATCACTTGAGCTGCAGCTGAAGAACAATATAAGATTACTCCAATATGCATGAATCAATTCAAATATAACTTTGGGTAAAGTAATGATGAATGATGAAAACAAAAAAACAGGCATACAGATTATATAAGGATGTGAAGTATACTTTTGAACCAATGTAAACATTTAAAAATAAACTAGCTCTGTGTTTTGAAGCGATTAAAACAGTAAAAATCAGGTACAGTGTGCTCTGCTGAGAACTACATGTCCTTCTAATAAAAGCTGCTGAGCTGCAGCTAAGACGTCTCCAACATGGGCTGACATTCATTTGAGTTTCTCATGAATATTTCAGCGTTCTCTGTCTCTGACGTTATTGCTCCTGAGCGTCTTTTAAATGTGCAATATTTACTAGTGGTGTCATAATACCAAAAGAGCTAACTTGACTAAAATCTTGATACGGATGTTTACCACAAGGATTGTAGAAATGCAACACTAAATAGTAGTATTTCTCATAAACATATCCATAACATGATGGTCTCACACTTCAGTAGACTGTTCACAAAACTGGTTACTCAATATGAAAGAATGAAATCATAATAGTAGGATAAAAGTGTAGAAATATTTGTCAGATAAATACCTAAATGCTATTATCATTTTAGTTCTGTAATTCTTCTGCCTTTTATTCAAGATTGAATCACAACTGAATCACAATTGAGCCTAGAGCTGCAACTAACAATTGCTTTTGAATACTTGAGCATATAATATTATGATTTATCAGTTAGTTGTTAAAAAAAAGATACTTCAAAATTTTGACCATATTTGAGCTTAGGTATTGTCTCTTCAGAATGTTCTGGAGATGTAGATTTACAACTAGTGATCACATCAAAACAGTAGATTTGCCCAGTTTTATGTCATTGCTGTTCAGTCTGAGACTGAGACTAAAGTACTATATAATATAGGGATGTCTATAGTTTTCTTGTTTTTACAGACTTTCCGGAAACGACGACAGATAGTTTATGGCAACGACCTTTTACTTCATTCATGAAATAAGTGTCTCTTGTGTTTTCAGTTTGTTTGAACATGAATGAGCTTTACCTGAGCTGCAGCAGCAAATGTGGCCCTCCTCACGTTGACGAGTTGGTCGTTCAAAATCACAACCACAACATCAGATTTCTTACAAAACAGCCGAAGACTCTCTCTTTTAATCCATTTACGATGATAAAGTCTAAACATCCAAACTTTGTGCCGTTCTGTCCACTGTTCTGTCCAAACTTTTTCCCAAACAGCCAACCTCTCGACCTTCTGTTGCTATGACAATGAGGTTGTTGTACTTCCGGTTCATGGACTTTTAAATGTAGTTTGATTAATCTTCAATTAATCTTGACAGTTTCATTTGAAAAAGATCTTTAAAGAATAGCAATAATATTTTGACAGTAAAATAGGTCGCAGATTCATTATTAATTCATTTATAAACTGTTCATGGATTGAAAACACAGACATATGCATCCACACGGCTTTAGAATGATATGAGACGTCTGAGTTTGGAGAATTACAGGAGATCAAATTCGGGGGAAACTTTTACGACATTTTTACAGACATTTGCAATAGAAACTCTGATGACGTCCTTATTTATTACAATTTACATGAGGTCCCTGGGTAAATATTGGGCCGTGCGAACGGGACTTAAAACTTACTTAAAGACCAGTTAATGAATATTCACGCACTAAGTTTGTTTGCAATTATTTCAGTTATGGATTAGTTGTGATTTAATGATTAACTCGTTGACGCCCCAATCGATTCCAAGCTCAAATTTGCTCTGGGACGTCTATTTTCTCCTCAATATGAACGCTCCTGGACATGTGCTGCGCTGAATACTGATATGGACACATTTTGCCAAGTTAATTGCAACGTCAATACAGCTCCATTTCATTAAGATTTTTTTTTCTTTCAGCTGATTTTGCTTCTTTCTCACATGTCTTCTCTCTCTCTCCCATGTCCAAGTGTCACCTCACGTCAAGTACATTACTGTTAGCACTCTGTCCATCTATCAAACCTACAGACAACCATATTTTCTCTTCATTCTATAGAAATCGATGCTTTCACTGTCCTCTGTCCTGTGTCTTTATCAATCTCAGTCTGTCTCTCTCTCTGCTGCTTCAATCTCGTCTTCGTTCTCATTTTGTTCCTGCTCCGTCCTCGTGTTCTTCGTCTAAAAAAAATGACTTTGCCCATCTGGACTCTGCCAACATTAGTCTTCCATAGTAAAAATAGATCATTGTAGCAAGTCCAACTTTCTTCACATATTTGCATACGCAGGAGGAAGACAGTTTGTAAGGTTCTGCTGAGTGGCATACTAATTTTGTTACATAAGAGGAATATGAAAACAGATTGATTTAGTGGTGGTGGCTCTTGTAAAGTGACTATACTACACAACATGGACTGTGGCGATATGGAAAAAAATTAGTATATAATTTCAGTTTTATCACATTGTAAACTATTGTCTTATCGCGTTTGGGGTAAATACAATCATCTGCTTTTTCTGGAAGTTCCCATTTACTGTGATTGTTGAATACAGCTGTCACTCACTCAGAGCAGAACAAAGACTGGACCAGTGTTGCCAGATTTTCAGAAAAAAATTCAACCAAATCTTTGAGAAAAATCCCTGTTATTCAAATAATGGATTAATTAGAACACTGTGTGATAAATGACAATTTTGTCATTTCTATCACTAATAACAAGCTTTTAGAAAAATATGCTTTGATTTTTTTTCATGACATTGCCCAGCCCTACTTGAATTTGTTTCGTTTTTCACACTGATGAATAATGTTTTCATCTCTAAAGCTCTAAATACTCTGTTCCACCTCTGATGTCATGAGGTGTAAGATATTACATGTGACTATCAGCTTGTTTTTGCCACATACTGTTTTAGTCATTTATAGTTTTTATTTTTGTTTTGTTTTATTGTTTGCTCAGAGAGATTGTCATGTATTAATACTTAATGACATCACAAGGTGGAACCGAGAGTTTTTGTTTCAAGAGCAGAAAGCAGCCTAACATGTTTAAGGGATCTATTTGTCAAATTTACTTTCTAAGTTTTTACCTTTTACAATGGCCTCCTTTATCATTAGTTTACTCAAGTAATATTTGAATTGATTCATACATGTTGGAGTAATCTTATATGTTTTCAGCTGGAGCTCAAGGGCTCAGAAATCTCTGTTTCACCTACACTATCTCTCCACTTGTCTGTATTTACTTGCTATAATTCAAAAGATTAATTCTCAAAGTGAAGCTTATATGGTTCAAAACTGCCCATATCCACTTTTCAACAATAAAAATAGTTCTTAAAAATCTGTTGCTTTTAATTACATTTAAACTGAAGAGGCGGGGCTTATCCTTTCTTTAATTTGTGTTAACATGTGTGAATGAACACATGAAGATTTTTGTGATGAGGAAGCAATGATTAAGCAATGAAATTAAAAAAAAAAAAAAACAATTACACAATCCTTTGAGCTCATCATATATTTTTCTGTCTATGTAACAAGATTTCAAGACACAGTCATTTTAATACAATAAGCAGTTCTTGATATGTTTTGTACAACTGTCAGCATTCCCTTTTTTTAAGACACACAAATATTGTTATTTTTTGGATTCTGTTCACATTTTTAAATTGATATTCAATAGATCAAAACTTTCTTATTTCTCACCTTCAACTTAAACCACGACTGCTACTATGTCTATAAAGATGTTATAAGCTTTTAACAAAATCCCAAAAGTGAAAATGCTGTTTAGTCACTCCCACAACAACACCAACTCACTCATTTGTATTTCTGTATAAAGACTGTAAACCCATTAACTGTATCGATAATGAACCACCTCTAAGACTATTCTCCATTCTAGTTTTGTTTTGCACCAAAATAAAGCAAATCCTAAAATCCCAAAATGCACAGTGTGTGGAGGAGTTTACCTGACACTGTCCTGGAAGCGTTGTCTGACTCCCAAAGACAAGTACAGTAGTTTTTATTTTCCTTGTGCATGCAGAAAACCGTGAAACGTTAGCGCTGCTGCCAT
Organism: Mugilogobius chulae; assembly: GCA_038363315.1. Taxonomy (NCBI): domain Eukaryota; kingdom Metazoa; phylum Chordata; class Actinopteri; order Gobiiformes; family Gobiidae; genus Mugilogobius; species Mugilogobius chulae. Next base: position 15,679,786 of record CM076399.1, on the reverse strand, counting down.
GTCAAAAGTGCAGGATTCGTGCGCGTCACTGTGAGCGTGCCGTGTGGAGATGTGTTTTTTTTTTTTTTTTTTTTTTTGCGCTCTTGGAGGTAGAGTTCCTGTCAGCTCTTGGCCAGGGGGGAGCGCGCTGATGAAAGGCCTCTTCATCATCCTAATGGGATACACAAACCTCTTAAACTAAGCAGCGCTGCCATGGTTTCAGACGGGACAGAGACAGAGAGAGAAGCAGAGGCCACACAGACTCAGAGTGTACACAAGGCAGACGCGTAAACAAATAACGCTTTGGGAGAAGGTTAGTGGGACAGGGGAACGGTCGCTGTCCTGACTGCTTTTATGTAAGATCACTTAGAATGTTTAGAATGTCTTTTGTGGAAGAATGGTTAGGCTTTCTCATGTTGTGGTTCCTCAGAAATGAATTCACAGGACAGAATGAATGAATTTTGTAAAATAAATAAATAATCTTCAGAAAATGGAGGTACTTGTCACACTTGACTACATGGGATTTAAGGTGGACAATTTGTGATGGAGGGTCTATAGATGTTGTGTTGTTTGTGCTTTGTTATTTATTTATTTAGTTAGTTATTTAGTTAGTTAGTTAGTTAGTTAGTTAACTTTATTTTACTAGGAAGTCTCTTGAGATAAATCTTTTTACAAAAACAGTGAAACATTAAAACCATTATAAACACTAGAATCCCAGTGATGATGCAGTATGTATGGCTGAAGATGAATACCAGTGGAATAACACTACAATACCTTCTTCATTTGGAGCACGCTCTAATTAAAAGTATAAAAAGGCACCAGGCGTAAAGGTTGCACCGCAGCTTTAACGGTAAAGTAATGACAGCAGTAACCTTTATGTGAACTGCTCTTGAGCTGGCTGTTTGTGCATGTGGAGCTGTTTGGAGCTGTTAATGCTTTGTTAACGTACTACTATCTAATTTGGTAAATGACTAGTGTTGGGACAGAGGCAGGCCTTTAGACAGGCACGGCCACAATAGAAGTCATTTGGCTAGCACTCGTGTTTTTCTCACATCACATTTTCAGTTCAAACAGAGCATCGGAAGTCAATGATTTTACTTTAATGAGTTTCCGGTAGAAGTGTGGGTGTTAACACGACATATTCACCACTACTGCTCTTACTCATAGTCACCTCTTTACTTTTGGCAGCTTCCGGTTAAACGGCATAATGACAGCTTTGTTTAATCATTACTTTGTATGGTGTGGTATTCTAGTGGTGATGAGTAATCCTACAGCAGTAAAGCTGCAATTTGTAAAGAACAAAAAATGTCAATAAAAGTTGAATAATACAGGAAGTAAAAGGCAGACAGTTTACTTGCAACTGACATGTTGTTGTGTGCAAAACAATGGAGTTATCAGTTACTTTTCTTTGTCAAACCAAGTAAGTGGCTTTATTGACATCAAAAGTGTGTTTGTAATCACACTTATGTATTTTATTTAAGTGGCTCACAGATATTTGCAGAGCACACATCTCCAACTAAGACTCCAACTTTTTCAATGCCTATCCCAATGTCGATACTGTGGCATTAGGTATCTACCATTCTCAATGTCAACCAGCACTAGTGTAGACACTGAAATAGATTATTTTTCTTTTTGAATTAAGAGGATTGGTCACATAGTGCTGTGTAAATGTTACTTGCTGCACAAGTGACAACTTAACAACTTTATGTGAATAACTTCTCAAACATTATGAGATGATCTGAATCATAAGTCCTGTTCTGTCCAGTTAAAAGCACAAGCAGGCAAAACATTTTAACTGTGAACAGGCTCACCTTTCCAGAGATTTGATTTGTAACATTCATCTAAATAAAAAAAAAAAAAAAAAAACAATAACAACTCTCTTGAAAAACCTCCACCAGAAAAGTTTTATATTCATCTCTTAAAGGAGACCTATTGTGTTTTTTTCAACTATTTAGTAAGAAACTATAACAAATTAATGCTGCATTTTGATTGGCTGTGCTTGGGTGGTCTTCTTCAGTTTCACTTTGTTGTATTAAAAAAAAAAAAAAATCAACAAATTTAGACCAAAATCTAACATCACTGTTTTGTTTTTGTTTTTTTGTTGTTTTTTTGTTTTTTGTTTTTTGTCGTGAGCAGCAGCCATGTTGGTTTTCGTACGGGAGATGATGTGTGTCCCTGATTGACTAATTAATCCACCACTGAAAGAAATCTGAAAGTGAGACATGATGTTTAGACGTTATATTTTATATACAGTATATTGTCTGGGTTTCCAGGCAACAGCTACGCCATCTTTAAAGACACTGTACCATTTTATTTTTCAAAATAACTTAAATCATTTACATATACTGAGGTACAAATGAGTCTGCAATGTTTATTATTGCTCCCTGAAATGGAAGAAATCAGGTTGTTATTGTTGTTAGCATTGTGCCTAGCTGTAGTTAGCATACATACACTGTTCTACAGTAAAAGCTGTTAAAAGTGCTTAAAACACACAAACTCAGAATGCAGGTAACTCAGCAAAGCATGTGAACTGAAGAAATAGGCTTAAAATGAATTATATTTGTTTGTTTATGTTTCTGAGGAAGTAAAAATGAGGTATAGCTAGAAATTTTAACTTTCGTCCACTCCTACAACCACTGATAACAACCACCCAAACTCCAACGTTGATTCAATTGTGCTGCGTTCATCCTAGTTTCCAATCCCAAACTAATGTGTCCAGGATCACAGCTCTCACAAACAGTGCGCTGGCGTCACTCTGCTCCCTCATTGCGTCCCCTTGCATCAGAGAAATCCCACAGAGCAGAAACAACAAACCACATCAGCGCTGGAGGCTCCGCGTGTGCCGGAGCCAACGTATGTGCAGCCAGGAAAATATTCAATAAGTTACACATGAGGCTGAGAGGAAACAATATTTGCAAACCTGGATGTAAACAACCACGGAGACAATGTTAGAGATGGAGAACTTTTTATTAAAATGGTTATGAAGTGAAATATGAACTAGAGTCAAAATGTCAGATTGTTGTTTGGAGCCTACCACCGTCTGAAATAATAAATAAATAACCTAATAAATTCTACTTAGCATGTAGATCTCTCTTCTAAATGGTAAGAAACTGCCTTGAAGTGTGTCTTCTGATGGACTGATGTAGATAGACTGATGTGGTGCAGTCATTTAAATACTTTGCACTTGTGTTGTTTGAATAGACAAAGTAGAATATGTTTTTGAACATGTGCTTCTTGTGTGTGTTTTACTATAATCAGGACCGAGTGCAATTTGTGCTTCTTGATGATTTAAAAATGTTATGGACTTGGTCAGGTTTTTGCATGATAACTGTCACTTGTTGTTGTAAATGTGGATTGTGTATTCTCTTGTTTCATTGAATCTCCAACATAAATTTCTCATCATAGTGCCATTAGCTTTAGATTAACCTTTATGTTAACAATCCAATTTTATTACTGAGTTAGGTTTTAGATGTATTTTAAATAGTCAAGAATCACCTGATTCTAGCGAAAAAGGGGATTTTTCCTCTAAAGTTATATAGTGTCAATTTAAATTCTTACTTTGATGTATCTGCAGTAGGGGTGTTGAAAAATATTGAATCTGTGAAAAATAATATACTCATCTCCCGATATACGTATTGATACCAACATTCTGATATCAATATTTTGATGACTCATGCATTTTAGTGAGGATGCTTTGTTTTCTAGATTTCAGGTGATTTCAATGTCAATATTGGTTCTAATTTGCCTATTCAGCCAGAACAGTAGAGGGCAGCACTGTGTCTTAAGAAAACTGTAACCTTTGTGCAAACATATACTATATCAGGTCCCACCACCCGCCAACGTCCCGGCATCTGCTACCGGCTCAAGACTTTTATATTTATTTATCTATTTATAGTCTATCACACTCTTGTGCTTTATATACAATATGCCACTTATCCAATAACAGCAATTCAGCACACAGTATGTTTTTTTGCATTTTAATTGTATCTGCTACTAACTTGACCGTCCTGGAAAAATTTGACTGTACCTCCTTAAAGAAAAAACGAATGCTTATATATTTTAAAAGAGAGAAGTAGTTTAGTATTCTTAGAAACTTGATTAGCTTTGTGTTGCCATTATCAATATTGTCAGAGAATGAATCAAATCAATTTATTTGTGTAGTCCAAAATCACAGGGGATTTCCCAACATTGTTAAAAGAATCACTGAGTATCAATACTTTTAGAGAAAATCATTAAGTATCAAAAATATCATTCATCAGTAACCAAAAATATACATTGTAACATATCTGTTTAATTATATTTTTTCATTAAAACAAAGAAAAAATAATCTTTCACTTTGTGTATTGTGATACTGTATATTGTGATGTATATTGTATTGTGCATGGTGATATGTATCGTACCACCAGATTGGATTGATGCAGCCCTATATTGCACATTATTTGTTGTTAATTTTAGCCTATTGTTGCGCTAAGCTTTATTACATCAGCGACACATATTCCACAACAACAGCAGGATTAATGAGAAAGGGCTGACTCACTTTCTGACTATTAATAAGCATGTTTAGTTCACAAAAGAATTTAAATTACATTTTCTGAAAGAGTCTTTTCTTTGAACTTGAAATATCCGAACAAAGAAATAGTAATGAATGAACTCGAAATTCAACATTCCAACAACGAGCGCCACTCTCTTTGTTCTGAATCAGGAATGAGCCATCGTAAAGCGACACGAGCGAAAACCATAAATACAAATGAGTCAATAAGTGACAGATGCCCCACCGAACACTGCAGATGTCTCACATACGAATGCACACATGCTAGTAAGTCATCCCTCTGATCATCTCGTAAAAATAACACGACTGAAGCTAGAGAGAAATAGATAAAACTAGACGGAGTGCGGTTTGAGAGGGACACGATGGAGGAGAAAAGATTAGGTCACTAATAGGCAGGAAATCCATGTCGGGGCAGAAGCGTGGCGAGGGCCGATGCGGCGATAGGAGAGCACGACAAATTGAGTAGGAAAAGAAGATGGAGGCGAGATCTCGGCCTTATGTCTGCGTCTTGTGAGCAAAGTCGTCCCGGGCACAAACTAATGGACATTTTATCCTTTTGATCTCTTCACTTTACCTTTTCTCTGCTTCTTCTAAAATAAATACCACAGTAAACTAGGCCATACAGATTATACTGAAGGGGGATACGGGAAGAAAAAAAAATTCCATAGTCTAACACAGTTTCTTCAGGTTTGTAACGAACTAAAATATCCTGAATGACAAAAAAAGTGAATGTGACAAAAGCAGCTAAAAGTAACAAGATTGAAGAGTTATTTGTTAGTCTTCAACTAAAAAGAAAAACTTCTAAATGTCACAATTGTATTACATTGAATAAGCTGAATAATCACAGATATTAGTTTCAAGTCGGTCATCAACTGTATGAAAACAGACTTCATGAATGACAAAATAATAACTAGAGTTGCACGATTTGTGAGATTTGAAAATTATTTTTAATTCTGCTTTAAGTTCTGCTTTAAGTTCACGTATTGAATGTATTCAGGTAAAAAAAAAATAATAATAATATTTCTAGAAAAGATAGCATTAGTTTGCCTGAAAATCCAGACAATATATTTCTGATATTTCATCTGGCAACTAGAGGTGCGCTATAAATCAAATTTTATATTGTGATTGTTGTCTTGAAGATATGCAAAAACAAAATATCAAGTGTATGAGTTGTAGTAAAAAGGCAACAAAATTGCTGCAATAAAACAACAACAATATAATAAGAAAATTACATTTAAAATGTTCAAAGTAAGCTAGACTGATATTTTAGTCAGTTGATCACTCATTGATGTCTTAGTTGACCAAAATGTGTATAAGTTAGAAGCACATTACAAACGTATTCTGAATGTTTTACATTTCAATCTCATTTAGTTGTTTTTATTTTTTGTTTGGGTCAGATATTTGGTCAGAACCTTGTTTTGCTTTTAGTCGACAAATCGTACGTATAAAGTAGATCAAGAATGTGTACAGTCACAGTCAACTCTGTCCATTTTTTGAAACTAATACAATTAAATGCTTGATGCTTTGTTTGAAATAATAATGTCTGAATATCGTTATGGAGATATGTCAAAACATTACTGAGATATTCATCGTTTTCAATATCGCCCAGCCCTACTGGAAACCATGTTCATCTTCCAAGTTTCAGTGGCTGTGATTGACAGATCAATTAGCCAATCAGGACCATGCCCATTCTATCAAGACAACAAACAAACACTATAACAAAATACAACATACTTGCAAGGGAAAAATACATCAAAGTGTTTCTACATAAGAAAGAACAATTTTTAAGATTACAGCTAAATCAATGAGCGACAAAATAACAAACAACCAATGAGTTCTTTGTTTCATGTGTGTCACACAGACAAACTCATTTGATTGGACGACTCATTATGGAGTTGATCTGAGACGCAGCGGAGGGCATAGTGACCAGTAGACCCACACTTCGTACAGTACTGAAGAAGCGTGGGATCCCAGGCAAAACATATTTTATTGCTGAAAACCACATATATTTTGTAGATTGTGAAGATATTTTTGATACTTTAAAATTCATTCATTCCAAAATCCATTACAATTATATTTCTTTATTTATCAGTCTTTAAAATTAAACTAATAATCGCGACATCCCTTTCCCACTTTTCCCAATGATAAACTTTCTTGCAAACTTCCTGAACTGCCTTCTTTGTTTGACTTACTATCATTACTCTGAGAAAAGCCCATTCTCCATTTTTCCTAACACAGCTATGATCGTTTTTGTTTTTTCCCAGAGAAGAAATGAAATATCTAAAGCTGTAGGAAAAAGGGGGGAGTCCGACATCAGAGGGAAATGTGCGGCGAAGAGATAGGATGAAATAACAGCGTGTGCAGGTGAAGTCGCTGGAGGAGCAACACATAAAAGATATAATTGCAGCATAAGCACAGCACAGACTGGCACTTTAGCGCCGGACAAAGTTTCTAAATCAGGAAATGTGCTGGCTGAATGATTACAGAGCAGAGAGATGACATGATAACCCACGCTCCACTCACATTAGACACAAACCTTACCTGCAGCAATTAGGGATTTTAGCAAACTTATTCAGAATATTATTTTTTAAATTCAGATTAGAATGGAAGTTCAGCATGGAAAAGTGACAAGTTTCTATCATGTCCTGTATATCTTAGATTTGTTTCATAATGAACGGGGTTAGTCACATTAGAATAGTTTGTTTGTAAAGGAACTCAGTGGTCGTCTGTCATTTACTTAGCTTTTTGCTCTGATCACTGATTCTGCAGAAACCTGTGTTGTTCCTCATGATACAGTATTTTTTCCACTGTAAGCCGCCATGTTTGTTTCATACTAGAGTTGAGGCGTGTTACCGATTGGCTAATTCATCTGTCCATCATGCCCAATGAAATTCCAGAGCAACATGGCACCCAAGCAATTTATTCTAATATTTCATCTGGATTTTCCAGGAAAGTCATATCTCTATATTATAATGTTATCATTGGTTTCTCCTGCTTGAGTTAGAATATGCTTTCTAATTGAATACTATCCATCTTATTTCGCCCCGCCCACTTTTTCTGCCGTTCTACACAACACTCGGAAACGCACTTCCAGTCAGCTCCTCCCTTTTCATTGATGTAAACAGTGAAAAGACTGGCTGCAAAATCATATTTCAGGTAGGATATTTTTTTTTCCAAAAATGCTATGGTCATGTGCACCAACAAATAAACAGGCATATTTTCTCTGGATCACTTGAAAACGACCGGGGGGTAATGCACTGTAAAGCACTTTGTGGTACATTTCATGTATGAAGAGCGCTTTATAAATAAAATTAGATTTGATTTGCAATGACAGAATTAGTTTGCTATTTACTGGCCAAACAGATGAATTATCCTGACCTATGTCTTCAAAATAGAAACAAACATAAGACTAAAGACTAGATTATTTCTTGGCAGGTAGTCTGCATTTTGTGTTAGAAGGCTGTGTATCACTGCCTTCTGCCACTGAGTCCAGCACTTGTTTACATAGTTAAACACACTGCTAATAATACTACTAATAAATAATGTTTTAGAAAAGCAACTAAAAATACCAGCAATGGAAAGATTACTGTTATATTCATCAAACTCAAGTAAAAGTTCCATGGATTCAATCTTGTTTTAGAAGTGACTCTTGTAATTTAATGTTTATCTTCAACATTTTTTCCAAGATTTTTTTTAGCCAGTATTTTGACTCATGTTCTGCTGCAAAAGCCTAGAAGTCATAACAACAACAAACTTAGCCGCAGCAGTGAGTGTGAGAGCGCTGAAAATTGAATTGTATTTGAACATTTTTGGCAGTAGCATGAATTGACTTTGGTACATATATTTGTGCGCCGCTCCTGCACCTCTGGCAGATTCACTTTTGACATCTCTGAACCCTTTAGTGTCTGCTCTGCCACTTAAATGTAAATCCTTTAGGTTTGGGGTCAAAATATTGGTTCCCTCCCAGGAGTGATGAGTCAGCAGCTACACATCAATCATTCATGAGGCTGGCGTTCCTGGCTCATGTCAGAGTTTTGTCCTGATCTCTCACTGCAGCGAGTGGAAAACGCGCCCTTGACCTGAGATTTGTAAAAATGGAGAGACAACATGCCACAACCTCCAGTCTAAATAGACCGGCACAGAACGAGCAATGTTCAAAATAATAGAAGTCAGAGAGAAGCACAACTTGTCAACAAAATAGGTCTGCTTTCCTCAAGGCTTTTCAGTCTGCTGTTAGCATAAACTGATTTTGTATTGGAGGTTATTTTACCAGACCACTTTATATGTTTTAGAATATGTTTTACATCAGAGACCCTTCCTCACATTACTGTGTAGAAAAATCACAGTGGCTAAAGCTGCAACATTTAAGAACAATTTATGCAAAATGACCAAGTATCCTGTCATAAACTGCTAACCTGATTTAATTCTCTATTCTGAATTCAAAGATCAAATTTGTTAGATTCAATCTAGTGTTATTATCAAATCAAATCAAATCAAACTTCATACAAACCATGTAACAGAAAGTGCTTTACAGTGCATTCAAAACAATCCCATATGCTCCCCACCCTCCTTGTCAGTCAACCCCATATTACAAGCTCATACCCCCACCCCTCATCCCCACACACACACACACACTAAAATACAAATAATTATGTCATAAGTCCAACCTTGCCATAAATCATCACATTTTCAGTCTGATAATTTGGTATTAGCACACTGCAAAAAAGGAAAACCTAACTTCAAATGACTTGAATTAAGCATATATTATTAATCTTAAAATACTAATTTTAAGATTTTTTCACTTGATAAGTCTTACTAAGATTATTTGAATTGTTCTAAGATCTTCTATCCTGAATAACCTTTAAAAAATGTATTTTAAGTAAATTTGTATCTATTTTAAGCCATTATTGCTTGAATCAAGAATAGATTTGGTTACAAATCTGATCAAAACAAACAAAGTTAGTTGCACTAACTGCACTGGCAGTTAGTGCTAATAAGCATTTTTTTGTTTTTGTTTTTTTGAAAGGCCTTTTTTGCAGTGCACATACACATTTGAACAGATATGATTGTAGAATGTTGTGATGTAGGGTAGGGTTAGGGTTAGTAGACAAAACCTTTATAGTTAATTTCCCAGTAGTTGTCCTGAGTTGACTGTAGTTATACGTGGTTTGGATTATTACAGTCCCACACAGTCCGACTTTGGCCTCTAGAGTCACATTTGTCTCCTGTGGCCCTGGGCGTCTGGGCAGTGACACTCACGGCCTGTTCTACGCATCCATCTTCAGCTTTTCCTTCATTTAAACACAAATATATTCTCTCCTGCTCTGTCTTTTTTTTACATATTGAAAACTCATGACTCATGCCAAAGGGGATTTTGTGACTATAATACTTTGGGTCTTTCGAGAAATAAGGCAAACGAAAATGTAATAAAGAATCAGGGGTGTCAGTGGTGGAAGTACATACTTGAACGTGAAAACTTTTCTGAAGACCTATGACATATTGATGTGTCTCCGTTTCCGTGGGAACGCCTCCATTGCCCTGAAAGAGCTTGTGAGGAAGTCTTGGGAGAGATTGAAGTCGGTATCTCTGTTTTGACAGCTGCCTCAGTGACCCAGACCTACAGAAAGTCAAGCACTGAAATACGTTTGTATGTTGTTTTACTTTGGTGGCCTGAGTCTGATCGGACTAATTCCATCATTGTGAATGCTATTGTCTTGGTTTTGTCTTCACTTCAAAGACATTTAAGTGCTTCCAAGCTCACTATGGTAAAGAATTAGGCAAACCACTACTTACTTTTTTAAAACAGTAAACAAAACTAACATACATAGACTAATAGTTGTTTTTGTTTTTTATCAGAAAAAAAATACAAGCAGGAGATTCTTGTACTAAATTGTCAATCTTCAACCAATTATCAGTGCTACTGGTCAATCTGAAAATAACAAATCCCATTAAACCATCATTTTCAAATATATATAGCCTCTGTTTTTTTTCTCTCTTTAAAATTGCTCATCTCTATTTTCACCTCCTGTGTTGTATCGGTTGTATTTTGGCGTGGCGTCTCAGTGTCACGCGGCCTAGTGGGTCCTGACAGTGTTTCTCTTCTCGTCGATGCGGTGTCAATCTCTCATCTGTTCATTTGCATCACAGAGGAGCGCTCCTGCCAAAGCAGTTAGTCACAAGAATCAGCCGCTGTCACAACATATTACCAGCGCCGCCGTCGTCTGCGATAGGCCAGGCCGTCACGTCGAAACGGAGCCGCTGGCCGCACTCAGGACACACACACACATGGATGGATATAGTGTACTTGATCTGCGCTGAGGGAGTGGTTCAGCTTCTCCTACATCCTCCTCTTTCCTTCCTCTCCATCCTCAACATTAATCTCCTCAGTCTCTCGTAGTTACCTGCACTTGCACTTCCAGCACTACTCTACTACTATTTCAAACGGAACCTCTATTTTTAGTGTACACTCCTCTTGAGGCAATGTAGGCTTGAGTGCAGTACTGTATCTTAGAACAATGTTTCCCAACCTTTTTTCAGTCACGGCACACTTTTTTAGTTGATTTTTTTTTTTTTTTTTTTTGTGGCACCCCTATTCAAAAATGGCCAAATCAAACTACTTTGGAAACAATCATTTAGCTTATTTAAATAATTTTAAACATGTATAAAGAGGCACTCTGCAACTTTCCTGGTAGCTTGGAACCCTTTTACTATCAAAAACAATCAAAAACAAAAACAAAAAAATACACAACAATTCAGGTCTATGGAGAAGCAATTTTTAAGCTTTTTTGAGAAATAAAATGACCTATTGATGATAAATGTTTGCTAGCTTACTTATGGTCAGAGTAGTGACAAACTACTTAATAGTAAATGGTGATTGTTTTCTTTTGATTCTTGGTTAAATTGTTGTTCAAACACTCAAAGATGGAAAATAAATTTTGGAAAACTGGTATTTTTTTCAAGGCACACTTGGCAGTATCTCAAAGCACACTAGTGTTCTCCGGCACACTGGTTGAAATCACTGTCTTAGAAGACATTAGCTTTGTCACATATTTTGTGTTGAACCAAAAGGTATGTAGATCATCATTTTATATTTTGTCCAATATAAACAGCAATATAGATCTACTAGATAGACTACCTGTTCAGTAGACTATTCCCTTCTTTTACTGTAATTTACATGATTTGAAAGGTGACAGTTACATTTTACAACCACACTGGTGTTTAAATAACTACAGGGGTGTGGGTGGGCTAAGGGAAGGTGGAAACACTGTCCAGAGACTACTCAATCAAAACTGAATAAAAAACAACAAAACACTGAAAAACAAATGATAAAGCACAACCAATACAACAATGTTAAAAGGTCACTTCACGTTTGTATTTTCCTATCTAATGTCTCTATCCTTGTCTTAAATTTGAGCCATGTAGCTCTGCTGATGTAGACATAGATAACAAGAGCTGAGCTGCCAGTGTCTGACTGGCACAAGAAGAATGGCTCTTTTCTCCACTGTCATTTGAAAGTCACACACTAGTGAAGCATGGTTCTAGATTCTAATACAAGTTCAGGTAAATGCAGGTTTTGTTTGTTTTTTTATTCAAAAGAACCGGCATCAACATTATAATTAATAAATTGCTAATACCTTACTAGAATAATCATCAGCAGAACTCAAATAATCATTTAATTAACTATACTTAAACTCTAAAGCTGTTATTAGCCGTGAGTGTGGCTACACAATATATTTCATTAATGAATCGCAATATTAACAACTTCAATTAGCTAACCACAAAAAACATGACCTCCCTCCTTTCTACTTCATTGTGTCTCTCCCAGTTTATGACAGCGTCTGTGTGTCTGTAGGAAGGTATACGACAGCCAATCAAAACTTCTTTTTAGCTTTAGTAGTATTAATACCTAAATCTAAACATAACCTTTTAGTTTACAAACACACACCCTTGCAGTTACAGAACATCTGCACAAAACTGACCAAACTCTATGTAAAATCAGCTTCATATTGAGTGCTAATGAGCTGTTAGTCGTGTTAGCCCATTGACGAACCTTTTTTGTTTTGTGTGAAAAGCTCGGCGTCACAAACTTAGACTTTTCCATGTGTTTGCTCCCTCTCCTCGGCTATTTAAACGCCTGACACATCCACACTCGCTCCTCACCATCTCTTCATTATCACCTGCTCTATGTGTCTGCACTGATTTGTACAGGAAGTTTGATCCAGCCTGTCTTCCTGTCTCCAAGGACCGACGTGTCATATCGAATAATGGTGAACACATACGGTCTGTTGTGACGCCGCACGCCTCCTTCGCTCTCAATCATACAACGCTTCATGACCCTTCGCTTCACTCACTTTTGTCACCTCTAGGTCTGCTCGTCAGATCGATTAGTGTTAGACGACTTGGACTAGGCTCTTCTATGATCAGCTTTGCAAAGTTTGGACAAGTTCATCAAGTTTTTCAAAATGATTTCCGTGTGGTACGCCATATTTTCTCGAGTATCTGTCGAGCTTTGGAGTTTTGGGGGCGTGGTTTGTTTTTAGCAGCATATGTGGATAGTCAGTAGCCATTTTGTTGACCTTTATTGCTTCTCTTCTTATGTTGGCGATGTTAAATAAACCTAACTTGTTTCTGCATTTGCAGCGCAATCTCACAAGAAAGCGTACATGTACCACAACATTACAGAACATGTAAATTGATTAGAATACGATTAGCACAAGTTCACAACTGTTCTGCGTAATTATGGTACGTGACACAGTCCCAGTTCATTTCTATGGTGGTTGTTAAGATGTGTTCTTATTTATGAATATTAACCCCAACCCTACCCTACCCTAACCCTCCTGATTTGAAACTTAAGTTAAAACATTTTTTCAATTGTAAAACTTTTTTTTTTTATTCATTACCGAAAATGTCGTGTGAAAATCAGAAATTGTTTATAGCTTTTGTTTCTTGTTTTCCTTTTGATGTCAGGCCAAATTAAAAGTCAGATCTGTGGAGAGGCGTGGACGCTCACTGTTTTTCTAAGGTGTTTTTGAGCAAAAAAACAAACAAACAAAAACAGCCAGCCAACAGAGTGAAAAAGATATACTGTATGTGTCCCAGGGAACATTCTTGGCAAAACAATTACACCACCAGAGTAGACATGGGCAAACTACGGCCCTGTCTGGATTTGAATACGGCTGTCACTCCCCAATCGGAGTCAGTGCCGAATTGGAGTCAAAAGTTGATGTGTGGCCCAGAAGCTTCTGCGCAGGCGCATACACGTTAGTGTTTGACTACGGCAACACCTACGAGGACAAAAACATAGAATATGCTATATGTATCCATAACTTTTTAAATGTGCTTATATTAGGTTACATACTGTATGAGCTTAACTTTGTGAAAACACACGATTTAACTGTTAATAAACTTAAGCAAACAGCTCGGAGCAGTGAACTTTGAGGTCACCAACGTTAGTGTTAAATTGAATGTTTTTTATGAATGTAGAAAGTATGAGATTTTATGTGACTTTTACAAAAACAAACAATATTAAACTTTCTTAACGGACATTTTTTAATCTCATATGATACGTGATCTAAGGTTACAACTGACAAACAACATTTTTACCGTTTCTGTCAGTTTAAACAATGAATATATAATCATGCTAACTACTAGCATAATTGACTCCATTTCGGCAAGTGACTCCGATTGGGGAATGACACGGCCCTTGTGGAAAAAAGATTGCCCACCTCTGCCATAGAAACTGACAAGGGGCGGACACTACAGAAAACGTACATATTGCACCTTTAATAAAGTGGAAAATGTCTTATTTGTATTGTAAATGTATAGTTTATTCCTCTGAGTTGTACGATATTTCAAATAAAATCCAATAGTAGCAATTCTGAAAATCCCAGACCATATCAGTTTGGATTCTTTAGTCAAAAATGTCAAGTCTCTATATTGACAAAAGTTTTAGTTGATGAAATGATCTTTAAAGCAGTCATTCTTCTTCAAACTTATTCTTCACTCATTTAAACTCTGTTCTCGCACACTCTCTCACCGCTCACCAAAGGGACTATTTTCCCACACAACTGTATCTCAAACAAACACACAAACGATACTCACATTGTTTGCATTCACGACAAATGAAAGACTATCCTGAAGGCAACTGTTGGTCATTGCAACAATTTAAGGTGTTTGTGGAGATACCATGTAATTAGCCTGTCTCTCTAGCCTTACTGGAACCACGGAGGAGGTGAACATACTGGTTTTTGTCAATGTCTAAGGACTATAAGTGGCACCACGCCCTCCTTGTGTCTTTCAAACTGTTTTTTTTTTTTTTTTTCTGCCTGTGTGTCCGAGTAAGAGACAGCCAGTCGCGCTTACCTGTAGGGCAAAAGCTGTCACTCACACAGAGAGAAAAAAAAACGCAGAGAGACTGGAAAAGCACACAAATATACACTTAGTAGGAGAAGTAGTCCGCTCTGAAGAGACACTAATGCGTTTAGTTCCAACGCTGTTTACTTAGCGCTGACAGAGGGAAGAAGCCTGGCGCCCATTAACCGCTCTTTAGTTACGAAATCCTTTAACCTCTGCACTAGTTAGAAATGACTCTGAGATGTCACGTTGACTAGATTAGCAGTTTTGATCTGTGGGTAATGAGAATTTAAGTTTCTTCGGAGTTAAAAAGAGCGGAAGCATTATTAAAAGTAGGATATTGATAACAAAGTGATATTGACAAAAATTGTGTGTGTTTTCAGTATTGTGAAAAATGTGACAAAACAAAAATGTGTTATTTAAGCTTAATCATCAAACAAATGCAAAAAATATCTATAAACCTTAACACAAAAAGTATGCCATAGTTTGTATGTATCTACCACTTAATGCCCTTTTTTGGAATATAAGTTTTTCATTTTTATTTTAGCTTAGTTCTAAACGATTAGTCAGTGGTGGATCTCGACATTTTTCTGTGGGGTGGCCAGGCAGGGGTCATGAATCTTACAAAGGTGGCACAAAAATTGGCGGCAAGGGGGCAATACAACTTTGGCTTCTTTTATAAATGTAGTTTATTTTGTGGATATTTCATTTATAGAATCATCTACAAAAAAAATTAAACAAAACTGCTTACATGAATGCAAAACAAAGACACTTGGGGGTGGCCAGCCCCTAGATCCACCACTGGATTCAATCACAAGTATTTCTAAAATGTGTGCTACCTTAAGAGTGAAAACAACAATTGATGAATAAAAATTGTGAGGACAAATGTGTAAGCTGAACCACACATGTTTATGGGACATTCTATGACAGTATAAAATGGCACATTATAAGCAACTGCATTGAGCTAATGTTATTCTGCTGGATTGTACTATATGTGCTAAGATAATTTATTTCTACAGTTCAAATAGTTACAATATATAAATGTTTGGATTGTGATTTTTACTGTTTTTGTCTTTAATTGTTTATAATTTTTTGTTTGTATTTAAATTTAGCCACATGTAGTAATGTTTACGCCCTGTTGTCAGATTTACTTACATGTAAAGTCTAAGGAGGAAACGCATTCTAATTTTCCTGCAGCAGTTTTGAGCATTCTGGTGTTTAAAGTTAAAAAAATATGAATTTAAGTCAAAATGTGCAGCTTTTCAACCAATCAAGATCTCCATTCAGAGCAGTTTTTCTCCTTCAAACAACACTCCAGCACAATAAGGCAGTGAGACAAGGACTTGAGCCGGGGTGAGATGAGAGTTCCAGGAATGAAAGATGCATGAATTCAGTGGTTTCAAGAGCTCAGGCGTCCAACTAGAGCACTTGTATTGTCACTGTCATACATGGGCTATAATTGAATAGCTACTGTACTAGTCTGTCCAACAGCACTGGTAATATTTTGCTCAAACTTCTTTCCATGACCGAGGATAAGGACATGCTTAGATTTAGTTTTACTTGGAAATGACCGGTATGTTTGAGAAAAACAAGTTTATTTGCTTACTTAGCATTGTCTGGTTAAACTTTTGAAACCCTTTTGAGGCCGTCTCAACATCTTGTCTTGTAAATCTTTCTGCTTTGTGTTTGCTTGAAGTGTGTACAAATGTTTTCGAGCGCGGTAAGTAGTAATTTACTTTAAGAAGAATGAGTGACATAGGAGTGACCGTTTGAGGCAAAGTTTGTAGAGAGGTGAATCAGAGGAGAGAGAGAGAGAGGTGGGCTGGGCGAGACAACATTACCAGTACAGTGGGACCAGAGGGGGGTGTATGGGGGGGTGAGAGAGAGGGGGGGGTGTAGTGGTAATGACAGGGGCCCAGGAGAGGAGCCCTGTAATCAGCCTGCCCTCAGGAAGGAATGCAGCTCATCTTCTGCTGTAATTACTGGCATTTAAATGGCCCCGGCTCCAAACATTCATCCCACTGTACGCTCACCTATTCACAACATGACTCCACACAGACACAGAGCGGCGACACGCAGGGACAGACATGTCAACAAGTCCGCGGAGCAGGAAGACGGCTATCATACAAAGGAGACCAAGAGTATTTATATATATGTTTGTGGTTGGTGGCTGTGAGTGCTTTTACCAGTGTTGCGTGTTTCTTTCAATGCTCTTGTTTGAGGTATGAGGTCAAAAACATGTTATTTTATGTGTGTTTTTATAGGAGTTCTGGATAAATGTTTTCTTCTGATAATTTATCTCAAACCTTAGTTTGACAGACCAGAGTTTGTTCAGCAAACCGATTCAATTCAGTGTTCAGTGTCAAAGGTTGTTCATGTGGTGTGTCTTGCCAGCTGATTTACTTTGCTTTTGGCACAGTTTTTTGTTTTTTTTTTGCCAGTTGGGACAGTACAACAGCGCCATCACCAGTCTGACTACATTAAAACATTATCCCAGGTGTGAGAGAGTAAAAAGGCCCCTACGTCACAACTGATAAGACCCACTACAGGCACATCACACTCTGAGGAAGTAAACTACAAACATGTCTGGTTTAGTTTAGCTCAAATAGGTCGCGTTCACACAAGTTCACCAAAATCTGTGTATTAGAACAAATGTCGGTCACTAAATGAATTCACAAGACTGAATATTTGCATCTTTGGAGGGAAATTAGGCAAAAACTTGCCCACTATCTGGCCGGTTACATTAAAA
This sequence comes from Mugilogobius chulae, assembly GCA_038363315.1. NCBI lineage: Eukaryota > Metazoa > Chordata > Actinopteri > Gobiiformes > Gobiidae > Mugilogobius > Mugilogobius chulae. The sequence goes on along the minus strand of CM076399.1, from coordinate 15,662,156 downwards.
CATGTGGAGGTAATTAACGTTCAGCTACCCAACTTTTTTTGCTGTAAATGAGTAAATTTTGTGTTTTCCAATAAAAAGTCTATGATAGATTCAGCACTTTGTGAAAATATGAGACCACTGAGCCCTGTCTGAACTGAATAATTAAGCATTTTAGTTCTCATCAGGAGCCAAATGCAGCTCTCTGATTGGCTGTGCTTGGGTGGTCCTCTCCGGTTTCACTTTGTTGTTTGTACAAAGATAAATTTCAGCCAAAATTGCAACAAAAAATGAATACAAGTTGGTATTAACCATGTGTAGAAAGCTTACTGAGAGAAAGTTGTCAGATTTAAAACCTTAACTGTATTTGCAGAGTGAAAATCAGCTAGCCCACTTTTAATTCTCTTTTATGGGAGGGGGTTGGATAGGTTGGATTCACTTTGATGTCAAGTTTGATGTCGTCATAAGGCCAGATGGTTTACTTTGCCATGAAATATTGAGAAAAGAATCACTTATTTAAAATCTTGTAATTTTTGCCGGTGATTCGACTCAGTAATCTTTTGTTGAAAAAAATAAATAAATAAATTAATTAAATAATATTCATTTTGCTCTCCTTCTCCAATATTATTGACTTGTGTAGAGTGTTTCCCAACATAAGATAAGACGCGAGATTGGATCCAAGAGAACGAACATTATGAGATTTTGACATATTTATTTTTTTTCCTAATGTTTAACCAATTCCAAATTGTGACATTACCATTTTCCCTTTTCTCTTTTTAAATGCAGCATAAAAACAGAATTGAGAGAGAACATAATATTTTTGACGGTTACAATCTTCTGTTGTGTCTGTATAACACTGCATATTTGAACTACCGCTAAGAACCAAGACTTGAAGTTTGTCCAATCCAAACATGACGTTTCCTCATGTGTGCATGAGATCTTGTCAACCCTGTTTTGGCCCAGATTTTGACACAACATTGTCCTGGTTTGTGTCAGTCCTGGTTTTGTCTTGGCATGCCCTGACATAGTTCTTGTGTTGGTTTTATTTGTTCGTTTTTGTCTGGGTTTATCATTCGGAGAGGGCACTTTGTCGTGAAAGGTTTGCACAAAATAATACAGTCATTTGAGCTTTTCTGTCTAATTAAAAGTCTCTAAACCGAAACTGCTGGACATCGAAACCATTGAAGGTGTTTGCAGAAATGACATGTAATCTGCCTGTCTGTGCAGAGAAAAGCACAGAGGAAGAGACTGCTGCAAAAGAGTATGTTAGCTGTAAATGGCGGCAGCTCTCTTGAGTCTGACCGCCATGGCAACCATACTCTGGGTAAATGTGTGCAGCTCTCCTGTAAGGCTGAGCAAGACTGACAGTAAGGCTGCGCAATACTGACAAAAAATAATATTTGTCTTAATTTTTTAAACATTTTCTGAAGATCCAATAGAAATGTGCTAAAACATGCCTTAAAATCTTTTTGGTTTAGGTTTAATGGGTTGTGCTTGTCTTCTAGAGTGTGATAAAGTACACAAATACCTGAATATTGTACTTGAAATAAATATTACTTAACACAACAAAAAACTGCATTTAAGCAATATTCATTTTAGCAACCCTCAAGCTAGTGAATGTGAGTGGACTGTAGAGTATTCTTAAACAAATGTGAACGGAGTATAAAACTTAACACTATAATGTGACATTAGGTCTTAGTTGAAACTTTGCAGCGTCTTTTTTTGTATCTGTATTCACCATATATACATTTTTCTATACTTCCAAAACAATCATCGCGACATATAAAATCGATATAAAGATACCAGTATTTGGGGTGACAGTCTCTTCTGTTGTGGGATAAAGTCATGGGAAAAGTTCTATATTAAGGCAATGGGAAGCTAAACATTTGACTTATTTTAAGGCGTTTTTTGGAAAATTACTGTAAGTGTGCAAAGGTAAACAGTAAGATCTGTAGATGTAAAAGAAAAAGCCAGACGGCGTAAGCATCATGTTAGCATTTAGCTCGGCAGATACCATTAGCATTGTTGGATATTTGAACCACTGGATCACTTTATTCCTCTTTGTTTCCATTTTTGACACAATATTATCTTCTTAAGTCCACATTTGTTTTTGTTGAGCAGTGAGTGATAAAGCTGTTCATGTTATGTTTCCCCCACGAAGGTTCGTTAGTGGGCGTTCCTTCTGATGCCGACTGTATCTGTGGAGCTCAGCAGTGACCGCCCACTTCTTGGTTCAGGAAGTAATTTCTCTTGTTATAAACTCCTATGGGTGATCTGGGAATATTGATCGATCTCGATTCGATTTTGTTTAACCTTTTCAAAAACAAATGAAAAATGCCATTCATGAACGTAAACAAAACTTTTCGTATGTCCCATTCATTTGATTTTTTTAAAAACTATATACTGTATATCATTATTCTGTCTCAAAGTTTGACTTTTGCTCCAAACTACACATTTTTACTGACAAAAGATTGGTTTTCAAGCTTTCGGTTCAAAATCCACCACCAAATAAATGATGATTCGTTTCGATTCGATCTCTCGATTTTTCAATCAATGGCCCAGTCCTACTCTAAATCTACATTTTTTTTCTAAATCATTATGAGAGGTTCTAATGGGGCACTATATCAGGCACTGTTTCACTGCTGAGCTCCATTGGCCAGCTCTCCTCTCATGTAGCATCTGTGCAGCGGCCATGCAGACGAGCCGTGGCGCCTTCCACACTGTCAGAGCTACACTCACTCTGTCGCGTGACCTCCAAGTAATAGTTGTGACATTGGCCTGTAATTTGGAGAGGATAATAGGAAAATAACATTGTGTGAGCAGGCCTAGTGTTCTTTCACAGTGATTGATCATGTGCCTGCGTATGTTCCCATGCAGTAGGTGGTCGCAGGGGCGCACCCTCAGCACAGAGGTCAGCGTTTCTGATGGGGAATGATTAATGATCTTGACAGAGGCTGGCGCCCCCTAGCTGCACATTGGGGCCAATAGAAATGTGACATTTCCTCAACTGTAATGAGCCTCCAGTGAGCCCGTTCAGAGTCAGCTGAAGTCGACTTAAGACATTCTTGTTTGACTTAGCTCTGTGCATCCATTTAGTGGTATTATAACCATCTTAAAGACAAAACAAATAGAATGACTTCTTCTAGTCACTTACTTAATCTGGTCTAATAATTCTTCATAAGTTTAGAAGTTCTTTCCACTATTTTCTGAAGCTAGCGTGAGCTGAGCCGGGTATGTTAACAGAAACTACCACGGGCAAAATATTTAACTCTCAAAAACTTCATTGATTAAGGAACTACGCAACTAAAGGCCACATCTGGCCCCCGGGCCTTGTGTTTGACACGTGTCATAAAGGGTCTTTAAAACCTATTTACATGTACTTATTTCATACATAAAACATAACTAGTTTTAAGTATTATATTCAAGAGTTTCAACATATTGAGTATTTTGAGTGCTATTATCTATTCAAAAGAAAAAAAAAGAAGATATGCATTAGGCTAGTGTTTCTCAAACTGTGGTGTGTGTACTTTTGGTGATCTTTTAGTGTTTATTTAATTTAGAGGGATTATTTGTTTATCAGCTGCCGCTAATTGACCAAGCCTAGGCAGTGCTATTGTCTGCTAACTCCAAGAGTTTATCACTGTGTGAAAACAAAAGTTATGCTGCTAATTCAACATTTGTGAGTGAAATTTGATCCTTTGACCCTACAACCCATATACGTTACATCCAAACTAGTGAAAAAAATGTTGAGAAAAACACAGTTTCAAGCTTAAGGAGCCAGACGTCTGTTAGACCGGTTCATACCTGTTCCAAACAGCTAGCTTACGTCCCATTTTGTTGTTTTAATGAAATACGTTTCCCCAGCGAACTAGACAGACAGTGTCTCTCTCTGCATGAGCATGCACAGTAGGTGAAAAGTGACTCTATTAGCATTTTTGATCTTCCTTAAGTCATTTCGTAGGTGATAGTACTGTGACAATGGCGTATTATATATAATCCTAATTTTGACCTGGACTATTCATTTTTTGCATTTAGGTGGTACACCGAAGTACAATTCTTTTCTTTAGTTTTGAATAGTGTAAAGAATTTGAGCCACTGCATTAGACAATATTTCCTGACAAATCCTTCTCCATTTATCATTGACTTGTAACATGGGACAATGATAAGTCAGCATCACACCACACACCAGATCACCTAGTGGCGCCTCCTAGCTGCAGCAGCCTGCTCTCAGGCAGCCACACACTCCACCTCCAGCGTCTCTGCAGATTCAGAGCAGCAGCACATTACCAGTCAAATCCTCTTAGGGCTTCCTCTGTCACAGTCACCCACACACCCCAAAACACAACCTCCGAATCACACTGAGCAGTACTGCACATAGTGGTTAAATATAATCTATAGCCTTCTGTTTAGTCTCTTTCCACAGCCTACACTATAGTTTAGACGCACGAGAAAGAGCCATAATATTTCATTACATCCACACACAGTTATCATTACAAAACACTAGTCACCTCATCTTATTTGTGTCTGCTGCGGCGTGAATGATAAGGTTTTCTGCTTTGTATTTTCAGACACCGCTGGATTAGTATTTATAGTTGTCTGAAAGCGGCGTTTTGGCTGTTTACCGGAGGATTCAATGACATTTTAAGAAGTCTCCAATGCGGAAAAGTGTTAACTAAACGGTCATTTCAGTTCTAGAAGTTGTGCAGATGACATCATAGCGCTTGAAATGTTAGCAGTGAATGGCAAAAATGTATCTTAACCTTTACTAAACTTACCCATCTAGCACTAAGTATGTTCAAATGTCCAAAAGTATCGTCAACAAACAAGCTCAAAGTGGATGTGACAACAGAAATACTTTTAGTTTTCCATTTTGCGTAACGTAAAAATAATTTCTGCATGACAAAGTTTCCAGTAAAATGACTCTTAATTCAACCATAAACTATTAACTATTATGTAAGAGTTTTTAATCTTGCAAAAACAGTGCATTGTTGTCATGAGTTTTGTTTAATCTTGTATTGCTCTGCAGCTGGAGTGTGATTGTGATTACTCAAAAAATTCTGATTCTCCCTGAAACAATAGAGTTCAAAATGGCCATGTAGCCTTTTTCCAACAAGAACAAACGAGTCATTTAATTCTGCTGCCTTTTGTTAAAGTTTAATTTTACAATGAAGAGACTTACAATTGTGCACTTTTGAACAGGAAGTCAAAAGATCAGTTTATTTTTCTCAGCTGTTTTAGATCAAACTTCTGTTCATAATGAACAAAATGTAAATGACTGATTCACATATTGATATGTTCTAGTTTATTGCTAAATGCGTTATACACTTTCAATAGGGCTGGGCAATATTGTGATAAAAATCAAATTGTGAGCTTATCTTGTGACGATCTGCTTTTTTGGTGAATCGTCATATCGTGATTTCCTTTTTCTCTATTTGCTGCATCTGTCTACTCAAATACAGAGACTATTTACTCTTAGTTTCAGAGTTGAATTCCAAGTCTTTATAGTGACTTTGGGCTTCTTTTTTTGAAGTCTCTGTTGGGATGCACTTTTAGTTCATAAAAGGAATGAATCTTAGCAATTTTTTTTAGGTTTGATTTGTGAAAATATCTCGATTTATATGACTGAAACATGTTTTTTAACGTGTTTTCATGTCCAAAAGTCGCTATTAATGTAAGAAAAACACATACACTTGTTTGCAGCAACAAAACTAATTGATCAATTCTTTTATGAACTTATAGTGAAGGGCTGAGTTTGCTTGTTTCTTTCTGGAAATCTGGCAACATTGGTCGGATTGTGACAGCTGGATTTAGTTATTGATCGTAAATTGTAATTACCTCAAAGACAATAGGAAAATAAACTGTCAACAAGAATTGTGATAAAATCGAAATCGTGATCTGGCTTCAAAAACATTGTGATGTAAATTTTTTCCCTAGTTTTCAATAACCAATTGACAAATGGGGGTACATTCTGTAGTCGTAGTGTATCTTTATAGGTGTTTATAGCCAAACAACTAATGCTCCCTAATGTAATATAGGGAAAGTGTCATCAAATTGTTGCTGTATTTCCTATCTCTAAGTAGCAGAAGTTAGTAAAAAGTTAGTAAGGTTAAACGTCAGAACTATCTAATCGAAAACCAGACTGTTCTGTTTGTCACGGGCCAAATCTTCAAGCTTTCTTCATAGCGTGAGACGACAGTTTGTGCCGAGGAGAGTTGGGAATTGCGAGCCTTTGCGTTTGTCCTGTGTACTCCCTGTGTGTGTATTTGTGAGTGGGTTAGCATGTCCTGGGCGCTCCGTGGCTCCCCCGCCGTTACCGGGGCGATAGCGGATGGACAGGCGAAGCACTACTGTCACTCTGCATCTCCATCACCTGCCCGAGCTCATCCTCTCTGCCAATCTGCTTTTCCAGACGCTGTCACCTCCCCTGCTTTCTCACAAACATACTTTTTTTCACTTGTTTTCTTACACACGCACATGGATTTCATACTCTCGCTCATTACTATCTGGTGTTGTGATTGGAGGTGGGCAATATATTGAATTTTAGATTGTCTTGTCAACCAGAATTTTGATTAGAATTTAAAAGCACATTGTCTGATCATTAGCCTTTTTGAGCTTGAACATTTGCAAAGGGATTGACAAAATGTAGTCTGAACACGGTGGCGCAGCGGTTAGCGATCTGGCCTCATAGCAAGAAGGTCCTGGGTTCGACTCCCGGGCCGCCCGGGGCCTTTCTATGTGGAGTTTGCATGTTCTCCCCGTGTCTGATAGGTTTCCTCCGGGTACTCCGGTTTCCCCCTACAACTAAAACTAAAAACATGTCCATTAATGCCTCCCCTGACCCTTCCCCCAGGGCTCCCTGCAAAAGAGATTCTGAATCTCAGTGGGACTTCCCTGGTTAAATAAAGGTCAATTAAATAAAAAAAAAATATACTAATCCAGTGATTCCCGAAAGTTGTCCACACAACAAGCATGACAGAAAACTTGGTTTGAAACTAACTTTAATATTTTTAATTTGTATAATTTACTCTTTAAATCCACACTAAGGGCCTGATTTATCAAGTCAGGTGCTAAATTGTGCGTGCAAAAAAATAAAAATAAATCGTCTAATTTATGAGCATTTACACAAACATTAATATTGGAAGATGCACAAACAACATACTAAACAAAACAGATATGAACCACCTCAAATTCTGCATCTTTAGTGTGTGTGAGAGAAAAATGTCATCTCTGCCAAGGTTTTCCTCCCCCTAACCTATTTTGCACATGAGCAAATGCTTGATAAATCAGGCCCTAAGTCTACAAACCATTATTATTTAGCTGTTTTTTGAATAGAGTGTGAAATATTACTGAGGGGCCTAGGGGAATCTACGGGCCAATAGGGCCGCGGCCCCGCAAAGTTTGGGAACGGCTGTCCCAATCGATATGCGTATGTCAAAAAATTATCGAGATATCCATTTTTGTCAATATCGCCCAGCCCTAGTCATGATTATTGCACAAAAAGTCAATCGATTTTGCATGTATGCACGATGATTGAGTGACAGTAGCCCAATTTTTAGTCAACACTGAACTTTTCCTCAAGTTCATGACTAGCTTTATAAGTCAGCTAACTATTAACTGTGTATACAAATGTAGTACTTATTATTGCATTGGAATCTTCATCAATACAAGTATCTATAATAAGACAAGTGACAAGTTTGTGGAAAAGCAACCCCAGTCAGTAAAATGTGGTGATTTTTAAGGAGGTAAAATAAATGAATGCAATATAGACTGGCTAAAAGTATTCTAGACAAAGCAATAACAATTCAAGATGTAGATTTTCTATTAGAAAAGTTAGTGTATCTGTAAAACTATAGCCTTCATTAAGAAAAAAAGTGAACTAAAAATAAACCATGTAGCCTGTCTAATTGTATTTTTTCTGTAGATTAAGCTAAATATGCTTAATTTTTCCCTAACATTTAGTAAGACACATTTAGTTTCTGAAATGTCACTTTTTCTAGAGAATGAAGATAAAAATGCACACTTTTTCACTAGCTTTTAGCAAGATTTTAGTTCAGTATTTGATTTATGATTGTCTGACTTGTGTCTCTAGTGGTATTTTGAATATAATTGCCTTTTTCTCTATATGTCTACACTTTGATTGGCTGTAAAGGTGTTTATGTACTTTAAAATGTTAGTAGATTATGTTAAAGCTGCTTCTAAAATGGCCTAGTTTGGGATTATGATGTAAATGTATTTGTACACATGGTGACGATTATCGATAAGTCTATAATCTTTACATCTCCCACATAATAAGTCACAGAGCAGTGGTTGTTTTTCAGTGAAACGTGGGGAGGATTCAGGGTGTCTCTGCAGGTGTCGGTATTAGTCGGATGGAGCCAACAGAGACGTGTGACATTTTCAGTTCTATAATGAGCCTCCAGCATCTCAAGGCGCTAAACTACAGACAGACGTATAGAACATATGTGATTGATCCACGCAAACAGTCAAGGCAATTATACTGAATGTAAAGCCAAGAGCGAGCCAGTGTCTGCTATAGGTACGGGAATATAAACTGTGGGGAACATAATGACTAATGAGAGGGTTACTTTAATGGTCGAGCACAATCACTCTGTTCTAATGGCATGACAATAGTAATACTGAAAGATAACATTACAGTTTGATTTTTCTTCATAATCACACCAGATCCATAACAGGCAATGTGGGTGAAGTGTCTTGCCTAAGGACATGGTGTGGAGTTTGTATGTTCTCCAAGTGTCTGCGTAGGTTTCCTCCGGGTACTCCAGTTTCCTCCTACAACCAAAAACATGTCCAATGTGTATCCCTTCTCCAGGACTACAGATGGAAATTTGCTGCAAAAGCTAGAATCTGGTACAACCGTCTCTGCCTTTGTGCTTACACTCTCAGAAATGAAAGTACGGATTTGTTCTCCTAGGGTACAATTGCTCGTCACTGGGGTGGTACCCTCAAAAGGACAAATATGTACCCCTAGTATAGGGTACATATGTGGACCCTTGTGCATTGTACCTTAAAGGTACAATTGTGTACTTTAAAGGTACACATTTGTACCTTACCTTATGTACCCTTTTGAGAAAAGGTACTTTTTTGTACCTTTTTTTGGGAGAGGTACTTTTTTGTACCTTTATTGAAAAAGGTACTTTTTTGTATCTTAAAAGGTACAATTATGTTTTTTCAACTATTTTGCTTCACTGTATTAAAAATGAGGCTATAAAACAGTTTCATTTTACTGTTTTTATTTTTGTTGAGTAAAAAGGTCTCTCAAACATCCAATGTCTTGTTGAAAAGTGAAAATGTAGTTATTCTAAACAGACAATACAAATGCATTTATAAACAATTCAATGTTTCAAACACAATAACGAAGAGAGTCTTGTCTCAACACAAGGGCCACAACTCCAAGATATTTCGGTTTGAGCCTGAGGAACAAATAAAACTTTGTTAATTTGCTAAATAATAGATTTTCAATAACTTACAATATTATTGTGTAACATGAGCACAAACCTTTTGTTCAGGTCTCAGGAGGTTCAAGCAGAAACAGACTCTCTGTTTAAGGCAGACACATGTGTCAGTCTGTAACACCAGGCTTGTCCATGAAGCTCCACTGGTGCAGGTGTCTTTGTCCAGTGTTGGACTGAACTGAGTGTCACTCTGTAAAATATGAAACAAAAATAAAGCAAATTATCACCAGATTTTATTAGAATGTTTAGCTTTCCCTTTACAACTCAGTGAAACTATTTAAAATGAGACTTACCAGTGAACATGGTCCATGTTTAAATACAAAGATGAAGATCTGCAAATAGAGATTAAATGTACTTAATTAAACAGTAGATTTACACAGACTGTATAAACCTCATGTGATATTACCTGTTACAGCTCTGAGACACTTCTCCTTTAGTGAAGCTTCACACTGATGTTTCTCTGAGACAAAAACATATCAACAGTATAAATCTATGACAGAACATGTGAGCTCTTAGTGTTAGTGATACTTGGACTTACCTCTGTCACCTCACAATCTGGAACTGCAGTTTTGATTGATTTTTTTTTTAACACCTGTGAACAAAAAAAAACAAAAAATTATACCATCATACTATTACATCTGTTTGGTGTCCAGTGTACAACAACATATCAGCTCCCAGCATGCAGGCTGCTCTGTTCTGTGTAACTTATTTTTAGCACAAAAATAATGTAAAAGTGTACAAAATATTTAAATGTCGAATAGACAAACCTTTAAAACAAACGCAGGAGGCATAAATGAGTGTACAGCAACATGTCAGCTCCCTACAAAACACAGAAAAAAATAAAATAAAGCATTGTAGTTTTTCCAGGCTAAATACAATATTAGTATATATAAATATATATTGTAACAAATGTATAATATAAAAACGTTTTTAAGCATTATATCACTGTTCTCAACATCTATAAATATGTGCTAACTTACATTTAGTAGGAGATTTGTGGAGCTGAGGTCTCCAGCAGCAGACTGCTCTGTTCTGAGTGGGACAGAAGCACCAGAGCACATGTTCTAGAGGTGTGTCACACTCATTACGGCCCCTGTGAAACGAGAGCAGGTGGAACTTAGTACTGGATATTACAACACTGTTACAAATATATACCCAATAGGTTGGTTTCACGTGACATCACAACATTAGACAGGCCAATGTTATTTCAATGAGGTGGAGGGCAGCTAAAATTAATATTGTTTAAATGCAGTTTATTTTTGCAATGCAAACCAGTAATGTGTCTAGTCATCCTAGAAATCACCACTTTTTAAATTAACTCAATCATTTTTGAATTATTCCATGGTAAAGTCCAATGTTATTAATAGAAAAAGTGCCTCTTGCCTCCATCTGGCTTATAACTGCCAAGAACTAGAATGTGAAACCCACCTATTTTACATAGTTTTTCAAAAACGGAAATTACAATAAAATGAAAGGTTTTGTCACTGTAATGTTGTGAGACTAGTAATTAAAAATCTTTTTGTTACACAAACATTGTTGAAATGTGTTCATAAGCAAACTAGTCTTAATCTTATCAGCTGACCATTGTCTCCACATTGTCAAATGTTAACAGTTTATTCCTCAACAAAGGCCTAGCTTAAACATTAAAACTGTACAAAATGTGAACCACAAATTAATATAACTTACCCCAGTCAATGTCCTCCATGATATAATCCTGTTTCTTGTCCAAACCGTGTTTTCAGTGTTTAAATAGTCCAACTGTCCAAATATCTGCTCGTCTGTGTCACTGGAAAACCGTTTTTTCCCGCTAACAGTTTGAATTTGAAATTGGCTCTGTATCCTTCCACTGGGCCTTCTCACATCTGGTATCACTCCACCTCTCATAAAATAGACCCACATTTAGGTACACTTATGTACCTTTACACAAACCAAAGGTACAAATTTGTTCCCAGGTGGTACAATATTGTACCTTAAAGGTACAATCAAGTGAATTCAAATGAAAAGGTACATTTATGTACCCCTGGGTTCATTTATGTACCTTTATCAGAACATGTTTGTACCTTAAGGTCCAAAGGGCCACATATGTACCTGGGCGTAGAATTTGTACTCCTACTGTACCCTCATTTCTGAGAGTGTAGTGTAATTGTACATTGTCCTTAAAAAACATTACCTTACCTTATCTTACCTTACCACGACCACATGTACTCCTCTAGTGACCCAATGTGGCACCTGAGGTTCCAGCAGTCACCCATCCAAGAACTGCCAAGCGCCACCTGCTTAGCGTCTGAGATCTGACAGATCAGGCATGGACAGGCTGGTATGACCATATGTGACCTGGGGTTGATCCCAAAGAATGGCATAAAGCTATGTTCATAGCAACATAAAGGTGCAATTAACTGAAATAAAAACTTATAAAAAGTCAATTTGCAATATAATTTTAATCAAACACTTACTGTATATATACTGGCCTTAAGCAAATAATTAAAGTCATATACTTCACTGATTGGTCAAGGTTATCTGTCACTCACTCTTTCAGGCTGACAAAAAGGAGGATTTAATAAAGTAAAGAGTTGCTCACAGCATAATAATTTCATTAAAATAACACTCACAAAGATTGCATTTTTGTTTGCCATATTGCTAGAGCAAGAAGTGCATAATCTAAATTTGCATCCTGAGTATTTTGTCTGACTGATTACAAGAATATCTGTAATTATTATTTGTGATTCCAAATAACAGGTTGAGCCACCTGATTGTCACAATGCAAATTTGAAATTGGACATTCAAATCTGTAAAACTAGTTCATACAAAGCTCTCACAAATCTTTCGGTGCATGGTTAATATCTAAATGCATTCATTTTGAGCAAAAATGGTTTAATCATAGCGCAGCTTGCAGTTATCTATGTCAAACAATATACTTTATTATTCCTTAGAGTTAGTACACAGTGGTCTGATTTGGTCATAAAATGTCTATAAAACGTTTTGGTGGAAATACAACCAAAACAATCTGTTGTCATTTAGTCAATTAATCCAGTGATTCTCTTCCTCTCTTCTCTTCTCTTATCCTAAATTTTGTTCCACCTAAATTGTGTTTTTAGGTAAATAACGTACCCCTGGTTGGGAAACACTGAATTAATCCCTCAATAATGTTTTAGTTGACCAAAACAAGTATAGGTAAGCTAATTATTTTATTATGGTTTTGGGTAAAACAACAACAAAAAGGAGTTACTTTGCTGAATATTTGGAATTTAGTTTGTGAATTATTGTCCCATCTTTAACATAACTGATCAACAAGACCATAAATCAAGACTTTCTTTAATTGAATCCATATAATCTCACTACAGATAGTTTACAGGACAGTGCATTGGATGTTATGCTATAGACAGATCCTGTATCGCATTAAAAAAAACACTGCTGTGGACCTCTTTATTTGTGTGTGAGAGATGAAAGATCGTGAGTGAAGAGCCAGCCCTGAAGAGGAATGCCTGTGTGAGAGACCAGGCCTGTTCGTTACAGCGTCTCCGTGGCGACTACAAAGGAGCAGGCGGCAGAAGCATGCGGAGCTCCACAGGTGTGATGTCTCCGAACCTGCTTCCGAAAATCTAAACAAGAGAGTTGAAAGAGAGGGATGCAGAGAGAGAGATGGAGAGGGAGGGGGTTGGTATAGGGAGAGAGAGAAAGAAAGAGAGAGGTGGCAGAGATGGAGATAGAAAGAGTGAGAAGGAGAGAGAGAAAGAGAGAGAGGCAGAGTGAGATGGAGAAGGAGGGAGAGAAAGGGATAGAGACAGAGGGAGAGAGAGAGAAAGAAAGAGAGGCAGAGAGAGATGGAGAGAGAGAGGCAGAAAGAGAAGAGAGAAGTAGAGAGAGAAAGAAAGAGAGTGAGAAAGAAAGAGAGAGTGAAAGAGAGGGATGTAGAGAGAGAGTGAGAAGGAATAGAGAGAAAGAGAGGCAGAGAGAGATGGAGAGAGAGTGAGAAGGAGAGAGAGAAAAGAAAGAAGCAGAGAGAGAGAGTGAGAAGGAGAGAGAGAGAGAAAGAAAGAGAGAGAGGCAGAGAGAGAGTGAGAAGGAGCGAGAGAGAGAAAAAGAGGAGAGAGAGAGAGAAAGAAAGAGGGATGTAGAGAGAGAGTGAGAAGGAGAGAGAGAGAAGAAAGAGAGAGGGATAGAGAGAGAGCGAGAAGAAAGAGAAAAGGAGAGAGAGGCAGAGAGGGAGAGCAACGCAGAGAGAGAAATGCAGAGAGAGAGGAAGATGTAGACAGAGAGAGGGATGCTAAGAGAGACAGAGAGAGAGAGAGAGAGAGAGGGAGAGAGAGTGAAAAAGATGCAAACACAGAAAGAAAAGCCTTCTGAGAACCCACACAGACAGAGCCATATTGGTGGCGTTCATACGGGGCGACACATGCTGATTCCTCCCTCCTGTCGCCTCACACGCCTCAGAAACAGTGATGGTGGCGTTAGTCATTGGTGATTTCACAAAGCCTATTAAAAGACTGACCGATTCTGCTCCCTCTGTCTGTCTGGACCGGCCGAGTGTCAATGCGCAGTCAGATGGAGAGCAGCATGATGCTTCACACTCTCAGATCTGCCTTTGTTCTTACTGATGCTTAAACAGACACTCATAACAAACAGTGTTGGGTGGAACTGTTAGTCAAGAACTGTGAGCATGCTTATTTTAAATCTCAGATAATAACAAAACTCTGGCAGCAAACATCTTGATGCGCAGCTCATAGTGGCATTGTGGAGATGTTATGTTAGTCACACAAATTGGTCATATAAAGCAACAATATACAAAATAACTGCATTTGAGTCCAGTTTAAATGTTTTTCCAACTTGACATTTCTAAAGACATCCATTGTATTATGCAGTGGGGGTGGTTACATCATTATTTTGTGCGTCCCAGGACATAAACAAATCACATTTTCAAGACGTTGTTTTGAAATTGAGATGTTTTGGCTTATATCTGAAAAAAAAGGGCTGTGCGTCTTGATATTTTTTGTTATGTCTCGATGATGATATTTGGACGATATTTTATAAATCCAACAGAAATGTGTGAAAATGTGTATTGAAACGTTTTACTTTTAGTTATACTTTAGGATTGTAGCATTGTAATTAACATATAAATGTCATTTTATTTAATGTTTTATATTTAATGTTTTTGAAGAGGCTTTCACTCGCCATCATAGTATGTGTATAAACTTGTGGGAAACACTTTAATATTCTTGGCCGATGGTGATTTCACATTTTCACGATGTCATGCGAAATGTGAAATCACACAAATATCTTTTTTTTTTTGCACTTATATGAAAGTTTACAGTGTCACTTTTTCAAGAATGTTTACTTTATTGTAGCCTATTTCTATGTGCGATATACTGGATGGATGGATATAAAAACACCGTTCACGATAATATCTAAAATTCGATATCCTGCACAGCTCTAAAATGAAACACCTCAGTAAACTTTTCCCACTAGTCTAGATGGAGTGACGAGTGACATTGACGTTCTCTTTATTGAACGCTGTGTTTCTCCCGTGAGTGAACGAGAACCTCTGGAGCTGTGCATAGTTGATGTCTTCCATTACGCTCCCACACAAGCCAGTGACAAATGAATCCAAACTACACATAACCTTTTTCAAAACCAGCAGCAGTCGCTTCTTTAACCACCTCTCTCTCTCTCCATCCTCTGCTCTTTCCAGAGAATTGTTTTCAGGCTGATGAAGATGAGGTCAGTCTGAATATCAATCACTCAATGTAATTGTCCTTTAAGGAAGGCAAGGAGAGACTGTCTCTCTTCATCCATCTCTGTCTGCTTTGACCTGCTGTGTGCGTGTGTGCGTGTGTGTGGAGGGATACCGCGGGCTTTTCTCTTAAGAATAAAGATAATCAAGTTTATTATAGTAGAGAGGTCCAAGTCATAAATGTAGCACAATGTCAATCATCACTTTTGATATGCCTAATTTGTTTAGTTCATAGTTTATTGGATTTATCAACAATCTATTGTAGCCTTCAGAGGCAACTAGTGTTGTACAATTACACAAATGTAATTGAACGTTTAATTAAGGAGGAGCACTGTCTGAACAAGAAGTTTAGTAGTTCAAAGTGCTTCAAAGAGCAATAGTAGTGTTTGCTGTTGTTGTTTTTGCTTCTTACATTAAATAAAGGTATAGTGGCAGAGTGGCTAGCACTTTCACCTCAC
This sequence comes from Mugilogobius chulae, assembly GCA_038363315.1. Taxonomy (NCBI): domain Eukaryota; kingdom Metazoa; phylum Chordata; class Actinopteri; order Gobiiformes; family Gobiidae; genus Mugilogobius; species Mugilogobius chulae. The sequence goes on along the minus strand of CM076399.1, from coordinate 15,646,521 downwards.
AGCAAGAAGTCGAGATCGACCGATATGGGTTTTTTCTTGGGCCGATACCAATTTTTTATAATTTTGTCAGACGATGCAGTTACTCAATAAAGGACTACAGGACTGCAGAACAATGCATTAGGCAACATTAACATTAGGCAAATAGAGACATGTTTTTGAATGTCCAATTGGAAGTTGATTGTAAATGATTTCTTTTAAACTGTTTGATGAACTGATAACTGTAGCAGTATGAGTTAAACCTCTTTGAGATTGATGTGTTTAACTCTTACCTTGAGAAACCACACAGATATCACTAAAATATATTTTTTATATATAGATTTTTTATGGAAAAAGCAAAAAGAATTGATTCATGGATTTGTTTATCACATCCGTCTTTGTTGTTAAGTGTATGTACTGTAACACTGAACACATGCAGCATCTTTTTGGTGCCCCCCTTACCATAACACATAGTCATGTCACTTCCTTAAATCCTCCCTCATTTGCTCCGCTCATAAACATCTTCTCGTACCAATGCCCTCTCTAATGATTCCCCTTGTTAGCCGACGTCACCGTGGCTGTTGTCAGAACCGATTCTTCCCCTTCCTCACAGCTGTGTGTCATTACCGACTCTGCTCCTTTCACGGCGACTGCAGGATATCACTTGAAGAGCCTTTGAGTTCGACAGGAAAGACTCAAGAGCCGAGGGAGGACGCGAAAGAAAACGTTTTGTTGTTTGTTTGCTCACAGGACGCCTTGGACAACACTGGAGGGAACAAGAGCTTCCTACAGTCGCCAAACATAACCCTTTCTTCAAACTGCAGTCATCTTGCCCCCACTGCCCCAGCGTTTTGGGAGAGTGGAGTTTCAGAGCACGGTTAAGGGGGACAGTAATGACTAACTGGGTAAAGGTAATGACAAAGTGCTGGCACGCTAGTCTCCACTTTGGCTCGAGCTAAGAAAATTACAGTTGTTCGTGTGTTTTAGAGAGAAGGAGCTCTGGAGAAGCATGTGGTTATTATATTGTTCTGCACTTTGTATAGGGAAAAATAAAAGACTAAAGGCGTGCTTTATTATATTGAACTGTGGGAGTAAGTTGGAGTTTGTTTTGGGGAAATGGACAGAATGTTGCAAACAAGAGCTATTTATAAGTATTTTTGCAATTGGAGTGGTGAGTGAGATAATTCATTTATTTTCTATCACTTACGGGTTGTGGGTGACGGAGCCTGTCCGTCTGACTTTGGGCCTTAGGCAGAGAAAAACCCTAGACAGTGATCAACTCATCGCAGAATTAGGAAATTTACATTGATGCCAAACTGACCAATCCATGTTTTTGGAGGAGGGAGGAAGGAGGGGTTTCTGGAAGAGAGAACCTGCAAACTCCACCTAGAGAGATGATCTCCTTAAGGCGGGCTGTATGTTTTCAGTCATGGATATGCAGCGCCTGCTCAGACTGTACACGTGAATCTATAGGGTCAAATAATCAAAGAAATTAAACATTATGTCACAGCAGAACGAAGGTTAATGTTTTTGACGTATTTTAAATAGTATTTGATCATTAATAAAGGATTTAAAGCGTTAAAATATGCTAAAATCGATATTTCTGTCATTAGCAGGGACGGCTGGTATCAATGGGCTAGGTGGGCTAAGCCCTCCTGTCATTTCAGGAAAGAAAATGTGGTTATAACTAAAATAATTTTTTATAAAAATATCACCTTTAAACGTATTACTATGAGTTATTATAGTTTCAGAATTGAATTATGTCAGTTTGCTGGAAAAAATCCTTAAAAAAACGAAAGCAGGGCTAATTTTCTCCAGCCCGCAGCAGCTCAGCAGTTAGTTTGACCAATCACAAGCAGCACAGGGCGGGTCTAAGATTCTCATTGGTTCAGAATCGTCATGTGCTGTGCAGCGGCTTCTCAGAGCATGAACGCGGAGAATACAACAGACAAGCCGATTTTAGGAATATATTTTCTTTTTTGGCGAGTTTTTGTGATGGAAGTAAAAACTAACGACAGCAGAAGAAAAGCTATGAGAGTTTGGAGTTTACAGAGCCATGAAAAGACCTGAGTTAAGTGAGTTTGGTGAATGCTGAAGACAACTTTCTCTTCTCATGTGAGTGCAGCTATTTTAATATATTTTGCCGGTTTCATAAGTGTGTATAAGTGCAGTTGTGTAGCATCCACGTATTTGTAATGTCCAAATAACAGTGTGAGTTTGGTAAATATGTCGTTTGGCTCGTGTCTGCACAAAGATAACGTTACTTGCCCTGTGTTGTTGTTGTGGTGGTGGTGGACACATCTGACACACACGTGTCTATGTGTTGATGCTTTTGAGCCGCTTGGATTAAAAAAGTCTTTCGCTAATTACTGGCTGTATTTCTCCATTTGTAGAATAAATAAGATGATAACTAATTTCCTGTAAGTGTTTGTCTGGTGAGTTAGTGCTGCAGTTATGTAGCCTCTCCAGTCAAAGTTGTCACCAGCCGCCACTGGTCATTAGTGAGTAAATTTCTTGAATCAAACTTGAAAAACTGCTAAAAATGATGTCAAAGTGCCTCTCAGGAGCAAGCCCAAAAAATCGCAACCTGCGACTGTCAAAATTCATAAGCGACTTTCCTAAAAACAGAAGCCCATAGTCGCTATAAAGAAACGGACTTGGCAACTCGGGATCTGAGTGCTCACACTGTGCGTCGACCCACGGCGCGTCAGACTCCTCTATCCGGAAGCACAACATAAAAGGTGGAGGAGGAGAAGAAGAATCCGGAAGTGGAGATGATCCGTGTTTAACAACTAACACTGTTTGTGCATGGGCAGTGTGAGAGTGGCACTGCTTCTACAGAGCGATGTTCCCACGAGGAGTGACCAGGATTTCAAACAAGTTGAATTTTCTTGTGATCCTACGATTGTTGATTGGAAGCTGGTCATGAGATGTTAAACGTTCTCGTTACCCAATGTACACCTCAGTCATGTGTGTGCAGGACAAACGACTGAGATGAAACTCAGGTTGATCTCCAGAATTGTCGCACAAGTGAAAAATTGAACCAAAATGGGTCAAAAATCGTAGTGTCTGTCCGCCTTTATTGGGGGAAAAAAGGCTATAACCACTCTGCCATGTGCACACATGTTCTAGATTATTCATATAAAATGATAGACTTATTTTGAGGAGATGCATCAAGTCATCTCAGGTCACATAGCCCAAATCCATTTTATCAAGTGAATCTCAAGTCATTAAAACAGTGATTCAGTCCATGCTTTTTCTTCTTAACCAGTGAATAATTTAAAACATTTTGTTATGCTCGCAGTTGTTTATCTTTTCCAATTTGATTCACACAGTTCATCCTCAAAGTGCATCAAATATAACATTATTTTTTGCATTTCACTTTCACAGTTTCTCCGATAATTATGTGTTATTTGGAGTTTCACGCTGAGCTTTCGACTGAATGAACAAACCTCCTCTTCTGTTCTTTTGACCGTCGTCTCTGTCCGGGCTCCTCCGTGTGTCTCTTCTGTCACTCGTGTCCCTGCCTCACCCCTCGGGCATCGCACAGACAAAGGCCATGTTCACACTGCTCTCCAAATCAGATTTTTGGTGACCCAGATGTGATTTATTCATGAGTGTCGGTGCAGCCCACGTCACATGTAATCCGGTCACTTAACGTCACCACTTCCAAATGCGTCTGCGAATCAAGTTTAGCAACGAAACTAGAATAAGAACAGGGAATAATGGCTGTCAAAATGGAGAAAGGGGATGACTCAACAAGAAGAAAAGTTAAGGAGATCAGGGTGAACAAGTTGATGGGTTTTGAAGTAAATGGTTTGGAAAGGAACAGAAGAACTTAATGATGTGTCATGCATTAAGATTTTTTTTATATAATGGAATGCATTTATGGAACCTACTCAAGCCAAATTCTTGCAGCGTTGAGTTGAATCCAAACCAAGTTCTGTAATATTTGCACTCAGAGCTTTCACAACGTATTAGATCTGCTCTGGTTTTGTCCCTTTCTATAGATGTTCCCTGGTGACAGTTAGAGCCATCATTCAATGTCAAGAGCAGTGGCAGATTTATCTCCAGATCTTAAATAATGACAAGCCTGGACTATATATTATTCTATTTAGTATGCTAGGTTTACTACGCCCTTATGTTCATTCCTACTCGCTCAAAACATCACATCAAAATTAGGATTAAGGTGAAACACTTTTTTCATTTATATATATACATTTTTTGTCAGTTGTCTCTCTCACTATATTGACTTTCATGTGGAAACAACAAAAGTTTTATGGAAAAGTGTAACTTCAAAGGCTATTTTCCCAAAATGTATTTTCTTTCACTTGGTTGTCAATATCATCCCCTAAAGCAGAGAGTCTCAAACTTTTCAGATCAGGACTTGCAAAATAATTGGCTTTGTGTAGCTTGTTTTTGTTCAAAACAGTACATCCTGTACAACCATTTCCTGTTCAGTTCATTTCTATGAGGTTTTCACTACATCAGTTTAAAACTGAAAAAGGACTCTTTAGATCACACAGTTGTGGTGAATGTTACAGAAAACTTGTTAAAGACTTTACATATTAGAGGAATATTTCACCAGAGACACTTGTGTGTTTAAAAAGAGACATGATTGTGTCTAAATGCTAACGCTAACAGGAAATGGTCGTATGTACAGAAGTTAGCTATTTTGAATAAACACAAACCAACTGAAGTTCCGTGCACAGAGCCAATTATACCACACTGCAAAAAGTGAATTTCAAGACAAGTTAAAATTGCTTGATTGTAGGATTTTAGCCCTAATTTCAAGCATATTGACTAAATTTGGATTTATTTATTGTTGAGACTAAGATAACTTGTCTTGTTTCAAACGGTTTTGAACTGATTTCATGACATTACCACATTTTTTGAGCTAAAATAATTGCCACTGGGTTAAGAATGTTCTCATCCAATTGGCAAATTTTGTGCTTATTTTAAGCCAAATTCTTTTATAACCAGTTAGAGATTCTACATTACATAAGCAATCAATTCTTAACCAGCTATTGACTCAAATCCAGATTAAAATTCTGAATTCAAGTCACTTTAAGCTCATCTTGAAACTCAAATAGATGTAATGATTTAAAAAAATATATTCAATGCTTCATCTAGTAATTTAAATGTTTTAATCTAAATTATTTCATTGTCAATAGTAAATTAAATAAATAGTAATATTTCTAAAATACCTTCTTGAAATCATCTTGCGACACCCAGATTTTGCTTTGCGATCCCCCAAGTTGACTTGAACCCCAGTTTTAAAAACACTGTCTTAATGTCGCTCAGACACACACACACACACACACACATACACACAAAATCTAAGATTTTCAAGGTTTTTACAAAATAAGTTATTATTCAATTCTAAAATTGATTTATTAAAGTCAAAGGCTATGTGTCAAGTTCAGTCAAATCAATTTGACTCAAAACTGATAAGGATATCCAAAAAACCCTCTGTAAAAACCTTTGAATCTGTCAACAAGAAGCTTGAACTTGGTCCATTTACAAATTATATTCTACATATCAATAATATGCAATAATATGCATTCATTATATATATTTTTTACCTGTAATTCTTTGTCAAGAGTGCAATACTATGACATGTACATACTTCACTTTAGTTTTCTCTCATTTTCTACTTAGTTTCCAGTGAGATTGAGTTTTGAGAATCAATTCCTTGGCGCTTTATTCAACAGGTAAATCTCCACACTTCACTCCATTTACCATTTCAGCGCAAACACAACAGCGGCTCACAAAGACATAATCAAAGCTTCTTAAAATAATACTTAACCACAAAACAAGACTCTCTCTCTCATCTCCTCCAGTCGCTTCTCTCTCTTCTTCTCCTTCTTTAGACTTTGCTGTCAATAACCAATTGTGTGGCGCCCCCTCCCACAGCCCTCGCCCCGCGCTCTCCTCCCTTTGTCCGCCATTGATCGCTCCGTGTTCAAACATCGCTGGAAAAACACAGGCTGTCATTCTTCCAGTTTGATGAAAAACGGAGGCAGACAAACAGATTTCAGACAGAAGTGGAGTTGACTTTTACTTACAGAGAGTATATACGCTGGGATTAGAGAGGGTGAAGTGTTTAATTAAAGGAATGTCAGGTATTGATATGAGGTCGGAATGGTTACACAGGTGGTACAGTTTGGTCCCAGTTTAGACTCTGAAATTGGTTCTTGTTGCAAATAAATGGCTTGAATAAATTCCAGTTGAATCATTAAGCTCAGCCTCAGCTTGTTGGAGTTTAGTGGACAAACTGAAAATATGGGTAAGTGGGTAAACAGAGATAATACAGGTTTTGTTGACCATTTTCATTCACATTGAAGGATTTTTGTCGTCTTGAAAACGGAACCAAAAATAAATCATTAATTTTAAGCTTTTTGTTTCAGTAGTCCACATGTTTTGCTCACTCACCTATTCACTCTGAACCTCCAACTTATTCAAATTATTCTGCAAAAACATGCTACGTTTTGAAGTGCAAATTGTGTCAGTATGCTAACAGCATAAACCAGCACACTTTCTGGATTTTAGGGAACAAACTGAAGTGTTTTTAGAAGGAGGCGAACACTGCAATCTTATTTTCTACTTCTAGATTATACTTAAGCATATATTTGTAATGGGCTTGTTATGGTTAAGAGGCTTTTCTCATCTTCAAACATTCTGGTAACAATTAACATTGAAAAGATAAGAATATTGTAAATGGTTTCTTGCTCTGGCAACAGTTTAGAGTTTTATATACTGTATCTATGTGCATGACGCCAACCCAACTAGACCTTTTTCTAATAAAAAAGTTTTCTCTAGTTTGAGAGTTCTGCTCAAGTTTAAAATAGAATCCTGGTTGAACAAGGGCAGCAGATGTGACACAGATATTCTAACAAACACACTGTAAACAACCCAAACTCATTAGTTTTAAAAACATGCAGAGGTCTTCTATTTCTTATGCTTTACCCCTATATTAATCTGGCACTTTTGTGCACTGATAACATACAAGTCTGTGTTGTTTCCTGTTTTTCTTCAGCTTTTTTGACTAACTGACACTTGACTGATGTAATACTATGATAAATATTTACAACAGTTACTATCCTGCCAAAACCATCTGAATTTATGCACCTTAAATTTAAATGTTGGTCCCATGGCACTGTCTTTAAATGTTTTTTTTTGTTTGTTTTTTTTTTTGTTTTTTTTTTTTTCAGATCTTCTTTTTAGATGGATGTGTTTTTTGTTTTTTGTTTTTTTGTTATTCATTTATTTATTTTTTTAGATTTGATGTTGAAAGTCTGGATGTTGTTTTTTTTATTTTATTGGCTAATTATTTACTTAGTTGCTCAACTTGTCAGCTTGCTAGTTTTGTTTTGTTTTGTTTTGTTTTTGAAGAGTTAGTTAGTTGGTTAGTCAGTTAGTCGGCAGTGTTGGAAGTAACTAGTTACAAAAGTAACTACAAAAGTAACATGTTACTGTAATTTATTCCACTTTTCAGTAACTAAGTAGTTTAACATTAGGCCCTACTTATAAAAATGTTGATAATAAATTACTAGTTACTATCTGTGTAACTCAAGTTACTTTCATATAAACTAATTGCTTTATACTCTATGAAAATGACACTTCAGGACCAAAACACCATTAAAAAGTCTGTTTGATTAAAGGAGAATCAAATATTATGAGGAAAATGTGTTGTGACGTCACCATCAGTTAACCAGTAATCAAGTGTAAATGTAACAGGATTAGTGATGCTTTAACAAATGTGTGATCAGCTCAAAGTAACTCACAGTAGTGTAACTTAGTTCATTAGTTAGTCAGTTAGTTTGTTAGTCGGTTAGTTAGTCAGTCAGTCAGTCAGTCTGTTAGTCCTTAAGTTAGTTTGTTTGTTAGTTTGTTAGTTCGTTATTTTGTTAGTTCGAAAGCTGAACTCGTTGAATACTTTCAGAGTGGCTCTATTGAATCTCTTTATTTGCCAGTGGTTAAAACGTGACTTATTTAAACATTCCCAGACAGACTCGGTTCCCCTCACTCCTCCTCGATAATGGAGTTGTGGCGTTTAAAGTGGAACCTGTGTTTTTTAGGCCGATGCGTTGCAAACATCCATCAGACCTCAGCAGCCGGCAATTTGTTCAGAGTGGAGGCGCCTCAAAAACAAGAACAAGGCCTTTTCCATGCAGCTGGAGTGATGCCTTTTATTACTGATAATGATAGGCAGCTCGCGGCTTATGGCTTTGCTCTTTCTTCTAAAATGTCCACACAAGATGACAACCTATTGTTAGACAGAACATAGTCATGCGGTCTTCTTCATGAATGCTACAGACAGTGCGCTGGACATAGTGGAAGTGACAGCTCTCTGAACACATAGTCTGAATACTTTATTTAGATCAGGGTCACATAGAGGGGAGTTGTGTTTAGGTGGGCTGTGCAAATTGATGGTCTTAATAGAGTCAGAAAGTATGAGAGCACTATTTTTGATAAACAGCCATAACATTAGATCAGCATAACATTAGATTAGAGGATCAATAGTGGTCATTTTATGTTTGGGTGATATGCTAAAAGAATTAAACTAGTTAGGGGAGCGTTATAATATTGAATAAATTGAATATCATTGTGTTCTTGCATTTTTTTCCGATGACAAGTTTTATTTTTCTTATTTAACCTTTTTTTAACCAGAAAAATCCTGTTGAGATTTTTTCAAGGGAGTCCTGGCCAAGACGGCTGTGTTACAGTTACAGTTACAATGCACACATTCCAACACATCACAGAAAGTTTTACTAAAAGCAATTACAAATCATAGACTCAGTTTCAAAGCCTTTTAAGATAGATTTAAATTGACCTACTGAAATCAGTTCTTTTAGTTTTAGGGTTTTTTGTAAATGATTCCATGCTGACGGCGCAGTCTCTGCTTTATCAGTCTCTGTGTGGACATTTGGGACAGAGAGGAACAGTAGGCTAAGTCTTGGGATCACAGACAATAATGTCCGTCTGTTTTAGGCTGAATATATGCACAAAGATAAAGAGGGAGCAGACGCATAACACGCGTGTATAATACACAGTGATGTGTCCGATACATCACAGAGAAGAATGGTAAACAGAGTCAAATCATTTCAGAACCTGGGTTGGGGCACTCATATAAATAATGTCCCCGTAATCCAAAATGGGTAAAAATGTTGCTGTGACAAGTTTCTTTCTTGCATTAAAAGAGAAACATAACTTAGTTATCTCTAAAATAAAAGCCAATTTCATTCTTAGCTTCTTAATTAATTGCTCTTCATCTGTTTTAAAATAAAGACTATCATCAATTAAAATACCTAAATACTGAAATGATTTAACTACCTTTATTTTTGTCTCTTGAAAAGTGACAACTGGCGGGATAGTCCGGGAACTATTTTTTGTCTTTGCATTTAAAGAAAGGTCCAATTCTAATAAAGTCTGCTGGATAATATTAAAATCGTTCTGCAGTGTAATGATACTGTCATGCATAACATGTCAAAAGAACGAGAAACTGGCCCAATCGATTGCTTTGCCCTGATGTGAACTCTCAGAGCAGTCACTGTGCACATCTGTCTTTCCTTGAGTGGAAAAATGTCTCACGCATTGTGACTTAACACTTGACAAGTTTGCTTACAGACTTGTCTAAGAGATACATCACCTGCTTTCATTTCATCTGTTCATGCTCTTCATTAAAGCCGTGCTGATGCTTTGACTTTCTTTCTGAGACAAATAATTGTTTGAATAAGCAGGATTTCTATGAACAATTGTAATTATATTTTCTTCTGCAATAGTATACCTAACATTACATTAAAAGGCAGAAAAATCTCTTTGTTTTGGAGGTCTCACAACTTTCTACCTATTTCTGAAGGACATTTTTAATCATTTGAAATATAGAGGATAAACACATTATTTCGCATTCCAAGAACAATCATTGTATTAACATGTTTTTTCCTCATCAACAATATTACAGCAAAGTGCAAGCTTTTTAAAGAAGCAGGCTGTAAGCTGTTCCCATGATGCTACAAGTCCAGATAGTAGGCAATAGCCAGCTTTTCCTGTTAACCTAAGGAACCAGCCTTTTTTTACTCAATTGCCTAGATTTTCTTGGGTAAAGGGAAACAACAGTCACTGGTTTGAGCAATGTTTTGGGTTTGACAAATCTTCTTTAGAAGCTGACGGTAATTTAACAAAAAAAATAGTTTTAGGGACTTTTTTAGGGGTTTAAAAAGTTTAGACAGTGCCCATTAAAAAGTCCAATTAACATTTTACAAAATGTGTTTTTTGTTCACCAGAAAAGCATTTAAACAGGCACAGGCACTAAACATTTTAGAATGCCTGATTTAACTGTAACCAAGAGGGTTGCATCAACTAACTAACCCTTTCTTAATATACAGTAGTTTTTTTACAAGGAAAACTAACAAAATAAAAAAAAAAAAAAAAAAAGGTGGGAGGAACCACACATGTCCCTTTTGGTGCCGGTTAATAACTTTGTATTTTGACATTGAATACATAAAAAATCATCTCATACATTTTCAATCTGGTGATTTCGATTCCATTCACTTTTTGTAAAACTGCATTAAAACTGTATGATTTTAGATGTGGCCAAGAGAATGTTGTGATTTTATGTTAATATAAATATGTTAATATTATGTTAATATAAATAGTCATACAAGTGCAAATGTATAACTTCTATAAATAGAAAATGTGATCTGGATTCAAAAACATTATACAAACTTTTTGACAGATTATTGTAAATCAACACACATTTCTCAATTACTGATCATTTCTGTCTGAAACTGAATGTTACATCAGGTAGACCACCTCAACATAACTTAATTAAAAAAACTGCCCACTGTGACTTGTTGCTTGGAGACTATAATTCTATGTAGTTTTGGACAAAGACTGCGAAATGCCAAAAGGCCTAGATGTTCCCATAGATTATTAATATGTTCCCTCTGCTAAGGTCAAATATGTCTGACTTTGGCACCTTCACAATGAACAGAACCTCACTTTTATACTTTAGAGGAACAGAGCTAATAGCCAGAAGAGAAAGTACTGAATCATTGAAGGGTTGGTGATAGATAAAGACAGACACGTGTCAAAACAAACTTGACAAATATCCAATCATGTCTCTCTTATGTTTCTTGTCAGCATCATTCAATTAAATCAAGGAACTCTGAAGAATAAGAAAATGTGTTGAAGTGTTGTCGGAAGTCAGAAATCACTGAAATAATTGTCAACTAATTTAGTCATCGATTAATCGTTTTCTGAACAAACTGTGCTGTACTGAGAGAACAGGTCGTGACTCACAAATATACTGTTATAAATAATCCAAAATATTGTCCAAGATTATTGCTAATGAGCCAATGTTGTTGTGAATACCAAGATGTTTTCTCATGGCTTCAGCTCAGCTTCACCGTGATCAAATAATTCAGAAGACTGTGATCTCTAAAATTATCATTTGAGCAACTCAACTCGGCAAAATAAAATGGATGACTGCGAGAATTTCATGCAGTAAAACCATTTAAAATTGGGCTTAAGCATGTTATTGTTATATGATCGCAATGCATTACAACATACTGTTTTCAATGTATGCTTAAATACAGAGCAATAGAGGTTATGCAGGTGCCATTACAGCATTCAATAAACAGCTAAAACAGGAAAAATAAACTACAGTTTAATAACAAATTCAACCCACAGCAAGTCTACTGAGCACTGGGTTTGTAACTGACATGAAAAAAGAGAAAATCAAGTCAACAGTTGTAGCAAAGCAGATAAACAACAAGCTTCTCACATTTATCAGACATTGAAATCACACACAGTTGTACTTATTACCTTTTTCTTCTTAAAAAAAAAAGATGTTTTTGAGTTTGTTTGTTGCTGTTAAAATGTCATAAATCATCATCTGTTGTTAGCAGACAAGCCGTTGCCATGACAACAAAGAAAAACAATGAAGAAATTACCTCTCTATTTAATTAATCTATTACAAATGTTATCTTTTCAAGTATTTTGTGATCTTAATAAGTAGTTTTTTAATTGAACTGTGATCCAAAATCATCTTTAGTCATAGGCTATGCAAACACATGGAATGTTATTTTGAAATTTCATGGGGGTTTTTTGGGCACATCTCAATAACAATATCATAATAATAAATCAGAACAGTGCAGAAACATCATTATACTCTTATTTGAAAGCTTAAGTTTTTCCATATTTTAAAAATAGGCATCAACATTATAGCTAAAATGTTATATTCACCCTTAAATGTGACCATTTACTAACACTGTTTTATTGTTTGTGTTAAAATTCGACAAAACAAACTTGATGTCACCACCATTTTATTACATTACACTATAAACTATCCTCCAAAATAACAGTTCAGTTAACGGTTTTACATCCAATTTTTAAAGCAACGTTAAGAGCTTTAAGTGCTATTACTCATGACATTTATTATGAAACCCTTAAACATGATTAACTTGTGTAATTATCAGCCCACTTTTCATATTTAGCAGCGCGGCGCCTGTGGGTGTGTTAGTTCATCTCGGGGTCACAGCCTCTTGAATAAATGCAGTTAGGAGAAGCCTCTGGAGCAGCAAAGACAGATCCAAAATGACGGTTCAACGAGGACTTGAACTGGGCCTGGAGCAGCTGTTGCCCCCAGAGTTCCTCCTGTAACCGCAAAAAAAAAACACTGTGTACTGCTCCGTTCGGCCACAGGAAGAACTGCAGATGATGTTTATTTTTATGTCTCCAGCCTTTTTCACCTGGAGAGTGACTTTTACAAGCAAAAATGGAAGAGAACTACCTATGTAACAGTTACAGTCACTATACATTTTGTTGATATCTTGCGAATGCATTTTGTTACAACTTGGTGCTAGTAAAATATAAACTGTTGTTCATTTATCAGTGCACATATTTAATCTCCTAACATGTAAACCTAAAATGGGTATAGGTATGTCATTTTGGAAGTTCTGTTTTGTTGTTTTGTTCCTTTTGTTCTTTCCTTTTGTTCCTTAAAGTACCTTTTTGAACATAATATTTTTTTTCCTATTTATAGTAGTGGGCACTAACAATTCTTGTGTATACTAGTTAGAAATGTATTTAGATTAGTTTATTAGTCAAATGATTACTTCAGTTGTATTCTTTCATACTTAAAATATTGTGTTTTAAACCAAGTAAAAGTTGATTGAAAAGACTTGAATTAGAATTTTTTTTTTTTTTTTTTTTTTTTTAAGTTTTGGTTTTATAATGCTTCTGTCTTTACAATAGACATTTTGAAGATATGGTTATTTTAACTAGTAAGTCGCTGTTTTGTAAGTCTCAAGTAAATCTTCAGTCTTCAGTTTGACCTCAAGGCCATAATAAAGTAGTAAGTTGATGACCTTCAAGTTTAAGACAAGTCCCAAGTCAGTGCCCCAGAAGTCCAAGTTGAGTCCAAGTTCTTTGCTTTTCTTTTCAAGTTCTTTCAAGTCTCTACATCAAATACTAAATACCTCTTGTATTTATACAATTTCAGAAAAAGTGTGGAGGAACATGTCCCAGTTTGTTAATGTAAAATTAAACAATTTTTTGAGAAGAAGCATCAAGTTGTCTCAATTGGGCTCCAAGTCCAAGTCAAGTCTTGAATCACTGAGCTTCAAGTCAGTTACTGCAAGACAGGTTCGGTTTGGGACACGTGTAAGTTTCTTCCAAATATGCTTTGTACACAAGCTCCACTGTGGTTCAGATTTGTCCAAAGCCACTCAAATTCGCTTGGATTCCATACACATTGCTTTGAGGTCTGTGTACAAGGGCGCATTGATTTTAAGCACTTTCTAAGTGTTGCAGGACCCACCCGCTCCACTTACTGTACACCAGGGGTTGGTTTATTTTATCAAGTCAAGTCATCAAAATAATGACTGAAGCCTGATTCATGACTTGCATGTCCACACTTCTGCAAAAAGTCAATACATTCAATTGTTGCTCGCATACTTTACATATTTCTTGTTGCTTGAGATTTTCAGATTGTCTTCATCTAAGTCTGGAATGGACTCTCCATAGAACAGCTCCATAATCATCTTTTAACTTCTCCTTCCTCAGTGTTGCTTTAGCCCTGCTGACTGTGAAGGAAAGCAGAGAGGGGAGGAGGAGTACTGCACTTTCCTAAAATAGACGACGGTATCTTAAGTAGTTTCTCTTGTTCCCCAGTTGTAGAATAACAGATCAGTTCAGGCCTTGATACATTTTGAAAACTAAATGCTCCGCTCATTGTCTGAAAGCAGCTGTCTCTTTGCTCTGTCCTCAGCGAAAAAGATTTGAGATGCAATAATCGTGCTCTGAAACCAAAGCCAGAAAGCTGCTAAGAATATTGTGGAAAAGTTAAAATGCTTTAGTTGTTCAGTTTTGAAACTTTGTAATCTTTTATTTACACATAATAACTACTGAAGAGTGAATAATAGGTTGTGTTTCAGTGGGTTATTTTAAGCAGCCAGTGAACATTTTGTCCGTAACATTACTGCATAAAAAGCAAGGACATGGGAAAGTGTAAGGTTTTGGGTCGGTCTGAAAAGGTCCAAAATCAAAAACTATAGAGGTAAAGGTCAGAAAGACAAAAAACAGTGACGGAAGCAGGTTTATAATATCTTTATTTAATACTGCAAATGTCACTGTTTGTTCAGGTTAGAAAGTTTGAGTTGTTACAGGCAAGTACTAGTTGCTAAATGGATTTTAAATAGATGTTGTATCATGCTGTGTAAAGTCTTCTCATCTGTCTTTATAGTTTGTCTTTATAGTTATTGTCTTGACTGAAATACACTGTATCTCTATGGAGACCAAAGTTAAGTCACAAGTGTGATTTGCAGGTCAGTTGTGTGGGAGGAAACTTGTTCACAGTAAGAAAAATTACAAAATAAAAAAGGAAAGCAATACTTAAACCAATACAAAAAATATGTTTTATTGTCATCTATTGGGACATTCAAGATCAGACAATGATTTCACGGTGGCTACAAGGAAATACAGTCTTTTAAGAGATGATTAGATGATTTTAGGTTATTGCCATGCATCTATCCAGCTTTTTCATTTCCGATATCGATTACGAAATATTTTGTCTTTAGTATTTCCCGATACCCGATATTGACCGATACTAGAGAAGGGACGAAAATAGCTTTTATTCTTCTTAAAACACAGTTCACCTGTTTGAAAATTGGTCATATTGTTTTGTAACTGTTATTTATTGTGAAAGTCAACAACTTTATGTGAATACAATTTCAAACATTCTGGGCCAAAACCAGCAGTAAATATATCTCACAACATAGAAATAAAGGCACAACTGGGATATCGGCAGAATTGATATACTGGAGCCGATACTCGATACAGCTACATTTATGGATCGGCACCGATATCTGATCACAGTATCGGTTCAGTGCATCATTAGTTGTCACAATTAGGGCTGCAGCTACCGATTATTTTACTAATCGATTAGTAGGGCGATTATACTTTCGATTAATCGATTAGTTGTTTAGAACACAAAAGTGACTTGAATACATGATTTTTGCCAAATTTAAGTTGAAGTAACTGGAGGACGTCCTGGAGATGTAGATATGAGGGTTTTCAAAAGTATCGAAAATCAGATAATACTCTTTACTGAAACTGGTAAACTAGATACTTATTTTATACTCATCAATATCTAAAAAATCACATTAGCAAAACAAAATGTTATGTTTTCTGACGAGTTTTATAATAATCCTGAGCTTTATCAAAGGTAGTTCAAAACCAAAATGTTTAAAAAAGAAAGTAAATTGTAATTTGTTGACAATTTGATGTTAAAAGAGCATTTTTAATTATCATTGTGGCATTATATCATATTTAGTATCAAGAATCAAGACTATTCCTTAATCCGAAATCCTAAATTTACACAATTCTCGTGTAATTTCTGTTCAATCTGAAACTTTTCCACAGCTCATGGCATGTTTGGAATCTAAATAAACACCAGCTAACGATTATTCGATCACTAAAATAGTTGTGATTAATCGATTTACTTGTTGCAGCCCTAGTCACAATACTGTAAAACTCAATTTTCAAAAGTTTTGATACACAGAAATAGATTCATTTGTCAATAGAAATTTCAACAAAGACAATAAAAAAGACGCCACTTATCCTTTGTACATGCATTTTTGTATCATAACTTCAAAAGAGTATCTAGTTTTGATACACATTTTATTGACTAACATCTGATTTAAATTTTCAAGTTTTAATACTTTTGACAATGCTCATGCAAGTTACATTTATTTAACTTTCAGATTACTGGCATCTCACGATTGGGCTCACCTTTCCCATTCTCCGTCCGCTCTTGTTGAATTCAGATCAAATTTACAAGCTCAACATGGTCTCTTCATCTGGAGGGTCAGGAGCATTAAGATTTTATAAGAACCTGACGGAACCTGGAGCGAATCTCCGAGCAGAACCCAACCGTAAATGTCTGGCACAAAATAGAGAGTGTATCCAGTGATTTATAAGGTATTCGGCATGCATTACGCTATATGGGGCAGATAATTCTTTACGGGCCACGGGCACTTTGTAAAACTATTATTACCTGTATAGTTCACCTGGATTTATGGCTCCACTGCGGCGACCAGATGTAGCCAATAAGAAGATGGCGGCATTGATAAAGTGTCGCGGGATTCGCTTGTCATTATTGAAGTAACAAGTCGGGGGAAGCGGAGAGGTCAAGAAATACTATGTCCTTCCCCGAGAGCAAAGGAGAGGCTGCGGGCTGCTGTGCCAACGGGGAAGTGTCAGATCGGAAATGTCACGAGATAATGTGCGATCAACGGGAGCGGGCCAGGGGAAGGTCAACCTCTCTCCTCTCCAGCTGAGAACCATGGACTCAAAAGAAGCACGGAGTCTGCATTCACCAGATTAGTGGCAGAAACAGGGCAGGGAAAATGTCATACTATAGCCTGTCTGTTTTCTGTCAGCAACTTAAAGCGGCGACTAAAGCTCGGGATTGTGTCGTCACGCCGCAAATGAGCGTAATGTAATGGAGATTTTCATATGCTAAAGGCTAAGCGTAGCGTTCATTAAAATGCTGACAGGACAGTTACTTATTATAGCAGTCGCTTGTCAGCATTTTTTTTTTTTGATTGAACTTGTCAAACAATTATTTCTATTTGTGTTTGAAACTTTTAAATACATTGTTATGAAGATTAAATATGGTGGCCAAAAGTTTACTGAAGAATACTAGTGTTTTATTGGTGGAGATCA
The DNA here is from genome assembly GCA_038363315.1 of Mugilogobius chulae. Lineage (NCBI taxonomy): Eukaryota > Metazoa > Chordata > Actinopteri > Gobiiformes > Gobiidae > Mugilogobius > Mugilogobius chulae. Next base: position 15,629,313 of record CM076399.1, on the reverse strand, counting down.
GTAGTTGTTTGTTTTTTTTTTTGTTGTTTTTTAATAGTGCCGGGATCTTACTATAAAAAGGTATTTTATGTGTATTTTAGTATTCTCCAGTTAGTGATTATCCAAAAAAAACAAAAAACAAAACATTACAATCGAATAGGGCTGAGCGATATATTGATGTATATCGAGATATGAATTTGGCCATATCGTAAATATTGAGATATTCCAATTCTGTGTAAAAAGACCTCATCGAGATAATTGTGTATTAAGATATACATGTATCAAGATATATTGTGTACCAAGATTTATCATGTATTGAGATATATCGTGTACCGAGATATATCGTGTACCAAGATATATCGTGTACCAACATATATTATATACCAAGATATATTGTGTATCAAGAAATATTGTGTACTAAGATATATCATGTCCAAAATATATCGTGTACCAAGATATATCGTGTACCGAGATATATTGTGTACCAAGATATATCGTATACCAAGATATATTGTAATCGAGATATATTGTGTACCAAAATATATCGTGTACCAAGGTACCGAGATATATTGTGTACCAAGATAAATTGTGTATCGAGATATATTGTGTACCAAGATAAAATGTGTATTGAGATATATCGTGTACCAAGATACATTGTGTATCGAGGTATATCGTGTACCAAGATACATTGTGTATTGAGATATATCGTGTATCGAGATATATTGTGTATCGAGATATATCATGTAATGAGATATATTGTGTATTGAGATACAGTATATCGTGTATCGAGATATGAAAAAAGATACCGAGATATGCATTTTCTCCATAACGCCCAGTCCTACAATTGATTAATCTTTACAGCCCAAATAACTTAATCTAATAATAAATTATAATTGTAATTTTCAATTTTCCACTCTCATAAGTTAAGACCTGCAAACCGGGCACATTTTGGTGGGTCTTAAATAATATCTTTTATGCTTTGACAATGCAGAAACAACACTTCTTTTCCATTTACTTCTGCTTTGATGTGGTAAATTGGTTTTGCGTGTTTAAATGGGCAAAAGCCAACATGTTTCTCTTTAAGCACACAGACTTACAAATCGACTTAAAACGGACTTCTTCAGCAGTGTTAATGCAGCTGAAGTGTGCTGACAGTTTTGTTTCTCATGCCCCGCAGCGAGACACAGACACAAGACAGGCCGTCACACACACTCTCCTCCTGCAGAGATTCGATGGCTTATTGATCCCCCAGGGACAAACTTGTCATTTTGCCTATTTCTTACTTCCACGACAGTAAGGTCAAAGAGCCGCGCTTCGGGACAATAAGTGGTTCTCGACTTGGACAAAGGTGCTTTTAAAGGACATAGTTTTGATCATGTCTTTCTTTTTTCTGTGTTTTTTTTTCCAGATACGACAGACTACAGCGATGCAGACACACTCCCGGACACTTACCCTTCAGCACCAGCAGAGCCTCTGCCCGAATTCCTGCTCGAACCAGAAGATGCTTTTATTGTGAAAAACCGGCCGGTCCAAATGAGATGCAGGGCGTCTCCAGCCACACAGATCTACTTCAAGTGTAATGGAGAGTGGGTGAACCAGAACGACCATGTGACCAGAGAGAGCGTGGACCAAGTCACAGGTACAACACTGAACTAACATAAAGAACTGAAAATAGTGGTTTCATTGCCCAGACTAAAGTGAGACTAGAGGATATTTTTTTCTCTTTTGCGGGTTAGTTTTGTGTTACCATTGTGCTATGTCCAAACTCAGGCCAAATGCAGCCCTTGACCAATTTGTTTTGGCTCTCACACTTCCAGCTAGATTGGCCCAAATTACAAAAAATATAGTTTTTAATGTCAAACTTGAGCAACTTTTCTATCATAGATGAAAAAAAATGTGATGCCTTTGAAACCTAAAATGAATGTCTAAAGTCTTAATTAAAAGTGTGGTCGTTCAATAAAATGCGGTCAAATGCAACATTTTGAATGATTCACTTCATAAATGTGTATTATATGGCCCTCCGCTCCAAATAAGCTTCAAAATGCGGTCCACAGTGAAAAAAGTCTTGCGGCCCAAGAGGATCAAGTTGAATAGCCCTGTAGTAGGTGTTTCAATAACATATGAATGGTCAAGTTTCTTCTCTTTGTTTACCTGCGTGTACTGCTTATGGTTCATTAGGATAAATCTCACTCAGTAATGTGGATTTAGCATCAGCACTTATAATAGTCACTGGATGATATACTGTTGTAGTATGCTGACAACATCGATGACTGGGGGGCAAATAAAGGACCCATTTTATGCAAAATCAATTTTTTTAAGTAATTAGTCTTACTAAAAGTGCTTTTTAGTCTAAAACACTGCTGAAGTTTTGTCTGTGAGATATCTTTCGCTCCCCCCAAAACAGTGTTCTGAATGTCCCAGATCTGTGATGTCATAGATAGATCTCTGCGATCGTCTGCACTGTCCACAAATCATTTAGACAAGCTTAGAGCATTTCTACAACTGCAGCATATCAGACAAGATTGACTTGATTGTTTGGTCTGTGACTTTTTCTCTGCAGCCAGCACATAGAGCTCTAACTTGATTTCCGATGTGGGAAACACATGACTGTCATTTGTGCTTTACTACACTATTTTATTGGTTCTGGTCAGAGCCGGATCTAACCTTTTGGGGGCCCTAAGCAAAAATCAGCTTCGGGGGCCCTTCAGTCTTTTTTTACGAACCTTAATCAGTCAAGCCAAAGCAGCGTTTAAATTGACTTTTTTCATTATAAATTATACACAAAGCGACAGACAAAAATAAGTGTATTTTAAATAATATTTCTCACAATAAACAGATAATGTAGATCCTGCCCCTTGAATAAAACAATAGCATTTTCCCTAAATTTGGAGTGAGCTATTTTAGACTAACTAATCTTTAATTGTATGCATAATTTTATGATTAATATATCATTGTACCTTTCCTCAAGTGTCACTGGGTGTCAGTGTCACCAATGGGGCCCCTGCCCTGTCCCTCTCCCTGTGAGCTTCGCCTCTGTTCCCTCTTCACACTGACGCTGAAACAGCTGATGAGCTGCATCATGCACTGGACTTTTTGGACAGAAATATTGAAATCTGAAACTTTTTGGGACAAACAGCCTCATGTTCTAAGTGGCTTTTGAAATAATTCAACATAAATGTGCAGAAATCCGCCGTATTTCACCGCGGTCATTTTCGCGATCTGCAGACGTTTGATTTCATCAGCTATTTGCGTTCGTAGTTCAGTCAATACTCGTCCTTTTGACAGAAAATAAGATGGGCTGAGAGCTTATGAGATACAGAACATGTAGCCTATCTGTGGCCCAACCTCTTCCCAGAGTCTTTGATTTTACGCTCTGTGCTGAGAATGATCAGACACGTCTTTCTACATAGTAGTCTTAAGCGCAGCACAGGGGAGACGGCTGTGTCTCAAGCACAGGGAAAAGGGGAGGGTCCATCACTTTTTAAGCTTGTACGATTGGTCAAACAGGGTTTATGTACAGCGCAAACCAGAGGGTGAAGGCATGAGGACTGGACTGACATAAACTTGAAAAACTATCAGCGCTCAGAAGGAGGCGGGGCCCTCCACAGATGCGGGGCCCTACGCAACTTGCGTAGTCTGCGTATAGGAAGGTCCGGCTCTGGTTCTGGTGCTAGGATTCCAAAATAGATAGGCGCATGTTTGAAGAACAGGAACAACACACAAAATGCAGGTAGAAATCTGAGCTACAATTTTGAACAAAAAGTCAGCTGACTGACTAAGGTTGTTGTTTGCTTTAAGTTGTTTACCAAAATATTAAACAATGATCCACAGGTGACTTATTTGTAACAAAATAACAGACAAAAGTAAAAGAGGTCTAAACCTGATCTAAGCCACTATTCACCCTTTTTAATGTTTCAGATTTATACAGCACTACACTGAAGTTATGTCATGACATATCGATGTCCACACTCACACATGTGTCACCTTGTTTTTCACATAAACATCCTCTTCAATTACAGACATCATTCCCAACTACATACTCCATTAGCTCCTATAGGATTTTATGTCCATGTTAACTGCACTGGCCGACAGCCATTGCATTATTTATATCCAGAGTGAAAAATATGCCCATCTAATCTCTTTCTCCTTCTCTCTCTCTCTCTATCCCTCTGTCACAGGGCTGGTGGTGCGAGAGGTGGATATTTCAGTGTCCAGAACTCAAGTAGAGGAATTGTTTGGATTGGAGGATTACTGGTGCCAGTGTGTTGCATGGAGCTCAGCTGGCACCACAAAAAGCAACCGTGCCTACGTCCGCATCGCATGTAAGTATAACAAAAAAATATTTAAAAAAACGTCCTGTTTTTTTAGACAATCTAGACCTGTCCTCTAGCTGCATAAACCATATAAAACGCCTTAATTTAGAGCTTATTGCTTTAAAGAAAACATAAGATATATCATAATTATATAATTATGCATTAGATTTTAGACACCAATAGATTAAAGGTGTACTGTGTAACGTTCTGGAGGTAAAGAGTCAACTATACAATCTATTTGAAATATAAAGCCATACTTTTGATCGTTGTTTGTGATAAGTATGTGCTGTGCTATAATGTGCAAATTGTAATTAGCAAATTTTCTGTTTACCTGGAAATAAACATTTAAACCGCAGGTCAACTTTGCTCTCCTCCAGGCAAAGTCCATTTTGCAAACCCACTCAAAGTAAAAAAGGTTTGTTAGTTTCATATTGGCTTGTGCATTTTTCTGATGGACCTCGAGTCTAGAGAAAATACATGAGTAATAATAATAAATAAAAAAAAAAGGAACAATGAAAACACATTTGTTGTTTTTTTTAGTACAGCAAAGACTTCTTCTGTCATAAGTAGTGGCAGAGCTTATTAAATATCTGCAAACAAGTTAGCACAACAATTCTGCAGATGCCAATGTTGAGTGTTTTGTCCAGCACCAATTCTATTTTGTCCCGCCCACTTGGCTTGGAAATGCACTTCCTGTTTAGCTCTGTTAAGGTAGCTAACATGTTTGTTTGTCTGTCTTGTGGGGCAATTTTAATTAAATATAATGACAGTTAAAATAAACCCATCGACTGAAATCTACAGGCTAATGCAGCTAAACAGGAAGTGCATGTCCAAGAAAAGTAGGCGGGACAAAATAGGGTCAATACAGTGCTGTTGTTTCTCTATTTAGTTTAATAAGTGGATGTATTGTTTCTATTACTTTGTCTCATTCAAGACTTGATGAAATCTGTTTTTTGTTCCATAGAAGCCTGATAAACTCGTGGTTTTGAAAGTTTAAAAATCAAGAACTGAGAAGCAAGACTAAGATATGCCTAATAACTTGTAAATAAAAGTATTTGAGAAACACCACTATATACAAATAAGTCTGTGTCAATAAAGAAGAAATTGGACTGGAGTATTCCTTTTACAGAGGAGGATATTGTCAACTGACTGTATAGCTGTTTTATTGGAGCATCCTGTACTTATTATGTTTAAAGACAGCTGGTCCTTTGTGTTACTGTATTTTCTCTGTTCTGGAACCAATCTCCTTCACAGAACTGGATGTTTTCTCTTTGTTTAGTTTTGTTTGATAATCCCTGTGGATTTCAGGCAATTTCAGTAATAGTCAAATTTGTCCAGCAATGTTTGAATCCAATTGTTTCATCCGCATGATGCTTTTTTGAACATTAGACTACATTGAGTTCAAGGGATTACTTGATTACATGATGACAGCGTATGGGGATTCAAGAGCCATTCAGAAAATTGCCAAAGCAAAACAGCCAACACTAAGGCCAGCGTATTGTGATACCTTTGTGTGACACAGGCAGTGCTTATTTGAATACACTTGTTGATGTTTTTGGGGGCACATTCGTCAGTTGCCAGTCAAAAGAACCGATTACACATTCATAAACATGTATCCTTTTTATGATTATACAACAAGCAAAGTATATTTTTACTTTATCATTTAGCAGTTAGATGTGTGGACACCCTAATCTTCTTTACTAATGCAAAACATGTTTTCAGTATAAGGCCCTTAATAAAGGAGATCTATTGTCTTTTTTCCAACTATTTAGTAAGAAACTAGAACATATGCAGATCAGAAATGTACCTTTTGTTCATTGAAAAACACAAAATTGATCTAAAACAGCTTGAAAATAGAAATAGATTCTGTGACTTCCTGTTCAAAACTGCAGAACTGATAAGCCCTGCCTTTTCATTTTAAAATGTAAGAAGCAACAGACAAGTTTTTATTGTTGGAAAGTAGCATGGGACAGTTTTGAACCATATATGCTTCACTTAGAGTTTTAATCTTTTGAATTATACCAAGTAAATACAGACAAGTGGGAGGGATAGGGGGTAGATGAGAAATGGATTTCTGAGCACTTAAGCTCCAGCTGAAGAACAATATAAGATTACTCAGTCATGCACGAAGCATTATAACAAGGTTAAAATCTTTGAATAACACGCTTTACATAATAGGACCCCTTTAAGACTTTTACATTTAACTGTAGAACTAAAGAATCAGAATAAAAGAAGTGTCAGCAATAAATCCTGCGATAGTTTGGGTTCATATGTGCACCACTTAAGATCTACAAGTCGTGCTTTAATTGCTCCACAGTATTTACTCACTCTTAAATCTTGTCCTTATGTGTAGTTGGAATAATGTATGTTTTCCGTAAATGCATAACGTGACAGCATACAAACAAATCTTACATTATTTTCTACAATTGTGATGTTTTTGCAATCTAAAGAGTGAAAACATCAAAGTTAAATTAAATGGTTTAACTAACATATTGTTTTCCTGCGTTGATACTAATTCAGTCAAATAGACTTGCACCTATTGTTGATCACATTTACTGTTGTTGTCATGGAAACACTTATCAATCACACCTTCTAAAAGCCTGTGTACAGCTGTCTTTATTCTTCTGTGCATGTGTGCTCCATAAATACACGGACTGTCACTCATGGCACAGTTTACACGTTACTGAGCCCAGGCAGAGTGCTGCAGCGCAAATTTACATATACTTAGGCTGACACGTATGACAAGTAAAAAGACAAGCTGCATGCACGCGTTTCAGATCCTCATGTTATATAAATCTGTATGGGTGAGTGGAATTGCTGCTTCTTAAAGATCCCATATTTCTCTAACCAGGGTTGTCGAACTCATTTTGAGCTTTATACATGAATCTTGTTTCCTCATCACAAGTATGCCTATGATTGTGTTTTGTTTCATTGACACATCTTTGAGTCATTCTCCATTATTAGACTGTCTACATCTCCAAAAATCAAAATGCTCGCTCACACGTTGTGATGTCATTAGGAGGTTTATCTTTATCTTTTTTTCCTAAGGGTAAATGAGCACCTATTACAACTGTCTTATTACAAGAAAATAAAGCTAAACTAAGAAGAAGACAGAATGAATTTTCCTAATATGTCATTAGGAGGTATTTTCTATGTTAACAGTCATATTTCAGTCTCATTTAAATTACTTTCAGCATCATCAGCATCATCATCATCATCATCAAACTTTTATTACAGACTCGTGGTCCAGAGTTAAAAAACACAAACAAAAAAACAAAAATACAGCACACGTACCACAAATTACAGCAAACAACTGTACCAGTGTCTCCACAGTTCAGACTGGTACCTTGTGGCACTGAGTTTCACATCAGTCAGGCTCCTGATAAAGGAAATGCAAAATGCACTAGAATAATGTTAAATAGTCATCTATATGAGAAAAGTTTTGTTTGGCCTATTGTTTGTCATAAAAAGTCTGTGAGATCTTCACCGAGCAGTAGTGCTACTCAGTTATGTTGAACACAATAATCACTGTAATTGAACAGTTATTTGCTTTGAGAGAAAGTAAAGTACTCCTTCTACCCCTCTAAATGCAAAGACGGAAGAGATAAAATGAAGTGAGTGAGTTACACTCTCACTAATACATTAACTTTACAAACACATTCATGAGCTAAAAGTTATAACAATCACAATCACATATTTTTGTTCTTGATTGTGCTATAATCATAATTAAAATTGAAATTTAATCAACTGCACAGCCCTACTGAGCAGTGAATAAGTTTAATCAAGGCTGAATCTATAGCTTTAGCTTCAATGAAGTTAAAGGTGGGCAAGTGCAATATATTATAGGCCCTTTAATGTTTACGATACTAGCAATACTAAGAAAAAGGTTTATAATGGGTACTGATACTTCAATGAAACAATCTACTTTATGTTTTTTTACACACAATAAAAGTGTTATGTTTTGAGCAATTTTCATCCCAGTTTCAATCACATGCTGCCTTAATATAATTCATGTTCACTATGTTTTACTGAAAAGCGTTGTCTTATATAGTCTTACAGTCATATTCACTTTAAGTCTTCTGTGTTTCAGACCTGAGGAAAAATTTTGAGCAGGAACCACTGGGACGAGAGGTGCGTCTGGAGCAGGAGGTCCTGCTGCAGTGTCGCCCCCCGGAGGGCATGCCAGCTGCTGAGGTACACAAAGCACCTTCACTATTCCCTTATTATATTAACACCTCCAAGTGTTCAAAATATGAGGCTAAATTATGAATGTGCAAAAACAGATGTGGGTGAACACGGGAGAGCTTTGATTTGTTTTATTGTGTTTTCTATAAATTAGCTCCATTATACGCTTACTTCAAGTAATTTCCAAAGAGCCACCAAGCGCAAATTAGTCATATACCGGCTGGGCTTGTGAAATGCACATAATGCGTCATTCAAACCTATTGTAAAATCACTGAAGGTTCATGGGGCTTAATCAATTTACATGCCATTGTAAATGTTCCTATTTAGTCCTTTCTTTGTGTATAATAATAGCACGCAAGGAATTAGCCTCACAGCTGGAAAACCCATTGCCTTGAGAAATGGAAAAGGCGTTTTGTGTAAACATATTCTTATGATTAGCGCCGACTTTCAATCTAACCTGATACACATTTATACTATGCATGTTTTTCTGTTTTTCAATTGGAAAAGTTGCTCTAATTGCTATTTGTTATTAATTACATAGTTTACATTGTATTTTGTAAGAAATAAAAAATCGTCACTAACCTTTTTATGTTGGAACTGAACCGATAACTTTGCGTGAAATGCTTTACAAAACAACCTTCAAACTCCATGGAGACAGACAAGACACATCACTAGATAATGTAACAGTCTTTTTTTATCATAGAGCACCTAATATTAAATAAATAAGTAAATAAATAAAAAAAAAAACAGGTAAAAAGCTGTAAAAGATTAAAACAACATGAACAACACACAGAGTTTGAACAGCAGGCATGAACACTAACACGTATGGTCTGTTTTTTGTCTTTACAGGTCGACTGGCTGAAGAATGAAGACACCATTGATCCCTCGCAGGACTCTAATTTCCTAATCACTATTGACCATGATCTGATTATAAAACAGGCTCGTCTGTCTGACACGGCCAACTACACGTGCGTGGCTCGTAACGTGGTGGCCAAACGCCGCAGCAGCACGGCAACACTTATCGTTTATGGTAATGCTTTCACCAAGCTCTACTTAACATTCAAGAGCTGCACTTTCACTGATTAGGGCATTGTGGACTGCTTTTTCTGTTTCTGTAGTGAGTGGAGGCTGGTCGTCATGGACTGAGTGGTCAGAGTGTAACGCTCGCTGTGGCCAGGGGTGGCAGCGACGCACACGCAGCTGCACTAACCCAACACCTCTGAACGGAGGAGCTTTTTGTGATGGTCCGCCAGTGCAGAGGGTCACCTGCACCACTCTGTGTCCAGGTACATGTAAACACATAAGCAGCTATCATTCCTCCATACAGACCTGCACTTTATTGGTCATTTTCCTTGTCTTTAGTGTTGCAATCTTGAAAAATGATTCTGTTGAGCATTAGACATTTGTTGTGAGACTGAAATATAAAATATAAACCAGCAAGTTAATGCAAAATTATATAATTGTTGTTTTTAGCATTGTGGTTAACTGTTGATAGCATGCAGACTCACCTCGCTGTGAAAAAACATTAAATCAATTCTGAAGCTCAGAATGCATTAGATAAGTGAGCAAATCATGTAGACTGAAGTAAGAAGTTTAAAATGAATCTGTAGTCCTGGGGTGGGGAAAGGGGAGGCACATTGGACATGTTTTTAGTTGTAGGAGGAAACCGGAGCACCCGGAGGAAACCTACGCAGACACGGGGAGAACATGCAAACTTCACATAGAGAGGAGTTTGCCAGGACCTTCTTGAGACCAGACGCTAACCGCTGCGCCACCGTGTCGTAGAATCTAAACTAAAAGTTTACGCTTTTTTAGCATGGCATTTTCTTTTCAGCTTTTGTAAATTCACAGTTGTGCTAACTCAAATTGCAATTTGATGTGAGCAACATATTTTTTATTATAGAGCAGCAAGTAACCACTTGCAAAACATTACATAAAAATGAGCTTAAACCACCATTAACTTAGATCTAAATCAGAATTAAACTGATCTCAAACTTGGACAAAGAAAGTATTGCACGAACAAGGCAAACGTCGTTAAAATCACTCATTTGTCATCAAACTATTTGCCTCTAACAAATGTATAAACCATGAAGTTGTACTATGGCAATGAACATATTTTTCCATATATAAATGTATTTGTGTACAACTAAGCAGAAAACACATTCCAGTAAAAAAAAAAAAAAAAAAACCCATTACTATTCCAAGCTCACAGTTAAAGATACTCATCTGGCAACTCTCCAACTCTATTTTCTCCATTTCCAACTCCATTTCCTGTCCTATCTTTATCTGACAACATTAGTCTTCAATTTTTCGATGCGATGATGGTGAGAAGAAACTGTGATGGAGTGTTGATATCATAAATTTCATCATTACTTTATATTGCATGTCAGGTCACCGTAATTATGTGTAAAACAATAACATATTCAACTCCACCAGGAAATGCAATTTAGCTGTTTCCATGAACCCATGTTGTGCAGACATATTTTCAAATATGAGGGACCTTTGCCTTTATTACTCCACTAATGAATGAAAAATCACCGAACCTATACAGTTTGCAGTTTAAGAACAAGGAGCAGTACAAACATTGTCTGTGCAAAGTCAATTCATGTCCACTAATGGTCAAATGCATTGGTTCCCAGAGTGTTATAATAAAAAGCTGTATTGAGTGGAAAAAGACTCTGCAATACAGCACATTTGAGGCGTGTATTGGCAAACTTGGGTTTATTCCAACCAAACTTAATAAAAGTCTGAATTACGATCTTCAACCTGTTACAGTGACTCATTTATGTGGTGTTATTTTTCACAGTGGACGGAGGCTGGACGAGTGGGCCAAGTGGTCTGCCTGTGGGACGGAGTGCACACACTGGCGCAGTCGAGAGTGTCAGGCACCTCCACCCAAAAACGGAGGCAAGCACTGTAGCGGCAGCATGATGGAGAGCAAGAACTGCACCGAGGGGCTGTGTGCGCGCAGTAAGTCAGTTTAAAAACGTACGTATCAATGGAGGAGCAAATGTAGACTATAGGGGTATTTGTCACCTGTTCTACTGTATATGTCATTGCTTATCTTAAAATAATCCACAGTAATGCATTAAACATATAATATTTAGTATGTTCTCATTTTTTGAGCTAATACCAGTATTTGCATTTTAAAAACCAATGCACTACAAATCGTCCAACACAGATGCTGATGTATTCCAAGTCTAAAGGTGATGTTATACCTGGACCAAGGAAGATGAAATAGGTTTCAGAACATCCACTAGAAAAGTTATGTAGTGCACCTTTGATTATTTGCATTTCAAAGCACCACTTAAATCTATTTATAGTTAGCATAATTACTACTAGATAAAAACATGTTCCTGGCATAAGCCTGGACTAAAACATGTAACACTGACCTCAGCTGCATGATGTCCACTCTTATTGTGTTTATAGGGATGTAACGTTGTACCTAAGTTTACTGTTTACTTCTTAACAATCTGAATTCATTTATTTTTACACTATTGACAGCAGTTCACATGTTTTGCTAACATGCGTTGAATGCGTGCATTATTTCTCCTTCAAGTTGTTTGGCAGACAAGTAAAGGCAACAAAATCATGCAAACATACCTGCTTTGTAGCAATAAATGCTGTAATTAAATGCAGACCACTCACTGCAGTATGGAGTTTGTGCCCACTGCTTGGTTATCGAAGTAGGCTACACATTCTCAGTATAAATTCCTTTGAATTTAAAAATTATTGTCTCCGGTACTTATACACGGCAAGTTATTAAAAGTGTTTTATGTTTTACATGTAATTTTGGACAATTGGATAAATTAGCACATACAGTATCTGGTTAGCCTTCTAAATCCTAAACATAGGATTACATGCTTTGTTTTGTTCTTAATCCCTATGATAAAATGACTGGTATCATTTTTGTCATAATCATTGGTTAACTTTTTGGGTAATTTGCTGTTGTTTCATGATAACAGCAATTTCAAAGTGGGCAGGACTACAAAGCTCCATAACTACTACTTTTAGAAATATTAGACAAGGTCAAAACACATTTTGCTTTATAACAGAAAAAAAGCAGGCACAGCCCCTTAATTTCATTTCGAGCATCTATATAATTCTTTAATCCATTCACATAGACTTATTCTGATGAGGCAGTGCCAAAGGGGCTGACCAGGGGACATAATTCATTACAGAAATGGTAAAAAAGTATGTTTTGGAGTCAGCCTCTGGGGTCAGTTCTCTAACAGCATATCAGCTCCATCAGGTGCATGATAAATTGATAAAAGCAAACCCTCCCGGCCCTCCTGATATCTCAGCTCGTAGTTCAGAACCACGAGTTGTATTGCATTTCAAAGCCATTCGCTCCATAACAGTATTCCCGGGGTGCATATCTGTAGCGGCAGACTGATGAGAAACTGAATGATGTGAGAGAGACATGAAAGGTAACACAACCCAAAAAAAAAGAAAAAAAGAAAAACTTACTTACAGCATTATTGGAACCGTTCACAAACAGAAAAAGCCACATCTGAAACAGTTGGACTGACGAATGCGAAAGAGAGAGAGAGATGGAGCAATGGCGAGGCTTAAAGTGCACATAGAGTGGGTTGTGAGCATAACATCGAAAAATTAGCGTAGGGGAAGCAGAGGAGAACATATGAGGGTGACTCAGGCTGACACCCAATGTGCAGGCAGCGATGATCCGCGAGGAATCCAGCTGACAGACTATTACACTCACCCAGATTCACCAGAGCAGCGATACATTAGGCCACGTAGACATGTCATATATACACGAGACAGTGGCATGAATCTAAAGCACTGATTTAGCAGGAGCCTATGGATGCTTAGCTATGACTGCTTAAGGCCAGACCAAGTTAAGTATAATAGTTTAAGCCAGGATAAACCATGAGTGAGTCATGATGTAAAGACAGCTAATAAGAGGTGAAAAGTAACTTTGAAGATGTAAAAGCATTTGACTTTTATAAATACTGTATATTAAATAATACGAATGCAAGTGCAATAAATAAAACCTCTATAGTCAAATCTACTCAACTTTATATTCATTATTAATATGTAGAAGACAGTAACAGAACTTCGCGTTGTTAAAAGTAGTGAAAATCGGATAGTATCATTACTAACTCTTTCTGCATCAAGGTTGTTCAAAGGAAGTATAGAAACTTGAAGCTTTATTCCGGAGAATCCAAACTGATATCTTATTACATTACCAGGCATGTCCACACTGCAGCCCAACACCAAACCATTATTTTAACCAAAACTACTCCAAGGTATATGGCAGCATAAACATCATGGTGAGCTAGCATGAAGCCACAGCAGCCCAGAATGAGCAGGTGCACTCAGACGTACACAGTCTTGACACGAGCAGCTTGAATAGAGACGCTGCAGTTGGGTTGGGTCAATCTCAAGAGGGCACAGACGAAACATGCAAAAAGTCTGTTACTCCACGTTATTAATTCATCCTCTGTGTTAACGCGCTTTCAGGCTGTAGCGTTCATAAATAGTTAATTTGTGTGATGTGATATATATAGTTGTAGATCTGCGTTGGAGAATTATTTGAGCTTATTACGAGAAGCCGTGATTTTAAATGAATCAGGTAATAGCCTTATAACAATCCACTAGACAACTGCTACTTTAACTTTAACGATCTAAGAATAATTATGTTCATCTAAATACCTCTTAAAGAAAGTAGCCTGAGGTTTAAAACAGAATACTTCCAGCTTTATGTACAAAAACACGTTACGACAACAGTCATATTTATCGGACTTATTGGCTATAAACCCTTGTGTACAATATGGTTGCTAGGTAACAGTTAAAATCATAGACATATAATTAGTAGACACGCAGTCCAACTCTGATGCTATTGAACACTTAGCATCGGAGCTAGTCCGGTTAGATTTAAGCTAGTCCAGAGCGTTCTCCTGTTTGTTTTCCCATAGCCATTAGCATTAGAAGTTATGAAAGTTATGAAAGATCCAGAGAGTGTCAGCTGGTACAAACCTACCGGCCACATTTAGCAGAGTTCAGAGCCTTGTTACAAGTTATTGTTGAGTTTACAAACCTTTAGTATTTTATTGTTGATAAAAAAAATGTGTATAAAACGGCTAGTGAACTTATGCATCTTTTAAGGCTTTAGTGACCACCAAACGTCTGTTTTTACATGTTAGGCTACTAGTGAGAAAAGCAGACAAATTATATAAACAAAGGTCGTGTCTGTCGCATCGGCAAGTGATGGAGCATTTCCAGCCTAAGAATATAATTAATATATATATTTTTAAAGATTTATCACATTTTTAGACCCACTGAAGCACTCCTCCTCCGTCACCTAAGAATATAGTAGTTTGAGAAATATAATTTCACATCACCAATGTTTAAAAAAGCTTCATAAGCTTCATAACAAATCAGTCCGTTTTGTACATGGTTTTGCTGAAATCGCTTGTTTAAGCTTGTTTTATCCATAAAAGTGCAACTTCTGCCATTGAGTTCAATTGTATACCATCATGTCTATCGGAGGAATATGGCGTAGCACTGTTCGAGTTGTAGCAACAGAGCAGAGCTGCTGATTTCGCATCTACTAATTTAATGTCTATTGGTAAAATCACCTAAGAAGAGTTGTGCAGCTGTACCACCATGTTGGAGCTCCGCTAACTCTAATTCTGTTATTCATGGCCTCTAACCCTAATCGACCCATCTTAACTGTGCATCATTTGTAAATGAATAAAATATCCCCCATTTTTAAAACATTTATACAGCCTAGTTTAGCCTTTTTTTTTGCTACTGGATGTGACAGACTGGCGCTCCATTCAGCAGCTAATGACTGCAAGCCTCCACTCTGTATCTGCAGCTGAACTGAATTACTTCCTCTGTCAGATTTGCTGCTCATCCAAGAAATACAATTACAAATGTCACCAAAATGGTCAGACTGGGAAAAAAAAAGTCAAAATTGTAAAATGAAAATAATATAATCAGAATCAGAAAAAAATCTATCCTTTTTTCCATAATGTTCATGCATTTAAAAACCTATTCTATAATTTTTAGATATTGTTTCTATCACTGAAGTCACTAAAAAACAGGACAAAGAAATAACATGTCTATGAAGAAAGGTTATAGCGCAACTTTAAATGACTTTTTAATGATAATGTCCATGTGTTTTCCGGAAAACCATCTAGAAATACAAACTGCTCACCCTTAGTCCTCCTTCGTCAATTTCTATCAACCACAAATGTTCTGGGAGGGAAAAATGATCACACTATTTTCACAGAAGAGGCTCCACCAAAACCACCTTATATTAGCGTCATGTATCTGTTTTATTTTTAACACAAAGATTACCCAGGCTTATTTCCCATCATGAAACATTTTCCATCAAAGGAAGCCGCAGTCGCCGAACCGACGTCAGACTTGACAAACACATCATTTGTTGAAGGTTGTTTTATCAGCCCTATCCATATTTCCACCGCACATCTTTTTAGTTTAATTTCCCATTTTCATATTGATGAGCTATTGTTTACCTCTGCTGCTTTGAATTATGTTATTGTATAGTTGATTTGCAGAACGTCTCATCCATCTACATTAAGTTGTGTTTTGCCTTTTCTTTTTTTTTTCTCCCGTTCCAACAGATAAAAAGGTTTCTATTGAACATGCAAGCCATCGTAAGTTCACCTTCCCATGACTTCACTTGTTAACTGCTCCCTCCTCCTGCTTCTTGTGCTTATTCCATGTGTAATATACGTCTGTCTCGTGTCACGTGGCTCACTCTGCTCTCTGTCTGTGTGTATGTATGCCCACACTGTTGTCAGCTCCGACTGGGTTCACTGGAAACACTTCCTACTTTGTGACTTATAGTTAGAAGTCTTATCCTCTGCTTTTTATAGGCTGTGTAAGCTTCCCTTTTTGATATTAACATTGTTGGTGCTTGGGTAGAGGCCTGCTACTTTCTATAGGATTGCACTCAATAAGCTCTGTGCCAGTCTATTTTCACTGTAGCTACAAGACTATTTTTTGCCTGAAGCAGTTATGTTATGATAGCATTAAAGCTGGGGCAACTAACTTTTTTAGTTGTAAATTAGCAACTTTGTGTTTTCCACCAAAAAGTCAATGATAAATGCAGCACTTTGTGAAAAAAATGAGACGACTGAGCACTTTCTGAATCGAATAATAAAAGATTTTAGTTCAGGAGAAGAATGCAGCGTTCTGATTGGCTGAGCTTGGGTGGTCCTCTCCAGTTTCACTTTAAGAGAGAAAAAATCAGGTTTTAAGTAAAAATTGCAACCAAAACTTAATAAATATTGATATTAACAATGTGTTGAAGGATTTATGAGAGAAAGTTGTAAGATTTAAACCTAAATTGTGTTTGCAGTGTAAAAATCACCTACCCCACCTTTAAGGATATCTTTCTCAAAGCCCTAAACTTGATCAAATTATCTGAACCTAGTCTTAACCCTAACCTCAGTCATATTTTAGAATTAAATGTTATAAAATAGCTACATTAGCTAGCATAGCATGAGCCAAAAATCAGAAGTCTCAAAACAGATGCTAACTTTTATCAAAATGTAAAATAAAATTAAACAACCATTACCTTTTAACTAAAGACGATTCCTTTTTTTATTTATATATTAAGGCTGGGCAATATTGACAAAAATTTATATCTCAATAATTTTTTGGCGTATTTTGCTAGTCCAACAAAAACATGCAAAAAAATTTTATTTGTGACAACATCATAAAAACAACCTTGTTTATCGTAATTTTAACATGTTTGACTTGACAATAGAACAAAAAATGTAGCCCTTATTTCAAGAACAGAAGGATTTTATTTATTTTTTAAACTTAAGTTTTTTTTTTTTTTTTTTTTGCTTGTTCCTTTAGCAATCTTAGCTTAAACCAATTAAAATCTACTCAAAACTCCTCATTCCAGCCAATATTCACTTGTTATGTAAATTAAGTCTATATCATTTGATACACACGCATAATAGTGTTAGCATTCAACTATAAATATGTCAGTGGAAAGCACAGCAAGAGCATCTTTCGATAAACTATTCTCCAGATTTGTAAAGAAAACCCAAATAGAGACAATTGGACTGGAATTACAGACGCTGAGCTTGGAAGATGCAAAATAATGTGCACAGTTTAATCAAGATTGTCCTTTAGATTGTGTAATTTACAAGTTTTTGTATTTTTCATTGAAAGAACACAATACTATACAACATAAAAAGTCAACTTGATAGTGTAATATTAAGTACATCTCTGGATTAATTACAAAGAGCCAGTCTGCAGAGGAGGCAGGTGACATATAATGACGCTTTTTGAGTGGTCATAAGGAGGACACACATGTTTGTTACTGCACGAGAAAACTTTTCAATCTGTAGCAAGAACTCTTATGTGCAGCTCTTTCTGTAGGCTGAAAAAGTCTGAAAATGAAATTCTTGTCATTCACAAAGATAATATTTAGTGCACTCTGTTGTATGGCTGACTTCTTAAGTAACTATTATTGTGTACTGTTTGTTGGTTTTTAAATAAACCTTTGGTCCGGAATAAAGATGAATTGAATTGAATTGAATAGGCTCTGTGCAGTTTGTTTGTTTTGTTCAAAAAGTACATCGTGTGCATACAACCATTTCCTGTTCAATGAATTTCTATGAAGTTTTCACTACACTACAGAAGTTTTAAAACAAATAAATACGCTTCAGGTCAGACAGTTGTGGTGAATGTTACAGAATGTTAAAGACTTTACATAGTACACTTGAGTGTTTAAAAAGAGACATGATTGTGTCTAAATGCTAACGCTAACAGGAAATGGTTGTATGTTAGCTATTTTGAATGTACACAAGTCAACTGAAGTTCCGTGCACAGAGCCAATTAATATTGTCAAGCACAGTTAAATGCACTAGAAAAAAATATGAATCTATGAATTTCCTTCTAACGTTTCTTAGTTTTGCATCTTACTGTAAACTATGAGCTACAACAATCAGCCATTCATTTGACTCCAAGCTGCATTTACCGTCTCTAATAATAGAATGAGAAAGATGCCATGCCTTAAAACGTGAAACTCTTTGATCATAAATGCAGAGGTGAAAGCATAAAAACACTCCTGATTTGTGCCAGACTTCCGGCTAATCTGGCTACAGTTTAAGCTGAGTGAGTCGTTAGCTCAGAGCAGAGAGAGAGGCAGCACTGTAATGCACCTAATTCTCCATTGTTGGGTTTGTGGTAATAAGTGCAGACGTCTGTCGGATCTACTCTCGTCGTGCCACGTGAGCTGTAGCCGCGCTCAGTCTGTCTGCCTCCGGCTCCTCTCTCTCTCTCTCTCTCTCTCTGCTGCTCTGTCTGTAGTTTTACCTCCAAACTTTCTTCTTCTGCTGCTGCTCTTTTAACACAGGCCCGTTTCCTAAAGCACTTCCTTATCTTCTTTCTCCTCGCCGCACTCATAATCCCCTCAACAAATCAAAACCTTATCTAACACCAGCCCGTCTGCTAGTGCCAAATTGCCTCTTCTCTTCTAGCTAGCGTTTATCCAGATTTGCCTCTCCGTCCGTCTTCAGGGGGGCTACCAGTGATGGTTAGTCGAGGCAAAAATGAGACAGCAAAATAAAAGTGCTTTGGAGTTGAAACAAGTCAACTGATTAAACACAACTGGCAACTAATTGAGTAACTGAACCAGAGCAAGAATTCACTTTAGGATTATTTGGGCCAGATTGAGGAAAAGTATTATAGTGCGGGCATGTGAAACAACTAATCGATGAATCAAAAGAATTGT
Organism: Mugilogobius chulae; assembly: GCA_038363315.1. NCBI lineage: Eukaryota > Metazoa > Chordata > Actinopteri > Gobiiformes > Gobiidae > Mugilogobius > Mugilogobius chulae. The sequence goes on along the minus strand of CM076399.1, from coordinate 15,610,086 downwards.
TGCTAAATTGTAAATAGTCTCTATTTATATACTGCTTTTCCATCTTTCAAGGCACTCAAAGCGCTTTATAATCAAGGTATCACTCACTCAGTGTATGCAAACACTGAGGCAGTGTGGGTTGTGTTTTGCCCAAAGACACAACGACAATCCATAGTTGTCTTCCCACTGTGGAACCTGGTGTTCCAGTGGTCTCCCATCCAAGTACTAACCAGGCTCTAACTTGCTTAGCTTCTGAGATCTGACAGGATCAGGCGTTTGACAAGCAAGTATATTAATAGTTAAGCAAAATTATCGTATTTTCCCCTTTTTGAAAGAAGTTATTCTTACTGATCACAGTATCAGTCTGCTTCTACACTCTACACATTTTACACACCCATATTTAGGAGTGTAAGTAAGCAAACTTACTTGCTTTGGTAGCTCAGAATTTACCAACCTTTTACTCTAGAAACTCTTTCCTGCAAGCATTTTCACTGCTGAAAAGAAGCACCTGGAAATTCACAGACATTAGCTGTATCAGCATTTGTAGTCTTTTTTTTTTCTGCTTGAGTTCAGCTTGAGTTTCTGAAGTTTCTCGCAGCAACAATGTCACAATCACAAATGTTATGTCACAGAAAACTTCCTGCACCATAATAGAAGCTAAAATGCTCCCTACACTGGCCTATGCAGTTTCTGGCCCTTCATAAGTATTTATTTGATGATGATGATGGGTTTAGAACAATGGATTACACCAAATTATAGAATGACTAACTTTGTGTACCTTAGACAGGATTTATTCTTAAGATAAGTGATTACTAGCTACCACAGTTTAAACTTGCTCTGTTATGGTATTTGTCAAAAAAAAAGTCCAAAGCAGGAAGCACTGTGGAGGCCCGTTGACCAGTTTTGGCCTATAACCCAGCGGGAGAACAGAGCAGTGCCCATCAGGGAGTAGGTGAAACTAAGGGCAACCGCTCTGCTGTAGTCTGATTGGCCGTGACGCCGGGGCTCCTCCTGCAGGCAGCTACATGTCTCTAATGCCTTCATGTATTATTATAGTGCGGTGTGTTAGCCCACATCTATAATTTACACCCCACTTCAAAATCTTTTCTGTGCCTGCTACAAAGTCACAACCGCACAGACGATTTTAATTGTGTTGCTTTAATTGCCGTGTTTGCTCCCCAATCAAGCTTTCTGTTACAGATAGAAAGGAAAGGAAGTTGGCAGCTGTCTGGGATAGAAAAAGAAAAGTATATGTGCAGTAGGAGCAAGATATACAGCAGCTGTGGGAAAAAATATAACATTTGTTTTGTAGAAATTGTTGTTGACTAAATCGTGTGTGTTCTGACTGTGTACCTTGTGAAATGTGAATAGTATACTGTTACTTCTAGAGAAAGTTTCTCCAATTACTATCACAGATATGCTTACTATACAGAGAATATAAAGACATTTAGAAAAAGTCAAGAGTTATGTGAAGTCAAAAATCAATTTGCCTCGTGGGTCAGTAAGTCTTTATAAATGTAGTACTAAGAAAATAAAGACATTAATCAATTCCAAATTGAAGCTATGCTGTGATTATAGGGTTTAAATAGCATTGCCTACTATTCTCAGTCATTTTTTAAACTATTTATTTATATATATTTATATATATATATATATATCCAAATAGTCACAAACTTTCTGTCTCATTGCCAAAGCCAATGTCATTTCTTGATTCTCTGTGTGAATCACAAACACCTGCTGTCAAATCAATCACTCTGCTGCTCTCTACTATCAGACCCCCCTTTCACCTTCTCCTCCAGCCTCTTCTCACTGATATTTCTATTATTTGTGTGCCTATTTCATGCCTGCTACCTCAGTTCATTTCTATGGTGGATGTTAAGGTGTTATTTTTCATGAATAATAACAGAATCCTAATCTTAACCAACAGCAAACCTCAGACCTAAACTTTCCCATTTGTGTAACTTCAGATCTAAACTTAGCCATTAAACCCAAATAAAACCTCTTGTGTCTATACGACGCCAACAAAATAGGCATGTAAGAACGGTAAGAACCGTCGTCATGACACACTATTTTATGTAGCGTGGTATAGACATGCAATATAGAATACATAGCCTCCTGTTTTACTTTGCTGTCTCAAAAATTCTGTTAAGATATGCACGTGCACAAAAAAATAATGCTTGTGGAAATTAAAATTCACGCAGGATTGAGTGCTAAGGGCAAGTCATATTTTAAAAATATTTAATTTTTGGCTCAAAAATTGGGTGCCCCAGCTTGAAAATGTAAAAAGCAATTTTAGTAACACACTTTGTTTCCAAGTTAACAGAGATTATCCCTGTACGTGAAATAGGAATGTAGTGTTTGAGCTAGTCCCAAGCATATCACATAAATATTATATAACAAGATATAAGTCTTAAAAAGAAAGGCTTCTCCCATTCATTATACTGTATAAAGAAACATGATTTAGTCAGAAGTAAAGTCATGCTTCAGTGTGTCTTACTGACATCGGTCTTGCTTAATCTGCATGCAAATCACAAGATTCTTCAATGCTATATAATCAAGTCAAAGCAAAAATACATTAAGCAATCTTCCGTCGATTAACACTGTTTATTTCTTATAAATGTCTCTCTGTGTGTTTCACTCAGCCTTAGTTCATGGTGGTAAAAGTAAACAAATCCAAACTTAAGCTTGATAACTTAAAAATTGTATTTTTTTTTATGAGCCAAATCATCATTTTGCAAAATATATTTTAGTCAAGACAGAAGAATTTTAGACTAAATAGTAGAACTGTCACTAATGATGAAACTAGTATTGACTAGTCAGCCATTTTCTTATAAGTTGACTAAGTAAAGGACTACTGTATATTGACATCATATTCAAATTTCATCTCTTGTTTCTATATTTTTCAGAGTAGCCACTTTTAGTCAATTACTGCAGCCTTTCTTATTCGCCACAATCAATAACTATCCTTGATCCTTCTTGTCCCTGCCTCAATTCACTCTTTCATGTTCTTCTTCTAGTGTTTCTCACCTTATGTACATGTCCCTGTCTCCACAGCGTTAGCCCCTGGTATGGGCGTCGCGGTGTATGCCGGTCTGATGGGTGCCCTCCTCTTATGTGTGATCCTGGTTCTCTGCGTGGGCGTGCTCTGGTACCGTCGCAGATGCCGTCACCTCCACGCTGACATCACAGACTCTTCTTCAGCTCTCACAGCCGCCTTCCATCCTGGCAACTACAAGCCTCCTCGCCAGGGTTAGCTCACACGCCGACACGTGCACCGATCTGACGCTTTCTGTTTGCTTAGATGTTCTATTGGCAGCTTCGACTTCTGCGTCTCATAGCGTCTCATCACTTTGCTTTATTTTAAAAAAATGCAAGCTAAATGTGTAACATTTTAGTCACTTAGTTGAGCAAAATTTATACGACTATAATCTCAACTGGAAATACAGTATAAGGAATTCAGAGCACATAGCAAATTAATTCTCTTTTCACATATATACCTAGTTGTGTATTCTTGTGTGCAGATAGTAAAATATGCATTAAATCCTGTGTGGAAGAGCAGTTTAAGCCAACTCCCACTTGGTGATAGTCAGAGGTTGAGGCGCCAGGGCAGCTTACTGTCACTGAGTGGGGGGGGAGGGGTTCATCTCACTCTGAAGCGCTTTGTCTGTGAAAGGCACTATACAAATAAACATTACTTACTTACTTACAAAAACGTGATCTAAGGATGGATGGAACTTTTTTCTATAGATACACATTTGTCAAAGCAATATAAATTAAGGTTCAAGGTTTCTTTTTTGTCTCACTTGAGAGAAATTTTGTTTGGACCAAATGGTCCGCTGCACACACCAAAAACACATCATTACAAGAAACACAAAAAAAAAAACAGATGCAATACATCCCTCCCTACATTCTCACATCATTTTTGATTTAACAGTTTTACTGAAACTAGTATAAATGAATGCTTGAATGTGTTATTTCAACACAGTGGTACCCTGTACCTCCTCCCTGAGCTCAGTAGTTCATATAAAGGGTACAGCACATGTGTGGGGTCTAAGAGGATGTTCCTGGTCTGTCTCCTCATGGCCTGTTCATAAAGTTCCTGAGGACTCAGAGGGACAGCACTGCATATTAACCCTGCCGTTCGAACTAGATTCAAAATTTGACTTTTTGATTTGACAATAAGTTTGTTGAATCAAAAAGTCAAATTTAGTTTGAATTTAGTTGATAAAATAGCCATGGAACCACTCAATAAACTGTTGAGACATTACTGGTAAATACCACATGTTAACATGAATGCTATGTCAGTATTTATGATTTAACATTTTAACATCTCCAATTGTTAAACATTTGGTCAATTGAAAGTGTGCTTACATGAGACATCACATACCCAAGTGTTATAGGTTTCTTGAAATGTAAGAAAATGAAAGTATTGTCAACCTAAAGTAATTAGTATATTGTCAACATTTAGTTTAAATTACATTATTTGCCAAAAGTTATCAAAACATTTGCTAAATATAGCTTATATTTGTTAAACCTGGTCAGTAAGTGAACAATGCTGCTGGCCAACCTCCATTTCTTCAGTGAATCTGTTGGAAAAAAAAACAAATACTGTATTTGAACCTTTTGCTTCAGACCCAGGACATATTTTGCTTTACAACTTTTACAGTCACATGTTTTGGGCTTGCTCACTCTCCACTTTTTCTTGCACTTACGATTTGTTTCTGTACTTTGTTTTCGTTTACTGAAAGTTGGACGAAGGCCTCTCCAAATGCTTCCATGTTGAAAACTCAGTAATCTTACAGTTGTTTATTGGCATTTAATTAAACCAAAACAACAGAAACGGCCTCAAATCTTTTATCGTGAGCCACACTTCTAATAGATTCTTTTTATATACCACTATATCTTCTCTATTCTCGGCTGCACAACATTTTTTACATTTTGTCATGGTGCCCCTTTCCCTTGTACTCTCCATCAAACATTAATTAACAGCATTAATCAATTTCTCTTGCGTTCAGAGGACTAAGCTGTCTTCCCGATGATAAAAAACGTCCTATCTTTTTCTCTCTTGTACGCAGATAACAGTCACCCACTCCACCCGTCGGCTCCTCCTGATCTGACGGCCACAGCGGGGCATTTCCGAGGTCCGCTTTTCTCTTTGCCGCATGGCGTTAACGATAGCCCGCACAAAATCCCGATGACCAACTCGCCCTTGTTGGACCCGCTCTGCCCCAGTCTCAAAATTAAAGTGTACAATTCGTCTACATTGTCCTCGCTGGAGCTGCCTCCGGACGTGTATGGAGGCGATGGAGAGATCCTCAGTTTGAAGTCAGTGGGGACGGTGGGACGAGACAGGGACATTCACAATCACACGCTGTCCAGAGAGCCAGGCCTGAGCACCAGCGCCACACTAGGGCATCTGGGAGGGCGGCTCACGATCCCTAATACTGGTAAGAACAAAGACACGTGAGAATCATGATAGATTTATGATATTCTATATAAATGTACTTCCATTTTCATTATAATTGGACTATACTCACAGCAAGGAAAAGATCTTAATTCAATTTAGAGCTGGGCAATATATCAAATTTTAGACAAATCGTGAATGTTGTTTGTTATTAGATATGTAAAAATGCAATATCGAGTATATCGTGTGGTAAAAAATGCCACAAAAAAGCTAGTTTACAATAAAAATTATAGTGAATTTGTAACATAAAATAATTCAAAGTTCTTTACGAAACAGATCATTGAGAGTATAATGGGAGATTTTGTATTCATTTAACAAATATTTATAAAAAAAAAAAAAAAAAAAAAAAAAAAAATATTTAATCTAAAAAACAGTACTATTACACCACTACTATTCAATTTTAAACTTATTGGCAGAGTTAAGGTTTTCTAGTGTAATAACAAATTTGAAGACAGCATGTTTATGTTGGACTGAAAATATCGTCACATTATTGTTATCGGGATATTGCAAAAACGATTTATTTTTGCCTAGCCCTAGTTTTCCTCAATATTACTACTTAACTTTTGTCAACAAAGTAATAATTAACAGTAGGGTTGGGCAGTACGATCTTCTTAGTAATAAATTGTGAAAAAATGTGCTGAGTGCGAGGAAATAAACGAAAGGATTCTGCTGCAATCTGTCTGGACAACATCGATCTAAATGCTGACTGTTGAGGCTCTGCAGAGGCTAAAGGACTACATGCACTGTACACACTGAAAGATATAAACTTAAATAGTTTGAAACAAGTACAGATATTATGTAGATGCCTTATATTATCAGTTATTTTATCATCACAAAAGATCTCTTTAATAAGCAAACATTTTTTTCCAAATTGCACTGCTCATAAACATTGCATGAGAATAAGGCCAGATAATGTCATTGTACTTAGCCATAAAATCTTAAAAAGCTTCTTAAAGTATTACAAAAATGGTATCTGCCCCTTATCTGTAATAAATTATATTGGCCTGTAGAATGTTGTGATGCCAACAAAAGTCTTGAACTTATTTGCTTTGATTGCTTGGGAAGAAAAACAAAACAAACAACAGGCCACTGAGCAAATAAATAACATCTAAGTCAGGTAAAACGTCTATGAACAACATTGTATAAAAAGTGATCTACCTAATTTGATGTGATTTCAAACAGCGGTAAACAACAATAAAGTAAAGAAACAAAAGTGACACAATGAAAGGATGTTCCTGTTTTGTACATGGCACAATATGTTTGTACTTTCTCTCCTTTCACGTGAACATTGAATACAGTTTATTTTGTATCCCCCAGGTGTGAGCCTGCTTATCCCACCTGGAACATCCCTCAGGGGAAATTCTACGAAATGTACCTCATCATCAACAAATGGGACAAAACCACGTAAATACAATATCTTTTTTTATTATTTACTATCAGTAACACAACCACGCACTGCACTGTCAGACCTCTTTCACACCTCAATCCAAATGTTCCCAAATCTCCTGTCAACTTTCGTCTCCCCCAACCGTGGTTTAATTTGCCAACAATTTTCTTCCATTCGAAAACAGCGTGCTCAATTTAAAAATCACAGCTTGTTGTTATGTTTTGGTGACTATTATAACCTCTATGTGTCCTGCTTTTTGACAGGCTTCCCTCTGAGGGCAGCCAGACAGTTCTTAGTCCCGTGGTGAGCTGCGGTCCTTCTGGGATGCTGCTAAACCGACCTGTGGTGCTAACATTACCCCATTGCGCCCAGCTGGACACTCCCACCCCAGACTGGACCCTCACCCTGAAGACACAAACCCATCAGGGCGCATGGGAGGTGGGTTAGCACAGCAGACTGGTTCAAATGGTTGCACCGGTTTTTAGCATTGTTGACATGTTTGTTGTTGACTGTAGGAGGTGCTGACAGTGGGAGAGGAGACGTTGTCCTCTCCGTGTTATCTGCAGTTAGAAGAGGAGAGTTGTCACATCCTAATGGAGCAGCTGGGCACATATGGTTTGGTTGGACAGTCTTGCCCCCCTCAGCCGGCGTGTAAGAGGCTCCAGTTGGCCTTGTTTGCACCTCGAGCACCGTGTCTCTCTCTGGACTACAGCCTGAGAGTCTACTGCATTCATGACACGCCACACGCACTAAAGGTACATGCATCTGTATTTTTATTTATAACTTTGTAACTCTTCTAAACAGTTAGATTAGCAATGGAGTAACATCTTCACATCTTCTTGATAAAAAAACTAATTCTTGGTCTTTTCGGTTGTTTTATCTTTTTTTCTTACTTTTATCTGTGTGACATTTTTATATCCAAATATAATATGATGATTATGTTAGTCTTCACTAACAGCAAGTCAGTAAATTAATGTCACTCATTTCAATCTCTTAAATGTTTTTTTTTTTCTTTTTAATTGAGATGAGCAAGATTGCTTTAGATAATCACATACAGTTTGTTCCAATAAATTACTGCGTTTTCTCACAAGAATTTAACAATGCCAGGTGTTTGTGTTAGATTAATGAAAAAAACAATACAAAAAAAACACAACACACACACATTTTTATCATGATTACTAAGAATGTTACCAGCAGTGAAATTAATTATTATTTTTTTATTTCACTATTTATTACAAATCTCTATCCTTATTCATATTTGGACTATACTGGATATTGAATCAAAACTAAACTTCCAAAACTAGTATAATGTAAATTGAACGATTGACATTCCCACTTACCATACACTTAATAGCCTGTATTATTATTTACTTAATATTGGGGCGTTTTCACATCTACAGCATTTGGTTTGCTTTAATCGAACTGGAGTTTGAAACACTTGCAAATTTGGTTTGTTTGGTCAGTTGTGAAAGTGGACTTGTTTCATTTGGTGCGCATCAATGAATTGCACAGAGACCTACGTTTGGAGGTCTGCTTCCAAAAGGACTACAGCACAGTTTGCTTGTGATGTTATTGCCGACGGCCCCAATTTGACCCAACTTGCACGTAGGTAAACCAAAAAATGTAAATTTAAATGGAAGAAACCAACTGAAAGATGTAATGTGGGGGCATAGTAGTTAATAATCCCTGTTTAATGTCATTATCAGACAAATAAATGCTATATTATCATGCTTATTTGTGAATCCAGGCTCGCAAGGCAAGCACTGTAGTTTATTCTCAAAAGATTTACATGGATTTGTCCTAATGCAAAATTCCAGTGGAATAAAAATGAAGAAACTCCGGTAGCGACTACTCCGGCCATTCAGAAAACACTGTTTCCACTCATATTTTCTGAACTTTCTCCCCACCAAGGTGTATTGCAGTATCGTCCCAGTAAAAATGTGAGAACATGAACCACTCCAAAAAAAACTGAAACAATGTTTCAACTTTTAGCACCTAAGTGAACCCGTTTAGTGGTGTGAAAGCACCCTTACACTCAAGCCAATATATAGTGCATACTGTTTTCAAGCATGCCGAAACACACTTGCATTTTTAAATACAATTTTAACCCATGGAAGCACAAGTTATTCAACATAAAAATGATGCGTTGTGTTGAAATTACATTATACTTGTCATCTGTTTTTAAAGCGTTGCCATTCCCACTTTGCATTCATGGAGGTCATTAAAATTTCTGTCTTGTTTGAGAGGCTGAATGCATTATAAGTATTGACAAAGCCATTATCATTGCTCTCTGTCTGCTTATAGGAGGTGCTGGACCTTGAGAGGAGCCTGGGAGGAGTTTTGCTTGAGGATCCCAAGCCATTGCTTTTCAAAGACAGTTACCACAACCTCCGCCTCTCCATCCACGACATACCACACACATACTGGAGAAGCAAACTACTTGCTAAGTACCAGGTAACACCTCAAAATACAGTCTAAAAGCAGAATGGGGCACTAGTGAGTACTCTAATTCCCTGTGTTGTCGTCTACTTAAGTAAAATACTTTGTTTGTTTAGAGAATGGAGGCAGGCCTAGACTATTTCCAGTTGTTGTAAACACAGAAACCTCTGCTGCACTCTCATGGCTCCACTATAGAGATTGCAGCCTTACCCCATTCTGAATAAATAAACAGGAAATCTGATAGGGCCTTTATTTATGGACTATACACTGCAATGCATAAATTGTATTCTGACATACACAGAGTCTCTTGGTGGAAATAAACCATATTGTGCAGTCCCTGAAAGGAAACTGCTCCACATTTTACAGTGGACCACTCTCACAATGCTGTAGATAATACTGGTTTTGGCATTTATTTCATTACTTTTCTTTTCCAGGAAATTCCATTTTATCACATTTGGAGCGGCAGCCAACGGCCCCTGCATTGCACCTTCAGTTTGGAGAGGGGCAGTTTGGCCGTGTCGCAGCTCACCTGTAAAATCTGTGTGAGACAAGTGGAGGGAGAGGGACAGATATTCCAGCTACACACAGACATCCAGGAGGTATGGCAACATCATGTAACTTCAGCTTTTTTGGAGCTCTCAATAATACTGAATGTTTTGGTGCAATATATTGAATTGTACATAATATTGTGAAAGTTGTTTCCACTAGTATATGTTTACAAAATAGTATAATAAAAACACATTAATAAGTCAATAATATTTATTCAGATGGCGATAGAGCAGAAAAAATGTATTGTAACATATGGGTCTAGTAAAAGTGCCAAAGTTTAATTCATTATTATAATTAGATAAACTGGCGTTTGGTCACCATCTGGACAGCTTTCATCAAATTTGCGGAATGCAATCTATTAACATGAACAAAATTGTTTAAAGACATTTTTAACATACTTAGCTAGATGTATAAAATATTGTCTGACTATTTATCAATAAAAAATATATTCAGATATTATTTTTGTCAATATCTCTACAGCCCTACTTTCAGGACATGAAAGAATTGTTTACATAACCATTCATGTACTAATTCGGTCAGAATAATAATAAGACTAAAGTCTAATTAATGCTGGTCATGTATAATATTTTCCCATTAAAAGACTGGAATACCATATGTGCTTTAAATATTAAAATATAGTATTGCATAACAGTGTAAAGCTAATGTTGTTTTCATTATGTCTGCAGACTCTACCTCCACACTCACCGCTCCCCTCTGGAGGAGCTGTCTGCCTTCTTCTCAAGTGGGACCTTTTGCCTTTCGCCTGCCTGACTCCATTCGCCAGAAGATCTGTGCCAGTCTGGACGCACCCAGTGCCCGCGGTTGTGACTGGAGACTACTCGCACAGAGCCTAGGCTTCGACAGGTCAGAGTGGTTTATTTATTAGGTCGGAACTGACATCATACAGCTGTAGAATGTGCAGTTGGTCAATCTTAACAATGAGATTTAAAATGCTAAATACAAAATAGGTTAATTAATAATTTTGAACTATATGATAATAACTTACAGTATGACCAGCAGTTATTGGCTGCTCCACGGCTGTTTAGTTTACTTTTTTAATGTTTTGTTATGTATTCTATGAAGTTTCTATACACATGCGATTTATTATTTAACAGACGGACAATAGGATGATTTGAGAACCTTAACTTTTCACAGTATGACAAAAATAACTATATAAAAAGTATACTTTAGACTATACATTACATTTTATTTAAAGGGGCTCTGTGTAAGAAAAAAAAAAAAAACAAAGTGATCCAAGTAATGTCCACTTTTGAACACCAGGGGGAGCATTTCCAGTGCATTTTGCCTATCTACCAGGCTGACATCTAGCGTCAATATTCACATTCCGGCCCGTAATAAAACATTTCAAATAAGTATAAATGTATCACATTGATGTGGATTGGTTAACAGTGCTCTCTTAAGTATTCATGTTGTAAAGAATAAATATGATTTAAATGTTTGTGGACTATAAGTGATCATTAAAATTCCTCTCAATCTTACACAGTGCCCCTTTAAAAGACTGCTGTTTCTAAGTTTGTGACAGTAACCTCAGAATCTTGATATTTCTTTGTACAACAGAGCTCCAATGTAAGTAATTAATATATTGAATAGTCTTTTAAGATTTTATATACTAAAGATTGTATAAATATAATTTTAAATTGTGCAATGAATATTAAGATTCAAATCAAGTTTGAAAGTTAAAACAGTTCAGGTGTTGTGCCTATTCTGGCTTGTATTCCTGGAACAGGTGGTTCCTGATAGTTGTGATCACGAGCTAAACCAGTGCCGGGGGCCAATTCGCCGCCAGATGGTTAATTTGGCCGAAGTTGTTCATTTGTTAGGACTAACTGTTTATTCATTTTGTGCTGAAAGACTGTCAATGACAAATTCATGTGCATCTTTTAAACACGTTAATAAGATTTTTATTTCACCCTTCTCAAATTTTTTTAATGCCTAACAAATTGTTGGTCTTGCACTTTCATGCATAGATTTTGCCACGAAAAAAAACAGCAAATTTTGGCCACAAGGAAAAAAGTTGGCACCCTGAGCTAAACTTTCTACTCCATTCACCTACATTGCAAATCACTCAAGGATCTAAGGGTTAGAAAACATGTCTTTGAGTGTTGATAAAAAGGCTGTCACTCCTTTTCAGTGAGAGTTGTATTTTGAAGTTTTTCTGCAGAATTTTGGCGGACAATTACACAGCAAACTCTTTATATTGTACCAACAAATGCCTCAAAGCTTTTGCACAGCTTTGAGGCATTTGGACTAGCAAAGGTGTACTTTCTCTCATCTTGCTTCGTGCATTTCGCAAACGCTTCTCCAATCGCTTGATATTAAATGGCAGGAGAGATTTCTGGCATTTTGAAATACAAACAGAAATAGGGAGCCGGCAAGGGAGAGAAAGGAGGAAGCATGTGAAATAATAAACATTTGATATTAACCAAAATATTATTTGGAATGAGTATTTCTATAATTCTAGTTAGTTACCTTACAGATGCAGTTTGCATTCTACTTATTTTAATGACATAAAGATATGTAAAAACGCAGCTCAAAAGCTACTTGTGGTTCATAAAAGCATGCATAATGACAAAACTCACCATGTGTTCTCTCCCAAAGGTACTTGAACTACTTTGCCACAAAGCCGAGCCCCACTGGTGTGCTGCTGGACTTGTGGGAGGCCTGTCACCAGAGCGATGCGGACCTGGTTTCTCTGGCATCTGCACTGAAGAGATGGGCAAGAGTGAGGTCCTGGTCGTCATGACAACGGATGGAGACTGCTGATTGGTCAAGGAGTGTGTGAGACGATGAAAATGAACCTGCTGCCTAAGAATATGCACACGACAGGAATGACAAGCCCACCGTTTTTGTTAGTTCATATGAGTTGCCTCTGCTTCATCTCTTTCACTGGCCCCTCATCAGCCACTGTTGCTGCATCTCCGCCATAACCCATCCCCAAACGGGCCATTCGGCAGTAACTAAAACGCAGTTCTGCTTGAATGCACCAATCAGTGTTGCCCTACCCCTCCAGAGTCTATTATAACAGTAATATTTTTAAGCAGTAAATGTGCCACGTGCGACTTAGACTGCCTTTGTAATGATCACGCTCTAGTCCCATTGTAAATAAGTGGCTTAGTCTGAGACAAACTACATTTCCAAGCACCACACTGAGCACCAAAGTACAACAACATGTTTTCTGTAGCAGCATGAAGTGCACGAGCCATTTCACCTTCAGCAGGCGCTTTGCATTTGGACATCATCTTACCCAAAGCTTTTTGTCCCTCTATGATTGCTGTAGACAACAGAATAAAACTCCTCAGGCGACACACACAAGTGATTAATTGGCTCATGGTTACTTGAGCTAGAATTTCTACTCCATCTACTTACACTTTTGACAAATCACTCAAGGACCTAAAGTCTGGAGCACATTTCTTGGGGCGTTGATAAAAAGGCTGTCGCTTCTTTTCAGCGGGAGGTTGTATTTTGAAGTTTTTCTACGGATTATTGGCGGACAACTACACAGCAAAATGACTCTTTATATTGTACCAACAAATGCCTCAAAGCCTTTGCGCATCATTTGGACTTACAGGGGTGTCTTTTTCATTTTTCCTCTATCGCATTCCTCAAACAATCCTTCAACAGTTAACGACAGGAGACATTTCTGGTCATTCCTTAAAAGTTTCCTTTGGGGAACGCCCTTTTTGTTATTATCCATATTTGTGGATTGTTTTTCTTTTCTTGTTTTGATGCCGGTATGAATGCCCATGTATCATTTGTGCTTGTTTAGGCTACTGAGCTGCTGTTATGTTTTTACTCTTTAGTAGAACAGGCCAAATGTTAAAGTTATAGCTGCACATTTTATATTGAAACCATATGTATTTGTTTTTTATGCTAATATATTAAAATTGTATGATGTCATTTGTCAAACGTAGAGGTGGTTGGTACTTATCGAAAAGTCTGTATTTTATTTGGTGTTGTTTCATTTTCACTATTGTTAAATGCCTTGGCTTGACAAAAGCAAAAGAACAGAACCAGAACATTTTCACTTTTTTTGTTTCACTGTTTACTTGCAGGTTGTTATACATTCACTGCTTATGTTTTTGCCAGGCACCATGAGCTATTTTCTTTCAATTATCAAGATGTAATTTCGTCAAGCTTCATTTTTTTTTTATTTGGTTTATTAAAGCAAAAAAGTGTTCGTCATATCTTAGAAAAAACAAAACCAAAACACAGGCAGTATCTCTCTTTTACAGTGCTTTGGAGTCACTGTTTTGTATGAATGAAGAGTATGAATGTGAAATGTGTGAGTGGGCAGAGTACGTGCACAATATCGTAGGGTGCAGGCCACAAATCTGTCATTTCTCTTTGTAAGTGCTATGCAAAAGTGCAAAAGAAAAGAAAAGCATTTGACTTTGTTTGTTTCCTGCAAAAGTGATTCTATTTTTTCAAAACATTGACAGGGTTTTTATTTTGTACCGTAAAGCGGTAGGGTGAAAGATTCAACGATGTGACCATAGTATGTTGCTCCAAGTGTCCCACCTGGATGTGAAAAATGGGGGTGTCAACTTTATAAGGAAGCTACTACTGAATGAGGAATGATATATATATAACATATTGTGACTATAAAGAACACTGCTGATCTCTATGGACCCAGAAAGGACTTGCACAGCCGTGTAGCTAAAGTCAACAGTGTTTTTCTGGAGGATGAGTCACTTTGATTTCTTATTTTGGACCTGGATGGAACACAACTCTCTCTCTTCAAAGAAAAATAATGTAGCCTTTGTTTGAGGAGACACTTTCGCAAAAATGAAAACAAAACATTGACATTATTTTATCTCTGTATGATACTAATTGTAAATAAATGTCCAGCCTTCTTACCTGTAACTAAATTTAATTTTTATGCAATAAATTATATTTCTTAGCAGAAAATGTGTCTTGTGTTTTTGTCAACTATGCAAATTTTAGCCTATTTTTTAATCTGTTTTTACATAAAAAGGTTCATCCCTGACATTTCTCAGAAGCATGGCAACAAAAACCTAACAATTCAGCAACAGTGTTGTTGCAAAGATACCATAAATACTTTAATCTGGAGGTGAAATTGCATTTGGAAAATGATATTTATGATAAGACTATTCCTCTTGTCTTCTTCCATAGAAAATTGGAGGTTATATCAAAAATTTCTCACCTATTCTTTAATATAGAATACAAAAATATTTACTAAATGTACAGTATTTGCAAAGTCTGTTGTTCATTTTAGTAATGGCTTTTCTTCATAGATAAGCTAATTGCTTTGTCTGAAATATTCCATAGTATGACATTAAACTTGTTACTGTACATATATGTTGCTGATAAACATAGATTATGTATGTCTGACATGAGCTTGGGTAGATGTGATTTAATCAATGTATCTCCTTGGAGATATGCTGGTGGTTATGAACCATTCCTCTGTTTGACTTGTGTTTTGAGAATGTGGACAGAGTTGTGCAGTGTAATGTGGCCTTAATGACAACTCTTTCACCTGCACTTGCTTCTTTATATGTACTCTTGTGCTAATTACAGACCCCTGAGCCACACCAGCCCTGAGTTCAGTGAGCCTTTTATAATGGACTGAAACGGCTGCTGTTTCACCCTGACTCACCTTTGCACCAAATGGAAAATGAAGGCAGAAGTGTATGTATCCTGCTTTTACAAGTTAGCCAAGAAGACATTCAAAAAATGTTGGATCCTGAAAGGTCCAAACAGTTAGCTGTCCTGACACTGAGTCATATAAAGCCACAGTAATGTTAAGAATTTAAAGAATTTTTCTGCATTCAACTCTTCAAATGGATACAATTTTAGTGTAAGTGGCACTGCATAATCAGTACAATTACTTTCCATTTTTAAAATAATATGCACGCCAGTCCCTAAGTGATTTAGAAAGATCAACAGTGACATCTGCTGCTAAAAGAGAAAATTACAGCACAATGATATATTGTTTTTATTTTAAAGATTTCTGTTAGTGGTTTGATAAAGAAAATATACACGTGGCAACTATAATTCAATTAGAACTGAAGTCTAACTTTAGGAAAAAACAAAAAAGAAAAGAAAACAGTGTAACCAGGGGCTAACTAGTCACTATGCTTATGCAAATAGACCCTGTTCATTGAAGATGTTTATTTTCAAAAGGTCAGACTTTAGCGTTAGCATTGACAGACAAACACATCTTTTTATAAACCTTTTGCTCCTTTGGTGAAAAATTCTCCTAATTCGTGAAGTATTTAACATGTTTTCAGAGAAAACCACCAAAAACTCACTGTTCACCGTCCGATGTTACAATATTTTTACATTTTAGACTGAGGTAGTGAAACCCCATAATACACCAAACAGGAAATGAACATGCAACAGGAAGTCATCATTTTTGAAAATAAACAAGCCAACTGATTTCCGTGCACAGAGACAATAGGTGGGTTTCACATTCTAGAATTCTTGGGAGTTATAAAACAGGTGGAGGGCAAGCTTGAGTTTTTCACATTAAAAACATTGTACTTATCTACGAAATAATTTTTAAAAAATTAAGCGAATTTAAAAAAAAGTGGTGATTTCTGGGATGACTAGACCCATCTAACGTTTGTATTACAAAAATAAATTTGCATTTAAACGATCTTTATTTTATCTGCCCTCCACCTCATTGAAATAACATTGGCCCTTAGAATGTTGTGATGTCACGTGAAACCAACCTATTGTGAATGGCAGCAAATTCAAATTACATTTTTCAACTTAAAAAAAAAAGTAGCAGTAAAATGTAAAAAATAAATCTGACCTTCATAATGAAAGCTTGAGGACAATGTCAGGATTTCAAAAAGTAATATCTTGGCTAATTCAGAGAGTGATGATTATTGCTAAAGCTAAAAAAGTGTAAATAACTCATAGGCTTATTAAGAAATACACTGATTTTCAAGCAAAGCAATATGATGCTCAATGATAACATGCACTGTTGGATGTGATGCATGTTCTTATTCTAAAGATGACCAAGATTCAAAGGTTTAAATTAATAAAGTTTATTCCACCAAACAATATTTCTAAACAAAGGTCGGGCCAACCTTTCCCTGGTAGCTTCTATTATGCAAGTCTTATGCCAGGCGTAGTGTGAGAAAATCTATCTGCTTGCCTGTCCCAGCCCAATACAGATTTGAAAAGAATATGCAAATGTATGATGTTCATGTGGTTCCTCCCAGGTCTGTGGGGCAAGGTCTGACTCCCCCTTGCTCAGAGATAACTCCGGTCCTCTCCAGAGGTCAGAAAGGTTGTAGACAAAACAGATATCCTGATTTCTCCCTATTCCTAGCTGCAGCTATAAAAGTGAATTATTATGTCTAACTTCTGAACCTACATGAGACTTTCCAAGTCAACTTAAGTTCAGTTAAAGAATACAAAAGAAGTATCCAATATGACAAACCAATGACTTTAGTGATTATGTAATCAAATAATATCACAATTGTAAACCTTCTTTATTTATATGCAAATGTGTGTGAGCAACTGAAAAGCTTTATTTGTTTGAAAGTATTTTTGAAATCATCTTCAGCACCACATTTGTAAAGGGCAAAATGACTCCTAACAGTAGCAGTAAGTATTGTAGCAGTAGCAAAACTAGCTTTAGATGTTGCAGTAAGAGCTGTTGCAAGCAAAAAATCCAATTTTAACAAACCCAAAAACAGTTTGAGAAGTTAGTAGTGGCAGTGTAGTTTTAGAAGAAGCAGTAATAATAGTAGCATTAGGGGTTGGACTACTGCCAATTTCTTTAGCAGTAGAAAGATTTATTTACCTTGCAAAACACCAATCTATGTAGTACTGCAAAAGCGTTTGACAATAGGACTGCTTTCCCAATCTGCCTGGTAAAACACGAAAGTAGCATGTTTTTAGCAGTAACAGTAAATATTGTAGCAGTAGCAATACTAGCTGTAGCGGTTGCTGTAAATGGTTTTTGAAATAGCAATAGGTTTTAGCAAAAGCAACAATTTTAGCAGAAGTAGTAATAGCTTGAGTAAGGGTTAGGGTTAGGTTAAACAGTAGCAATAACAGTTTCAGCAGTAATAATAGTTTTTTGAGGGGCAGCAATTCAATTAGCAGTAGAAATTATTGTTTTAGCTGTAGAAAAAATGGTTTTAGCAGTAGCAGTTTTAAAGTTAGCAGTATTCATTGTTTTAGCAACATTTTTTTCTCTACTCTTTACTTTAAGTCTGTACACTTACTTAAATTTGCTGTTTTCCACCAACCTTGCAAAAGGCAGAGTGCTGTTTAGTAGGCCTACTAGAAAAGCGTCAGACAGTTAGCCTAGGACTGCTTCCTCTCTGCCTAGTGAAAACAAAAAAACAAATTTTAAAGCCAAAGAAATTAGTTGAATTTTCTAAAAAAGGTGAACAATATGAATAACAAAAAAAAAAAAAAAAATCATCTTATCAGTAGCAGTAATTGTTTTAACAGTAGCTGTATGCATTTTAGCAGTGGCCATTTCTTTTAGCTGGTGAAGAAAATGTTTTTGCATGAGCATTAAAATGTAGCAAAAGCAACAACATTAGCAGAAACAGAATTTGTTTCACAGAAAAAGCATTAGCAGTTGCACTTACAGTTACAGCTTTAGCAGTAGAAGTAACTGTCTTAACTGTTTTAGTAATGATCTTTGTAATCATAGCAGTTTTAATTTAGCTGTATTGGTTTTAGCATGAGCAAAAAAATAAATAAAATATGCTAAAGCAGCTTTAGCTAAAGCAACATCACGTCTCACTTGGAGCATTATTTCTCCTTAGAGTTGAACTTCACACTAGGAGCATAAGTTCTCACATGGGAGTTGAACTTCACACTAGGAGCATAAGTTCTCACATGGGAGTTGAACTTCACACTAGAAGCACCAGTTCTCGTTTAGAGCTGAACATCTCACAAGAAGCACACATCACTCCAGCAGCAGCTTTAGCAGGAGCAGTATTAACTTACAACAACAATTTTTGCAGAAGCAGCAGATGATTTGTACTAGTCACAACTTACCTGAAACAGAGAATCCACTTAGATCTGAGAGCATGAAAGGAGCATGAATCGTGATCGGAGCTCACACTTCTGTCACTAAAGAAGATTTTAGTACTAGGGAACATTTAGACAGCTTAGACAGCTAAGTGTTTTTTTCCCGGTATATGGAAAAAAATTTTGGATATTGGGATCCTTCAGGTTTTGGCTCAAAACTAGTTTTAAATTACACATTTACCACTTTGATGTAAATCTGGGATGGTTTGGGGTTGTTTGTGGTCATTTTAAACGTTTTTTGAGCATTTTGAAAATTTCATGAAATTTGGGAATTTCGTCAGGTCCGGACATGGAATAAAGTTGGATTTTGGGATCGGTCAGATTTTTGCTCAAAACTCAATTTAAATGACAGATTTACCACTTTGATGTACATCTGGGATTGTTTGGGGCTTTTTGTGGTCATTTTAAGGTAAGGTAAGGTATACTTTATTGTCCCCGTAGGGAAATTTGTCCTCTGCATTTGACTCATCCTTCAATGCCTCTGGGCATCTCCTCAGGAGCAGTGATCGCCGCAGTGCAGCGCTCGGGGACCCATCTCCAGATGTTGTTGCTAGGCTTGGTCAGGACTACCGTAGCTGGAGGATATTACCCTAACGTGCATGTTATTGGTTGGTGGGGGAAACCGGAGTACCCGGAGAAAATCCACCCAGACACGGGGAGGAACATGCAAACTCCACACAGAAAGGCCCGGCCCGTGCGGGAATCGAACCTGCGACCTTCTTGCTGTGAGGCAAGAGCGCTAACCGCTCAGCCAAAACATTTTTTGAGCATTTTGAAAATTTCATGAAATTTGGGAATTTTGTAAGGTCCTGAGATGAAAAAAAGTTGGATTTTGGGACCCTTTATGTTTTGGCTCAAAACTGGTTTTAAATTACAGATTTACCACTTTGATGTACATCTGAGATGGTTTTGAGCTATTTGTGTTCATTTTAAATGATTTTTGAGCATTTTGAAAATTTCATGAAATTTGAGAATTTCTGAAGGTCCGGATATGGAAAAAAGTTGTATTTCGGGATCTTTCAGGTTTTGACTCAAAACTAGTTTTAAATGACAGATTTACTACTTTGAAGCATTTGGATCTGCATTAGTAGTTTCATCTAACGCCTGTCTGTCCATGAGAGTTGAGCACTTCTTCACTGTGGTTCTCCTCAAGGTTTCTCTTTAAAAAATTTTTTTTTTTTTTTTTTTTTTTTTCCTTGCCGAGAAGGATTTCTAAGGAGGTCTAAGGACATGGGATGCTCTGGACAATTATTAATTTGCTCTACTAATAATTTGCTTTGACATGCTTGATCAATCACTGCTTCTGAACGTTTATTGTTTTATTGAATGTGTATTGTTTTATTTTTATTTCCTAACATACTATTATTATTATTATTGATAACATACTATTGTATGTACTAAATATACATAAACGTTAATCTTAGGGGGAGCAAAGTTAATCTTAGCGAGAGATTTTAACATGACATGGTCTAATCAATGGGATGGATATCTACCAAAGTTAAGTAGTGAAACCAGTCATCTAATTGACTTTTCAAATCAACAAAATTTTTTGGACTTATGGTGAATTAGTCACCACAATAATTGACAATATGCTTTCTAAGAACAAAACTTTTTTATCTTTATCCAGAATTGACTTTTGGCTAATCTCAAAGGAGATTGAACAATATGTGTCAGAAGTGAAAATTTGTCCTGCAAAATTAACAGATCACAAATCTATTAACATTAAATTCAGCTCTAAAAACGAGGGGAGTAGAAGAGTGTAAAATCATCGGAAACTAAACAATTCATTATTAAACAACAATGAACTTGCATCTGTTATTTGAAAACTTATTGATCAGTATTGGATGCTAGCAAAAAATAGCAATGACTGGAAATATTGGGAACTACTCCATTATGAAATTAGAAAGTTTTTAATTAACTTCAGTAAAAGGATGAATCAAATCAAAAAGCAACATTTAGAGTTGACTAAAACATTTCAGACATTACTGTACATAAAATAGATGACAACAATGAAGAGTTACAGACACAATTACAAAAATAGCAAGAACAGTTGGATTTTTAGAGAGAGATTTGTAAAGCGAGAGCTCGTTTAAAGTGGATTGAAGAAGAAGAAACTATGAGAGAAATTTGTTGTTTAAATTAAATATGAATGAGTCTGTTACTGAGGACTACAATACAATCTTACAATATGCATACAGTTTTTACAGGGATCTTTATAAGAATGATTACTGCAGATGTGTTAAATTCTCTTAAGGATGTAAAGAAAAAGCAAGCGAGTCATTTAAAGAAGAATGTGATGATTGAAGAGATAAAAAATGCAATTAAAAGTCTTAAACCCATCAAGTCACCAGGCAAAGACGACCTTGCCTCAGAAATGTATATAAAATTTGCAAATGGAATTTCTGAATTCCTACTTGCAGTTTAC
The DNA here is from genome assembly GCA_038363315.1 of Mugilogobius chulae. Lineage (NCBI taxonomy): Eukaryota > Metazoa > Chordata > Actinopteri > Gobiiformes > Gobiidae > Mugilogobius > Mugilogobius chulae. The sequence goes on along the minus strand of CM076399.1, from coordinate 15,588,792 downwards.
AGTGCATCTATTAACCCACTCACTAAAACAAGGACTCATAACTTTGATTCCGAAGCAAAATAAAGAGCCATTCATTGTTGACAGCTGGTGAGGTATTACTTTACTGATGAATGATTACAAAGGTTTGGCTTGCCTCTTGGCTAAAAGGTTAAAAAGTGGTTTAATTGATGTCATTCACAAATCTCAAAAAGATCTATAGGCTGGCATATCGCTGATAATATTAGGTTAGTATTAGATCTTGTTAATTATAAGCATTTGTTACCTGACAATCCCTTAATCTAGTTTTTGATTTACCAAAAACCAGACACTGACACTGATAGTCATACATTTACTATAGATACATTGACCTATCTGAATTTTGGAACTTTACAGGAACAAAAATAGCGCTGTGAAAACTTCTTTGTGGTACATCCTACAGATTTCATATTAACAAAGGTGTGTGAAAAGTTTGTCCGACCTCTCCTTATATTTTTTTTTTACTAGTGGGAAAATTCTAAATTATTTAATTAGACAAAATTCTTTTAAGGGAATCAGGGTTTTTTCGATTAAGAACTTAAGATAGCTCAATTAGCAGATGATCGCACTATTTTCCTGAAAAATTCTGAGGAGGTACCATCAGCTTTATCTGTAATCTCAACCTATTCAGACATTTCTGGTTAACTTAATTTCAAGAAATATGAGATCCAAACTCTTTATGACTCTCATCTTACAGATATTTCTGAAATCCCTGTTTAAAATACAGTAACTTATTAAGGCATTAAAATTTATAAAGATGATACTTGCTGGCTTGCTGAGATTTGTCAATAGTATATGGTAGGGTGCTTTTAAGCAATTTTCAACACTAGATGTCCCCAAATCTCTCTGCTCAGATCTTGACAAGACTTTTTTCAATTTTCTTTGGAAACACAAATCCCATAAATAAAATTACTATTCTGTCAAACATATGAGCTGAAGAAGGATTGAATGTTTTGACATTTACAGCCTTTAAGAAAATATAAACGGATTAAATGTTTTTGTAAAAGCCCAAGTAGTTTATGGAATATTTTTCACTTTTTTAATTGGTTGGGTGGTCTGTATTCCCTTCTGAACTGTCCTTTTACTGTTGGAAAATTGCTAGTAAAGTTAACCAGCTTCCATCAGCAAGTTCTTCTCTGCTGGTCTTTACTTTATAAACACAACTACTCTCCACATAATTGTAGTTTGTGGAATAATACTATATTTTACATAAAAACAAATCTTTATACTTACAAAATTGGATTGATGCAAACTTGATTACTGGTAAAACAACTTTTAGTTATTTCACCAAAAATGGTGAATTATATTTTTTTCAAAGAAGGAGAGTTTGAAATGGTTGTAAAGTCAATCCCACATAGCCTGAAATCTTTAGCCAAACTTTAGTTGTTGATGTGAATTTTGTTAACCATCTCATTTTGATGGGAGGAATACATTTTCTCGATAAAAAATGTACAAACAATGTAATCAGAAATAATTTGATTGAATTTTCAAATCCTGTTTGTAAACACAGATGGGCTCCTTTAAGTAAAAACAATCAAATAACATTTTTATACTTTACAAATATGTGTTACAAATAAGATAAAAGAGTGTTTATTTAAAATAATTCATAGATACTACCCAGATCAAATGTATCATTTTCTTCCAAATGTATGTAACACATGTTCTTTTTGTCAAGGTGATGGTGAAAGCATTGAATATGTGTTTGTTGAATGTTTTCTAGTAGATCAATTCTGGTCAGATTTAGAAAATTAATATATAAAATAATGATTACTTTTAAAAAAATAAAAAATAAATAAATAAATAAATAAAAATAAAATGTAATAATATCAAATGAGATTTTACAACAAATTTAGGTATCACTTTATATTAATTATACCTATAAAGCCTTACTAAAGCCTTATTAAAGCATGAATAAAGAGTTAACAATTAATGGACAAATCATCAATTAATGAATATATATTAAATATATTTATAAATATTAAAAATACTTAACTAATGATTTATGTTCATAATTAGCTAAACATTTAGAGATTGATTAACAGATTATTATAATGTGTGCTTTAAGCATAGTATCAATACTTAATCAGGTATTTTTGTCTATAGTTAGTAACTGTTATCTTCTGTGTAAATAATGATAAGTACAGAGTTTGGTAATGATTTACTAACATGAAATAGTCAAAATTATGTGCATTACTAATGATTAGTTCATGTTTGTTCATTATTAGTTAATGATATGATAATGAAGATTTATTTATTTAGGCCTACTTTGTCTTCAAGTCTTCTACTTTAAAATGCACAAATGTTTGATTTGCTGAAACACTTAAAGAGTCATTTTGCACTTTTTTTTTTTCCCTGGATGCTTTGTTGAAGATCTTTTTGAACGCTCAGCCTCAGAGTGGCGCTGCTGTTCTCCTTTTGACGGGAAAAGGACAGAAAACGGCTCTGATGGAAACTGGTTGGAAACCATGGATACACCGGATGTTTAATTAAGTGGATTTCATAATTAAATTGTGTCGCCTATAAAAATGATCTTGTATCTGCATTTTCGTCATGGATCGTCATTTCATCCTAAGCCTTAAACAGACTGAAGGTCTGTCAGATAGGTTCTGTTTGGAGCGTGATAATGTCATTAGTCCAGATGGTGGCAAGAGTAATCAAGTGTAACACAAGGTTATTTTCATTTTTCATTTAAGTGATTTTTAGTGAGGCCCATAATTATTTTGTAATACTTAAAAAACAAAAACAAAAAAAATTGCTCTCATCTGTATTAAATAGGCTTTGGTCATCATGGGAACAGAACTTACTCATACATTTCAAACTGCGTAAGCTGCTAGCAAAACATAGGAGAAGGTGAAAGGTGCAATGGATGAGTTAGCACATAGCTGGCTAGCCATCGATATGTCTTTAAACTCTTGATATTTTATTTTTAGAAATCCCTATATCACTTTAGAGTGAGGCAATTTACTTACAGAGCCAGGGTGATCTTCCACTGTTGAGCTCGATTACACCGCTGTTCCTCTCTCTCAGCCCCTCCTTTCACCTTCTCCTATGTTTGCTAGCAGCTTATAGTATATTTCTGAAAACACCTTTCAATCTAAAAAGCACACCTCTAACCTAAAATGTAGCAAAACCTCTTAGTAATTTCGACGCTTATAAAGCTACAGTAGATTTTTAACAAAATGTAGGTCTTATGCTCATACTCACCACAGCGCTGATTATCCCCAAGCAGGCTCATCAATTTTGATGGCCGGGGCAGGAGTGCCTTATGGGCCCACCACAAAATAAATTATTATAAAAAGGATACCATTAGGCCCCTAAAACTCTGGGGCCCAAGGACAAAAGATCTCTTCTTCCATGTCAACCCCCCTAACCACAAGAACGTTTTCAAGTTGTTGTCAGTGTTGTTGTTTTAAAACTCCTATGGAGATTTAACACAGGAGCCTATACTTGTTGAACCACGAAGTGGGTGGTCACTGGTCACTGTGAGGTGTTTGTGATAAGTGCACAGTTTTGTGTGAGCAAATCAATGCCCCTGTCATGTAGAGCCTTTATCAAGCAGGGTGCTATTGGGTCCAAATTGAAAAAAATTGTAAGAGGTATTTGTGAGCATTTGCACTCAATTGAATAGCCTATTGGAACATGCACATAAAGAACATACAATATGCACCACCTCATTTTTTGCATTACTGCATTAGAGTCTGTGTGAGAGAAAAATGTCAGCAATGTTTTTGCTTATTTATTTTGCACATGGACAAATGTTTGAGAAGTGTGGCCCATAGAGTCAAGAAATACATCAATCTTGACTATTTTGACCTGAAACTTACTCATTTGCTCAGTTTCCATCGAAAAGACTTAATATTGATTCAGAATAATAAGCGACACACAGTTGAACAGCTTAAGCTTCACCTTTACACGTCTCTAGACCTTTACTCTGAAATCCACAGGCGGATGTGGCGCATATTAGCTGTACTTGACTCGCTTTAGTAAAAATCCTCACAGGGAGGCGGACGCCAACTCCGGAGCAGCGCGGAGCCAAACTGCCCCTCGTCGCGGACACAAGTGGCCGGTGCAGAGGCTGTTGTCTCGGGGTTGTTGGAGGGAACACGGACAGGATTGTAATGAACCGGCGCAACTCATTTAACCTACGCCTTTTTGCTCCTCGCGCACCTGGAAGTTACCGCTCAAACTTTCACCGCTTGTAAGTGGTTTGTCTGGTCGGCCTGCCGCTCGGAGCTGATTACCCACATGTCTCTGCCTTGTTCCTGGTAGTTTATCCCAGGAACTAGTCCCAAGAAGGCTTTACCTCCCCGGGGACGCGCGCAGGTAACTTGTCGGTGCACCTTTACGCACACGCGGTGACGTACGGAGCTTTTTGTTGTCTTGCTGGCTGAAACAGTGTTGTGGAGCGAACCAAAGAAACGAAGCGCAGCTGTGTGGAAAGCCGAGGATCAGCGCACGGGAGCGGGCATGGATGTACAAGGAGAATGCGGGAGACAGCAGGGCGGAGGAAAGCGGCAATGAGAAGCAGAAAGACACCGCTGGATTCGCTGTGCGTGGTTGGATTCATCTGCTTACAAGGTCTGTACCAAACTCATTTTTGTGCGTCTCTTGGCTTACGTTAACTTTTAATTTGCATAGCTTGACTAACATTTTAACTTAACTTAATTGTGTCACAAGCCATATGCGTTGTCTTTCTGCCTTACGAGCTGTTTTTGAATGAAAGTTTGGCGGGTTTTGGAACTTTAGCGCATTTTACCAATCCACATACTTGAAGGCAATGTAAATGAGTTTGTGTTGTTTGGGGGGACTTCAGGGCGCCCTCCCCCCGCCATTGACCCCACACTTAGCGGGGGTCGGCAGTGAGAGACAGGGCACTGTAGTAACCCCTGTTTGGAGGCAGTTTTCACACTTTTGGCTAAGGCAAATTGCGCCAAAACAAAATGGTAAAACTAGTATTTTGATGTGATATTTACAGTTCTTGATATTTGCAGTTTTCCATTTGCAGTCCAGTGCTACTCAGCAATGTCATTATGTATTCCTGTGACTGTCCTCAACATTGGACACGCCATTTCTCATTAACATATTCATAGCTGTGTTGTCATGTTGAAGCAGTCTCTGCATCTAAAGCTAGATCTCTTTGGTTTGAAAGCACTGGACATTTTTTAGTGGAAGGTGGTGGAGAAGTCGTACTCTTCTAGATATTTATTTCAGCATTCTGTTCTAGTGTTTATTTACTTATTCATTCATTCAAGAAAACAATATTTATATCAATTATCTTAGCAGACCAAATTTATTAGTAATTTTTTTAGGATTTATGAACTACAGCAGAAAGAGAAATTACTGACAGACAGATTCTATTAAGATTACCAAGATTAATCAAAGTGAAATCACAATGTCCATAGGCACATTTAGCAAAATTTGCAGTTAGTGAATTACCATTATTTTTCCATCACACTACAACACATCGTTGATGTTTGCAGTATCATCACATGTTGGTCACGTGACGCTTTGTCTGTCAAAAACATGTAAAACGTAAATGACAGCACACTGAACAAACGATTGTGTCTTGCTTTGTAACTCGATGTGCATTCCAAAGATCTTTTACTGTGTTCCTAAAAAGTCTACGCCAAGTAGAAAGCTTTGGAGTTTAGCAGTTGGTCTTTGACGAATAAAAACAATGGGAGGCTGTTTTGGATCTGCTAACTAGTCAGCCGTTGTGCACATATTTTACGCCACCCGTTGGTATGGCGAACATCCCTATTCTTTAGAGAAACTGCTAAATCAGTACTTCATTCACATTTCAACTTTTAGTCAAATCTCCTGGAAATATTTAGATGACTTCTGAACAGAATCCGATTTTCAAAACACAAACTACAAATTAAATAAATTACAATACAATCAGGATTATATAGCTATATTTTTTTTTTTCTCAAATCGTGCAGTGCAGCCCTAGTGTAGAAGTGTTTTTGGTTGGTGAGATCTTATTAAGTTTGTGCCTGTGCCACACCAAATTTATTGCAACAACAACAAACACACACAAAAAAACAGCCAGTGTTTTCTCTATCACAGTCCTAATTAAAACTTCTAAAATAATTTTGGTCTTAAGTTTCACAAGATTATTTCCGGCATGTGTGCACAGACAAAATCAAAAACCTTTTGGAATCGTGACCTATTTCAAAATATATGACACAATTACAAGTAAAATGTGTAAATGTCTTGTACAAACGTCATGAAAAGGTGATTCCTGACAACAGGACGCCTTCCCACAATGCCACAGTCACAAGTTCACAACCCAGACAGAGCAGAGCAGAGACGCGGCCCATGGAAGCTCCCTCCTGCTTTTGGGGGAAAAGAATGCTCTTATCCTGCCAACGATCACCTCATTACCTCTCGCTCATCATGTCAAAACTCAGTCACTTTTATCTGATTTCTGTGTGCAGCCTGAAGACAAATAGAAGAACCCAGGTCTGTAAAACTGCACTGGGGGCTTCAACACCAGCTCAATAGTTTTAAGTGGTTGAAGAATTCCTTAAGTGTGTCTGCCTTCCCCCTCCTGTCTCCTCGCGGTGCCCATTTTAGGATGAATGTGTCCTCTGTGTGCGAGCTGCAGGGAGACTGGGCCTAAACATGCCAAGCAACTCCTGCAAATGTTTAGAAGTGAACAAGTAAAGATTAGAACCAGGCCTTCACTGTCATACTGTGGCTGCTCGATATTGGAAAAAAATAATTAGACTTTATTTAGTTTATTAAGACAATGTACAATTACATGAACCATAATGGCAGAGATTCTTCAGATACCAGTTTTTACAGCTTCCATTAGGCTGTTCGATATGATATGTAAAGTATAGCAAGATATTAAGGGGACAAGACTTGAATTTGACCATATCGTCCAACCCTAACTTCCATCTGTATGAATGAATGAATGAATGAATGACACTGAGCATGTGTTTAGTGATAGGGGAAACCGGAGAACCCGGAGGATATTCTTTGTCCTGTTTGAAAAAAGCGAAGAATATACTGTATAACTTTTTGGAAAAAAAAAAAATTTCATTTAGATGTCTTTGCTACACAAAATAAATAATACACATCTGCAGTTTTACCTTGAACGGGCTTGTATGGCCACAAAAAAGACTATTTGATTTGGAGGAGGGCCGGCTCATATTGGTTTCCATAGAAAAGCAGTTCTTTTAGTTGCTTTTTTAATTTTCATATTAAAGCAAAAAATGTATTTATCCCCAGTCATAATATCTCAAAGTATGGTTTTAACATTTCTACTGAATTGTGTAGATGACTTTTCACTCCCAGAAAACTACACATTGTATTTTTCGTTTTTTGTTTAGAAATCCCACCTCACCCAGTGTACGCAGACACTGAGGCAATATGGGTTAAGTGTTTTGCCCAAGAACACAACGACAATTCACTCCTGCCGTCTCACTGTGGGCCTTGTGTTCCAGCGGTCTCCCATCCAAGAACTAACCAGGCCCAACAAGCTTAGCTTCTGAGATCTGACGGATCAGGCTTTATGGCCACGTATGAACCATGTAAACATGTTCTAATCCTGCGACGTGTTGGCCACTGTCCAGGGTGATCCCCCGCCTAAAGCCCAAAGTCACTGGGATAGGCTCCAGTCACCCGCAACCCCTAACAGCAACAAGCGGGAATGAACCACTAAACAGAAAATTGTAAAAAAAAAAACGAAAGCACGAGTAGTCAAATATTATATCTATTGTTTACTTTAAGCTACATGAGGCGGACATCCGGTGTCATGTTTGAAATGCAATGTGCTCTTTCTCTTCTGCAAGCCTACAATAACGACTGTAATCCTTCTTATTAAAAGATGACTGTGACAACTCGAATCATGATTCATTATGACATTGATTTACCGTGACACATCTATTGTTCATAAGAAACTATTTCATCAGTGAATCTTCTTCAGAGCTTTGTGGCATCAGCAGGAGGAGTGCCAAAAGGAGTGGCATTAAAATAAATACAACATTTCGATTTCACTTTCCCAGGCTGCTGTAGTGGCTCCTGCATACTTGGCAAATGTGCAGACACTTTCTTACTATAAACTGTTTGAATTATGTGCTTGCATCCAAGAAAAAAAACATGTTTAGTTTTTTTTGTGTGTTAAAGATTACCATCCTATATTTAGATAGTCATGTCATTTGCTTTTATCTTCAACAAACAACATGAGATAACCAGTTCAGAAGTCATTGTAAGTTATTGCAAAGAACTCATTCATAAAAAAAACAGGGCAGCCCATAGAGGTGTAAGTAATACACAAATGTCAGAAGTCAAGTTCAAACGGTTTTCTCTACAACAGAATAAACAAAGAGTGAAAAATGAGCAGGAACAGCAGTCACGTTGAGAAATCCTCCAACTGCAAACCTTTACATTTCTTGTTTTGCAATGCTGCGTTGCTCTTTCTGGAAACTCCTAAACTAAATGAGAAAAGCTATTGAAAAAGTGATTTGGATATTATTTCTGTGTTATTTTTTTTTTACTGTTTCTAAAAACATGTATAACCAACAGTTTTTTTCAACATTTATTGCACAATCCTATCCTAGCCTGGATGGATTCTCTCGATATTTGTGAATTCACACATTTGGCTCTCATAGCAGCTCATTTAAGCAAAACAAAGATGGCACCTCTCGTGGAAAGACGTGTTTCTGCTGCTAATGATTCTGTTTTACAGAGCATTTCTTTTTTGTGACTCTTGTCCTATACAACACTGGATACGTCATCTGTTGCTTTGATGGGTTAAGTACAACATAGGGATGTTTGCCGTGTCGTCACCTGGTTATTATCACGTGATACTTTGCTTGGCAAAACATTTAAAATTGACATCACGCTGACTAAACACAAAAAAGACAATGATTGTAACTTGCTGTGTGACTCTGTGTGCTAAGAGCTTTGACAAGAGCAATCCAAAGAGCTTCTCCTGCATTCCTAAAGTCTACATCAAGAAGAAATGTTGTTTTTTGATTTTAAAATCAGAGCTCAACACATGTCCATGTAGCGTGAGCCAGGTTAATCTCAGCCGAAATTTAAATAATGACGATATTTAGAGCTTCCAACTATCAATGGGATTTCAACTCGATGTGTTCTTTGGTGGAGCTGGGCCAAATTGAAATATAGTATGTAGATCGGCAACGAGCCCTTCTTGCAATGAAATAACTTTCATAAATCTAATACAGTTAAGCAAACAAAGTTTAATAATACATCTTATCAAATGTCTGCCTTCATGTTCCTGTTGTATTTGAAAAAGTTTAGCTTGTAGACTTCAGCGACTTGCAGCTTCATAATCCAAGTATTCTAAATATATCAGTGATGACTGAGTAAAATGACCAAATACCTGTTTCGAAGCCAATTTTCTCGCACTAACAAATGCTTCATAATTGTTTCTGACCTCTGTGACCTGTTTCGGCCGTCTGTGATCAATTCCAGTCAAGTAAATAAAGAATAATGTGATTGTGAGCAGGGAGATTTAGGTGATGATTTGTGCCCTTGTTGACCTCTGCGTTTCTGTTTATGAAGCTTGATGTTTTCTGCGGTTTAGCTCAGACTTTTTGGCCCTGATTGGCGCGGTTTCTTTCAGGTCTCATGTTGCGCTCCCCCTGTTTGGGCTAAAGGGATCTGGGCTAGTTTATTGACTTGGTGCCTGGTTTTCTGGGGCTGGAGGAGGTTTGCATGTGCTCGTCTTTACCACAACTAAAAGCCTTTGTTGTGCTGTAGAGCTGTTGTGTCTCTGTGTTCTGCTTTCTGTTGAATGGCATGGCAAATTACTCATGTCGTGTTTCAATTGGTTCTGGTGCCATGGTTGGTTGTTTCGACTTAGGGCTGATTTTTAACATGGACTGACTGTCAAAACATAGCTGATCTCTATCGTAACTTCAAGGACTGATGCAGCTGTGGTGGTGTTGTAGCAGAGACTGGCGTCACGGTTCATACAAGCATGACAAACCTGGAAAAGTCATGGAAAATTGAAAGCTAAATTCCAGGACCAGAAAAAGTTTTGGAAAGTTTACTGATTTTAGAAAAGCTTAGTAAAATTTAATAACTCTCAGATGTAAAAAGTTGCTGATAATGGAGCTCAACAGTGGACTATCGCCCGAATTCCAGAAATAAATTGCCTCATTGTAAAGTTCTAAAGGGCTTGCAAAAATTCAAATATTAAGAGTTTAAAGACATATTGCGGGCTAGCCAGCTATGCGCTAACTCAGATCAGGTTTTCTGTCTAAAAAGCGTGTTTGTTACATAAAATTCGGCAAAATGTTTTAGTTTTATTTTGCTCATAACTCACCACAGAGCTAATTAGCCCCGAGGATATTTTCAAGCTTTTTTATTTAATTTTTTTCAAAACCCCAATAAAGATTTAACATGGGAGCTCACGCTTGTTGAACCAGGAAGTGAACGGTCACTGTTCAGCTCAGTTTGCTTTGACACTCTGTTCCATTCCTGTTTAGTTAAGACAAAAAATACATTATTTGAAAAATATTCACAAAAACAAAAAAAATGTATAAAATAAAATTGTATAGATTGCAGTGACTTTTTAAATTTCATGAATTTTAACTGAAAACCTTGATATTCTTTTCTCTTTTTTGAAACTGGAATTACATATACTGAACTTGAAATGTTATGGTAACTGAATCAAATTTAAACATTTTTAGAAATTTGTTAAGTAAATATATTTAGATCTTAATAATGTAAAGAAAACAAATATTTGATTGAATAAGTTATTCATGATCATGGAAATGTTGAGAATGATTTTGAAAAAGTAATGGAAACGCTTATTATTTTCTGTACAACCCTGCTAAGACCTAGTTTACACGACAGTGAATTTTCACAAAGCCTTGATGTCAGATTGTCAGATCTTTGCACAACAAGTAGATAAGTGTTCTTTTAATGTGCATTGCTCTCTGCTGAAAACGAAGGCTTGGGAAGTTTGGTTGGATACTAAAAGCTTTTCTGAACATAAAAATTATTATAGCTTATTTTTATTAAACAAACAAACAAAAAAAAACTATCATTGTGTTGAGAAAAGAAAGTGCTTTGTGTCAGTTGCACAGAGCTGTTTTCTGGTCAAATGCATGTTCTAAAATTAATTCTTTCACTTGACCTCATCATTTGTGTTTAAATGCAGATTGTATTAGACTAGAGTTTTGCATTATACAGTAATTGCCATGTAAACAGGCCCTATAAAATATTAATTGGTCCTATAGAGATGTAATGAACTAAAAGGCAGATTTCCAGTACAATATTTACTAGGGATGGGACGAGATCTCGTGAGATCAAACTGTCACGATACTGTGCGCACACGTACTGAACTGTCTCGTGAGATTTTTCCATGGTCATGAAATTAAGTTTCGTATCTTTGAGCAGCTGTAATAAATATTCTCCTCCACACACAGACTTGTAGCAGACTTATTCTGACAGAAAACAGTCTAAACTCTGTCTCAGTTTTTATTTCGTAAAGATAGGACCAATATTGACAGAGATAATTAGTCCTAAACATTGTAAAAGTTCGCGAGAAAAATATATAATCGTCAAATATACGCACGGACATCGCGGGAACAGCGCAGTGTTTTTCACACTTAAACATAGTTTAAAATAGATCCACAAAGAGATATTTTGGCCTCTGTCTTGTAAAAAGTAGGTAAGTCTCCTCATCTGTGTGCGTCTGGTCCCTGTCAGCAGCAGCGCTGTGAAGGAAGGGGAAGGGAGCGGAGCCTGAGCTGCACACGGGGGAGCGGATCAATTTCAGTCAAAACTCACATGTTCAAATAATAAAAATCCAAGGTAATACACATAATGAAAGGTAAAGCTAAACTAAAAGAATATAAACTAACAATAATAAATAATACAAATCAAATTTTGTAATTTGCCTTGTTTAAATTCAAATTGAAACAGTTAATGCAAATTATTTAAAAATCTTGTCTCGTCTCGATCTCGTGGACCCAATCTCGTGGCTCGTCTCGTCTCGTGAAAATTCGGTCTCGTCCCATCCCTAATATTTACATTTCTTTTTAGTTAATTCAGTTCTGTTCTCTTTTATAAAATGCTGTTTTTATAAACCATTATATTTGTGTTGCATGTTTTCCTTATTGTTGTTTTATATGTTTTTATTGTTTGTTTGTTGCCTTTTAATATGGACCATGAGTCTGGAATAAAGATTATCTATCTAATAGACCAGTGAGCCACAGAGGAATTTATTTATACATGGCACCTTTCAAATGTTTGCTCCATAAAGCTGGCAGTAAAGAGTCTATCATTTGGAAAGGTAATAATATCCATAAACTGCACCACCTTGACTGGTCCTTTGTGTCTGTGGTTGACATGGAAACATCTCTATAGGACATTATTGCTTCAGCCAGTCTCATGTTTACAAGTCCTTCATTCAGAAATACGATTAAGACACACTTTTAATCCCTTTCTCTATTTCAAGTCAAAAACTGACAATGTTGCTTGATGCATAAACATTGATTAAAACTGCGCGTGGAATTATTTTGCATTACATACATGTATAACAGTATTGAGTGAAAATGTGATGAAATTATTGATTGACATCTACGATAGGTTACAGGCTGACCTTGTGTCAAGAGGTTTAGCATAAGCTGGCTATGCAGCTAATACACTATTTATGGATCAATGCATAATGCTGTAATGGCACTATAGTATATACTTGACATTTGTTTTCATTTGCTTGTACTTGATGTCTTTGCTGAGTTACAAAGTTAGTGATGACTAGTCTTTGTATCAGTGCATGTGATAACCCTTGGTCTCAAGCTTGGTTTAACAGCAATGAATACAGATGTTCTCACTGCTCCAACACTCCTCCGATGTCTCCCACGTAGACAGAATAAATCATGACAACTTTCTCCTCTGTAGGACAGCGAACGAGGGAAGTGCCAGAGCTTAAGAAAGAAATAAAATCCTTGGAGAGTTCCCACGGTTGAGCCAAAGCATGCGCCCATTCAAATGCATCTGATCAAAACGTGCAGGAATGCCTAATTTGGACCGTTTGAAGAAGACGAGGGTAGAGAAAAGGGGATTCGAGTCTGGCATGTTGTTGCGTAATCCCGTCCGCTATTAACCCTTTGTGTCCGGAGACTGAATGAACTCATCATAGCAACGGCCACAGGAGCAGCAGTGACAAGAGGAGCTCAATCAAAAGTGGAACTGTCCCGCTGCTGAACTCTGTGAGGGCTTCATTTGCTCTTTTTGTTGCCAGATATTCATGGGATTCAGACTAGTATTTTTTTTTCTTTTTAGGTACATAGTAGGGCTGGGCAGCATGGTGATAAAGGCAAATCATAAGCTTCTGTGGTAATCTTTTATTTTGGATAGATAGAGCTGCAATCGACCTTAGTTCTGGGTGCAAAGTTTATGCTGGGTCTTAAAAAGTCTTAAATAGAAGGGTTTGAATGTAAGGATTACATTTGCAGTTTTAGGTTTAAAAATCTTTGCACAGGTCTTAAATTTTTTGATAAGCAATTTCTGTCAGATTTTTCCATGTATTTCTCAATAATATTCTCATTATTGTAGAACAATTGGTCTTTCTTCTATTATTTGGTCAATGGAATAGATTGAATGCTTGGTTGTAGTATGAATTGTGTTCTGTTTTTGTGAATAGATTTTGCATAATTAGCAAAACATAAAAGTGTACCTCAAGAAGCTCTTTGGAAAAGAAGCAGCATTGTGAAATACATTAAGTCATAACTTGCTAATAAGCCCTAATTTGTATGATTTGTGGTCTTTAAAAGTCTCTGAATTTACCTCTTGATCCAGCCTGTTCTCATATGCGTGTCTATACCACGCAATTTGAAACAGTGTGTGAATGCAATTTCTACTTTTTGCGAGTGTATTTCATGTGTTGCTGCCCCAGTTCATTTTTATGGTGGATGTAAGCCTAACCTTAACCAATTTTGTGGCGTAGATCTAAACTTAGCCTTTTTTGAAACTTCAGACCTAAACTTAGCCATCAACCCCCCAAAAAAATCCTTTTTTGTGTCCTTGACCAAATTGCGTGTCTGTACCACATCCAAAAAATTGCAAATGCGTCGTCATGAAACGCAGTTTGCCATGACGCAGTTCATAATAACTCGTTGCTCGATCCCTGCAGAAACCCTGTTGGTGGACTAAAGACAAGCCTAAAAGGGGGCGTGGCAAAAGTTGTGTAGTCTGATGATGTGATGAGCAGATCTACACTAAAATATTAATGTGTCCATATGACATTGTTTATGTAGATTACTTGTGCAGTTACACACGTTTTGTGTCAAGTATAAATTAAAATTATACTGTATTTACAAAACTATAGCCTAATTACTTTTTGTACCATTGGTGTTGTAATGGGCTATATATTAGCTTATTGTATTAAAATGCATAATATTAATCAATGTCACTCCAATACTTGTCATAACATGGTTGAAGCAAAAAATCTGTCACCTACCAATGCTTTATTAATCTTGTTTGAATTTATAAAAATATATTTTAAAAATTCACAAGGCACAAAGTGTAAGTAAGTACAATAGACAATCTTCTAATCCAAGTACAGACATTTGACATCATCTGTTTAACTAGCCTCTTGTCTTGTCTAATTGCATTTCTGCTAACCCTAACAAGAGTTCAAAGTTCACTAAGGCATCACCATGGAAACCAGTACACCGCTCAGCTAGCCCTCGTAGCTTCTCTCGTAGCCAAAACAACATGAGCAGAGTGGTTTTTCCAGCTCTTGGCTCTGACTCTCCGTGAATCTCTTTCTTTGAATCTTTTCTCATACTTTTGGACGTGAACCAAATCCTTCAGTAAAACCGCGGCTCCTCCAGGCTTTTGAACACTCGTCTTTTCAACTGTCTGCACAAGAATTTCCCTCCACCGCAGTGGTTTTTGTACGGATTTCCCTTTCAAATGCTCAACATAAGCCAGTGAATAAAACAGAATATATTTTCTGCAGGTTTATTCCGTTTTTAATGGGAAAAGATGGGTGATGAGGCAAGTTAAAGAAATGGTTATGTCATGTTTTAATCTTCTTTTTAATGCAAGTTAAACACATTCCTGCAAGTATGTGTGTATCATGTTGATGATGCAGTTGTTAGAGATCTGCAAATTAGAATATCTAGTAACTATAGGTTAGCACAATAAATCACATTTCACTAAAACTTTCAAATAAGGGTATGAAAATAATTTTTCTGTTTTAGGACTAATTTTTCAGACTTTTCACATTTGTCTATGTCTAATAATTAAACCTCAATAAGGCATGTTTTAACCCTTTTCTGTTAATATTAATAAAAATGTTGTAATCAAAATATGAAAAAAAAAAAGTAGATGCATACATTTGTTGTCTGTCATCTAACGCTAATGATAACATAATAATATAAACATTTTGTAAATCTCCCAAACAAGGTTTTGATATTTCTGTCTTTTGAAATTTATTTTCAACTTAGTCATATTTGAGCACGTTTTGATGACGCATTCATAAAATCAGGACTGTTGAAGTTTATCTGTTTCATATTTCACACACTTACCCTGAGCTCAGACTGCATTTAGTCCAGCTCAGGTCCTCTCAAAGGGGACAGGTCACATTCAGTCCACGGCTCCTCTGGTGCTGCTGCTGTCACAGCTGTTGATCCTGGCATGTGAGAGGTTGTAGGTTTGGGATGCAACAGTGTCATTTTATCATTGTCATCTCTAGTCAATATTAAACAGCATACCTCAAAAATAGAAAAATTTATGTTCTGTTTGTGTCACATCAGTTTGAAAGCCACTGTTCAGCCTATAGGATTGGACAGTTTAAATGTGACTCTTACACCTTACAAAATAAATAATTGAATGATAAATGAGAATGACTATGCCTCTCATTATTATTTGAATACCCTCAATATTATGATCCTTTCTGTAATAGCATAAGCTAAAGTGGTGGACAGTAGGCTATTATGGTAAATTTGAGGTTATATGGATGTTCGGTGTTTAATATTGTCTACACCATAAAAGAGTTATTTGAGAACTTCTGAGATTATTTTTTTCAACAACATTTCACTTTTGTAAAGCCTCAACTCGACAAATTCCAGTTAAACTGACTGACTATTTACCAATTCTTGTGATTGGGAAAAAATTGGGATATTACTTTTTATGTGTACGATGCCCTCCTTTACTGTATGGTACAGAAATAATCTTGCAAAATAAGATTCACACATCTTTGTATATCTGAGCTGTAGGAGTGGCAGGTGGATATAAGCAATAAAGATAACTCTATTTTGAGCTGAGATGGCCTGAGAAGAACAACAATAGATTGACTCTTATATTGGCGTGGAGTTGCAGCAGGATCCCAAAAGTAAACATAACGCAGTAGAAGAGTATCTATATTGTATGGTTTGTTCAGTACAAATCCGAGAAGAGCTGTTTTACGAAGGTAGGATAACCTTGGTTCTTCCTGTGAGAAGAGGTTGGTATGGAAACGCATTTCTATAGGAAGCTATTGACTTCATCTTTCATAACCTGTATTTTCCTTCAGAGGGAAAATGGTGTGTGGGCTTTCAAGGTTTTCTGCCGTTTTCATAAAAGTACCATCAGTTGTATAACTGCTCACAGGCATTATACCCGACAGCTTCTGTCAGTGCTAGTATTCAAATACTAAACTTCTGTGCTCAAATCTTGATGTCATCTGATGTAATTTTCAAACTGTAGCATTAATAAAAAGACCAAGTCATTGCAATCCACTCGTAGCAAATTAACAGATATTTGGGGTTGTTTTTTGACTCAACTTCATCCTCTGTCACTGACAATGCGTTCCAATTATCCTCTGACCTTGGAGAATGTCTGTGTTGCATTTGTCAAGTCAGAAAATGTAGGAGCAACACATGACAGTTTATCTACTGTAACAACTAAAATCAAGTTCAGTTATAACTTAACTTTCGAAAGTGAATCTGCTTTTGTCGTCACAGTGCTGTGTAGACGCTAGCAACATTAGCATAACAATGCACATTTACAAAGCAGTTATTACTGTAGAAGGTCAACACCAGCGCTGGAGCAAGGAGACAAACTAATAGAGCGTAAATATTCCATGTACTACCAAATCTAACAATCGGATATTAAAGGGGACCTATTTTGTACAATCAACTTTTTTGATTATAACAGTGTTCTCTCAACATTAGTTAACCCAAAGTTGTA
This sequence comes from Mugilogobius chulae, assembly GCA_038363315.1. Taxonomy (NCBI): domain Eukaryota; kingdom Metazoa; phylum Chordata; class Actinopteri; order Gobiiformes; family Gobiidae; genus Mugilogobius; species Mugilogobius chulae. The sequence goes on along the minus strand of CM076399.1, from coordinate 15,571,608 downwards.
TTTACTGTATTATCACACAAGTTGGTACGTGTGTGTGTTTAGAGAACAGTGTTAGCTCTTTATAAGCCTGCAGTGCATTTGATCCAGTCATTAGAAACACTACACTGGCCTCTGTAACTTAACTATCCTTTTGTTCATTCCATGTCCTTCTGCATCAGGCCAGACACGAGCATTTCCACATCACATCCACCATTGTTCTGCATTAACTCAACATAATGACCCAACACAGAGCAGCCCCATTACAGACACACTCGTTAGTCTGTCTGCTTTTAATTATGTCCACCTATTACTCCCTTTCTCTCACCTTTGGGACATCATTTTGGAGAAATAATGATTTTACTGTTGCATTTTTACACCTTGAATAAGGTTGAATTAGAAAGTATTTGTTATAGGAATTCAGACTGCTTTGTAAAGCTATTACTAAGTGTTACCCAATGTCAGTGCCTTTTGTCCACTGTACTTTTTCTTCTACTGTTCTATAGAGGGATTTTCAGTTAACGTCAGTTTCCGCTCAACTGAGCATGCCCCATACAGACGCTATACATCTAGTTGACTGAGGAAACGTCTTTGAATAAAACAACAAAACAGGAGGAGAGCTATGACTGTGCATGAGACTGTTTTTCTCTTGCCATTTTTTCACTCACCTGAATGTAAGTATGAGTCGCTGGGTCGAATTTTATTCACAAATGTTGAATTAGCGACATAACTTTGGTTTTTGCACGGTGATAAACTTTTGTACTTTTTGTCTCTTTAAATGACAATTTAAAAAAAACAACATACTATAATGTCCAGTCTTTAAGATGATATTGTGTTTTTGCAATACCAGAATTGTCACAATATATCGTCATCACCTGATGATATTAACATCTTATTTTTGTGTAATAATCTCAATATCATAGGCCCGCTGTAATATCGTGATATTGTGATATTTGTATATTGTATCGTGAGCTTCAAATCGACAAAATATTGTAATGTGAGATTTACGTATTGTTTACATCCCTTCTAAGACGCTACTTTTTTTTTTACAAACTTTGACCATTCTTCTTACGCAGCAATCACCTTTTGTTCACACACTTAACATTTCATTCAGTAGTCGTATATTTACTCAAATTTGTGTCTTTATTTCCCTGTTCACACTGCAGCTCACCTCTCGTTCTCATTCCCTTTTAAACTCCTTTCTGGGTTGTGTCCTCTGCGTGAACCTCCCTCGTGTGGAAAAGCTAGACTTCTGTGATGCTATAATCAAGTTTGACGCGCAGATGCTACAAAGTCAGACTAAATGTAAGTTTGGGTTGAAGAAAGAGATAATTTTGACATGTTTTTTAAAGTAATGTTTGTGAATGTCTTTAAAGTGCAGGGTTGTGTGGATGTTTGATTCAGAGAGATGAAGCAGCTCTTTTTAGGCTAAACATATCTTTTTCTATTTCTCCTGAGCAGTTCATGTGAAGAATCTGCCGTGGCAACGTCGGATTTGACATGAAATGAATTAGAAGCCAGAACATGCTTTGAAAAATCTACCTTTTTAACTGGAAAAGATGTGTTTTTGCTTTTATGTCAAATTATGCATGCAAATAGTAGTGTTTTCTTACAAAAATCTCAAGCTTCACATCAAGGAAAAAAAGCTCAGTATTTCATTATGACGTTGAACTGGACCATTTATTTAAACTGATGCAGTGTAATTGTCTATGAAATATAATTGTCTTTAATATGTTGTGATGTGTAGCTCCAATTTGTAACTCTGGAAAATCCAAATTTGTTGCGATACTTGTTCAAAAGAATCGAAAAAGAAAACTAATTCAAATTTTGGTATAGATTTTTGTGGCAACTCTCTCCGATAAAGCCTGTTAATTCACTCAAGTGTTTGTATATCAAGGTTAGTTAGCTTATCCATAATGTCTCATTTAAGTTATATAATAGTAATATTATTCATATTTGCACAAGAAATTATTAAATTAAGAATTATTACAATTATCGTGAGACAAAACATCACAATTTTGCAATTATTCACGATTACGCTTGTTACGACCAAATAATAGGGACATTTTTAATTTTCTTGCATTCTTCAAGATGGCGCCGAGGCAGGGCGCTCTGGTGCTTCTGTATTTTATGTATCTTAAATATTTTATTATATTTGATATTTTTTACTCTTTAGATTCTTTATCTTTATTTGTGTTTTCTGTGTTATATGTTGCACATTATCACTGCAGCAAGTTCCTAGTCTGTGAATTCTGTTTGTTCACTGACAATGGCAATAAAATTCTTTCTGATTCTGATTCTCGTTGTCTAACACGTCACTTTTCCTCAAGTTTTTGACCAATTATGAAATTAAACTTCTGAATGCAAAACATGAAGGTAGCAGAAACATTTAAAGGCCTTTGCTTTAATAGAGAATTTGCTTCTTAATAGACAACATTTGCTAAGATTGGGTTGAAGCAATACTGATATCTGTATTTAACCTTCTGCTGTGGCAAAAATAGCCGGTATTCAGCTCCAACTAATGTTAACAGTATCACTTTAAAGACTTATCTTTTTACTCACACACATTACGACTGTGGTTTATTGAAAATGATACAGAGCATCATGGCATTCAATTTATGTTTATGTTGAATTTATGTTGATTAATCAATTTGTTTTCATACATTGAGTCTGTTTCAGTATTTCAATGTAGAAAAAACTGCATTGCACACTCCAATGGCAGATGTCCAAAATGTATTTATTAACCAGATCAGATAACGTTTCGCAACAGCCTTCATCAGATCATTTTTTCTTTTTCTTTTTTTCTTTTCTCTTGAACCACAGTGCAAGAGAAAAGAAAAAAAGAAAAAAGAAAAAATGATCTGATGAAGGCTGTTGCCGAAACGTTATCTGATCTGGTTAATAAATACATTTTGGACATCTGCCATTGGAGTGTGCAATGCAGTTTTTTCTACATTGAATTACTTTTCCTTGCATATGCACCTCTACAAGGACATTGGTGTGCGTTACTTTCTCTTTAAGTTCTGTTTCAGTATTTACCACAAAGACAATTCCTATAACATCCAAAGTCGTATTTCCCTTAAAACAAATAAGTAGTTAATCACACATACGGCTGGACCTTTAATCAAAAAATCGAGAGATTGAATCGAATTGAATGATCGTCAATTATTTGGTGTTGGACTTTGAATTGAAAGATCGAAAGCCAATCCTTTGCCAGTAAAAATGTTGTTTGGAGCAAAAGTCAAACTTTGAGGCAGAACTTTGATCATTAGTTAAAAAAAAAAAAAATCAAAGAAATGGACATATTAAAAGTAGGGATGCACCGATCGATACTGGGATCGAATATCGGTGCTGATCCAGGGAATTTTGCTGATCGGGTATCGGCTCCATGATATCGGTTCAGCCGATATTATTGTTTTATTAAAATGAGACTAATTTACAGGCTGATGTTGATCCAAAACATCACAAAATGTTTGACATTTTATTCAGATTAAGTTGTCAATTGTGACTTGCTCTATAAATAGACGTTACAGAACACTAAAAGACCAAATTTCTTATGTTTGATAACAACATATATGCTAATTCAGTCCTTACACTAGTATCGGTTGATATCGGATATCGCAGATACTTAAGCAAAGTATCGGAATCGGTATCGGAACCGAAAAAGCTGGATCGGTGCATCCCTAATTAAAAGGTTTTGTTTTGTTTATGTTCATGAATGCATTTTTCTTGTGTTTTTGAAAAGGTTAATCAAAATCGAATCAATCAATGAATCAAAATTAAGATCAATCAATTTGAGAAAAAAAAATCCACGCAGCCTGAATCACACTTGAAAAATATTTACAATTTAACACCTGTGTAATTGTCAAGACTGTTTTTCCTCTGCTCCTGCACATCTGCTGAATGAATGCACTTCCTGTTTGTCCTGTTTTGCTCTCTCCATCCTTCCCTTTCTCCTGTCACAATGAAGCGCTCAGTCCAAACCCCCATGTGGTCCCACTAATCCTCTGTATAATCGCACATTTCCGCTGTAAAGATTCATGAAAGTTTTATCACTGTTCTAACTGGCAGATAAGTCTTTAATGAAAATATTTACGAGTGTCCATGGAGATTGCAGTGCCATGCGGTTCAAGTTGTTTTAAAGGTTTTCTCCTCACTGCCACGAATTAATACCGTATTTAGAGGGGCCAAAGAAATGCTTGTGGTTTTCCAAACATGGAGCTTGTATTAAACTGCAGTTTGGCTGAAGACAATGGAAAACACTTGATCTAAACTGTAAAAAGAGCAAAGGATTTTACTATCAGTTGGATTTTCTACAAGCTTGACCATATCTGAGTTTGTACAATCATGGAAAACCAGGTAAAGCGAGTCTATAGTCATTTGAGATAAAAATAAATATAAAATTCTGCTGATTTTGGAATAGGTTTGAAAAATTAAAAAAGTTTGGATTCAAAACTTTTTATCTAAAAATGCCTAAAAATTTTGTGTTTTTAGATGATACATTGACTTGACTTGACTTGGAGTTGAATAATCCATCAAATTTTATGATTCTTGACTAAAGTTATTTGTAAGATGATTTTTAGTATTTTTTCCTTTTGTATATCTTCAATATTTGCACTGCGACATCAATTTTTACCACTTCAACGTGGACAGACTCAAACAGACAAAAGGATGCGATTAATGAGAATATTTATTAATACAGGTTTGGCGCTTAGGCCCCGGCAAACACGAGGCATGCGATAAATGATTGGCTGATAGAGTAAGAGCCTAGACACTGGTGGTGGCGAAGAGGGAAGATGTCTTCTGAGGTGGTGATGGGAGGTGGAAGGTTGTGAGATGCGAAGTACTAACAACTGCTTGCGCTGTCAGCAAACTGAGGAATTCCGGCTGCTCTTTTGAATTTAGCCCTGATGCTCTGATAGGCTGAAGGGAGCGAAGGGGGCGATGAGAACTCCAGTGATTGGCTGAGCTGTGATTGGATACAGGATGACATCAGAGGAGCTGATTGATGAGCGTGGCAAAGTCGACATATTCTGCCAGGCTGAATAGTCGCTTCTTAGCTCCATTTGTTAGCCTCAAAATTTTGATATTTTTAGCTACAACAATTTACTTAATGTCTCATACCATTTCAACCCAATTTTCTGTCCTGTTTTTATCTACGGGTCAGAAAAGCTTACAGCATATAGGACGATCAATTATTTTGTAAAATGTATCTTTCTGCCATTTATTAGTTGCAGCTCATGTTTTTGAGCAATCATATATTTTTAGAAAAGTTTCTACAGGGATAATCATTAGGGTTTTGTGTAACTGAAACAACAATATGTAATATGAGACAAATCAAAATGTCATTCATGTGAGAGGCTCAATCTCATCCTAGCTATGGCACAGAGCTTGAGAAGCCATGTGAAAAAACAATGGTTACCATGGAAATGATGGCAAAACCGCCATGTTTGCTGCAAGTTTGATAATTTTAATAAGAACAAAATAGCCATATAATATACTATAAACTGATAAACTGTCAGCACTGGTAAATTTCTCTGTCATTCTGTAGAGGTGTATTTTATATATAGAGAGAGAGTATTGTGATTTGTTTTGCAATTTGAATATTAGTAATAGAATTTCTTCTGAGTTTACATTTTATGTAAATGAAATAAATACAGTATGTCAGAGAACAGACATCAATTCTGTAGCTCAGATCTGTACAAACCAAACATGGCTTAAAACAGGTTACGTTTTATTATTATTATTAAGACCGATGCAGATAATCACAGTATATTTTGTGGTTTGCAAAAGATATTATAAGGTACTGCCAGCATGTCGATTTATTGTTTGAAATTACAATTTTTATTCAATTCCAATTAATCGTGCAGCCCTGTTGTGTCACAATGCACTTTTATTTACGCTTTTTTTAAATTTTTTTATCATCTTTATATCTCCATTGGTTTAAAATTAGGCCAATTGGATTGTTCTCAAGCTAATCTTTCTAAATCCATGTTTGTTGTAATTATGGAAACATTGATAAAACCAGACAAGACTTTTTGAGCTTTTCTTCTTTACTAAAATGTGACTCTTTTACCATTTACATTCAGTCCTTGTTAAGCATTACCTAACCTATTTTCCAGCTTCATTCCAGTCATTCCTCCTCTTCCCGATAACGTGCGTCCAGCCTCACAGTTATCAGCGTTTGCCCTCTGACGTTCACAGAAAAGTCAGACTTTATTTTACACAATAGAGCCGTGGGCCGATGCTTCACTGTTGATTTGGGAGCAGTTTTCCGGTCTTTATCTCTGTGATGAAGCGACGACAGATCCAAATTGCCCCGTGTTGTGTCTGACAGCGGTCCTCGTAACTCCCGGTCCGGGGGCAGAGGAAGTTTGTCCTTTGTGGCTTCCTGTAGGCAGCGTGTCGGAGCGGACGACCATCCCACCAGTGTCCTCCAGCGCTACATGTGGCATTGTGTCTGGATGCAGGTTGTGGCCCGGGTCAGTGTGGCCTTGTGCTTGTCTTTTCTCACTGTTACTCCCTTTGAAACTCCTTTTCCGGGATATTTGTGATGAATTGTTCATCCAAAAGTCCCACATGTCTGGAATTTTTATCTTATTTTTGTGCATTAGAACAATGCAGCCAAATTAGATTATGTTTAGCCCATAACCAGTAGGTCTTAAATATATACTTTTTCTATATTCTTTGATCTGAAGCTTAGTTAGAGTTGCAGTAAGCCAAAATTGAAAAATTAGTTGATAACGTAATATAATTTTTGTGGAGGTTGCCTTGTCTGAGTGCGGGGTCTGATCTCCACCCAATCTGTCACTTCTAGTAAAATCCACAATATAGTGTGTAATAAGAGGTTTATCTTATACCCGCATGAAGCAAAAGTAGGACGACACCCAGAATGATGTTCTAATAATTAATTAATAAAAAGGTTGTATAATAATATCAGTTCATTGCTTGTTCACATTCCTTTCACAACTATTTCATTAGCCAGGATAAATCTGGCAGTATTTTTTCAAAATTGCAACTAAAGAAACAGCAATAAATGTATATATTTACCAAGTAACTACAAGTGTTCTAATCTGAGACAAAACAATGGTTTCTGATCCATTTGTTGGGACTTGGGACACAAAGTACAAAATGGGGATTATCACGGGTAAATGTGGACCCGGTCGCCCTAGTAAAGGAGTGCTCTGATTGTCTGTCATTTAGGGCTGGGCGTTATTGAAAAAAATGAATATCTAATTTTTTTTTATTTTTTTCATATCTCGATAACGATATTAACTAATGTGTTAAAACAGGCGTTTTTTCCTGTTTAAGTTTAGGTTAATAAGTTGCATTCACGTTGAATAATGATGTCGTAAGTCCAGATCATGTTTTTGCCATGAAATATGTAAGTCTTCTCATGCTTTTTCAGTCTGATAACTGATTAAACTAGATCTATTCACTTTTTGTATTGCAACGAAAAAAAAATATTACTGCAACACCTATTCATTTTAGCTGCTAAACATGTACTGTATATAAGATTTTATTGGTCTGAAAAATGTGTTGTCAAGTGACAAGCACATTTTTTTTTCATTTTTTATGTTTAATTTGTTCTTTTCATTGCATTTTTTAATGATATACTCGATATAAAAATGTTTAATATCTTGGAACCAACATTCACGATATTATCTAAAATTCGATATATTGCCCAGCTCTAGTGTCATTTAGAACAAAGAGACAGACAAACAGACATGGTATGTTCATGATTGGCTGTTGTCTGCAAATCACATCCAGCCAAACTCTTGTATATCTTCTGTGCAAAAGGCAAAAATATGGCTGTATTTTGGCACATTCATTCCACAGACTATTTTGCATCCCAGATAAAAAAAAACATTTGATAAATTGAAATGTACAGTTATAATCTTGTGAGCTTTAAAATAGATTTTAAAATGAAAGAATCAACATCAGCAAATATTAGTTAATGGCCACAGCAGCAAGCCATGTGTCATCATAACAATATATGTAATGTGTCCGAAAGTGTGAACGGTGCATTTTTCCAATTTTTCAAATCTTGTATTTGGAAATAAATGTGTTCGTTTAAAATGGCTCTTAAGTCTAAATGTTCGTGTCACATTCTGTTAATCTATACGTCACAAGTCACACCTGTTCACACCAGACATTGTGTAACACTGACATTATAAACACTTAAATCCCCCCATTAAACCTGTTGTAGGTCCATAACTCTTTGTCTGTGTGGGGTCTGAAAAAGTGACGTCCCACGAGACCCTGAAAACAGCCGGGACTTGTCCAAGATGGCTGACAGCTGCTGGAGTCTCCTCTCTCTGCTCCGCGCTCATGATTCTGCAGCGCTGCTAGTTTTAAACACACAAGGCTTTGAGCAGCAGGAATCTGAAGACACCTGTGGTCTTTGTACACGTGTGGGCCACAGGAGGGGCTTTGTATGAGAGGTATGCAGCACCCCTGACTGACTGAGTCCACTGGAAAATTCAGATTAACCTGGACTGGCGATGAAGTCAAGCACTGTTCATAAAGTTTTCTCAATAATAAATGTTTGCTGTTAATCCTGTCAAAACAATCTAATGTGATATTTAGATTAGCACATTCATTGGGGAAATAGTAGTTATATTTCATTTGAAATTTAGTACAGTAAATATTATACAACTCTGGACCAGAAAATTCAGACCCTGATCTGGATTAGAGATCAGCCAGTATGGGTTTTTCTTTGACCAATGCTGATACTGATATTTCAAAATTTTGGAATGACTTGATTTAGAATTTTTGCTTTAACATATGGAAGTGTTAATTCGCTATTTAGTAACAAAAGCATCTAATTTTAGCTTTTTTTTCCACTCCATTGATCCAATATACTCCAATATATTTTTCACATTCCTTTATTTCGTCCTATTTTTTACTTTTTTTTCCTAGTCCGAGCAGTAAACTTGTTGACAGTGTAAGTTCATTTCTTCACTGCCCAGAGCCAGACCTATGCTGCAGGTGGTTCACTTACTCCCCCTTCTTCCTTTCTTTTTCTGTCTCCCACTCTCCTGTCTGTCTCTCTCCATGCTTTCTCTTCTCTCCCTTAAGGTTTCTTTGACTCATCTCTTTCTTCCTCTCTCTTTCTCCCTTGCTCTCTTTCTATCTTTTTCTTCCCTTTCCTCTTTCTCCTTTTTTTCTTCTCCTTTGCTCTTTCTAGTCTCTTCTTTCTCTCTTTTTTCTTTCTGTTTCTCTCTTTTTCTCTCCCTCTTTCTGGCTTTCTCTTTCTTTCAATCCATCTGTCTCTCTCTCTCTCTCTCTCTTTTCCTCTTTCTCTCTTGCCGCCGTTCTCTCTCTTTCTTCTCTCTTCTGTTCCTCCATCTCTCTCTCTCTCTCTGTGTCTCTCTCTCTTCTCTTTCTCTCTTGCCGCTCTATCTTTCTTATTCCCTCTTCTGTCTCTTTCTCTCCGCTCCATCTCTCTTGTTTCCCTCCCTCCCTCTCTCTCTGTCTGTCTGTCCTCTCTCTCTTTCTCCCTTGCTCTCTTTCTATCTTTTTCTTCCCTTTCCTCTTTCTCCTGTTTTTCTTCTTCTTGCTTTTTTCTAGCCTCCTCTTTCTCTCTCTCTTTTCTTTCTGTCTCTGTCTTTTTCTCTCCCTCTTTCTGGCTTTCTCTTTCTTTCAATCCATCTGTCTTTCTCTCTCTCTCTCTCTCTCTCTCTCCCTCTCCCCTTCTTTCTGTCTTTCTCTTTCTTTCAATCCATCCCTCTCCTCTCTCTCTCTCTCTTTCTCTCTTGCTGCGCTCTCTCTCTTCTTTCTTCTCTCTTCTGTCCCTCAATCTCTCTCTCTCTGTCTCTCTCTTTCTTCTCTTGCCGCTCTCTCTCTTTCTTCTTCCCTCCTCTGTCTCTCTCTCCCTGTTTCTCTCTTTCTCTCCACTCTATCTCTTCTGTCCCTCTCTCTTTCTCTCCCTCTTTCTACATCTCTCTGTGCCTCTCTTTCTCCGGTATCTCGTTGCGTTTTTGCTGTGTGACTTCACTGCTGCTCTTTCATCTCACGCTGATGGTTCGGGGCACACATTTTGCTGCTCCTTTGTGTCGCGTCCTCTCGTGTCATCTCTGCAGGATCCAGAAGAATGGACGTGCAGTGAAAGCTACACCTCTTTACTCCTCCGAAACCCGGTAACGTCACATAACACGTCCGGCCAAAATCCGGGCCAAACGACACTGGAGCCTGTGAACCTCTGTCAGTTTGAAGACTCACTGACATCAGCTTTGACATATTACCAAAAATATATATAGGTCTCTCTCCAATTCAAAAGGAACACAGTCAAAGTCTAGTTATATTTTTTCAAACAATGGTATGAAAAAGGACTGCGTGAATAATTGTAGTTGAAATTTAATTACAGTTTAGTGGACACAGTTGGTGAATTCTACATATTTTGAAATATAGGTGGGCAATATAGAGTTGCCACGTCTGCTTCTTTATAGCAACTTTGAGCTTCTTTTTGGGAAGTTGCTTGTGAATTTTGATTTGGATTGCGTTTTTTGGGGGCTTTCTCCTTTGATGTTATATACAAGGTGATTTTTTTTTTTTTTTTTTTTTTTTTTTTTGTATGTGTGCCATTTTTCCAGGTTTTAATCACTGAAAAATACTCACTAATTGAAGAAATATTGACTTTTAGCATGTTTCATTCATTCTCTTAAGACTTTAGTAGTGACCAAATACAATTTAAACTCTTTATTTGATTTTTTTAATTGAAGGGCTGAGGTTTTTTCCCCATAGGCTTGGTCGCTTGTTGCTCTAAAAGTTGCTCTGGCAACCCTGGCAATATATCAAGTTGCACACATCATTTGTGCATGTTTTGAGTAGTGTATTTTTATTATAAAATATATTATTTAACCTTTTAAATCTCAAAGCAGCATTTACACCCCAAGTTATTCCAGCCAGGCAAGCCCAATCTCACAGAAATATGTATGTATATATGCAATTACCTTTTTTGCATATCTGATAGATGTTGCTGCCCCAGTTCTTTTCTATGGTGGATGTAAAACTGTGTTTATGAATATTATCCTAATAACTCACTGTATATCCTAATATTAACCAGCTCCAAGCCCCAGACCTAAACGTACCCATTTTTGTCACTTCAGACAAAGATGTCCCCATTTGGCTTCTACCAAAACTCAAAACAGGATCTTTATTTGCGTTTTTCACAGTGTGAATAAAGTCACCGTATAATAATAGACACGCAAAAAGAGGTAGAGACATGCTTATGATGGCGCTATAATATGTTGTATAGATACTCATTTCTGTGAATCAGTGTTGTCCAGGCTGTTCTTTGACTCATCCATGTTTTTTTGTATGGAATGAGACATTAAACTCTGCTTTATCTGTGATAGCATAAGATCTGGTATTGCGTGATTTTGTGAATTTTTGTGATCATTTCTCTGATTATGTTTTAACAATTTGTAATGGTTAACATACTGAGAATATTATGATTGCCAAAAAAGTAATATTCATTTTTGTGAATATTGCCCAGCCGTTCTGGATATTGTTCTTTTTCTTTTTCTCTCTTAATATAAAGCCTTTTTAACACTGATTGCAACATTTTTTCTCTTCACTTGAGCCTCTCCTCCCACAAATGTGCTTCAGTCCTGAATTAAAGCGACTGGTGCTATTCTTAGACACAAATGTTTCTCATCTTGCGTTGGACCCTCTGCTCTGTTTGATCTCTCTTGGCTCTGTGTTTCTCGCGGCTGTTCAAAACACATTAAACATTGACTGAGTTCCTGTCGTGAAAAGAAGGAAACCATGAAGAATAAAACGATACGGAATATGCAGAGAATCAAAGCGTGCAGGAGAAATCTGGACACTCTTAATGTTGGCTCTTGCACTTGGATTTCCCTTTGTCAACATTAAAATGGTCTGACAAGCTCCTCTGTTGTTTTACTGTGAAAGAGTTCTCATTGAATCCCTCACAAACTCAGTGTTTGTATTGGAAATTAAGCACTTTGGTTCTTTATCTGTATGTGGAGTTTTACATCTGATTTAATGAGTTGAGACCAAGTTTAGCATTTCAGAAGTTTGGATCAGTTTGATTCCATGTTCACCATCTCCTCTTTTTTAGATGACTTTGTCCATTTCGTTTTCAACGTAAGTCCTGTTTTCATAGGCTCAGGTCAGTGTGGTGCAGTACGGTCCCATGCTGTTTCCACTGCGCAAAGCGACCCATTTCGCCTTGCTTGCTGGGTCCATTGCGAGCTGCTTTTGGCCTGCCCTGGACCCTGGAGCAGACCTTACAGCGGTCCCCTCTTTAGGCTCGATGATTGGACAAGAGAAAACACAGGCTCAGGCGAAAACCAGACGAAAAGATTAGATGAAACATAAATAATGTTCCTCACCAAACGCGACTTGATTCTGTGACAAACTACTGCATTTCCAGTGATGAAAATTGTATTTGTTGCTCCGATAGACTTAGCAAAGCGTTAGTGTTAACATTTTATGTCAGCTGTTTCCTGTTTGTCGAGGCAAAGTACTGTAGAAAGTTGTAAATCCTGTGCGTAATGTATCCAACATAATCCAACCTCAAAGCATTGAATAAAACAAGTTTAAAATGTAGCATAAATTTGCAAAAGCTTTGCTAAAATGGGTGATTGGTGTCAACTGCTCACGTAGCAGACCCTCAGGAGTCTGGATCTGTAACAGAGTTAAGAGAGTTTCCAGTTAATGGAAACGTGGCTTTTGAGTTCTTTCTCTGATCTTGATGTAATCTTTGTTTAGAACTGTTTTATTTCTTGCTTAAGTCATGTTTCTAGACTGGTTTGGCCGAGTTTAGTTCCTGTTAGTCACTGCATGTTAGAAGAGTAGTTACAACTCTGGCTTCTAAGTCAGAAGATTGTGGGTTCGAATCCGGGATCAGACCAAATCAGCATTTCATGATTTTTGGATGGAGTTGGCATGTTTTTCCTGTTAATGTGGGTTCAGATCTTAGATAAACTTCTTATTTTTGCTTCTGTCTGTATCTTCTATTTATATATAATTTTTTTGCTTTTGTTTGAATAATATAAATAAATAGTCGACTTATACAATTTTTTGTTGGTTTATCTACCTCTTGTCAAGTTTTTGTCTTGAGAGAGATAATTTGTGTTTTTTTTTTCTGAGTTGGTGGTTCAAAGCTGGGTAAATGTTTAAAAAACTAACATAAAACAGTTTTCTTTGCCCAGGCTTACTCTAATCTTTGAGAGACTTTGAATTTCCTTTCCGTCATGTAGATTAATCTCTTAATTATGTCCCTCTTTGAAGTACTTTGGGACGCAAGATAAGCCAAAACTATAACTCAGACAGGTTCCTTTGAAGCTGCTGAAGTCAAAATGCTTTACAATGTCAGTTGTTGTAGTGAGACACACAATGCAGCATCTCCTATTTCTTTGACAATGTTTTATAAAAGGAAAAAAAAAGGTAAAAACATGATGTTATCTTCAAAGTTCTGATTATATTTGGTTTGTTCATTCTTTAGTCTTTGCTTCAGCTTTGGTTAGTCCTGGGTTAGATCCACATTACTTAATTGTGATTGTGTCTTAGACTCTATTACAAAATACAAGACCATATTTGGAAATAGTGGAAATCATACATAGCTTAGCCATAGGCTTACAAAATGGTATGCCTATGCTTTTTTCTAGTTTTGGCAGAATGTAAAAAATCAACAGGGCCATTTGTAAATTCTAAAAGTTAAACCCAGCCAGCCTCAGTCTAGCTAGCCTAAATTGAGATTGTGATGTGTTGCAACCTGACCTCACTAAAATACATTTGCGTATGTATGCCAAGTCATTTCTCTTTTTTTCTGTGGTGGACGATTTATTTATTTTTTTTTTTTTTAACAAAATCCAATCTTAACCAAATTCAAGCCTCAGGACTAACTTTGCTGTTAACCAAAGAAAATGTCCCCACGTGGCTTCAACCAAAACACCTGTCTATAAGACACAGTAGTACAGTATTTTTATTTGACTCTTTACAGATGGTGAAATGGACACTCCAAATAAATGTGCTCATGATGCTCTGTTAACAGTGAGTGAGAGTATTGTGTGTTCAAATTGTTTAGCATTCTTTGGTCTTGACATGGACCAGAATGCAAAATGCACACATGGTTATTGAAGTCCAGAAATCTAATAGTCTTGATGAACTCCATTCATAACTTAATCAGGCTAGCTTTTTGAGCCTCATTACTTTCCGTACTTCAGCTCATCAGCCTGGTCCTGTCGGTGCAGCTGCAGGTCATTAGTAGTTATTGTCCGGTCCTGGGGTCACTCTCTCAGGGCTTCAGGTTTCACTTGTGATGGGTCATAACACACTTAACCTGGTTTGAGTCTCACAGATGGAGGTGTGAGTCCCATATGAACACTGTCCACTCTAAAAGCCCTGGGTCAAGAGTAAACCCAATCATACTGCAAACAGGGTTAAGTGTTGACAACCAGTTCATCTGGAGTCTGGAAGCAACATGCCGCCATAATTGTTCAGTATGTGATTGGTCACTAAAAATACATTTTGGATCAGCCATTGTAGTGTGCAATGCAGTTTGTCTATTTTTGAATTGGCTTTTGGATATGAGTATCAGGGTGTGCCTTACTCTTTCTTTAGTAGTAAATGTATTGAACACAATGGCAAAAGTTGCACTTTGTGGATAAAAACTCATAATTGTTGTTGTTTCATTCAAAATTCTAGCAAAACGTTGAGCAAAAGGGTTTGATTTGTGTCTTTTTAAGCTTTTTAAAATATTAGCTTCATTCATTTTTCTAAGCAAATACATTCACAGACCAAAAATGCTACACACACCCAGCTAGCTAACTGATTCTACTCCAAATCGAACACTCCTCCTTTGTACAAATGAAAAGTGAAGTTTTCCTCTATAAATACAACTTTCATTTTATTATATGTTATTTGTTTGCTGTAGTAGTACAATGCTAACATTTGAAAGAGTAAGTTTAGTGGTCATTATTTTTTCAAAGTTGCATTCTAGATCAGAAAACAAGTAAATGGCAGCTAAACACGCCAGTTTTTAATCTATAATGAAACACTAAAAGTTTAACAAGGCTCTGATCTCTCCTTAATGTGATAGATTTGTGGTTGACACACAGTCGATTAACTTGCATTCATTTAGTTATTTTATTTATTTATTGTTTTAAATAGCCTAATGCTAATGGCTCAAAGAAAAAACACAGGACCTCTCAAGGTCATTCAAATCATCTTAGCTTAGATGGTCAGTGATTGAAAACACTAGCACAGGCCTATTCAACTTAAGGCCCGAGTGCCAAATCGACCCTCCAAAAATCTGATCTGGCCCCCTATTCACTTTCTAAATGTTACAAAAAAACTGTTTGTTTGTAGATTTAACTCAGGATTATTTCTCAGGAAAAAGTTAAAATGTCTTAGTGTGTCAGAGCTTGAACAAGACTATAGTTCTCTTGATTTTATTATATTTTTACTGTCTGGAAAAAAAATTTTGCCACATGAATCTATTAGTGTATTTTTCTTGTTTCAATTACAGTTGTATTTTTTGACTCATTTCAGTGAGGAAAAACAGTATTTTTTTATATTTTAGCAAAACAATTCAATTTACTCTTCCTCTATTGGCAAATCTAGTTTTAAGACAGTTGAACTATGCTCAAATAAAGATAAATAAGACTTAATTTAAGCAATTATGCACTCATTATCCTGTTTAAGACTTGATATAGTCCTATTTCTATCCTGGTGTAATTCTGCTTTAGATCTTGTTTGTTTCTGGTTTAATAATGACCTACTCCAGGTTCAGATTTAGCTATTGCTAGCAAGACAAACAGACTGCACATTAGCTTTATCTAGCCCTCTGAATTTTTGGTGCAACCTCGTGTTAAAAGCAGTGACGTATTGTGCAACTACAACCTAATGTGGCTGTAAAAAACAGAGCAATGCACCGACACATGACGAACTTAGTGTATAATCAGGACTTAATGATGTACAGTTTTATACAAGCCAACATGAAACGCTACATTTCTTTTTGTGGGGAGATTTTTATTTCCCGCCATAAAAACTCTCTTTTAAGGCTAAGACGTTAACTCCTTTGTGGTTTTGAAATGATAGTGTCGCAGATTGAACCACTAATTTGCCCACTTCACAAGTTCTGTTACCATCACCTTCTTCGTCGTTAATTTCAAACTTAATCTCCATAACAAGAGCTTTCACCCACTTCCCATGCTTTCATAGACAGACAAAGACTGCTTATTTGAACATCTTGAGTTGGGTTTTGAATGTATAATGTGATCCACCACCCACTTCAAGTTCAAACATGATTCTTTTTTTTCTCGTCGTAAACTCTTCCAGGATCTTGTAGCTCGTCTGTTGTCTGGTTTGATGCCGGTTTTATGAATGGAGTTGCTTTCAGGTGGCTAGTTCCTGGGGTCGTTCCAAACCATAGAGCAGGGTTTTCGTGTGTGCGGCGTGAGAACAAGAGTTTTCTGTTGAAAAATCAGGTCAAGGAGAAAATGAATGAATGTGAAACCATCTGCTTCTGATTTGAGCTCGTCTTAGATCTGGTTAAACGCAGCGTCGCTTTTCCACTCTTTGCTCCAAACAAGCTGTAAATGATCATCCAGTGGTACGGAGTTCAAGTCACGTTTTGGTTTAGTTCTTTCAGTTGTGAACAAACCTGAACTGAAACGGAAGAGAATACGTACTAAGCTAAAAGTGCTGCTTCAGGACAATCAAATGGGAGAAAACACGTTAAGGACGGTACAAGCAAAGTATAAGTGAAGGGGAGCAAAAACCTGACACTGACTTTTGCGTCTCACACACACACACTATAAACATAAAATTTGAGTCAGTGTTACAGATGAAGGGGGTGGGACTGTAGTCTTAGAGGAGAAGCTTTGTCTCTGCAGAAAAAGAGCAAGGCACAACTGTCAGCTGCCTTTCTTGAATTTGAAGAGTCGTCCTCAAACTGGTGAGAAACCTAATGATAATAACTAAAAGTAAAAGTGACAGTTTGGAGGTAAAGATATGATGTTTGTTGGTAGATTATTGACTGGGGTGTTCACAGGAGTATGTTTTTAAGAACATAACCTGAGGTTCTCCCCGACCCTAATGGTTAGAAACATAATTCAAAGACTGACAGAGAGCTCACACTTTGCTGTGTTATTGTGGAAAAAACTATCAGCTTTTACAGCAAAGGAGCCACGCTGCCCAATTCAAACAAAATCAAAGTCGAACAAAATAAAGTACTGTGTGAATTCACAAAAGTGATTTTTGATGGTGAGACTAATCAGTTTCTTTCACTTTGTACTTTTTTTATCATGTAATGCATCTGTGCATTTTTTGGGAGAGAGAGGGAGCTGAACACCAGTTATGGCCACCAATACATCTAGAATTGATTTTAAATAGCTAGTTTACATTCACTAAACAACTAATAAATGTTAAAAGAAACACATACTGTAAATGGAATAGTAAAGAATGTTCTTTAACTTTTTTATATATTTGGTTCCTTATTTTCAATCAAATCATAAAGAGCCGCATGTTGCAGACTCTAGGCCAATCCTCTTTCTGCTGCACTGTCTGAAATTGGAAGGAGCTGCGCCCCTGAAGCTTAAAGAGGCATCAATACTTGTTCAAAGGAGTATTGAGTATTGACGCTAGTTTTGATTGGTTTCAGGATATCGATTTCTTTTGACAACCTTAATAATAGTGACTAGTTTACTCAAAAACTAACATTGACGCTCTTTCCATCTTTACTCCAGTCGTTTGTGGCCCAGTGCCTGAAAACATTTCTCCAGTCTCTCTCTCTACCTCTCCCCTCTCTCTTCTTGCTGTTTCGTTTGGCCACCCTCCAGTAGGTCTATGCTAACTCAAACACATCCCACTGTGCAAAATAAACGCACATTTACTCCACAGCAGAAGAATCCAGTGAGGTTTTTCCATCACACACTATGTTTGCTTAAGTCTCAAGATGTCGACAGGCTTTGTGAAAAGCACAATTGATTTATAAATTACCTAATTATTTGCTCTTGTAATTCGTACAGTCAACAACTACTGTAATAGTGATTTATCTGACAGGTTGAATTAGTTATTATTTATTGCTATTATTACTTTAGAATGAGTGCCTTTTATGCAGAATAAGAGAGGATATTTAGAGATGCTGGTGCTTTAAAAATTGCATGGTTCATTCAAACTGTGATTTAGTTTGATTGAACAGAGCTACTAACATTTTTTTGGTTGATTAGTTGGCTGATTATTAATTCTAATAATTGATCTGCTTAGAACACAAAAGGCACTTAATCTAGGGCAGGACAATGTAGCCAAAATTTGCATCATGATTTAAAATATACAATTTCAGATATATAATTGGCGATATGATTGATGTTTGACAAAATGCTCAATATTGGCATAGAATAGTGCTTCTACTCCATACAGTCTCTGCAAAGTCTCCAGTCATTTTCAATGTAATTTTAGATATTAGCTTATAAGCATTAGCAATTAACTTTGTATCTCGTCGCAATCAGAAAATCAGCTGCACTTTGCACAAAGTTATACGACAATATCCTAAATTTGATATGGCCTTGGAAGTTATAGAGAATCTACTGTATTATCAATGGTATGATGCATGGCTCGCAGCCCTAACTTGAAAGCAAGATTTTGTCTAAATTTGAGCTGAAAAACATTCTGGAGGGCAGATTTACAAGCATCTATTATAACATCTATTTACATAAAAAACTCAAACTGTACGCAATATTCATTGTTCGTCATCTTTGCTGTTTAGTCTGAGGGTTTCTTCTTACTACAAGTAAAGGAGACACATCTTAACCTTTGCTAATCTCACCAAAATGACAACACAGACAAATGAAAATCAAACCCAAAACTAGGTTTGGAAAAAATATAAACACCAATATTAACTGATGTAAATAGTCTGTTTATATAGCACTTTTCCTCTTTTCAAGGCATTCAAAGTGCTTAGTAGTGTACGCAGACACTAAGGCAATGTGAGATAAGTGTCTTGCCCAAGGACACAATGACAGTCCACTGTTGTCATCCCACTGTGGCACCTGTGTTCCAGTGGTCACCCATCCAAGTACTAAACAGGCCCTAACTTCCTTAGCTTTGAAATCTGACTGGATCAGGCTTTGACAAACAGGTTTACTATTTTGACGACTGTCTCAGCCCCAGTTAGTTTTGATTCATGTATTAACTTGTTGCTGCCCTAATAGCAAATAATCTTGCAAACCTAATAGATTTATAATATATATTTAATTTATGTTACTTAACTGCAATAACCTCTTTACTACTAGAGAGACCAGTTCTAGTGTAAGTCCCTGTTTTCGGTGTGCCGTCATGGCAGTCTGTTTGACCCAGCGCTCCACAGAGTGTACTGTTTCAGCCTTTTTCTTCATTAAACGAGGGAAAACTTGTCACTAAGGTATTTTACTGGATTTATGAGCTGGAGATGGCTGTGCCCTGTAGAACCACTGGCTTTTTGTTACAACCTTTCCATGGCAGACGATTTTACAGTCTTCATCATCTAAAAAGACCCAAATGGTGGTAGTTTACAGTGGAGGTTCATGTCAAGTATTTTAACCCTAACGGCACCCGAAACACTGGAGCTACTATATTCATTGACCTTTGACCTTTTAAACAGCCAAATCCACAGCTTACAGGCTCACAAGCTCATTATCTGATTTTCAGCTCTGTGATTTTACTCTAAAAAGCTTCACTAGTTCAGCCTGGTTAATGCTGTGAAAAGTGTGGAGCAGAAACAAGTGATAGTGCTTCTTTCTGCTCTTTGAAACTGTTTATCACATCTTATTTTGTCTTTTAAGCTATGCATTGCTAAAGGATGGTCTTCTTTGACACTTTTTGTGGCAATTTTAGTGCTGACTGTGCAAATCAGGTTTAAGGTAAAAATAGTTACAAAAAAGTCAAGATATATCTCTGGTGTCCCCTGCCATTATGGCCTTTTCGCTAGTGTTCTGCAGGCTACTTGAACATGTGCAGTCCATAATTCTTTGTGCCTGACTATTTTGACCAATCAGAGTGTGCACCAGTAGTCGATGCGTAAGAAAAAAGCCTCCAAAATTGTTTATGAAGTGAAAATAGGTCAAAATTTCCTCAAGATTTGACTGTTGTTAAAGCTGTAGATCCGACCTATTCAACTAATCGTCCTTCCAAAAATCGGATCACTTTCCTAATGTTACAAAAATATAAATATTTTTGTTTGTAGATTTGATTCCGGGTTATTTCTCAGGAAAAAGTGGCTAATTTAAAATGTCTTAATGTGGACTATAAGCTTGACACCACTTGTTTTTTATACATTTTATTCAGTCTGATAATAAGATTTGCCACATGGATTTGGTGTATTTGTCTTGTTTCTATTCCAGATGTATTTTAATGTTGTGTTTTTTTTTACATTTTAGCCAAACAATCCCTTGTGCTCTTGTTCTATTTGCAAATCTAATTTTAAGACAGTTAAACTCTGCTTAAATAAAGATAAATATGACTTATTTTAACCAATTATACACTGATTATCCAGTTTAAGACCGTGCACACCTTAGGCTTGATTTGGTCTTTTTTCAGTCCTGATGCAATTCTGCTTTAGACCTTGTTTGGTCCTGGTTTAGATTTGGTTTAATGCTGAGATATTACTGGCAATAAAAACAGACTGCAACGTTAAATATTATCGTCTTAGAAACAAA
The DNA here is from genome assembly GCA_038363315.1 of Mugilogobius chulae. NCBI lineage: Eukaryota > Metazoa > Chordata > Actinopteri > Gobiiformes > Gobiidae > Mugilogobius > Mugilogobius chulae. Next base: position 15,550,963 of record CM076399.1, on the reverse strand, counting down.
TCTAATCCTCTGATTATTTGGCACAACCTCGTGTCAAAAGCGGTAACATATTCTGCCACTACAACTGGTCCTCTAAAAATAAAGTTGAATAACCCTGCTGTAGATCCTCTTTCTGCTGGATGCGAGTAGTTTATGTTTGCATTGCACTTTATGGAAAAAAAAAGCAGTACAAAAGGAGCGACCTCTGGGGCCGATTTGTAACAGCTACAAGCTATTGTGGCTGTTTGAATTTGCTCTACATTTAATTCGATTGTTCTTTGTTCCTTCAGACATTGTCCCGGGAGACAGCACCACACCCCTCGAGCCTGTCCCACTGAGAGGCACAGCTCATACCTGAGAAGATCAAATGTCCACAGAGCTCTTTCCGTTGTCAGAAACGAGACACTGTCCAAAGCCGAAGTCCCATTTGTCACCAACCTGTTTTTCAACTCAGGAACTCCTTCTCTGCTACTCAATTTTTCACACACTCTCTGTTTCTCTCTCTCTCTTTTCCTCTTCTTTGAATTGATTTGCCTAAAAGCTTCCTGTGGACACCTCTTGAAAATTAGAACAACAATGCGTCTGGTTCATCCAATGCAATTCGTCCAAACATTTCTCTTTCTCTCCCACTCCAAGTTATCACTCTTCTTCTTCACCCGCCCCCTTTCTCTCTCTCTGAAACCTGGTCTGATCTCCGGGCCTCTGGTGTCAGTCGGCGGCTCAGATTCACTGGGATTAAACTTGACTTTGGACTGAATGAATGAAGCTCGACTAAATGACCTAAACTTTGGCTTCTGTGAGGCAGATCTGGGGATTAGAGCAGGAACAGTAAAGACCGAAAACTGAGACGCTTCAAAAGCAGGTCTAACACTAGTGACCTCATAACTTGCAACTTACACTATTAAAGTACAATTTGAATGGAGCAAAAAACACATGATCATATTCATTCTTTTTTAAGCCATCATGGGTCTCACAGTGTTGCTTTAAATGCAGGTTTGTTTCGGTCGTTCCCACCTGTGAGGATGAGACATTCTGTTGACAGAACGAACAAAGACCTGCAGGTTACAAAAGTGTGAGCTCATGCACTGTTTTGTTTGACTTTCACACAGAAACGGAGAGTCGCCCTGTGCCACATTCAACAGTTCAGTCAACTCTGGAACTGCTGGATTTAGACTTTCACTTCATTAAATTCATATCATCAAAGATTTCAACATCTGATTTAGTTCAAGGTCAAGGCTAATTACAATTTGTGGACAGCTGTTATTGAACACAAATTAAATAAACTAATATGTTCCACTTGTTTGTTAGCTTCATGTGATGTCTTCATATACAGGCTAACTTGCCAAGCTTTGTCGCTCCTGTAGACCGGCCTATGCGTGCCATTTTGTTCAGTCTATAAATTAAATAATTGAAGACCGTGTAGATTAAAGGCTGACTTTCTTCTCTCGTTTTTCTTTGAAACTTGTGGGAACTTCCACAGATATTAAAGGCCTGTTTTCTCAGAGTGAGGAGAGATTCATGGAGAGGCGGTATCTGACCATTTTAAATAAAGTCTGAGCTAAAATTTAGGGATTTACCAACATTTTATAACCCTTTAATACATTTAGACTGAACCTTTTTTTAAATGGTGAATGCAAGTGGTTACAGCGCAATAATTCAACAATATATCGTCACCCTATTAAACTAATGGCCTAAGTCATTTTTTGGCAAAAATGAGTTTTTGGCTTAAATCAGCGCTCAATAATGCTGGGCATCTCTGGGAAAGTTTCTGAAATGTTTAGTTAGAAGGATCATGCTTTTTTTACCCAAAAGGACAATGGCCTATGTCAAGAGGGAGACTTAGGCCATTTTATATGTGGCCTAAGTCAACATATTGGAATAATTAGGATAAAAAGTGTGACTTAGGCAATTTGACAAGCATTCATTATGGCAGCTGCTTCAAGAAGAAACAGAATCTATAGCACAAGAGAACATGCAAAAATGTTTTTTTGTTTGTTTGTTTTAGTTTCTACTAGTGAATGATTAGGTTTACAATTGTAAATGCTTGTGTGGTAGTATAGTTCAAATTTCACAATGTATAGTTTAACTACAAATTTGCAACAATGCATGGGGATCTGGGACAGTATCTCTGGACTGTCAGACCAGGGGGTGGTCTGTCTATTTAGGAAGGATGACTGGCAGACCGGGGAGGTGGTCTCTCTGTTTTAGAAAGGGGACTGGGAGATTGGGGTGGTGGTCTCTCTGTTTTAGAAGGGGGACTGGCAGACCGGGGTGGTGGTCTCTAAGTTTTAGAAGGGGGACTGGCAGACCGGGGTGGTGGTCTCTCTGTTTGAGAAGGGGGACTGGCAGACCGGGGTGGTCTCTGTTTTAGAAGTGAACTGGCAGACCAGGGTGGTGGTCCCTCTGTTTTAGAAGGGGGACTGGCAGACCGGGGTGGTGGTCCCTCTGTGTAAGAGGGGGGACTGGCAGACCGGGGTGGTGGTCTCTCTGTGTAAGAGGGGGGACTGGCAGACCGGGGGTGGTGGTCTCTCTTTGTAAGAAGGGGGATTGGCAGACCGGGGTGGTGGTCTCTCTGTGTAAGAGGGGGGACTGGCAGACCGGGGTGGTGGTCTCTCTGTGTAAGAAGGGGGACTGGCAGACCGGGGTGGTGGTCTCTCTTTTTAAGATGGGGGACTGGAGGATGTGTCAGTCTGTCTCCCCGGTAGGTCTACTCCAGGGTACTTGAGAAGAGAATCTGACTGATAGTTGAATGTTGAATTCAGGAAAAGCAGTGTGGTTTCATTCCGGTCTTGGAACACCAGCTCTATGGTCTTCATTGGGAGCTCGAGGGTTCATGGGAGTTTGCCACAGTACATGTGTGCTGCTCCGGAGAAGTGCTCCGAGACTATGGCCCCTGTGCATATGACTGCTTTGTCTGCACTCTTTATGTCTTTACTTCTTTTAAAGTACATTTTATGCAGATTATTTATAATTTTAATAATGTTGTTATTGTAATTTTTACAAATCTTTTCCTGCCTTGTAAAGCACTTTGAATTGCTTTGTGTATGAATTGTGTAATACAAATACATTTGCCTTGCCTTGTCTTGCCTTGCCTGTGCTCAGGGCTGTCCAGTCCCTGTACGACCGGACCAGGAGCTGTGTTCACATTGCTGCAGTAGGTCAGACCTGTTCCCAGTGCATGTTGGACTCCCCCAGGGCTGCACATTGTCACTGGTTCTGTTCATTGTTTTTATAGACAAAATTTCTATCTGCAGTAAGGCAGCAGAGCATGTCCGGTTAGGGACCACAGGATCTCATCTCTGCTCTTTGCAGATGATGTTGTTCTGATGCTCCTTCAAACCAGGACCTGCCTCATGCACTGGGACAGTTTGACTTGAGGTGTGAAGTGGCTGGGGATAAAATCAGTCCTCAAATTTCAAGCCCAGGATTCTCGACTGGTAAAGGGTGCCTTAGCATGTCCAGATGGTGCAGGGTCCTGCCCCAAGTAGAGGAGTTCAAATATCTCATGGTCTTGTTCATAGTGTGGGAAGGATGGAGCGTAAGATGGACAGGTGATCAGTGCAGTGTCAGCAGTGATACAAGAGGTTGAAATAGGTGTCCTTCACAGGGTTGCTAGGTGCAAGGAGGAACTCAGAGTAGAGCCACTGCTCCTTCACATTGTGAGGAGACAGCTGAGGTGGCTTTAGCATCTGTTTCAGATGCCCCAGCCTATTTCTGGCTGGCCAAATTATTTCTTAATAAAAAAGCACAAGGCAATAATACCCCAAGTTTGACAAATCAAGATAACAAAGAATGATGTTTTCGATGATGCACTGAATAGAACTGGGATAGGTACAAAAACTCAAGAAAGAAGCGCTGGGCGAGTGAGGAGAGAGTCAAGCCTACTCAGGGTCTGATTTAATTGACATCTGGTCAATTTAGGTTGGAGTTAAGTATGTTTTGAGTTTGCTCTATAAAAGACAGTTAATGGTCAAGTTTTCAGCTGGCAAAACTGGACGTTGGAATGGGTTAAGTTCAAAACCTATCAAGAAGACCTGGAAAGTGAAGAAAGGGGCTGACTACTGACCAGTTTGCTTTATCTGGCATTTGTGTAATTTAACTAAGGATAATTTCATTTTTGGAGTTTGGATTATGGACTGAAAGGGCTGTTTAGGTCAGATGTAAAGTTGCCTAAGTCAGACAAAATTTTTAGAAAAAATGGCCTAAGTCACTTTATTCTTAAATTTTAATAATTGACACACAATGTTTTATGCATGTCAACAGCCATCCATTGTGAAGGCCTTTTTGGTTGAAATATTTTACAAATATCATATAGTCTGAATTTGGCGAAGTTTTTTGTGATTTCCCAAAAACTTGAAAAAATGACTTAGGCCATTAGTTTAATAGGGTGACGATATGTTGTTCTATAGCAAAAAACTGACTCACCAGTTACTACTTCTAATCAAACATTCACTTGTTTGATGGTCATAGCTTTAAGTACACTCATGTGAATATTTAGTTATGGACTAAGTAGCAATTCATTTCTATAGTTTACTATTCTGTCATTTTATGTAGGTTTTTAAATAAACAATAGAGATGGTGAATTGTAGGTAATCTGTTTGAATTGTACATGGCCAAAGTTCCTACCATAACACACAAATATACAGTAAATGCACACTGTCTGTTTTTTTCCATTTTTGTGAGTTAACCTCAAAACATGAAACTAAAACTTTGCTAGTTAGAACTTCTCCTTTGCCGAGATAATCCATCCAATCTAAAAACTTTCTTTTTTTTTTTTTTCTAAATTTTAGGTAGCAGCATTGGAAGTTAATTTTTTTAATGAAGCCAAAAGGTGTTTCAAGAAAATTTAGCAATAACTGGCTATAAACGTTCAACTGAATTCACTTTATTTTTTGTAAAGCCCCAAATCACAACAACAGTCGTCTCTGAGGACTGCCCAAGATTATTGATTTAGCAAAAAGAAATGTTAGAAAAACAGGTAAATAAAAATCCAAAACACTTATTGGTCAAAAATGTCAAAACTGTGTCAACTTGTTATAAACAGTGTATAAGCTTACACATTTAAAATACATTTCTAAAAATGATCAGGACTGATGCACGTCCATTTGCAGTTATAGACATGTTTTATTTTTTATTTTTATCCATGTAACTGAAACCATAGAGTCCATTAACATATTGAAGAGAAAACACCCTCTTCTACCTCGTCCCCATCCCTTGTGGTGCACTAATGAATCTGAGGTGAATCTAGGTCCATCTCAGCGCTCCGGGGTCGAACATCTTCTACAGCTCCTCCTCACACACACTTCAAAGCCTGGTTTAAACTCTGTCTCCATCTGACCCTGCGGCTGATACTAACAGGCCCGACCGGGAAACCACATCCCACTGGTCCAAGCCTCCCGCAGTGAGAGCTAAATGCTTCATTCTGCCTCACTGTGGGGGGCAAACATGCTTTTTACACATGGAACCAAGACAATGGCTCCTCTGTTTCTTTTGTCATTTACAAACAATAACCACATTTCAGCCAGGTGAGGTAAACACAGCTGAATAGGTAACTATATGATCTAAAATACTACCACAATAATTTAGTTAGAACAATACAAGTGAAAATATACATTATCGAGGGCACTTTTTTACTTGTCTCAGGCTTTTTAAGTCATAGTTGGCATTTGTGCTGCCGTCCTCACAAATTATGAGACAATTTTCCATCACCACCACCATTCCAATAGACTCCAGATCCATACTAGGCAATGTGGGTGAGGTGTCTTGCCTAGAGACACAATGACCATACTTTTCTCCTCCAGTCGTCCCACTGAGGCAGTTGGGGTTAAAATCATTTATGCATTCATGACTCTAGCGTTGAGATTTGTTTTAGTGTGAATGACTTGTGCTGTATTGTAAGTACTGTGGTTTACCATGTGGTGATTGTGATCGAATCTAATTCACACAGTTGTATTTCTTGTGAAACACTGGTCTGGTTGTCTCTTTCTTTTAATCAACTGACACAGATAAAACCATTCCATCAAAGCCACATACTGTATGTCAAACACAGGGCCCGGAACAAATGCGGCGCTCTACTTCATTTAATGTTGTAGTAAGGTCCTATAAGATTTATTTTCATATTATATTAGTGCGAGGTATTTCAACCAAATGAAATAATTTGTCTTAAACTTAAATAATATGTATATTTTAGACTTATACTAGTGTGTATTTAATATTTGTAACTTCAGTGAATATACAAAACTCAAGTACAGTCACTATTATTTATAGTATGTTAAAGAGAGTAGGATTTATTACAGGTCCAATGGTCCTTTGATGACGGTGGCAGAGCAGATAGCACTCTGGCCTCACAGCAAGAAGGTCGTGGGTTCCATTCCCGCACGGCCCGGGGCCTTTCTGTGTGGAGTTTGCATGTTCTTCCCCGTGTCTGGGTGGTTTCCTCCGGGCACTCCGCTTCCCCACAACCAATAACATGCAGGTTAGGGAACACTTGGTGGTAGTTGGAGGTTGAGGCGCCAGGTGTTTAGGCAAATCGCCTCTGCTGAGCTGCCCCAGGGCAGCTTACTATCACTGAGTTCGGAGGGGAGGGGTTCATCTCACTGTGAAGTGCTTTGTGACACTATGTCTGTGAAATGTGCTATACCAATAAAGATTACTCATTTATAATGCCAAAGTGGCGTTTGTCACAATGAGTTTGACTAAGCTTTGCGCGATTAATCCCAACTTGCTCCAAACCTAGCTGCTCTCCCTGATATTTCTCTTTTTCGGCAGTTTGTTTAGTGGTTATCTTTTTAATTGTATAAATACAAAGACAATTTGATTGGAAAAGGAATCGTGGAACGAGCCGTGCACAGAACCAGAATTACAGTTGGTAAAATTGTGACAAAACTGTAGAAACAGATATTTCTACAACTATTCACACAGACTGTAGAAACACAGATAACGTTCATAATTAGTACAAATGAGGTCTTGAGGTAAAACTAACCCTGTGCGTATTGTCTTAGTCTTCTGTGCATTTGCAAACAATAAGTTGGCAAAGCAAATCCATCTTCTCTCCAGGACAGCGACACCAGACAGTCTTGTATCATGTATTGTTTATGTGTGAGGCTGCAGAGGAAGTGCATGGACAGGTTTGACAGTAATGAGCTGCACACATCCATCTCTGACACAGACAGAATGAGATGGAGCATATCCATCAGCTCACTCTACACCGAGCTGCTGCCGGAGAAACCAGACCTGCAGCAGAAAAAGAGTCTCAGTGTGATCGCAGCAGGAAACTCAAGCTAAAACTAAAACTAAACCTGCAGGAGACTGGACTAACTGGACGTGCAGGGTTTTGGTCAAATGGTAATATTGTTATAGACGCTTCTCGACATTCTGACTGAGTGACAAAAGTATGATAATAACACCAGATAAAATGTGTTTCTTATCAGTTTTTGGGGGCAGTTTTTTTTTTTGTCTGGGGAGCGTTTATTTGGCACACTTTTTTTTTCTCTTTTAATTGCTTTTTGTTGTTATGGCGCCCGTGCAGACTTTAGCTAGCTTGCCTGCTCACTATAAAAAGGTCTTTCAAAAAATATGACAATGTTGCTTGATTTGAGCTCAAAGGGGTCTTCTTTCAGTGAAATAATCTGCCAGTGCAGTAAGAAAATTTGACCAACTAGTTTTCTTGACAAGATGTTTAAGCAAATTTGTTCTTGACTCAAGTAATTTTGGCTTAAAAAGATACAAATTTGCTTAAAATAAGTTTTTATATCTAGATAAGGTAAATCAGAATAGATATCTTAAAACGAGTCAAATAATCTCGTACAATTGATCTTATTAAGTGAAACATTTTAAATTTAGTCTTTTAAGATTAATATGCTTAATTAAAGTCATTTTATCTAAATTAGATTTAGGCACTTGGAGATTTAGGAGAACTAAAAATGCTGTTGTAGTTTTTCTGCTTTTCTGCTACTGTTAAGTTGGTTTTCTCTTTTTTCCACATAAAAACTCAGTGTTTAGTAGTAGTTTTCGCTGTTTGTATTATTAGTCTGTAGCTGCATTTTTCTATTTTAATTTTGTTTTGAGTACGTACGGAAGAAATTATAATTGGTCTCCATCTCACTCATTTTTTGCACTCACTGCTGACATTTAGAATGCTATGATGTCATCTGCATAATCTCTTGTGTTAGATCTTCAGTACTGTATATCTAGGCTATTGGTGGTCATCAATATTTTTGACATTTTGTGATCCTTTTCCACCTCACAATAAAACAGTTTTTTTTTGCTTCTCTCATTTATTCTACAGAAATTAATAATGTTTGTCATATAGTATTTGCTTATGTTTGTCTTTGTTTCTACTGTCAAAAACTAAATAATCTCTTCGTAAACGTTGTCATGTGATTGAGCCGCTTTTGCGTCTGAGACAAGTTATTTGACTAATATTTGTTCATGTTGGAGGTCTACTATAGAAATGACTTGGAAGCTTATACCTTTGGTAAACGCGGTGATTGAATGTTTGAATGAGTAGTTAGTAGTAAAGTAAACATAAACAGAGTTACAAAGGCTGGGATTAGCTTCTGTCACAAGTGTTTCCTGTTTAAATAAAGCTTTGTCCAAACAACAATTAGAAAACTAGACATTCACAGATTCACAAACACTGACTTAAGTACTCAGGAATGTTTTTGACAACTTGTTTAAAGGACACACATGCAAAATCGAGGTCTTTGAGTTTTTATCTGTTCTAATGTTGCTACTAGATCTGCGACGCTATATGCAGATCTCTGTGCTGTTTCATTAATGATCCAGACTTGTTTTGAGGGTTTCTGTAGCATTAGCAAATTAAGATCGATTGGATTGTTTCCACTGTGTCATTATTCTCGCTTCGGCTATAGATGGAGATGTTTCCGATGCATGGGATTCCCAAAGTGTTAAAGGATGGGGACTATAATACATAATACAAGATATTTGTTTTTTTAACTTAATAAATATTTAAGGGGGGCAGTATATCCAATTTTAGATCATCTTATTTTTTATGTTTTCAAGATACCCAAAATTTGAATATTTTGACTTTTCCATTTACAGTGAATAATGCTATACAAAGACAAATTCAAATAAAACATGTAAAAGGTGAGGATTAATGAAATATTTTTGCACTGATGAATTTTACAGTCATTTGGTTGTTGGTGGTTGGTTGGTTGGTTAGTTGGTGGTTGTTGTGGTTGTTGGGTTGGTTGTTGTTGTGGTTGGTGGTTGGTTGTTTGTTGTTGTGGTTGGTTGGTTGGTTGGTTGGTTGGTTGGTTGGTTGTGGTTGTTGTGGTGGTTGGTGGTTGTTGTTGGTGGTTGGTGGTTGTTGTTGGTGGTGTGGTTATTGGTTGGTTGGTTGGTGGTTGTTGTTGGTTGGTGGTTGATTGGTTGGTTGGTGGTTGTTGGTGGTTGTTGTTGTTGGTGGTTATTGGTTGGTGGTGGTGGTTGTTTGTTGGTTGGTGGTTGTTGTGGTTTGTTGTTGGTTGGTGGTTTTGTTGTTGGTGGTGGTGGTGGTTGTTGTTGGTGGTTGGGTGGTTGGTTGGTTGTTGATGGTGGGTGGTGTTGGTTGATTGGTTGGTGGTTGGTGGTGGTGGTGGTTGTTGCTGTTGTTGTTGTGGTGTGGTTGTTGTTGGTTGGTGGTGGTTATTCTTTGGTGGTGGTTGTTGTTTTTTCAAGATTTCAAGACATTATTAAAATTTTTGTGTGAGTGACTTAATATTTGAAAATGGACATTGAGATACTAAAAAAATACTTGGATATACATTTTTGTCAATATTTCCCAGCCCAGCTTTGCTTTAACATACAACTTCAATGAGCAAAATAGTTATCCATCTCATCTAAATGCTGTCACTGTCATGAATTTGGCCGTAAATGTGCTCATAATGAAGATACTAATCTGTCTTTCGGCTGCTGCTTATGAGCTCAATCAGGGAAATGTCATGCAGCAGAAACAGCCCAATTAAACACTGGCAGATCTCTTTACAACTCAGTTAATTTAAAATGATGTGCAGGCGATGAGAGATCTGATTACGAGCCATCCAATCCACTGACGGAGAACACATGTTTAATTAGTTTGTCCTATTAACATTGTCAATCATTATTTTGGCTGTGCAGTTTTCTATTGAATCTGCGTCTTATAATAGCAAATAAGATGTAGAGATAATTTTACAACTGTTACCTAGAAACCATTTTGTAATACAGTATGAGCTGCATCCATGTAGTCCTGTGGAATCTGGGAAGATGTTTTTTTGTTTTGTTTTTTTTCTTCCGTGTTGAAAAATGCACATAAATAATCAAACTGTTCAGGAACTCCAATCAAAAGCTGCTACCCAAGCTAAGCATGTGAAGAAAATTAACTAATTTAACAAATTAATTAATAGCTACATTTTTGGCCATACCTGCTTGTTTGTGGCCATACCTGCTTGTCAAAGGGTTAGGTTAACCCTAACCCTGATCCCGTCATATCTCAGAAGCTAAGCAAGATAGGGCCTGGTTAGTACTTGGATAGGAGACCATTAGAACACCAGGTGCCACAGTGGGACGACAGGAGTGGATTGTTGTTGTGTCCTTGGGCAAGACACTTAACCCACACTGCCTCAGTGTCTGCGTACACTGGGTGAGTGGATGGTAGACCATTTAATTAGTAATTAATTAATAGTTACATTTTGCTCTTTCATATACTGTATTTTACAGTATATGAAAGAGCAACACATTTGCATCAGAAAAAATAAACTTCTATTAATTACTGATCAAATGCTGACTAAATAACTAAATACAAAACAAAAAATTATTTAATTTTTATTTTTTAAAAGTAACATTTTTGAAAACGCTAACAACAGATTTAACTGTTAGTTCTAATGTTTAAGTAATGTGTCAAACATTTGAATCATGGTAAAACCAAAATAAATTTTTTTTCCCTGTAAAAAGGACATGACTGCAAGATTACGATTTGACAAATGATAAGATCTTGTAACACTTTCATTGTGTTAAATAAGTGTTTAAACACGCAGGGAACTGACAGTTGTGTGTAAATTGCCTTTGTCTTTGCATTTCGGTGCTTTTTGATGATAAGAGATTCTTCCTACAACTTTTATTTACGTTTCTTTATAGGCTGCATCATAATTCCTGTAAAACTATGATCATTTTATTTTAATAAAACAAAGCCAAAACTAGAAAAATTTAATAATTTGTCAAATGATCTTACAATGGCTTACAATAAATAAAAAATGAAATGATGATCTTCCTATGTCATATAAATACTTGAAATTATTTGATAGTAACAAATAGTAATGGCACAATTCACTTTTTTCACAATCCGATTAATCTTTTGGTTTAGTACCAACGAATTTCAATTTTTATTGTCCATATTTAGAGGTTAACCCAACATAATAATGCACATTCAATCAGGTCTTTCCCAAGTTCACGCTCTGTTTCTTCACACATCGGGGCTAATATTGTAACATTATTTGTATTATACAACTACAGCGTGTGTGTGGGTCAGTGGCTGCATGAGCAAAACTGGTGGATTCTGGCCATTCGATTCGATTGCTGCACACTTTGAACAATTTTATACGTTTTTCTAACTCTTTTCGATCTCTAATATCGCACTGTGCTATTCTTTCATCTTATTATAATCTGCCTGTCAGTCACACCTACTGAAAGAATGAGAATAGAAAAAAAAACGTGTCTTTGCTACTCAAGCTATTAGACTTGTTAACAATTTAAATCAACTTTTACTAGGCCAATTTAGACAGTTCACACCTCTGCTGTCTGTCTGTCTCTTACCTTCCCCCTCTCCTGTCTCCCCTCCTCCACCTCTCGTCTTCTTTCATCACAAATCCTGTGAAAAACAAAACACTGTCCCTTCTTGTTCAGCTCACAGGCGATTCTGTGTGAAGCAGGAAGCAATTAGAGCTCATTATTCATCTTTAATCATTGAGAAAGCTGCGTTCGGCTGCCGGTTCTCCTGTGCTTGGTTAACCCTCGGCCGTACCGTGTAATTATTGCTCATAGTGGTTTGTTGTTCGGCGAGAGAGAGGCTCAGACATGATCCTGTGTAGTTTACAGCCTTCTTAGTCATCAAAAAGTGCAGCAATCAGACGCTTAACAAGGCGACATTACAACGGTTTATTAGTCTGGCTTTCTCCGGCTCTGGAGCTGGCTGTTAGTCCAACTGACATGTCTTTAGTGCAGGTAAACGTAAGCTCCTGTGTGGTTAAGGGGAGGAACTAAGCTGTTTACTGCAAGTTCTGTCCACATGATTATAGCATACAACATGTGTATTACTATGTTTGATGTGACTGAGTAAGAAAACTGGTGTGTGCATAATATACATTTGGAGATCCAGATTAAAGCTACCTGTGTATATCTAAAATGGTTTTAATCCTCATAAAAATTGTTCTCACCTTTCATAAAAATTTTACAAAATTTAGCATATCTAGAGCTGAACATTATATCAAATTATGGATATTATTGTGATATTGTTTTAGGTTCAAGATATGCAATAATGTAATATCAAGTGTATTGTGCAGTAAAATGAAATGCAAAAATGTAGGGATGCACCGATCCAGCTTTTTCAGTTCCGATACTTTAGCTTTGCTATCTGCCCATACCCGATATCAACCGATACTAGTATGAGAACTGAATTAGCTTTTTTTAGTAAAGAAACATAATCAATTTGATCATATAGTGTTATGTACTGCTATTTATAGTACAAGTCACAACTTAACTTAATCTGAATGAAATGCCAGATATTATGAGACATTCTGGATCAACACCAGTCTGTAAATTAGATCCATTATGTCCAATTTAATGCCGATCCAGCAAAATTTCCTGGTTCGGCACCGATATCCGATCCCAGTATCGGATCGGTGCATCCCTATTAAAAATAAGGTCATCATTAACAATAAAAAGTAGATAAGTTATTCAAAGTATAGATAGGAAAGTTGGAAATAGCAGATTGCTGCACTTCCAATAAAAAATGTCAGCCTAGTATCTTTTAGGTGAATAAGAGCTTAAACTGAGTAACATTTATCTAAATTTGGAATTGTTTTTACCACTTACAATAAAATTTGCCAACAAAACTGTATAGTTTGTTTATAGTAGTACCATTTTATTGCCAATTTTAGTTATGCTCATTTCATTTAAGCTATTTCGCACAATTTGATAAGTAATTCTCAAGAAATAAAGACAAATTTATAAAAAACATTTATTTTGGACTGACAGAATATTGAACAAATATTGTTTCTGAGATATGACAAAAAAGTATCTATTCATTTTTTTCTATGTCGCCCAGTCCTAGCCACATTGTACATTGTTGGAGATGAAGGAGGCCTTTGAGAAAAAGAAAGTACTGTACAGGGAGTTGGTGGACAATTGCAGAATTCTGGGATGGCAAGCAAGCAGCAGCTCCATTTAAGTTTGGTGTAAATGCTCTGCTGGGCAGTCACTCATAAGAGCTCGGTTAAAACAGGGTTTGAAGTCTACAAAGCAAAAAAAGCCATGAAAAACACAAATGGCTGAAACTGTGGACCATATAACGTGCTCAAAACACCCGATGATCCCAGGAACATCACTGAGGTGGTGTCTGAATGAGAGACTTGTTACAACTATATGCATGGTTTGGTTTTAAGTCCTTGTGCGGCTATAAATCACCCTTTTCTGTTTGTTCATGCATGGTCAAGGTCAAAACTCTTCTTTTATACACCATTTTCTCTATGTATTTTGGAAGCTGACTGATGTGATTTTTGACATAGTGGGCACTTTTACAATACATTTAAAGGTGGGGAAAATATATGGATTTTGGTTTCATTGACATTTGGAGAATCTCTCATATTTGGGTTTACTTGGCTGTATTTTATAAAGAGTGATTGTCTAGCGGTTTTAAAGAAATAGTAGTGGAGCTGACATTCACAATCTGAGAGGAAGTGTGGCCTAATTGTCAGAGGAAATGGGAGGCTCTGGAAAACGCTTCTATTGTGGCCAAAGTAATTAACTTTCCTCCTGAGCAGGTGTTGTAAAAGGGACATTGTGCTAATGACTGACCGCACATTTCAGTGAGAGAAGGTGGGATAAAGTCAGTGGAAGCAGGGAGAGGAGAGGACATTATTGTTCAAAATGTACCTTGGTCAGTGTGCCATCCAGTACACCTTTCACATGATTCACTCCATTCAAAATGTCTTGTTAACATCTGGGAAAGTGATTTTAGATTCAGATTGACTCAAGCAAGCATTCATTTACTGCTTTATGTCAATTAATGATCAGTGTTCCTTTGCTGTAAATAAAAATTTGCAAAAGTCTATCTTGAAACTACAAGATAAACTGGACAAAATATGTGTCTCTGTAATGTATAGATTATTGTTTAGATGTATAGATATTTTATATACAGAAGTACAATTTCAGTTGGGCTACTTGACTTTCACACTACCACACTGTAACTAGGGATGTCACAATATCAAATTTTGTTATTGCGATTATTGTGAGACAAAAAAGTTACAACCAAATAGCAGAGAAATGTTACATTTTCTTGCATTCTCATTGTCTAACATGTGACTTCTCCTCAAGATTTTGACCAGTTTTGTGAAATTAATGCAATTTAATGCAAAAAAATGTCAATGTGACAGAATTATTAGATGCATTTGCCTCAATAGAGATTATTCAAAGACTTGATTTTGCTTTTAAAATTTAAATGGTAACATTTACTAAAGTTGGGTTGAACCAATCCTGAGCCTTCTCAGCATTTACCCTCCCGCTGCGGCAAACAAATACAAGCCATAACAAGACAAAATCACAAACTTACTTGTCACTAACTAAAAATAAATATTTTACTACAGTACTATTTCACCTGAACCTTGAACTGAAATGTTTGCTCATCTTTCTAAAGAATAAACTAAAAAGGCTTTTGATTTTGCTTCTAAAATGGTCACGATTAATATTCTTCTGTTCATGCGATTATATTGGGGCTGGAATAATCATGATTATCGATTAATGTAATAATCTTGACATCCCTAACTGTAACTATATCCATCTGATTCATACCTCTGCACATATCCAGTCCATGTTTTTACCGATAGTGAAACTGGAGTAGACCACCCAAGTGCAGCCAATCAGAGCACTGCTTTTGATTAACTCTGAGAGCTAACATACGTTATCATTGAATTCGGATGGTGCACAGCGGTTTGGTTGTGTGTGATGTTTGCGATGTACTTTTTGGAATAAAAAAGAAAGTTATTCATTTATTAAGAAAGTTAGCCAGTCGAGTTTTGCTTAATTTGCGCAATTTATGCTTAAATCTACCTATTGACATTGGTAAATATCAAAACACCACAGTCTTACAAGGAATAATGTTTAAGCAGATATATTGTAACCCACAATTCAGCCTTCTGTATGTCTTGTTTTCAGCCGAGTGCAAGAATCTGACAACCATGCAATAATTCAACAACGGTTCATCTCTTCATTCGATCGTTTTAACCCCCAAAACTCCCTCCAAAAGCAGGAGGTCTGCACTGAAAGGACCTGTGTTTTGTCTCTCCTCATCTACATTTAATTAAACTGTCGAGGAGGAAGGAACAGAGCAGGTCTAATACTGTATTCAACTGACCTAGTTTTCCATAACTACTTCACCCTGGAGGAATCTCCTGCTTTTGGACACAAATGAGCTTCTGCTGCTGTTTTAAAAAAGGTGGAAACGAGCAAACTTTTTTACCCTTAGTTAAACTATATATTTTTTTATTTCTAGTGTTAGAATATAACTAGATCCGAGTACATTTAATGTTTTATTGGTAAAGTAAGTAATAATGTATTGAAAATGAGACTACACTAAAATAATGATGTTTTAAGACCCATTTAGTTTGGGACTGTTTTGATTTGAAACATGCAAATTGATTCAGTTTGCATTAAAGGTGCTCCAAAATGCCTCCTTGTAAATATGGTTTGTAAAGTTTTGTCAACTAATCATAGTTTAGTAAGAAAGGTTAATTAGTGTTTAGTTTCAAATTTTGGCAGCATAATGGCAGAGAGGTTAGCTACAAGATCATAGATTCAACCAGACCTTTCTGTGTGCATGCTTCTTTCAAAACATGAATGGGTTTACTTCTGGCATTACGTTTTCCTTACCAACCAAAACATGCCGTCATTGGGAAAATCCTCACTGTGGTACTCGTTCTGAGATGCTCCAGAAGATGGGTCAAATGCAGAGGACAAAATGTACCCAATGTCCAGAAGACACTAGGTTTGGTACATTTTGTCATTTGTTTTAGTTGTAAATTATCAAACGTTATATTTTCCACTAAAAAGCTAATGATAAATGCAGTACCGTTGAGTACTGTTTGAACTGATTAATAAAGAATTTTATTACTCATCAGGAGCCGAAAGCAGATCTCTGATTGTGCTTGGGTGTTCCTCTGTAGTTTCACTTTGTTGTTTGTAAAAAAAAGTTTATAAGCCATAATTGCAACCAAGATGAAAACATGTCGATATTAAGCATGTGTAGAAGGATTTATGAGAGGAAGTTGTCGGATTTAAAACCCAAATTGTGTTTGCAGTTAAAAATCAGCTGCCCAATCTTACTTGACCTTAAAGTATTATTTTAATATAAACAATTATTGTGTCAAAACTATAATCAATCAATCAATGAATGCATGGATATAACAGTACTCAACAAATACAGTGCATTGCAATACTTTCTAATATCCCATATAAGGCTGGGCAATATATTAAATTATTAATTCATTATACAGGAGGCTCAATGAGAGTACAAGGCTCACTGTTAAAAACAATAGTAAAAAAAACAATCATTAAAATATCATATACAATAAATACATTAAAAAAATCATTAAAAACAGGTACAAACATGATTTAAAATATCTGCCACCAAATGACGAAAACGAGGTAGTGACACCTAAATCTCCAACTTAAATATTTTTGAAACTCATTTCATTTGTAGTTTGCAAATAAACTAAATGCCTTTTTCGCTATTTCAGTTCTAGGACACACAGAATTCATCATTAGACAGTCCTGAGATCCTGCGTTGTAAGATGTTGATTTAAAACTCAAGAGTTATGAAAGATTCTCAGGCAGCACATCCAGAAAACCTTTAAAACATTATACAATGTTGTTCTCCTCTGACAGTGAGTGATGTCTAACAACCTAGTTCACAATGATGAGTGTTATAATCAGCACCTGAGTAGAAGGTTGTGTTTTGTTGTAAGCTGTAGTTGACTTATAAACTTGTTTTAATGAAATAATTTTGTGTTTTATTTCATTGTAATTAGCTAAACATCACCAAAAGGAATCTATTGGCTTTGATAGAAAAAAAGAGATATTTACAATATATGAGAAAATATATATGTTTTTACCATATTACTCAGCCCTACTTGTATAGTATCTAGTCCTACACAGCTCCAGACTTGTACTGAACACGCAAACATCCCAAAACAGCATTGGTCCTCTCCTCACGGTCCCCTCTCTCTTTCTCTCTCTCTCTGCCCTCGCTCCTCTCACAGAGCCGCTCTCCGGTCCAGCAGCTCTCTCTGTGAATACCTATCATTGTGGAGGAAACTCTAGATTCTGGCTCCAGGAGCAGGTTTTGGCCACGGTTCAGGAACTCGGCGGGCCATGGCAGGGTCCAAGATAACTGACACCCTCCGCGCAGGCATCCGAACCTCTCCCCTGTCCCGCTAAACACTACACCCACAAAGAAGCCTTTCAGAGCGGGCTACACCAGCGATAATCCCTTTAGCACAAAGACCCTTAGCCACCGATAGCATCTAAATAACTCTTCACTAAATGTCATTTGCTAGCATTAGCCGGATAGTGTCTCTGGAAGCTAAGGGATCACGTTGAGGGTGTGTGGAAGAGAAATATTTGGTGTGTTGGGAGTTCTTTCAAAATAGTTTAACGCCAGGTTTTTGATTTTGAACTTTTGGACATAACTTTGAACTTTATGGAGTAATCTACAATGCAAACTTTAGAAAAATGTTGTAATGATGATCAAAAACACATTTATTTACCTTACAACTCCTGCATTGTTTTGGGGATATGAAAAAATTGAATATCGAGTATATCGTGCAGTAGATTTTACTATAAAAATATAAAAGGGATGATGTGTACAAGGCAAGTTTATATGAATTTGTACATGAAGTAATTCAGAGTTCTTCACAAAAGAGGAAAATGTGCCTGGAATAAGTAATGTTTTACATGTTTTGAATGGGTTTTGATTGGTTTAAGCCAAGATTGGAAATGGAACAAGCATAAAATATCTTGTTTTACTTTGAATAAGAAAAATACAACTTGAAATTATCTCTTCTGTTTTGAAATATGGACTAAAAGACTTGTGCTACTGGCAAACCTGTTCAGATCATTTTAACACTAACTTAACATAATTCATTTAAAGTAATTCAACCAATTCTAAACTTATTGGCAGAATACTGTCCAAATACCGGAATCTAGATGTGCCAAAATTCAAGATATTCATGTTTGTCAGTTTCGTCCAGAACTAGTTCAAATACAACAAAGAATAAGATTGAATTGTTCTGAATAATTTGCTTGTTTTCTGTAAAAATCTTTAATGTTTTGATTAACCAACCTTTGAGATGGTCTCAATGTTCTAATCAGTTAGAGTAAATACATTTTTTTAAATAAACTTTGCTACGGATTGTTTGGTTATAAGAGAGGACATCATGGTGGCCTCTCTTAATCAAGCTTTTCCTTAGTTTAAGTTGAACAATTCGGTGGTTGCAAAGTGTTTTTAATTTTCTTATTAAGCTTGAGCAACATAAATCTAAATATTAAATGAAGGTGTTAAATCACATTACATGGTGGGTGTGCCATGGGATTTATAATTTACACTGACTGTACATGATGACACATAACAGACATTGCTGAGTGTAGAGGCTATGGCGCTGAAGATATATAACACTGTTCTTGTTGTTTATCTGTTTATCTATCACTATTTATATATTTTTTATTATACTTTTCCATGTCAGATACAAACTTATATTTAGCAGACAGTGTGTATTGTAAAGTTGGTTATATTTGTTAGTTTAATTTTGAGTTCCTACAGAAAAAAAAGTGCATTTTTGCCACTCAACGCTAAAGTTTAGAACGCTGTCATGTGTTCTGCACAACTGCTAGAATACATTCTCAACATCACCAGAGCAGTTATTTAGCAGTTGGTAACCTACATTGTCACGTTGTACATAACTCAATGTCTAAATAGGCTTGCCCAAACTTTTTTCCTAGCAGATTTTTTCTTCAGCAGGCCATATTATATTAAAGCACGGCGAGGGCCAAACCTATTTTTGTTTTGCATTATTTGAGAAGAGATGATGATTAAATTGTCTTTTATTAACATGTTTTGGGATATTGCACTTGATTTAGTGTAATTTTTCAACACAAAATTGAATAAAAAAGATGGTCTTACAAGCTTGAGCACCTTTTAACAGGACAATCTGGACCCACTGTCGCGCAGAGTGGTTTAAACTATTTTGTTGGTGCTTAAGTGCAATTGGTGAAATGCAAACAGCTATCTATAATATATTAATTTTGGCTGAACAATATTCTTTGACAAGTAAAATAAGCAAATTGTCTCCCCAAATTAATGAGTCACAGGCACATAAAGGAGTGTTTTCTGTATCTACCAAAAGCACATGATTGCCCATCTGAACTGCCCCACATACTTGTGAAAGCCATTAAACATGACAAATGTAGCACTCACTTTATTCAATTTGAGCTTTTTTAAAAGTGCTATATCTGGGAAAACCACCAGAAAATTGTAAAATCTCGTTACTGGTGCAGTGGCAGGAAATGTGTTGAGCTTAAGCATTAAACGATAAAAAGCTTCCTCCAAAGTGATTTTCCGCCACAGCCTGGGCTAATCCTGCTTTTTAGAAAAGTAAAAAAACGTGATGGCAGAAGGATGCTTGAAGATACGCGCATCATCACTTTTCCCGCTGAAATAAATTACCCTTAATTGAACTTTGCCCTGAGTTGAAGCGGCTCTCGTGGGAGGTTTGCTGTCCCGGCTGGCTGTTGCTGTGGAAACGACAGAGATGCATTATGGGTAAAGTCCCAGACCACCTTTTAATCCTCGCCATGCCACCAGCCACATTACATTTATTAATCTTTATTATTAATGTCTCACTTTCTCTATAATTACTTTTAAGGATTTATGTAATGTGTCTGAATATGACCAAGAGGTGGTCCAGCTCTTTGTCAGAAAACCTGGAAAAACTTTATTCATCTACAGTGAAATTACATGGGATCAATAACAAACAATAACAAATCTACAAAAAAAAACAACTATCAAAGTAAAGCAAAAATGGAAATGATATAAAACTGAAAGTACTCTTAATCACACTTGTAAACAGCCTCTACGAAAGGTTGAAAACTCTATTCCCTGGAATCATCTATTGGAAATGTGTCTTCTGTTTTTGACTCCTCTTTCAATACCTCTTGGGCATCTTCTACGCTCAGTGTCACTGTATTGCAGCGCTCGGGCGTCGTAGTCTTCAGTTGTTTAGTTGATTAATCGATTGATGTCATTATTAGTATTTACATTGACATCATGATAAGGATTATATTGGCTAAGACTTTCATTGGTATAATATGCTGCTGTTTCCTATTCATTTTCTGCATATATTGCAAACTTCATTGCACTTTTGGGACAGATCAATGAGATAATTTTTAGTTTAGAGCTTAAGCCACAGCCACTTTTTAGTCGACTAATCGGCCGATGGGAAATGTCTTTGGTTGACTACAGCTTCAGCTCGGCGACACATCTCCTATGTTTTTAGGCTGAGTCAGGACTACTGTAGTTGAAGGGTATTCCCTAATGTGCATGTTTTGGTTGGTGAGGGAAACTGGAGTGCCTGGCAAAACCCAGACACAGGAACATGCAAATCACCAGAAAGAAGCTTTTGTTGTAAACTTATGTTAGGTTACGGTGATGAATTATTCTATATTAAAAAAATAAATTAATCAAACACAAATAAAAGAATGGCTAAAAGCGGTTAAAATACTTACCAATATTGATATTTTTGAGAAACTTAGTCGATCTATGGAAAGCTAGGTTACATGTTTTGTTGTTATAGAATGCTCATAAGATAATAACATTTTCATATAGTTCAACTTAAATGGGTTGCAGCTTAGAGGGCAATATACAGGTTGCTTTCTTCAGTTACATGTAAGTTAAATCATTCATATTCCCTAGTTATTTTTTGTACATAAGGATTTTCGAAACAAAGAGTTATACATCTTTGAAAGTATGTAATTGTATTATTTGAAAATCCTCTAACAACATGAAGCCAGAGCTAACTGTATGTATGTATTCTCCATGACAGTAATGGTGGTCCGTGTTTACCAGCCCTACATGTTAGGTCTGTGTCTGTGTAAGCCTATCAGCCCATTACCAGCCTGTCTGGGGCCTAGAGCTGCTCCAAGACAGAGATCGATATGAATCCCACTCAAACATGAACAGCCAGCGTCCACTCAGGGTCAATAATAGAAAGCAGTGACTCATAACTATTTTTAGTACAGTTTACTGAAGTGGAAAATACAACTTTGATAGAAACTATTTCTTTGACATGCTCAGACAGGGATGGACTCCTGTACCTCTATCTATTTACTTTAATTGTAGGGCTGGACAAAAAGTGGGTCAATGAGAAATTGTTTATCTAGAATAAAGACCCAAATATTGCACTGTATTAGAAATTATATAGTAATTTATATATTTAAACTAAAAATGTATTAATGCTTGACCTCCAGGCCTGGAAAGAGATTCTGATCAGTAATCACTGTTATAAGGTAAAAATACATATATCACTATAGCCAGCGAACCAGTGCTTTATAAGTAGATTGGACGTTTCATGTATAAAATAAAAAACTTTAGCGTATGTTTATGACAAAACAAAACAATTGTATTTATTTATTTATTTTCTTATATATGCAAACATTTATTTCTTGTCACAGAAATAATGATATTTTTAGTCACCCAGCACTCCATGTTGTTGTTCCATAACTATTTAGTTTACTTTTTACATTGTTTTCCAAGAGTGTCAGAATAAGAGTTGAGAAGCTACAGTACCGTGGAAACATTGGAAAATCTGCCATGTTTCTTGGCAGATGTCCATGAATACATTAACCAAAACCATCTAAAAAGTAAGTAAATCAGCCATGGAATAACCCAGTAAACTGCTGGGTCAGTATTGGTAAATTTATCTATCACTGTATGTCAGATCATGTTATAATAAGCACTTTTTCAGTACTTTAGTTTCTAACCTCCATTGTTTTAACATTAGACCAAATGCATTCTAATGTATGATGTTACCATTCCCTAACTTATTTGCTGCAGATTTATTTTCCTTTGTGATTAATTGAGTTTGATATCTTAGTATTGTGACAACGGAACAATACAATGTAACTTTACACCGAACATTGCTTTTGTTAATAAAACTATAAATTATTCTGACCTATAATGCCAGTAAAGGTTTGGATGTCTTTCCGTGTAAAAAAAGGGGGTGATTTTTCCTCCCAGCTTCCCGTCGCTCCCAGCTCCACACTTCAATAGCACTGACATTAAACCCAGCAGAGTCAGAGCGCTCTAGGCCTTTAGCTCTGCTCTCAGACCTCCTGTTTTGGGACGCCTCACAGGGGTGTGTCCCGGGCTCAAATTAGACATGCAGATGCCTCCTGGCCTTTGCAGTGTAATCAGATCTCCTAATTGTTTGGGTTTTGTCACTTAAGCTTTACTTTCTGTCGGGAAAGAGGCATTGTTTTGGGAGTGACAAAGGATTTGGTTACTGGTTGGACTTTTGAAGCGAAAATATCAGTAAAGCATTTGATGTATGGGCCGAACTCAGCGCTGATGTAAGAGGAGCTGGTTTCTGTCACTGAGAGTTCTTTGTTGTCGAGATTTAAAGCCGAGCAACAAACTACCAATTTATAACCTGTCTGAGTTTGGTTGCTACAAAGGAATAGCATTTTAAAGCCCATGTTATTCTTAGTTTACAAAAGACTTACATCTTAGCTTCTTCAAGGTTTGGATCTTATTTTATCTGACATTTTAAACTTCATCTTATTCCACTTTGCATCCTTTCTGCACTTTCTCTTTAGATCTGTTAAGGTAGCGAACGTGAATAACTGTTAAATTAAAGGAGACCTATGGTGATTTTTCTGTATATTTAGGAAGAAACTGTGACATATGCAAATCAGTAATTCACATTTTGTTCTTTGTAAAACACAAAACTGATCTAAAACGTCTTAGAAAAAGAAACATGTCCATTGACTTCCTGTTCAAAACTGCAGAACTAAGCTCCGCCTCTTCAGTGTAAAATTTAACCTAAATAAGCCACCGATTTTAAACTACATTTTTGTTGTTGTTGGCTACAATTTTGAACCCTACATGTTTTACCCAGGATCAGATTTTTTGAGTGATCACAAGTAAATACAGACAAGTGGGTGGGATAGGTGGTAGTTGAAGTCATGGATTTTCTAATCACTGGAGCTGCAGTTGGAGGACAATACAAGGTTACTGAACCATGCATGAATCAATCTAAATACAATTTGGGTGAACTAAGGATGACAGAACAAACATGGCTAAAAAAAAAAAAAAAAAAAAAAAAAAGAGTAGATTTTATATAATAGATTCCCATTAAATAACAATGACTGAATTATACAGGACGTTCAAACAAGCTACAACATGTGTATATACACTGTACACATTAGATGTTTATGGCTAATGCTCAGGCTAACCACAGCTAAACTGGAAGTGCACTGCCAAGAAAAGTCGATTGGGCGGAATGAGGTGAAGAGGGCTGCAAGACATAGTATTTGAATTTCATTTGTCTCAAAATCACAAAAGGTTATTATTAGAAATGCAATATCTTATGTTCTGTGAAAAGAAAAAAAATCTTTGCAGTTTTCAACTTACACATACATAAATTAATTCAAAAAGAAGTAGTATATATCCTTGTCTTCTTTCTTACGCATCTTAACATTTGATCAATTAAACACCAGGTGCTGCTAGGGCTGGGCGATATCGACAAAAATGGATATCTCGAATCTTTTTTGACATATCTCGATTACAGTATTCAAACGTAATTACTTCAATTAGGTTGTAGTTGACTAGAAACATTTCGGTCAACTTAAGACGTGCTATCAATCGATTAGTCGACTAAAAGATCAGTCTTTCTCAAAACTAGTGAGTCTCAATTTGATCAAATATTTGACCCAAAGACAACAAACTCAGAAGTTTCCATACTAAATTGAAAAAAAATCTGAATAAATGTGCATTATGCTTCTAATTGACTAAAACTTTACCTTCTACAGCCTTTTACTAGTCTGAAAAATGTATAAATATTCCAAATGCCACCATACGCAGCCTTAGTTGTACTGTATTGTCAATTATAATGTTACTGCAGATGTTCTCTTTTACATGTGATAAAGCCATTTAAGCATCCAGCTCTATACATGTGGACTCACTCAAAGGTCTTTAGACAATACAAATCTTATTATGTTGTTTTTCTGGGTGCAGAGGTCTCAGGTGGTGTGTTGGTGCTTGTTAGCGGTTTGTTAGCGCGTCTCTCTCTCTCTCAGTCTGGAGTCAGTCCTGCTCCAGTGCCTGTGTATCATCCCCCATAATCCTCTCTGCTCTTCAGACTCCAGCCAACCATCAGATTCTTCATTTCACTGTCTGAGAAACTCTATTACCGCTGTTTACACTTCTCAACAGACCGTGCATGTTTTTTCCCTTTGCTTTTGTTTTCACACCAGTGGCTTTCAACCGAAATAACGGACAATATTTTCTATTTTCTCCCTCACTATGCCTGTAATTACCACTTGTTCTCTTTGGTTTTCGAAGAGTTCATTGATCGGCCATCTTTAGTATTATTTTTCCTCACATAACCAAATTCATGAACTTCAAAACAAGTCTTAAGTTGGACATGTGTTTTGGTCAACTTTTGATCAATTGAGTCGTTCTTAAATCCAGAGATCACAACTAAATCTGACAGCAAAAGCAAATGGGTTGAAAGTATGCAACGATTGAAGCACAAGGCCCGTATCGATCAGTTTTGCTCATGCAGCCACTGACATACAAACACTTATGAACAAAAACAAAAACTTTCAGCAGGTTCCATTTATCAGATTTTTTCTATCAAAATTCTGCATCAAAGTTTGGCTTTTGTCCAAACCACACATTTTTACTGACAAATGCTTGGTTTTGCTCTTTTCATTCAAAACCCACAACCAAATAATTGACGATTGATTTCAATCCCTCAATTTTTTTAGTAAAGATTAAATGTCTGTCTGTAGGGCTGTACAATCAGTTGTTTGATTCATCATGATTGATCTCTCAATGGTGCTTGATTGTCCCCCAGTTTTGTCTAGGCAAGATTCTTTTCTAAACAAGATTTAGTTACGTTACATCAACAGAAAGTGTACAGAATACTGAATCTTCTGCCCTATTTACAGACACTGACTGAACACTAGTTTTTATGTTTGGCAATTTTCTGCCTAGAGTTGTTAGGTACTTATACAAAATCTATTTATATTTTAATATTTGGAGTTTTTGTCATTTTTTAATCAACCAAAATTATATTATGTTATCAAGCTAAAAGCTACAACCACATCTTGTTCATGTTCATTAAAACTAAAATATAGTTTTGCGGCTTTAATGTAAATTACGTTTAAATTTGAATGAATTATTGAGAATAGTCTGTAGTGTTGTTGTTGATTATACAGCATTTTGTCCTCCATACAACAAAAATGTGCCATTAGCATGCTAGCTGCTGTTAGCTTTACTCTTACAGCAAACTCATTCTGACCTTTGAAAGTCGTGTAAATGTGTATAATTGACTATAATTAAAATCCTGATTTTGCCATGTTATAAGAGTCGTCTTTCTTCATTAGTTTACTCAAGTTGCACTGAATTAGTCATACAATATTGTTTATTGCATAATGTCCCAAATGAACTGATTGCCATATCCTCAGCCTTGTTTTTTTCCTGAATGTCCCCAAAGCATGCAGCCTCCAGCTTCTGTTTCTCCGTGTCCTTGGATCACGTCACACTACATGTATGTGCTGTTTTGTCCTGTAATGGATCCCCTCGGGCCGGGAGCTCTGGCACACACTGAAAACCCTCCTGCTGTTTCTCTTTTTCCTCATAATCCTCTTAGAAATTGGCCACTGTGTCTATTTTGCAGCCAATAGAGCAATGCGTCTGAGTTCAGGAGGTGAGTGAGAGGACGGTCTGGGAAGTAAACTGAAATATCAAATGTAGGAGTAAGAAAGTGTTTGGCTTCTGAGCTTTTGTAGAACACAGTTGGTACTTTGCTTTGTAGTTGTGACTCTTAAAGCTCATGTTTTAGTGTTGCGCAAAATTTCAATACTCATAAAGGCACTTGATACTTAAAAAGATATCCTTTATTTATTAGGGGCAGAATCCAATGTTGTTGGTGCATCTAAAAATGCTAAAACACATTTAGTTATTTTCTTATTACAGTAATTAACATTTTATTTCTTGGTAATACTGATGCTAAATTCACTAGGACATTTTTATTGGTCAGTATAAGTACTTTCTTAATTTTTAGTAAGAGAAGTAATGCTAAATGTAGCGTGGAACCTTTGTGTGAGGTTGTTGCACCAGGTTGGTTTTAGCGGTGACACTTCCTGTTTCCCAAATGCTATTAGGACGTGAAAAACAACGCCTCGTGTCTTCTGTTTTCTTAGTATTTGTTTTATTTTTCGCGGTGAAATCAAACACACATTACATTGTAAGATTGTTACATAATGTTTTATCAGTAGATTAAACTGTTTTGATGCGTATTGGTACTTTCTGCTGGTATTTGTAGTTAGCGATGGTTAGCGGTCAAAGCTAGAAATTAGCAGTGAAGTTATCCACGTTTTTGTCAGCTCCAGTATTATGTTTTTGCTTTGGTTTTAAAGCATTGGACCTAAATTTTTGTATCAATATTGTTTAGGAAAGAAAAAATGCAATCTCAATGTGAAAAACAACGCCTAGTCTCTTTTGTTTTCTTACTATTTGTTATATTTTTCAGATTTCACATTGCATTAACACTTCAAAAACAGCAAGGAAAGGAAATGCATGCAATCAAGTTAATAATATTAGAAAAACAAAATAAGAAAAGTTATAACATCAATACCGATCAATACCACGAAAACAATACAATTAAAAAAATAATAATTTAGGATATTTTTTCTTTTAGGCCAAAAAAAAATGCAAGATTGCTAAAAGTTTTGTTTTATATTCCGGGATTACAATTTACTGTTTCATACAATATGCTCTAATAAAAATTGTAGATAAAAACTGACTAGCGATGTGCAAAAAATATTCTGTTATCTACATTGCATGGCCTGATCCTAAGAGCGAAGAGCACCTGATTGTTTGCAGATCCTGGAAGCGGTCACAATTTTCTCTTTATTGTTCTTCCTTTTGTTTTGTTTGTGTCCAAGTTTTATCTCACAGCAAGAAAAATGCTGCTACACAAAACCCAACAGTGTTTTTGATAGAAGAAAAACAAAAAAGAAATTGCAACACACCACCTGTAGTTTACAACTTGTCAAAAATGCATTGTTTCTTTTTATGGCTCTTCTGTAACTTCTTTAATATCCATCCTTTTACTCCCTTTTGTACGATAACCCACACCAAGAAGACATATCTGCCATCCAAATTTGTGCACACGTACCCAAAAGCTCTCTTAAATGGCCATATTTTACCCTCATTAGCTCAGCCTCCTGTGGCTGTGAGGTTGTGTGGGAAGATAAATGTCTGACCTCTATATTAAAGAGAAAAATGTCTGCTGCTCTGCTCTGGGGAGGCTTAAACACCTCTGTTGGTCTTATCATGTATTGTACTTTATTTATATACGTATATTGCAAAGGGAGAAGGGAGGGCTGACCTGTTATGGTCTTTGTCTACACAATCTTTGTTTTGGCCCTTTGAGGCTAGTCCGACCTATATGTTGAGTGAAGAAATCATTATTTACAGCTTTAGGAAAACAAATTATAAGACCATGAGAAATTTCTTGACATGTAAAAGCAAAGGGTTTCATTACATTAGTGTTGAAATGCTAATGCAGCTTTAAACGTTTCAATCTTTGTTGCTTGTTGTCAAAGCCTGATCCTGTCCGAGCTCAGAAGCAGGTTGGGCCTAGGCACTACTTGGGTGGGAGACCACAGGAAGTAAAGGTGCCAGTGGGACGACAAGAGGAGAAAAATGTCTTTGTGTCTTTAGGCAAGACACTTCACCCACATTGTCTAGTGTGGATGTGGTGTGTGTGTGAATGTGTGGTGGTGGCCTTGCTTCTGTGGCTACAGTGTGGAGTGAATGAATAATGCAGAAATATGAACCCTAACCCTCTTGAAAAAGCGCTCTATAAATACAGTACATTGTTATTGTCATAATTTTGGTAACAAAATCTGTATTGAAGCTTTGTTTAAGTATCAAATGTTACACACATTTTAATATTGTCTACAAGTGTTGTACATGATACGATTCACTATGCAGGGTCCACAATACAGTGCATGCCTAATACAGACTGGGCAATTGCGGCCGGGGCCGGATGCGGCCCTGGTTCATCAGCCCTCAGCACATTTGTTACTCTTTTATTTTATCTTTTGATTGACTTAGCTATGGGGTGTGTTTTCACCTGTGTTCTTAATGAATATCAAAGCAATGGATCAATAATGGATACACTGAATAAAAAGCCTCTATTAACAGAACGTGCTTGCAATATTACATTTTTAAACACCAATGATTGTAATCCGCCTCCGCCCTCGTCTGTATTCGAATAGGCCCTCGAAAAAATAATGCCACCCTGCCTTATACATGGTTTAAAATGATGTTTTGATAATGTAGAGTAGTGATGCACCGCTTTGATACTGGGATTAGATATAATTTTCCTAAATCACGTATTGGTTTCATAATACCAGTTCATCCACAAACTTGGTTGTGTCATGAAATGGACATAATAGAACATTCACATTCACATAAAGTTGAAAAATTGTTTCCACAATAAATCCAATACATTACACATAACTATATGACTCTTTTTGGGAGTTTCAGGAATAAAAGAATACAAAATACACTATACATATTATTTTTTACCTCTACACCTGATATCGAGTATCGGCAGATACTGAAAACCACACTATCAAAATCGCTGTCTGAGATGAAAAGGTCTGCTAACAAAGGCATGAGAGTTTCATTTTTACAATGTCCTTAATATCAGAAAACATTTTTAACTCAGTAAATTCTGCCTTAATGCAGCATCAGAGGGTTAATAAGTGTACATCTTCATTGAGTTTCTATCACAATGCACATTTCTGTTATTTCAAAATGCTAAAAAGTCAGTCAATCTTTTATGGTATATATTGAGTGAAGTCCTATGACCTACTTTGTAGATGATATAGATTTTGTGAATCTTTTTGTTTTTGAACACATATATACACCTTCTTGTTGAATGTATCACCTATTGTTGAGTAGTATATATTGATTCTACGAAAAGCTCTAAACATGCAGACATAGAGAAGATCTAAAGAAAGTATCATCAGTCAAATGTATTTTGTGTTTGGTTGGTCTTTGAATTTTACAGTATTGCTTTTTGTTTATATTTACTTTTTGCTGAATCATTCAATCAAACCCTAATCGTACACTAGACTAAATATTGTTTTGCTCTATTTTGAAAACGCAAATGGAAGTACAATATAAGTCCACTGTTCTTTTTCTGCACTGTATCTGTTTAATGTCTGAATTCGCGTTTGCAACATTGATTTATAGAGCCTATTCACACAGGGTGTCTTTGCCAGGAGCCATTTTAAACATGTGGGCCAATGCATTACAGCACATTCTCTCGAGATACAAACACGATATTCCTTCAAGCTCACACTAAACACGCACTGATGTTTTGACAAAGAAACCTGCTGTTGTGAAGCCCTGCCTTTGGCTAATATGTATTTTTTCTCTTTTCTTTCCATGTCCGCTTGGCTGTGAATGATGCTTCTGCTCACAAAGGTAAGAGAAACTGCATGTCTGCTTTAGCTTTGGCACATTTTAGAGTTATGATTCTTGCAAGGTAAAACAGCACAATTTAGCGATTATTCATGATTATGGTTGTCACGGCAACAGTTGAGGCCTTCGTTTTCTTTCATTCTTATTGTCTAACACGTCACTTTTTTCAAGTTTTGACTAGTGTTATGAAATCTTTAACCTGGCCAGATGGATATACATATATGTTGAACTCTTATTTGAGTTCTTTCCCATAATGCTTCTAAAAGAATAATGGTGCAGGTGAGATGTTTTATGAAGCTGATTGGGTGGCTTTCAATGCTGTTTCATCAAAAACATGCCTGAAGTTGTGTTTTGCTTCATACATCCATTTTAGCGCAAAAATCCAGCATGTTTAAGCTATATTAAGTTTCTCCTCAAGCTAGTACGTGAAAATACAAGAAGTGTTCCACCGTCTTTTAAACTCTACAAACCTCACTGATTTCTTCCTTCGACTTAGATCTGCTAAACTTACAAACTTGAAGTTACAGCTATTGTATTAACCTTGTTTGAACTGCTTCACAGTTTAATACAAGATTCTGAAGGCTCTTAACAAATGAAAAGATAAACCAAAATCACGGTACAAGATAGGCATCTACTTAATGTTCTTGTAGTTCTATTATCCAGCAAAAAACAAGTTCAAATGACGCTAAAATAGCAGCTAACAGCAAAACTACCACTTCATGACATCACAAGGTGGAACATAGCATTGTCAGCTTTGGTGATTTACACAGTTTAACAATCCCAGATTACTTAAGCATTTGTGAATCAAACTTAACATAAGTTTGGGGGTATTTTTGGAGAAGTAATAACATTCTGAAATAGCTAAAAGCTCATGAAGGTTCATTTTGCGTAATATGGGACCTTTAACCAATCACAGCAAATCAAGTGTGGGTTTTGCAGAACAAGTGTAACTCTGTATTTCTGCTTAAACAGAATCAATAGCAGCAGGAACACGTACATCCACGAGAGCTGCCATATTTGTTTTGCTTGTTTCATGTGCTACTTGCTGTCAGCTTGTTTATTCCTAATCATATGTTACGTTTTAAACAATTTTTTGGCAAATCGCTGCCTTTGCCAATTGTATCCATATTGCAATTTTGATTCAGCTGAAATGCCTGTAGACTGTTAAATTGACATCATGACATCCCTGGTCAGCTTCCCTTTTAACAAAACGTGTCAATACACCAAACACACGCTGCAACCTCAAATTAAAGGTTGCGATTCGGGCTTGATTCCTGTCTCATTTACAAGCAGAAAGGGTCAGTGCGGCCATCGCGGTGCTTAAAATAACAACTGCTCATGAAAGCTTGTGCTGTGGACCAGGTAAAGGCGCAAAGCAAAACACAGCAATTACCGACACAGTGGCTGCTTCTTTTCTTGTGCAAATTTCCATTTCAATTGTCGGGGATAAATGGGATGCTTAAAGTTTGATTGCCTTTGTGAAGCCGGCACTACCCACACTTTCCTTTTATATTCGCTCATGTTTAAAACGTGGGAGTTGCTTTAATGTGTGCATGCCAAATTTCAAATGCTCATGCTAACTGCAGTTGGGTGTGATGATAATATTAGAAGTAAGGCTACACAGTTTGGGTAAAGTATCTAATTGCAATATTTTTGTATTGTGAGTCAGTTTGTGATTTGTGACATAGGCCTTTTAATTGACAAACGTAAAAAAACATATAGGTTGTAATAAACACATCTAAATATTGAATTTTAAGTTTTTTACTTCAGTCCACATGTTTTACTCACTTACATAATGCATTTTAATAATGAGCCTTTGAATTGTTCACAATTGTTTTAGGCTTTTTCACAGCTTTACGAGCAAGACTTTCCACTATGCTAATGACTCTAAGCCACAATGCTAACATAACAACAGACGTATATTTCACCTAAAGCAAAATTAAATAAGTTATTTTGTTGTGAAAATCTTTATGCTGTTGTGGCTTTTATGTTTTTTTTAGTGCACTGCCGGTGTCATTAAGTGTGAAGTTGGTGTTTCTGATTTTCACTCGGCAAACTTGAAGTAAATTTTGATTAGTTCAGTTTTCTCTCACAAACCCTTCAGCGCTTGTTAATATTAACATCTCACAAAAATACTCTTGTAAATGTATATTACAACTAGGGGTGCACGATATTGGAAAAATATCTTACGATATTTCTGACGATGTTTTTGTGATTTGATTTGATATTTGTTTTCATAAGAGACATTTTTCATAATAGAATTGGCTTAGAGTTCACATTTTAATTGTGTTTAGGATAATTGACAATTTGCCATTGCATTCACTGATATTGCGACTTCAGGTTTATTTTGATTTTTGTGAAACTCCTCACTGAATCCACTAAAAACGACATTAAATAAGTAAAAATTCCATGTTTTATTTAGCAAATTCACAGAAATGTAACTTGTTCTTGTTAGGCTTAAGAAAATCAAAAACTTATCAGGTGACTCATGTACCAAGACAAGAATCAAATCAAAACAGAAGGGTACTATATGGGATATTTGTTACCTTGACCTTGTTTTAGTGTTTCCTTTCAACACATAAGATCACAGCCTTTTCCCCCTAAGTGTGTTTTGACCCATTTCACTGGTGGCTTTTGCTGTGACGACGTTTGGTGACATGTTAGAAACGGGTCACTTCTCAGAGTGCATGGCCACTTTGCACAGGATAAACTTAGACACTGTGAAAAATTGATTTCTCTCAGTCAGCTGCTGGTTCGTGCTACAAAAACATACTGCAACAGTCAATCGTTAATCGCACTCAACTATATTAAATGAGCTGGTTATTCTTGACACAGCTTATCAAATAATTTTTTCCAATATTGTCAGAAGCCCATCCTCACATGATTGGTATCTTTGCATTTAATATCACGGTATTCCTTATTGAAACTTTGTCTTAGTGGTGCCTTTACAGATACCAGTTTTGATACCAAATAGGCCTATTGCATTATAATGTCTGAAGAAGTAAACTAATGATAGTTCATTTTACTAAATAAAACCAATCAATATTAATAGTTGCTTTTGTAAACTAGACTCATATGTACTAAAAAGCAGAAAACAGGCTACATAAAATTAGGGTTGCCAACCGTCCCGATTTAGGCGGGACGTCCCGCTTAATGGCCCTTTTTTATGTGTCCCTATCGGGAACGCTGCTGTCCTGCATTTCAGCCAGAGCCTATTGTTAATAGAATAATTGTCTAATCAACAAAATAACAAGCCCCGACTAGATCAAAGCCACAAAAGAATGATCCGAATCTTAAAATATTTTCTAAATCATGTGATCTCCGCTAAATACATAAAATTGTAGTTCTATGATAATGTGCCCTCTACGCGCTTAGTTGTGCATGAGTATGTGCAGCCAAGTGCTCTGTGCTGCGCAGCGGGGTCCTGCTCCTTCTTCACGCAGTAAACAGTGGATGATGGCATCCGATGCACAAGGTTTAAAGCAGGAGATGAAGTTATATTGCAGTTTCTTTGGGACAGAGTGACGTAGGAGGAACAGCTGACTTTGTGATTGTACATCGGGACCAGAGCAGGACTTTAGACAGACGTGTTGGGCGGACGTGAAGATGTGAGTCAGTGAACGTGTTGACATGAAAAGCTTCACTCTACTGGTCAAAGCGGTGGTGAATATTTATTTTATATGTGCTTATGAATCGCTGGAGAGCAAACGGTCTGAATATAAGAGTAACATCGATCGTAATTAAAGCCAATGCGCACCTACTACATGCAGAGACAAAATCACCGCTTTAAAGTTTGGAACAGACGGATTAAAGTCACAACACAAGACACCCGCCCCCTTTTCTCTTCCCGTACCTGCACTAAAAAGTTTAAAAGTCATGTTTATTAAAGGCTAACTTTATTGTAATGCACAAGTCAAATGTAATTTTCCTTCTACATAATTGTGCTGAGTTTATTCTTATTTACTTTCCAGCTCTGTCATAAAAACAACAGTCTGGCCTGTAAAAAGATGCTCATCCTAATTAAATGCAGTATAAACACAAGTCCGAGCTAGCTTGTTAGAGCCTCTAGCTAGTGCTGCTGTTGGACCACTTTTACAGTTAGTTTAATTTAACCTTCTATAAAGGTTAAATGAAGCATTACTGAAGTAACACTGATGTTTGTCTGTATATATGGAGTATTTTGATGGTTTGAAGAGTCTGTAGAGCCTTTTCCAGCTGCTCTGAGTGTTGGTGGTACATGGTGGTATCAAGTCGAAAATTTGGTAGGCCTACTTGTCGTTACTGATACCTGAAAACTTTAAAGTCATTCACTTTTAATTGCTGTTTTCAAAATAAAATTGATTGTTATGGTAAAATATAGTGTTAGAAAAGGTTTGCAGTGGTGAATTGTGAACAGCAAAAAGTGCAAAAGCAGTGCATTTAACCAGGATATCACATTTAGAGTCATTTTAATTAAACATGGAAAAAAAAAATACCCTTGCATTTGTTCTTGAAATTAGACACTGCTAGCCATTATAACATTACAAGTCAAAGTCAACTGGCAGAAATTTGCATTCTCCAAACTACTTCTAATTGACACGTTTTAATCAACTGACTGGCAGCTATGGAGGACTTAATTGTATCTCATTCACTTAGCATTTCCTCTCTGAAACTACTACTTTCTATCGCTTTTTGGACACTCATTTCCATAACAAAAGTGTTTATTTTTCCGCACTGGCATGGACACTAAAGCCTTTTCTTCGACTATAGATTGCCGTGAATGAATTTTAGTGAATCAAACTGCACATTTTGCATTTTCAAAAACACCATTGACAACCTCAACCAGTCCACTTCCTTCTACGCTCTTTATTTGTTGAAATTTTCCATAACAACAGCTGGCCCTTGCTCCTGTTTAGTATTCATGCGACACCAGACCTGCCAATTTAGCGTCCCGGGAGCGGATAATTGCCTGTCTGTGATTGGGTGTTGGTGCGGAGGTGTGATTTGGGTGGAGGTCCAGGGAGGTCGCGCCACCCCCTGCTGTGGAGTGTCTGTGCTTTGGTTGTGAGTGACGGGCTGACGGTGGGGAGGCTTTGTAACTGCCCAGGCCTCTCGCTGCTCCTGATGCGGGTTAGATTGGAGAGCAGAGGAAGACTCACCGCTGATGTTTTTTGGCTGTGATGACATTCTTGAATCAGTGGTGGGAAAATTTTAGAAATATGTTGGTGTGACTTTCTGAGTTTGTTGACACTATCTTTCTTTTTATGCTTTTTATCAATAAATAGGTCAATATGCTTTGGTCTCCATGCCTGTTGAAAGCTACATAACAGATTGGCTCCACTCACTCATAGTATTGCTTCACTCTAGCAAGTGGAATATGTTTTATTTTCTGTGGACAGTGTGCGATAAAAGTCACATTTCAAATATTTCTAAAGTTTGTAAATCAGATAAAATGACTTTTCTGAGAACGAGCTACAGGACAATGGGCAACATGGTGGCACAGCAGTTAGTGCTCTAAGGTCAATGCATGTTCTGCCTGTGTCTTTATAGTATTCCTTCCGGGTGCTCTGGTTTCCCCTACCACTAAAACATGTCCAGTAGCACCTCCTCTTTCCCTTCCTCTAAGACACCCCTGAAAAAAATAATCTGAATCTCAATGAGACTTTCCTGGCTAGGTAAAGGAAATAAAAATGTAATAAAAAAAATTCAATTTTGAAAAAGCCAAAGACAAACCTTTGTAACACAGTAACACTGTCTTTTTTTTTTTTTTTTTTTTTTTTTTTTTCATAATTTAAAAGATCTTCCAGGTCATTTCGGACCCTGTCAACTTGTTTTCATTTAGTCAGCGGTTGTTTGTTCTCCAAGGGGTTCAGAAATGGTTCCAGTTTAGGTAAAATAGGCCCAATCCCTATGAGTTAATAACTATTATTGTGGCATGAGTATGCCTAAAGATAAAAATATCCAGAATCCAGAATGTTTACAAAATAATTTTGGAAATATATAATGTTTTTATAGAAGGGAAAATGTTCATAATCATTGCATTATGAGCAGTGTGTCATCAACTTTTGAGAAACCCTGTTAGTCTCAGTCCTAATCTACAGTGTGCACACATGCTGATAATTTATTATTGAACATTTACGTGTGATGATCTAGCATGAATGAAATAGGGCAGTTTGATTATGATGAAAAAATAATCACGATTATTCAACGATTATTCAACGAATAATTGAAATAGCGCTCTTTAAATGCAGAGAGTGGAAAATGTAATGGGTGAGATTTCTTATGAAAAAATGGACTGTTGTAAATGTATTCTACAACTGTAAAGAAACAACCTGAGACTGACTTTTACAACTCAAGGAAATCTTACAAGTCTTACAAACTCACTTCACTGTTAATAATCACATTTACTCGATTACACAGCCTGCATGGAATTATATTTATCTTCAGTTGCATCTTGAAAAGTATTGTCATTTGAACAGTGCTGTACCTGTCTCTGTCCTAATCTCAGAAGTGCTTGTGTTGACTTTGTGATTGGAGGTGGAGAGCTCTGTGTGAGCCCTGAGAGTGAAAGCCCTTCATAATTCACCTAAGTGCTTTAAGTACTTCCTGTATTTCCTGAAAAAACCCTGTCTCCATAATGGCTCTTCACATGTCTCTGGAGCTCACAGCCAGACTCTGGAGTAAACATGCTCTGAAAGATCTGTCAACAACTGTACCATGCTTCTTTTTTGTGGAGAAAAAAATAATGATTATAAAGTAAAATAAGCTTTAGACAGCTGGTAGAACTGGCATCTCATTAAACTACACTTCACAGTAAACAAAGAGAATGACACAATACGTCTCTGATCACTGGAATAGAAATGTGAGCTCAACTTGCAGCACAGATGGACCAACAATACAAAAAAAAAAATTATCCTCTTTCAAGTTATTCTACTAAAGTAGGGTGAAAACTGGTGCATTTCCAGAATGCTTCCAATGTTGGTGAATAGAGACCACGGTGGATTCGTATATCAAACTAAAAACAAACTTTTTAGTTGAAAAGGTGTGAAAAACAATATGCCAATTCATGTGGTTTATAATAAACATATAGAAGGTAAATCCTTCTCAAAACAGAGATTAAAATTTAAGAACACAAACCCCAGTTTTGAAATTTGTCCTTGTGTTTCGGTATTTTGGGATGACATTTACTTATCCCCCAAAACTGGATTAATATAAGGTTTAAAAGTGACTCATAGTCTCAATATATTTTGTACTTTGGTTATGCAGATAACAGCATTCTAAATATCAGTTGTGAGTAGCGAAAGTCCATGAGAGTCGGTAGAGAGAAATTAAAATTTCTTAAAACACCACTAGGAAAAAGCAGCCACAGACAGTAAATAGGACAATCACAGATTCTGCTAAATATTGAGTTTGTAATGTATATGACTCGTAAAAAGAGAAAATCAAGTAAACAGTGGCAGAAAAGCAGAAAAACTATGACTTCTTCTGTTTCTCCACTGACACAGACTTTAGGATCATACACTCAACTCCTTATCTTTATGCTTTTAGTCTGTTTGATGAGTGAATTCTTGTGCAATTGTATAACTGTCGTTAGCAGACAAGCAAGCTAAAGTCGTTACCGTGACAACAGAAAAGATATTTTATACAAAATTTGGCAAATAAAAAAAGCAAGGAAACACGTTTTATCAGAAATGCTTAGAAGCATTTTTTAAATAAAAAAATCTGTGCATGACCTCAAAATCATTTTGTACATACTTTTTTTTACATACAATTTCTGACTATAAAAAACAATTTAAACATTGTAGTTAGTAACTGAACTTAAAACAAGATTCCCTGCTTTTTATAAAACTAGAAGTTTTTAGCTGCTATATCTCAACATTTTTGGTTGATAATGTATTTTAAATCTTAATGTACATTGAAAAGAATCACTTGTCTCTTGTTTATTAAAAATAACCCCCAAAAAAGTTATGGTTATAGCCCATGATTTAAATTAAGAACCTCACAATTCCACTTTCAAATCTTTGTGAATTGGAGAGTGCCAATTCACAAAGTCTCATAAATCATAATACCACATTTTCACAGGCGGTATTTTTAGGCTGGATGGAGGATATGAGCTCATTTTCATATTAAGCCCGTGTGATTCAGATTCAGATGGATTCTCTTTGTGCTTCATGAATAGAAAGACTTGCAAATCCCACTGTCATTTCCACAGTATGGTAAAGCTCTTATGGAAAAAAAATCCAATCCTTTTGTATCAGAGAGTGTCCTGAGAGGTTTTCTTTGTGACAGAAGCTCAAACTCATCACCTTTAACCATTCACAAGAATCAATCAGCAGGAGATTTAGACTGTTAGATATAGTATATTCAAACAAGATTATGTGAGAATGGATTTGAATACAAAGTGTGGAATGAGAATTTGGTTTGGGAAATAAAAGGATAGAAATTGCATTCACAACTCAAAATTATGTGACTAAATCTCTTTTTTGAGACCTCTGCATTTCAAATGTATTAAAAATTCTAAACTAGCCCAAAATGAAGCTAAAATAATGTTAAAAACCCAGAACATTCTGATTTTATAGTGTATTTACTGGTAATTTTTTTCTTCAAAAAGACCAGATGTATACTGTCTTTTTGCCATCATTCTTGCTTTTTCTTAAAGCCTCATTTAGAGCTCAGAGCAGTTTCAATAGGCGTTTTCGCACATGAAAGTGCCAAGAACAAGGCATCAGGAACACTTTCTACACCCCTTCTTTCACAGGGACAGTTCTACCTTAGGAACAAGTACGGTAGCTGCTAGCATTCACACTGCTCAAAGAGGATCATTCAGGGGACATTCGGTGACGCTGGACGGTGTGCCAAAAGACGGTCAAAAGATCTGCTGTGATGTGATCTTTGATTTTCTTATTTTCTCACGGCATTGCTTAGCTGTGGGATAAATGCCAACTTGCGCTTGGTCCCCACATTTCCTACAGTGCAAACACGCGTAATTAGTCTAACTTCTTTGTCTTTTGTTTATTTGAACCTTGTTGATGCTGGAGCAGTTCATTTGATATATCAAGTAAAAAATATGCTACTACCAAAAACCAGGCATCAGGAACACTTCTACCCCCTTCCTTTGCGGGGCTATCTCTCCCCCACATTTTGCTCTGCACAAAAAAGGCTTATTTTGGAATTGGTGACATGTCATGTGTCACCAATTTCTTTTTGTAATAGTTCTGTCTGAGTTTCTTGCTTGACACTGCTTTGCTCCGATGAATGCAGACCTGTGCCAGCTGAATATTCATACGTGTGTGGGGGGCACAGTGTCCTGCTGCTAATCCAGGTAGGAGCTCTCCTCTGCGAGAGAACTGCTCCAACACATCATCAGGATTAGCATGCACACGACTGATATTGTTCTCAGACACAGAGAACATACACCTCCAGCTAACGCATGCAGTGTGTTTTCAAAATTAGAAGAACTGCCATCCCCATCATCAACAAACTCTGCAGTCATTATTTTCATAAATAAACCCATAGAACATGCCTAAGCTCCATAGATGTCAATGTGTGTTGCATGGAATTACAACTTGCGTCATCGAAAACTTGTGGGTTTAAGAGAAAAGTACTTGCCCCAGAGCAAGAGCTAAGCAGTTAGTTAGCAGGCTAGCTAATGTAGAAGCACGCAACAAAAGATGACAGAAGCTAAAAATGTTACCTGAACCATAGACATATAATTAATAGATGCGCAATCAACAGCTCTTTTCAGGTGCTACAACTTGAACAGCGCAACTCCATATTCTTTCGGTAGGCCTAAATGTGATGACGCAAATCAACTGAACTCAATGGCAGAACTTTCCTTTTTATGGATAAAACGAGCTAAAACAAGCGACTTCAACAAAACCATGAGCAAAACGGACTGATTTGTGTCTTATGAAGATTTTATATATAGATACTATATTTGTAGGCTGGAACTTGCCGATGCGACAGATGCTCCTCCACAGACAAGTGAAGCTACTTCTTTTACTTTTTTTAACTATTTTTATTTGGTGTTACTTATGTAATTTGTCACTAGTAACATGTAAAAGCAAACATTTTATGGTCATTAGAGTTTTAAAAGATGCTCAAGACCGGACATTTCTGGTTGAAGTTCTACAATAAAATACTGAAAGGTTTGTAAACTCAACAATAACTTGTAACAAGGCTCTGACCTTTGCTAAATGTGGTCGGTAGGTTTGTACCAGCTGACACACTCTGGATCTTTCATAGGGCTAATGCTAACGGCTATAGGCAAACAATTAGGAAAACGCTCCGGGCTAGCTTAAATCTTACTGGACTACAACTACTGTATGTCTATGACCTGAACAACAAAAAGTGTGAAAACAGACTTTTAACTTTAGCCCAGAAAGCCAAACAGGTATTTTTCTCTGTGTTATTTTACACAATTATTATACATTTACATGCATGCATTTATTATTTTTATCTTGAAATATATAGCATTGACAATATTATAAAGTTGTATGTGGAGCTGTATTTCAATTAGATTCCTCTTTCAGTCATTTGAAGGTTGCTCTTTGTGATACCGGGGCTTTTGAAGCAGGTCTTGTGTGTGGTATAATGCACTCCATAATCCCTCTGTGTCTTTATCGGTCACGCTTATCCAGAAGGAAGTCCGTTTTCCTTCCCAATCTCACCTTTTCAGATTCCTATCAGCAGCTCAGCCTACAGCAAACAGCACATATAGACCAGCGGCGAGTGGCAAAGCTAATCCAAACATTTCATTTCCTCCGTAATCTCAGGTGAGGCGTCCGGCGCTCACGTATCAGGAAACGGAGGAACAAGCAGGTCGCAAATACGTTAGCGGCAAACTCAAAGCTTCCGTTGATTTAAGTAGATTTACCCTGAAAACACGCTCTTTTGTTAGAAGTAGATTTTAGCTCTTGTGTTTTCTCAGTGTTCAAATCGACCTGAGTGGGAGCTAAAGTGTGAGTGCATGTGTTGCCAGGTAACGAGCTTATTAACATTTAACATCAGAGCACTTGTATAAAGAGGGTTTGGTAGAAAAAAATTAAACAAAAACGGACAAAAAGGCATTAAAGAGCTATAGTGACAGGTAAACTACTTTTAGCAAAACATAGTGAATATGAATATAGTTGAGATTTGATAAAGTATCTTAAACAGATCATCCTCAAGTTTAAAATTGCACTTCCTGATTGAAAATGACATCAAACTAGGAAATCTGAAAACTGTTACCTATAGCAACCGTGTGCAAACGGGTTCAAAACTCATCTAATGCCACTGAAATTAATTTGACGAATAAAAAAGTAGCAACACATTTATTCAGTAAAATGAATGTGAAAATGTTAGAATTTTGTGTTTGTTGAATGTAAATCAGTTTTTGCAGCACTCCTGGTTACATTTTGTAGAAGGAAATGACCTCAAACATGCACAAAACAAGTGTCACTATTATAAATAAATAATTAATACCACTGACATTCCAAATAAGCCATTTTAAGTTGCATTCAGCTCGATATATCATAGTTAAATCTCTATAATTCCAGATGTGTCTCATTCTGTCCTGTGTGAAGGTGAGCTCTGGCAGTAGTTTATGTTAATTCACAGCTCATCTCTTGTCAGACTGTGTCTCTGTGGTGGTCCTCATGTCCCCCCTCTGTCTGTGTTATTCAAATAACAGGAGCCTTTTAAATGTCACCAATCCCCACTCGGCTCCAAATAAACCACGCGAAATATCAAGTACTAAAGCTAAACCTGGGAGAACTTAGACTGGAAATGTTTGCTGTAGTAGTTTTATTTTAACACCAGTGTGTTTACTAGTTATGTTGTAATGTTAATACATGTCATAATTGTTGTTGATACCAAAGAAAATACTCTTTTCTTGATACATGATGGATTAAAAAAAATGCTTGTCTTTAGCTCAGCGTTGACATTTTTAACACAGTGTGATTTGTTTTTTTAGATACTATGTTCTCATGCTAAAGAAAGACCAGAAAAGACCAAAATGTGTTAATTTAATGTAATCTTTAGTATAGATACTTTCACAAAAGAGTATCAATATCGGATTCTAGTAACCAGGGAGACCATGAATGCCCCCAGAAGCCTAAAATGAACATCTTTGACTTCACATTTAACTCACACTTTAAGGATTGCATTAAAATAATTAAAAAGAAGTTTAACCAGAGGTATTTTTTACGCAGTATACTTATTTTTTGCATGCCCTTATACTTTGTATTATATATTTCTAAATATTTTTGGAATAGTGTATATTTTTTATCTTTTATTTGTATAATCACTAACCCTGCACATAAGCATTGAAGCAAGTCCATCATTTTTCCTAAAATTCTGTCTCGTTCACTGACATTACCAATAAAACCTTTCTGATTCTGATTAAATCAAATAGTGATAGATTGTAATTGTTTGTTGTTTTAATGTCCAATTAGATGTAATTTTCAATTATGAAGCTTTTTTTGGAGATTATTGTAGTTATTGGACTATACGATAAAGCCTTGAACTCTGTGACCTGCAATGCAGTTAAATTAATGGTTTTCATTGACTTACTATTAACAAGTGAGACCTATAATAGTGAAAATGATTGTACTTTTAATAGTATAAAATGAAAGGATTTGGTGATGACACATACTTCCTTGTATTGTAATATTTTGAGTTAATATTGCCTGATCATGTGTTTTAAATGCATACATGACTGTAGCCAAGAAAACATTTAAAAAGTCTAATGTTTTTCTGTTTTTTTTTTCACTAAATCCCCCAAA
The DNA here is from genome assembly GCA_038363315.1 of Mugilogobius chulae. Taxonomy (NCBI): domain Eukaryota; kingdom Metazoa; phylum Chordata; class Actinopteri; order Gobiiformes; family Gobiidae; genus Mugilogobius; species Mugilogobius chulae. The sequence goes on along the minus strand of CM076399.1, from coordinate 15,508,210 downwards.
TTCCAATCAGGAGTCTTAAGTGATTTGCCTCTGCGTTCCCTGGTCTCATCTTCTGCTCACACAGCGTTGCGAATGGACCACCTGCTGCTTCGCAAACATGACGAGGCTCACAGACGTCTTTAATTAAAAGATAATACGCACTAATTATAATCATTTTGTCCACAGATGCAGCGAAACCATCCAGGAGCAGCACACTGTCTCCTAATGGAAGCCTTTGAAGACTTAGTTTGCCGTTTTTACGACACACACGAACTTAAATTAGGTCCTTGTGCCTTGAGATATACTTAGTCCTCGTCTAAATGAATCTGATGAATCAATTATGAAAGATCGGCTGCTTTGAATCTTCTGAGAGGAGCTGGAATAAGGATGTTTTAATGAATCTACGTTACACTGATTGAAATCTAGTTCGTTGATTCCACCTCAGAAAATGAGCTGGGAACTGGTTTAAAGTACATTTAGACCTTATTTAAAGTACATTTAGAAGTTTTCTACCTGTCTCAGTCCATAGTATAATATTTAAAAGTGTGTGATTATGGCAAAAAGAAGACAATTGAATACGTTTTCTCAATTATCCAGAGACCATTACTGAACTGGAGTCCAAGGCTGCAATCACAACATGCTTCTTGTTCTAAACTGGCCAGATTAGCGTTCAATCGAACCAGTGCAGTAGACACACATCTGTCTTTGGCCTGTAGAGGCGCTGTAGGATAGAAACAGGTGACGCAAACAGCAAAGAAGACACCTGGCTTCTCTGGTGTTTGAGCATGGAAAACTTGGACTTGGACTTTCACTTCAGAGGACGAGAGAGGAGGACTGAGCATTTCGTTCCAAAAGTAAGGACGGACAAAAGGTTCATCTATTTGCAACCCATTTGATTAAATTTGGCTAATTTGCTCCTTTAGCTTTAGAACTAAATATTGATTGAATATAGACAAGTAATGTGAGCTATAGTGTTACTTTCTGTTGTTTGGTGTTGGATTTATAACCGTATCAGATTTTGCAAACTTGAACCATCTCTGTGAACACAGTTTGTTTGCGCGTTCACAATTACTAAATCCAACCGGACTATTCAGGTAAACGAGAGACAATGTGCTGTCATTTAGCACTGAGTTTTGTAACTATGGCTTCTCAAACACTGATTTGACTCATCCTATCAAATAATAGTCTCCTCTTTTATTTAAGATGCTGGTACAAACACATTTGAGATCATCAAACCTTTTGAAAAAGTGGAATCAATGGCTCAATCAGCCTAATGAAAAGTACTCAATTACTGATTGACCTGGTGTACTCAATTAAATAAGATTTCTTAATGAATGTATGTGATATTGATTGGATGCAAAAAAGTGGTTTATTTTTGTACAAGGGAACAGAGACATAAAATCCACCAGAGACAAATCATGATAATGTCCAAATTGGAATCTAACCTCTGAGAAAAGATGGTGTTTTCACCATTTTGAGTTTTGCCACTGACATGAAACATCTTTTTGATTCAAATATTGTTCAGAAAGTTGCAAATAAGATCCAAATATTTATATACTGCTCATGCATGTCTGCTTATACTAACAAATGTCATACTTTCAAGAAAAACTACTACTCACTCACTGGACGTCTGTTTAAAACCTTCTGACTAATTCATTTGTGCTGACTATATTAAACTCTGAGTCAAGTCCAGCCAAGTCTTTCTGCCAACATCAACATTTTTGCGTGTCGGTTTTGGAGGCGATGACCACCCAAATCTGTGCTCAAACTAAAACTTCCACATGTCAAAGCCCAGTTTAAAGCTCTTTTGTTTTATGAGCGTTTGTGTTGGTGAAGGAGATTCAGATTGGTCTCTGCAGAGGGACAGAGGAAGCTTTTAGACCAGCGTTTCCGAAAGTCTGCAGCAGAAGTGTGGTGCTGAGAGATGAAATACAGGAGCGAAGAGGCAACGCGGGGTTAATGGAGAACGGATTGTACTCTGGAGTCTAGTTTATAACTGAGAGAAGAATCCAAGTTTGGACATGGAAACGACTCGTGTAACAGTGTTCTTCAGTAACTTTTTAACATCCGCATGAAATATACACAAAGATTCTAGTTTTCATTTTTGTTTCTTAAGTGTTGTGTTGATGCAAAAAATTCAAACTCACTGCTAGTTTTTTCAGTTCCGATGCAAATGTTGATACTTTTGCTGTTGATACTGGATAAAACCCAAAAACTGAAAGAAGCGTTTTTTATTCCAGAAACTTGGTTAACTAATAAGAAAATGGGTGGTAGTGCTAAGAGTTTATATTACACAAGCTTTTTGTTCTTATTTTACTGTAGCTTCTTCACCAAAAGCAACCTTGCAGTTAAGTTTTGCTTTATTCACACTTGTTTGACACAAAAAAATCTACATTTTTAATACAGTTCTTTCTTTCAGTCTGAAAACACTTCGTTCCACCTTGTGATGTCATGAAACGTGACACAGGAAGCGCTTCTATGTGTTTTTAAGCTCCACACACCTTGAACATTTTCAACCTTGGACTTGCCTATCTTTGAAGCTACAGCTACTGTTTTAGCCTAATTTAAACTGCTTTCTTTGTCTGTGTGATGGACCTTATTGGAGAATATCTGGTGTAGAATCGACTAAATAAAAGGGAAAGCAAAAAGACAACAGCTTAACTCTATTCTAGTGTATTTTACCAAATGAAGCAGTTCAATCGAAGCTAAATTAATGCTAAATTTAAAACTACCACATGATGACATCACTAGGTGGTAGAAAACATTCTTTGCAGGATTACGTCCACATTTGTGAATGGAACAATACACGATGTTGAAAATATTTATTGCGAGTAAACAACTTTATAAAATGGCTGAAAACTTGATTCAGTTTTGCGTAGTATGGGACTTTTAATTGTGCATCTTGTAATAACATCAACCAGTCGATATTCAATCCCAGAACTGGATCGGTGCATCACTATTCGATACCAAGGACATTAATTAAAATTGGCCAAAATATATCTAAAAGTTTATCAATTTCTCTGGATTTTAAACAATCTAACTGCATCATGAAAAGACCAGTCTAATGTAAAAAAAAAAAAGCAGCCATTTTCTCATTGCTTTGTCACTTAAACTGCTGCCAATTCTGTTTTGCTTCTGAAATGGAATTCCAGTTTGACATAAAAGTGAAATATTCAAAAGGATCAGTTGATCTCAGAAATAGCCCCGTTTTTCCCTTTAGGAAACTGTGACAAAGTAATAATGACTGAAGCAGACTGTTTTCATGAAGCGAAACCCAAATGACCCTCAGCACTACTGAGCTGTCAGCACAGCTCTGCTCCGCCTGCTCCTGGGAATTTTAGACAAACCTAATAAGACTGAGAACCTCACTTCTACGGTTTGGCTACTACATGTTGTTTTGGAATGATAAAAGTGACCAGTAGTGCAGTGCTTTTCATCTGACAGAGCAATATTGGGTTCTGAGCCTCAAAATATTCACCACAATGTTGAAGTCTGCCCAAGCTGAGCAATGCTGATTAAGATAAACTTATCTAGTGAATGCCATTGTGCATGCATGGAGATTTATCAAACCAAATGCTCTGTTATTAGATGTTGACCGAACACTTCTTGGACAATAGTAACATAAAATAATCTGGCACTCCATTGTGCACATACTGTATTTTTTTTTTTGGCTGAAAAGTCTTCGAACACTTTTAAAAGTAACATATCTTGAACCTGGGGTTGGACCAATCAAGCTTTCTCATTTCTGATACACTAATACCACTGTGGGGTTTTTATTTATTTTTTTTCTCGAAATACAGATAATGTGTCATAGTAATTTATTTATTATGCAAACAACTTAAAAATGTGTTAATTTACTATGTGAATACAATTTAAAATGTTATGAAATGCTTTGAATTATTATTCTCCTGTTCAAGGACTGGTTGTGTCAAAGGCACCTCACAGTAAAACGAATATATGCCATGACACCTTTTTTCCTTATATACAGTTTGTTAGGCCATATATATTGCACAATCTGAAAAAGCGTAAAATAAATATTTCATAGCATGAAAGAAACAACAATTTTGGTAACGGGTAAGTTTAGGCTTCAAATTACTGAAAAGAGTAAGTTTAGGACTGGGTCTTGGCGTAGGTTAAGATTAGGATAAAGATTTTGTAAAATATACATAAAATATAACACATCCACCATGTGCAACCACCATACAAACGGTCTGGGGCTGCAACGTGCAGCATACGCAAGGTGTGAATTCGTTAGAATCATACGCTGTGACATCCTGTTTTGTCGTGGTGTATATATGCTTTCTTGTGAGATCGGGTTGGGTTTTTGACTCACAGATTGACACCATTCTGATTCTAGTATCTGATTGGTGCATTGGTATTTGAAACAATGCACTTTACTCATCCAATGTTGTTTACCTGTCTAAATTTGCGACTACCCTTTTTACCTTTCAAAAATTGATTTTTTTGGGGTCAATTAATTCTTTTTGTTTTCCATTGGGGCACATAACTGTCGCCTTGTGCAGGAGAATCACATTGGGTTAGGGTTTAGGCGCTGATGTGGAAAGCAGCTCCTGTCACTATAGAGATGTATTTGCTACATGTAGTTTAAGCTTGTGCTGCACTGGGAGGACTTTCCTTCTCTGTTTAATCCATTCAAGTGCATTACAGATCCCATTTCAGGAAGACTGCTTTTATCTGTCGTAGTATTGAAGAAGACAGAAGTATTTCAGACTATTGTTAATGTAATTGTGGGTCCAGTTTAAAGTTTCTAGCTCAGCATTTATTGTGTTTGTATCGTAGAGATTTGCTCAAGTTTGGAGATGAAGTAGAGAAATAAACACTATTTTGCTGTGTTACAAAGTTTTCCATTTTGTTGTAAAGCTGAAGCTCCTTCGGTTTTGACAAGCTTTTTGTTGAGTCTATTCTACTAATGTTCTCGTATTGAGTTTAGTCTATTCATTGCTTCTAAATTGCCCTGAAAGTCATTTCCTGAATGAAAAGGTAAGACAAAACTTAACATTCAAGTATATCAAACAGGCCGGCAATACGGGAAAAATAGACAGGTTTTGAAATATTTTTTTCAAAAACAAATTCAAATAGCTGAAAGAACTTTGTGTCATTTTGCACAGAATAGGTACATTTATTCTTCCAAAGTCTGACTTTGGTTGCAAAGTAAAGCATTTACTGACAGCTGATTGTCTGTGGAACTCTCAGTTAAAACAACAGCAATATTAAACATTTGTAATGAATTTTGATGTCATGATCTTTTGATTAATTGTTAGGCCTATGAGTGAGCTTGGAAGATACAAAGTTTGCAGCTTGTCAAACACTGACTGGATTAAGATAGAAATCTTAGGGTTAGTTTGGCTGTAATAATTCATTCACTAGTTGTATATAAAAAATATTAATAAATAACTCTAATCTTTATCTTGAGTCAATTTCTTTTATTTGTTATTTTTTTATAAATAAAACACTTATCAAATTATGACTGGGTTACATTTCATAAGTCAGAATTCTTGTTTTTTTGCATTTGCATTATAAATAGTGTATAAATCTACTCGGAACTAGGTTTTTAGTCTTAAAAAAGGTTAAATATGCATTCGTAGAATATTATCGACTGTTTAAAAAGTATATTTTTGTTTTTTTTTTTTTTGCCTAGAGTTTAGGTTTCTGTTGAAATATTGCCGTCTCTCAAGCCTCTCACTCGAGCCAGCCTTCATAAATGTCCTTTCTTTCTCTAGAAGTTAATATAAATATTGCTCCAGCCCTCGAAACTCTCTTTGGCCTGTAGTTTGTATCAGATGTGTGTGTTTAGCCTGGCTTCAAAACACTGAGCTGCAGTCTTCCATTCAGGGACATAATCTTCCATCTCTGGCGGCTAATTCTGGAAAAATATCTCTGAGCACAAACCCAGATGTTTCGATATATTTAGTTTGACAATAAATCCTCTGTTTGCTTCCGCTGTTTCACCTCAGCAGACTTGTAGTTGGACAAACAGTTGGCGTTGGGGCTTTGATGCGGATGTATGCGTCTTTGTTCGAGATATAAACTACAGATTTACAAAAAAACAGAGCTGCATTTTTCCCTCCAAAAGTGCCCCAAATTACTGGATTAGTTGTGCACTTTTTCCAGATAGCAGCCTTCACCTGAGTTTGGAGGCTAATCCGTCCTAATCTAATAATTGCTCCCATATTCTGTCAGTCTCATGAGAACAAAGCTGCAGGGGACGGCAGTGGCTCCACAGAGAGGTGCATTGTGGGTAATGTGGGTGTTTCCATGGAAAATTGTGGATGCCGTGGAAGTTTTTCATAGTTGGACAAAAGGCAGGTTTATGGAGTCGGTCCAGGTGGATTAGTACAGGCATTAGAGGCACTTTCATTGCCGCCAAACTGGTCTAACAGAAAGTGATGCTTGACCTTAACTGTGAGGAATTGTTTGTCATTTATGCACAGATTTAGGTTTTTAGAGGCATCTGGTCTATGCTTTTGATCAGCTACAAAATAGTCTGTTTCTGACCTGTCTCATGCTAGATGGATATGAGCTGAATTTGAGCTCTGGAACTTCCTCCACTGAAAGCATTCCTGAAATGGTGAGACGTTCAATGAAGTCCTTCGACCTTGATGGGAGTGCCGCCCTACCTTAGTTTGTGCTTAACCAATCACAGCAAGGAATGTAATAAGTTTAACAGTGTCTCATGGACACCTCTCCTCTTCTTTCACAAATGAAATACTTTTCTGCTAAAACAGAATCAATAGCAGCAGAAACACATACATCCACTGGATCTTGGTTTTGCTTGACTGGAGCTATTTGCTGTCACCATTTTCAACGTAACAACTGCCCTCAACTCGCCCTAAAATGTAATTGAGTCATTACACACTGGTTTGGCCTGCAAACCAATCAGCTGTTAGAGGCCTGATGGATTTCTCAAATTTGTGACCAAATATTGCGAAAATCCATGTGGCTGGCCAAATTACCAAGGGGGGTTAACAAAATGTTATTTTCTTCCATGTGTTCTTACATATTGAAGCTTAGCTTGGAACCTTAAGATTCAACAATGCAAACAGTTTTTTTTAAGGCAGGGAAAATGGTAAATGGTCTAATTATATTATAGCACATTTCTACTTTTCCAAGCACTCAAAGATCAGACGGGATCAGGCTTTAACAAGCAGGAATGGCCACAAGGGGATACATATATTTTATCAGATGAACTGCAGATTATAGATATTACAGAAAGTTTTCACTTGAAACAGGAAGTTGGAGGCAAATATTGGCACAAAAATAACTTCAAAGTTGTCTTCTAGACAGAGTATCTGAAGATTGAGACGTCTTGATCTTCAGATACCTGCTAGAAGACATTTTTGACCCCTGTGTACTACAGTTTACATAAAAATAACCTAAAGTTATGACGTTTTTATTAAACACTTAAACCACAATGATCTCTATTAAGCAAAATTTGTGTTACAGTCAATAAAATCTTGTGTTTGTATATCATGTCTCTATCAACATTATCTTACTTTCCATTTCTTCCTGCTGTGAACATACCTGCGCAGCTCTGAGCCACATTACTCTGTCTGTGTTTCAGCGACTCGTCCCTTATGAGCCTCCGATGACAAGCCAAAGGGCCGGCCGTGTTTTAGATGTTTCTATTCCTGATGAGATATGACAGTTATGAACTCCTCAGTGAGAGATCGAGGAGGAGGGAGGTATGGAGAGAAAGATAAAGAGAGGGAGAGAGAGGAGGAGGTGTTGAAGGAAGCTTACATCTCCATCGTCTGGGACCATCTGGCACCAAATAAGACACATGTGCAGTGAAAGAGACGCTGTTTACATAGAGCTATACTGTCTCCTGAATGAAAACGATATATGGTGACTACTAGGGATGGTGTTGAAATATATTAAGTTGAAGCACTTGAGCAGATACCATTAGAATCACAAGACTACACTATATAAAGTTAAAAATCTAATTGTGATTTTAATCCTATACGTCACATTGTGATTAATTTAGTTAGGGCTGGAACTGATGATTATTATGTTGATTATTTCTTTCTTATTTTATTTATGTATTTGACAAGTGATGCATGCTAATTTTCATATTCTATTCCTGGTCAATTAATAATTGTAATAGGCCAGTGTGTGAATTTTTTGTGAAATTTGAACTTTATTGCATTAAATGAATGTTTAGGCAAGTTACATCGTATTATCTTGATTTGAGAAGGTTTTGATTAGTCTGCCAATGGATAAATATTTTGATCCCATTTTTTTACTTCGAGTTTAAGCATTTACTTTTACTTTTTTTTTTTTTACCTCATTTTTTTATTGGTACTTGAATTTCTAATATAGATATTCTTTTTCATAACGTTTTATCTTGCCTTTATTTTTGAGTAAACTTGTTTTCCCCTTAAAAATAAATTTTAATATTCTGTATATAGTGTATTTTTTTAAGTTTTTGTCTGAATCCTTAAACACCGTCATTGGATATTCCTTGGGGCTGTGTATAATAAGTTAAAAAGTATTCATTGGTAATCTAATTTCTGTACATAAACCAGGCAGACTTCAATTCTCTGCCATTACCTCAGAAAACAGTCAAACAGTTTCTTCCAAACCACTTTTTACTGACAAGGATTGTGGTGTTCCTCGTTCTAAATCACACCTAAATAATTGATGATATTACATGACGAATAATTGCCCAACCCTAATTTTAGGACCAGAAAACTCATTACTTTTTCTCACCCTTTTTACAATATCTTGTTATATCTGACTGCACAATCCCTAATTCTGCTCATGCATCTTAGTCCTGTAGAGTGTTCCTGTGGGGCCAGTCCAGTGTCTGTAATGAGCAGCTAACGTGTGGCCTATTAAAACCCACTCTGTGCACTGTTTGTTTGCAGAATATTCCTCACTTTGATGCTACGACCACCTGGTAGACCCCCCCCTCACTACAAGCCTCATTATGTCGTCTTTGTGTCACTGAGAGCGTCTCATTTAAAACAACAGAGGCGTGGCAAAAATGGATCGCAATTAAACTGGGGAAATGGCTTCACATGCAACGAATTTAAAGAAATCATTTGGAATATTTACGCTTTAAACTTGGATTATTCTCTGCCAACTTGAAGACAAAATTTGAAATGTACTGTATAATTAAATCTTTGCAATGGTCTTTTTATTGACTAAAAGAATAAAAAAAAATAGTAATAGAATAACTTGTTATTAGTATTTGTTTGTTTGTGCTTCTATTATGCAGCTAAAAATGCACCTTTTTGCACATGCTGAGACTAAGGATGACGTTTTTTTTAATGATCGCAAATATTTTTCGCCATGGTATAGGTTCTTCGTAGAAGTTTTACAACTCACGGTTTATCGCAACAAGTCTTTGCCTCTTGTGTGACATGACCTCCGTGTGTGGGCAGGGCCAGCGGAGAACAGCGTATAATCAACTCACCGCTAAGTTGAAAGATGCTAATGTTAGCAGAGGAAACGGCAGCACTTCATTGAGTAGTATCCATCCAAAGAATCAAGTCAGGAGATGTTTTAAAGATGACCAGGACCAAGTGCTCCAAAGAGAGTTTAGAAATTGTTTGATAATTTGTAATACAATCAGTGTATTGTCAGTCAGCTAATCAAATGCCACTTAAGTTTTGTTTTGTTTTTTTCATTTATTTACACCGATAATTGTGAATAATAGCAAATCGTGATTTTCATTTTGCTATAATCGTGATTGTAAATTGGATATCGTGACATCCCTAGCTGAGACAGTATTCCATTTATATTACTCTTTTTATTAAATTCACATTTTTTTTTACTTCCTTTTTGTGTTGATGTGTTTTGTTCTTATTGGACTTGTCTTTTTGCTTAGCTCTGCTGTGGAATAAATCGATAATTCAAAGCTCAGACATACAGTGGGTATATGATATTGGAGCCAGTGCAGCTGACAGTGGCTGAGACGGCTGGTCCATGTGGGATGTGGAGGCGGTTGCCATGTCGATGTCACTTGGTTATCATCTCTGGATCTGTGGTGATTCTGCTGCAAAGATGGAGGCACATCCCAGTGTGGCTAAAGTCTATTACCTCTCACAATCCCTGCTTCCATGTGTGGTTAAGCTCACTTTCCTTGTAGTACATGAGTTTGTGCTTTCTCCTGAAGAGTATTTTGCAGAAAAAAACAGCATTTTGTTACAAAAACGGGTGGCTGCATGTGTATGTTTCTTATAATAACATATTTTACTGACAGGCCCTGGAATTACATTGTCATCTGTGCTATTGTGTAGAAAGTTCTGAACAATATATCTCTATATTTCACTGACTTATCTTACTTACATGGCCTTCATTAGCTGTATCAGTCATCTTTTGTCCACAAAAATACAAATATGATTGATTGTGAGAATAAAACGGAAAAACATCCAAACTTATCCAAACTCAATGAGTGAATCAGCATCAATAACGTAGTCTGCACTGCAGTGTATACATTTACTTGTACAGTATTGGTATAGCTACAGTCCTGTGGGTTTGAACATGGTCCCTATATTTAGCATTAGCACATATAGAAGCTCACTACCATCACCCTCTTATAGTTTCTTATTGAAGTGTCTCATTGGCAGTAGCTGCAGGGAGTCGGCCTTTGTTCCACTTGGATATACTGTGTGTGTGATCAGAGGGGAGGTGTAATATTGTTCTGGGTATAACACGGTCCCTGTGAGCAGAGCAGATGTTCCCCAGCTGTGAGAGACAATGACAGCAGCTTCAAAACTGATTACATGGCAGTAAAGACGGATAGTAACATAGAAATGGTTTTCGCCATGTTTCATTCAAGAATGTGAGGTTGTCCAAATCCCAGATGGTGCAAGGTTGGGTTTTTTATTATTGCTATCTATTTTATTTCAAAAAGTTTATTATACAAACCTGATTATTTCTGTTAGTGTGTTGAACCTAGGTTTATTACAACAACAATTTATTTTCAACAAAAACAAAATACTTTTTAATAGGCTTTAAGTTTTCAATGTAACTACCTTTCTGACTATCTGCAGTCTTTAATAATACATAATCTACTGGTGAATATGAAAGACGGTAGGCCACATTAGTAATAATCATTTTAATATTATTGCTATAAATAGGTTACAATTAATGCATCAAGGCAGACAAGCTTCATGAAAAGTTACTACTCAGCAATACTTGTAGTTAAAACAAGTTTTAAGGGACTATACTTTACAATAAAATAACTTAAATTCACTTTCTCTCTGGCTCCCAACTATTCAGTTGGAAATTAGTCCACAATCTCCTGTCTATGTCTAATCCTGTCCTGTTTGTTCACCAAGCTTGTCTATTGTTGTTGTTAGCACTGTGGCTAACTACCGTTAGCACAGCCTACCAGCACATCTCACTCCTAACAGACGTTAAAAAAAATACAAATAAAAAAACATTGTGATAAACAATTCTGAGACTCAGAAACAATTAGCTAAGTCAGCAAAACATGTAGACTGATGTAGGAAATATGGAATTTATTATTCTGTTTGTTTATATTTTTAGAGAAGCAACAATTCAAAAAAAAATCTTTAATTATTAGGCTGTATGTTCACGAAGTAATATTAGTAAATGTATGAGCAAAAATTACTTATATTTTTCCTGTCTAAAGTGAGTCCATTTAGGCTACTTTTTGGGATTGAAAAATCACATGAATGATCCAATGGAGTTTATAAAATAACTTTTTATAAATATAAGTTTGAAAAGGCTGAGAAACACTTTTAGGATGACGCAAAACCATTCAGAATAAACACACACATTTATTATTTTTGAGTCCAACACATCTATACTTAATAATATAATAATATTAATTGGCAATCTTTTCCATAGCAACAGTGCGTCATCAATCCAAAGACATTTTTTTGCCCGTTGTGCTAGCAAATGCTCCAAGAATCATCTAAACCCACAATGCACCTGTCATTGTTAGTTTGTGTTACTGACCTGGACACTGCAGAAACCCACCGAGCATGAAGCAGCATCACCAGCCGTCCAAACGAGGAGGGGCTGCGGGGGGCCTGGACATGAGTGTGACGGGACACTGGGTCACTGTACAAGGAGACATTTCTCTACTCATTTGGAATTAATGCCTTCTTTTTTGTACCAGTAATACATGCATGTTTAGACTAGTATTGGTGTTACGATACCAACATTTCAATCTCTTTTTTGATAGCAAGAAGGTTGAAAAGTGTTGAAAAAAGCTTTTAAAAATATTATGTGCTTTTAGATAGTGTGTTCGACTTAGTAATGACTTAAAGGTGCTATACCCAATTTTTTCTTTTTTAAAAATATGAACAAAGAGAACTACTTGATTTTATACTTCTTACTTCAGTCTACATGTTTTTCTCACTTACCCTATGCATTTTGAGCCTCTGAATTGTTCACCACGATGTGTTTTAAGCTTTTTCACAGCGGTTAGCAGCGAGACGTGGCTTACAAAATTCACAAACTGGAACTTGTTTCGATGCTAATGTGCAACATATGACATTAATAAAGTAATTGTGTAAAGAAAAAGTATTAGCTATGATAAAAAATACTTTAAAAATGTGATATAAAATATAAGGGCATGCAAAGGAAATAAGTATATTAAGTAATAAAATAAGTAAATAAAAATACATACAGCAATCAGAGCAATCGGAACAATAGTGCAATTTTTCAGTGCAAGTAGAAAGATGTTACTAGCATGAGAAATAAAGTGACAGGTGTAAAGTGACCATGTGATGAATCCAATGTTTTATAAAATGTTCTTGATTCCAACGGCAGAGGGAAAGAAACTGTTCATGTGGTGTGAGGTTCTGGTCCGGATGGACCGTAGCCTCCTGCCTGAGGGGAGTGGCTCAAAAAGTCTGTGTCCAGGGTGAGAAGGGTCAGCTGCTATCCGACCTGCACGCCCCCGAGTCCTGGAGAGATGGAAGGCTGTATGGCGTCAGACAGCTATCTTTAACTTGAGCGTGCATAGAGAACATCATCGCGCGCAGTGAACAAGATTTGAGAGCGTATAAATTGAAAATGAGCGCAAACTTCCTGACAGCGCGCGTAGGCTCTGTCTGCGCCGCGCTGTTTTCCTTTCATCGCGCGCTCAGAATGATAACACAGCGCGCGGTTTGTATCTCAGCGCGATGTTGGATCCTTTTGCTTTGCTTCTATCTGAGCGCGCGGTTATTTTTCCTTCATGATGTGACGTCATCAAAATAGGCGCTGCAGTCGCTCACAGATTCACAGATTGCGGAAGTGTGGAGATCTGACGGCGAAAACCAACAGATTTCATGAAATAAAGCCATTTTTAGTAATTTTACATAAGAATTGAATATTCGTAGCCACTAATCACTTGTACACGTAGTTTTTATTATTTAATAATAGCATTTTTTTTATTTCTTAAAGTTGGTAATTGTATAAATAAAGATGTTATGTGAACATAAACACCGTTTGATCTTTTTTATAGTAATACATTTACATATTTATTTACATATCTATATCTATCACATACATATACTGTTAAAGAGTCAAATAAGCAAATGTATTTGACCTAAAGAAAAAAATAAGACCAAGAGAAGACACAACCTGCAATCTAATTGTAGTACAGTAGGTGGCGGCATTAACCCTCTCAGGGCTGGCGTTGCAGATTTGCAACCACTAATTGCTAATTACCTAATGACTCTACATCCATATTTTCTGAGCTTTTTTCACTCAGAATTAACACTGCAGGACTTAGTTGTGCATTAGCAACAAACAGTTTCCCACTAGATGGCAGTGCTGTCTCACTTCCAACATGTCTGTCTCTGATAGTTTGTAGCTTTACTCCAAATGATTTTGTTTTCTATAGAATATACCCTCAGTGACAACTCAAAGTAATATGTAAACACTGGTGATAGAAAAACCTTAGTCTAAACTGTTGCTCAAAAGGTAAAGTATGTAGCATCCATTGGTACCTGTCTGACCACATTGAAAAAGAGCTGCTCCTGGGGAAAAACCCAGAGGAGATCAAATCTACTCATTGGTAGTTACAACATCTATATATATATATTTATGAATGATGTTATGTAGTATTGGTTTCAAATTAATCGACGTTGTAGCAATACTATCATGAAATTGTTGCCTAAAAATCTGCATCAGTGAAACCAACAGACATGTTGGAAGTGAGACAGCACTGCCATCTAGTGGGAAACTGTTTGTTGCTAATGCACAACTAAGTCCTGCAGTGTTAATTCTGAGTGAAAAAAGCTCAGAAAATATGGATGTAGAGTCATTAGGTAATTAGCAATTAGTGGTTGCAAATCTGCAACGCCAGCCCTGAGAGGGTTAATGCCGCCACCTACTGTACTACAATTAGATTGCAGGTTGTGTCTTCTCTTGGTCTTATTTTTTTCTTTAGGTCAAATACATTTGCTTATTTGACTCTTTAACAGTATATGTATGTGATAGATATAGACATGTAAATAAATATGTAAATGTATTACTATAAAAAAGATCAAACGGTGTTTATGTTCACATAACATCTTTATTTATACAATTACCAACTTTAAGAAATAAAAAAATGCTATTATTAAATAATAAAAACTACGTGTACAAGTGATTAGTGGCTACGAATATTCAATTCTTATGTAAAATTACTAAAAAATGGCTTTATTTCATGAAATCTGTTGGTTTTCGCCGTCAGATCTCCACACTTCCGCAATCTGTGAATCTGTGAGCGACTGCAGCGCCTATTTTGATGACGTCACATCATGAAGGAAAAATAACCGCGCGCTCAGATAGAAGCAAAGCAAAAGGATCCAACATCGCGCTGAGATACAAACCGCGCGCTGTGTTATCATTCTGAGCGCGCGATGAAAGGAAAACAGCGCGCGCAGACAGAGCCTACGCGCGCTGTCAGGAAGTTTGCGCTCATTTTCAATTTATACGCTCTCAAATCTTGTTCACTGCGCGCGATGATGTTCTCTATGCACGCTCAAGTTAAAGATAGCTGTCTGACGCCATAAGGCTGCACCTTCTCAGCAGAGCGCACAATGCGCTGCAGTCTGTGTCTGTCCCTGACTGTGGCTCCAGCGTACCACATGGTGATGGAGGAGGTGAGGATGGACTCAATGATGGCCCATCATCTGGGCCGGCAGCTTGGCCGAAGGAAGTACATCCTCTGCTGGGCCTTTTTGATCAGGGAGCTGATGGAAGGCTCCCACTTCAGGTCCTGACCTGAATATATTGATATAAATATCAATATAAATATTACTGTACACTTACAAATTATTTGTTTAAAAGATATAATTTCGGTCTGCGCGTGCGTAGTTGACCTAAAAAGGAACTTCCGGACGAATCGGGTCTTCCGGTACGAAAGGGGCCGCGACAGGGACATTAACAAGATATCTGTTAGGGGGAAGTTGATTTAAAGTGCATATGACAGATTTTTACAATTTTCCAAGATTAACTTAATTTGGTAGATTAATTTTGTTGTAAATATAAATTTTACATGAATCAAAACATGTTTGTGAAGAAATCAGTATCATATGGTTACTAGGCAACTCCTAGCGTGATGTCATCTATGAACAGGAAGTACATTTTTATGCCTATAAAAAAGGCTGACCTGGGATGAAATTTGCAAAAATGTTTAGTAAAATCGTAAATATAATGGTCTTAACTTTGTTTTAATGAAATAGTTCAGCCTGTCAGAGGCACTTTAAGTTATTTTATAAAAAAATAAAATAGTCTCTTTAACTTGATTCTTTTTTGGACATAGATTCGTAAAGAAAACATCTAGACATTTAAAAAAAGGGTTTGAATATGATTATGAGTTGTCATTAGTCACATCGCAGTGACAGTTTGATAAAGAATTAAGCGGTTGTAAAAACACATAGTTTCGATGTGTTACAAAGTCTGACATGTTGCCAAGACATGGTTTGCTCCAGGCGAGAGCTTTGTCTGTCAACGCCAATAGGGGAAAAAAAAAAAAAATTGGTATGATTACACACAACTGTGACAACACAAGGCAATTCTCAAAATGTATTTTTATTTTACAATGACAGACACAAGAAACTTACACTTGGGCTCAGCTTTTACAATCTGGTACATCAGTAACATCACAACCACAAATAAATGCACAAATGTCCAGAAATTTTGCCCTTTATTGATAACATAATGTAAAATCATGTAGAATGTAAGCATGCTTCTTCTAACGCTTTCTTATACAAGCTAATACTGACATCTCCATCTGTCCATTGTAGGTATTTAACCTATAGCGTTGGCAGATTTCCACAAAGCAAAATCAGAGAAAATCTTATTGACAATTCACAAACTACAAACTTGCTAATAATGAAGAATAAAATGTCAACTACAGTATGATAACAAAAAAAAAATACATTGGAAATATATAGCACAGAATATAAGGGCAAGTAAAAAATAAGAACAGTATATAAAACATATATGAAATAAAGCAACATGGTCTTTAACAAAAAAACAAAAAAAGGCCAAAAGTGTGTAAATAAAAATGTTTTTTTTCTTTGTTTTGTTTTCATGGTTTTTGGTAAATGGCATATGGTCTCTATATTTTTTTTTTTTTTTTTTTTTTTTTGCATCTTTTGAGTGGTTGACTGCTCTCTTGCTGTCTCTCTGGAGGCTCTGAGCACTTTTTGAAACTTTTTTGGTTTTTAGCTCAGTTTTTGGCAAGACAACTTTGGACTTCAACCAACTGAGACGTGTGGCCTCTGATGTTCAACAAACATGAGTTAAGTACTGTCAGATTTGTGAAAAGGATACATCTGTTTTTCACGTAACCATGGAGACCATGCAAAAGCTAATGCTACTACGCTAACTTTGGACTCTGAAATGGCAGACTTTCACACCTGAAGCAGCAGAGGACGTTGCAGTAAAAGAGTTTGATTCTTGGATTCATCCACCCTGTGACGTTCAACAGACAGTTAGGATTTGTGAATGGAGTTGTTTGTTTGTCCTGTAACCATGGAGATGGTACAAGAAGCTATTAAAGCTAACTTTGCTAGCTTTGGACTTTTGAAATGCTACAGAACTTTTACATCTGCTGCAGCCGAAGCTTTGCAGAGGAAGATTTTGTGAGATAGTCTTATCACCGACTGAAACAACAACAGTTCACCTGCTCCTCATGGACCTGACTGTGACGTGTCTAAGAATCTGCTTGCTCCACCTGCACCTGACTGTCATCTGTCTCTCACTCCGGTTTCCACCTCCAACTGCACCTGCTCCTCCAGCTAAGGCCCTGACTAAGCCAAACAACATCATGGAGATTGTCCCGAGCGCCGTTCAGCGGCAGCACACTGTCCTGACAGACGCCCCAGAGGCTCTGCAGGATGGGTTAAATGCAGAATGAATTTCCTCTCGAGGGATCAATAAAGTATTATCTATCTATATCTATCTATCATCTATCTATCTATTATCTATCTATCATCTATCTATCTATCTATCTATCTATCTAACTACTATCTATCTATCTATCTATCTATCTATCTATCTATCTATCTATCTATCTATCTATCATCTATCTATCTATCTATCTATCTATCTATCTATCTATCTATCTATCTATCTTTTATCTATCTATCTTATCTATCTATCTTATATACATTATTATACATAATAATTATTATATTACTTTTCCACCTCACAAGTCATTCAAGCTCTTTACATAATATTTGATTTTACTACTACCAGTAGTTTAATTCTATCAAATAGAAGAGCTAAGTGAGCTTTATTTTTTCGGTGTCTTTTACTTGTTTTTGGTATTGCTAAGTAACAGTTTGTTTATAAATGTACATGATTTTTAAGTATATTTTACACAAATATTGACTTTAAACATCAAATATCTTAACAGTCCATACTTCAGTCATTATTTAGGGATAGGGTGAGTTTTCATAACTGAAACAACAAAAAAAAAAAAAAACTTTTTTTTTTTATTATTTTTTTTTTTTTATGAAAAATAATAAAAATCACTGGTTTTTCCTCTGAGCCTTGTATACGTCTTTCCAGTGTTGTACAACAATGATTCTGGTACTTGGAATGATTTCAGACTTACAAGACGGTTAAATTGAATAATAAATCAGGATTTCTTATGTGTGATGACTTTTTTCAAAATGAATGATTTGGGGCAAACATTTCATTTGAAAAAGAAAATAACACTTATTTGTCTCCTCTAGTTAAATCACGATTTAGGAGGTACTCATAGTGTAAAACTAAGCTTAGGGAGTACTTGATACAAAAACACCCTAGTAAAACAGAAAACAGCTCCCACACCTGTGAACTCAGTGTGTGGTCTCATGTTGTGGCTGGCTTGTTTTGATAAACCTTTATGCAGGCTTGTTCTGTGATAAAAATCTGAAATCTGGCTATAAAAACAGATGAAATTCCTGAGTGGGGCTGTAGACGGCAGCGTCATGTTGACATTTGTGATGCATCTGCAGGTGCGTTCAGGGCCTCAGAGGAAAAGCTCAGATCAAACTCTGATGGTTTTGTTCTGAATTGTTTGTGCAGCGAGATGAGAAACAGAAATGACAAGGAGAAGGGCACAGACATGAGAGCTCAGGGGCTTCTGTCAGAGAAATGTGGAGAAAAACTGCACATCCAGCCCACGCCTCAGCAAACTGAGTGTGCCTGGTCACCACTCTACCAGCCAAAGTTGTAATTTATCAATTTACAGTTCATATATGTGTGCTGTGATGTGTTGTAGATTCCCCGAGGTTGGCTCCGTAAGCTGAGTGGCTCGGGCCAAATTTTCTTGTAGATTGAGTGTATAAATAAAAACCTACAGTTAATACTGAGTAAATACTGTCATCTAGCATCCAAACCTTGCAACACATAAAAAAGTATCATAACATAACAAATGCTCACGTGTTGCTATAAGTGTAAACACTTGGTAATGTTTTGGAAAAATGGAGGAATCTCTGAACTGTGCTGGAGATTAATAGGATGCTCATTTTGATAAAAGTCACTCAATCTAACTTTTGGATTTGAAAACTGGTCATTCAGTCAGCATCTACATTTTCCTACAAATAACTTTGTTTTCTTACCTCAGAAAACATGATGCAGAGAATAACGATGTGTCAACAAGAGACTTTTAAGACATTAGATTTGTTTTCAGTTGAGTAATAAAGACTGGTGCAGTGCCACTAAACACCAAAGATGGTGCCCTTGTTCTAAAACTTTGCCACTCGGGCACACAGCTTTAATAGCTTGAATAATAAATGTTAAAATCCATACGATTATTTTTCCTACCTTCTTTCTACCTTCTAGGATCAGATCTCTTCAGCTGCTTCTACACTATAATCTGCAGGCTTTACTGTATAATGCATATTTCCCAACATTGTTAAATGTTGGAAAAATTACAATCTGTGACTTTTGAGCTCTAAGCTTTCTTGCTGTACTGGCATACATGGGTCTGTCTCTGCCTGTTCTGGTTCTATTGTTTGTTCTTGTCCTGTAGATGTTCCTCCCCCTTTTGATTTGCCTGTTCCATTTTGTTGGGTTGTTATCTCTTTAATGAGATTTTCCACTGCTTCTGAGCACTTTGTCCATTCCTGGTTCTTCACATGGCTCTCCACTGCTCAGTTAGGCGCTGCATGGCAGCCTTCTTCAGCTTTTCGAACACCAGATTTGTACCCTCTTCTAAAATGACTTCAGAGAGTTCTCCGTTCTTTTCCTCACAATCCGTGTGCATAAATGATGCAAAGAGAGCGATTGCTGCTGCTGTCAGAAGCACCACCAGACCAATGTTCTGTAGAACAGAAAACCAAATCAAGAATGAAGTGGATATGAACCAGAGCTGGAAGTGTTACACCTTAACAATTAAAGAGACCAAAAATACAAATTACTGCCAAAAACATTAAATGACTGTAACAGTTCTTGATTGTTGAAAAGTAGATACGGTTGTGCTCACTGCAGGCACTGCTCTGTCTGAAGCTTTGTTGGTCTTTATATGGTTTTGTTTTAACCCAGTTGAGATGGCTTATGCTGTGAAGTTTGTCTAAAAAACACTGCAGTCAGAAGCAAATGTTAGTCAACATCTTTTGATTGATATATACTTTATTGATCCTGATGATTTTCGATCGCCCTCATACATTTTATTGTCATCTAAAAGATTCCCTTGTAGTTTTCAGACTATAATGAGTTTGTGGGTTTGTGATGCAGCAGGAAGATTATAGTGTAATGAATATGTTCAATTGTTCGTGTTTGACATGTGTGCAGCAGTGAGTGTTGCATTTTACATTCTTTTTGTCCTATTTGTTGTTGTCCTTTTTTGTCCTCTTTGTCCATTGTTTTTGTTCTATTTGTTTTTGTCCCTTTTTGTCCTATTTGTCTGTTGTTTTTGTTCTATTTGTTTTTGTCCTATTTGTCTGTTGTTTTTGTTCTTTTTGAAATCTTTGAGCAAATTTTGAACTATTTTCTTAGACCGGCAACATAACCGCTGGACCATATGTACAGCAGTTAACCTCTAGTTGTAGACCTGGGTGTAATTCAAACTTAATATGCTTTTGTGTATATTTTTGTACAGAAACATGTGACTCACCCTGGAAAAACTTTTATGATCTGCAGCAATAGATTTCTCTTCTATGGTGCGATTAGTGTCGCTTTTGCAAGCGACTATGGCCTGGGTTGGTGTACCATCGTTTTGGCAGCAGAGCCACCAATCTCCATCCACAAAGACGACAGCCATCCAGATTGTACTGACACACATAGTGTGGACAATGCGCACGGACACCACACACGCACACTGTAATAAAGGAACAAATTAAGCTGTTAATGCTTCTAAAAACAAATACATGGACATACATTTGTGTAATGCCTTTTACACCAGACTACTCTCTTACACGCACCTAAGCACTTTACTTTACCATCAGTGAGCTTTAATGATAATCACATTTCAAAAATGCCGTGACAACAGTGTTTTGTGACTTGTTTGTAAAACAAGGAGTCGGACTTAAGCCATACACAACTACTTTGAAATAATTCTTGACTTGTGACTTCATGCAAACCCAAATATGTGCAGTATATAGTATAATAATAAGCTATCCAAAACAGGATGCACATTCTGTGTCTTTCAACTTTGCAAGATGATTCAAGAGCTACTTTAAACAAGAACACGATGTATGTCTACATAGAACTTGAAAAAAGGGGCAGTAAGGTTGACTAAAAACTCATGGGTTCTCAATGAGGTATAGAGTGGTCAGTCTGATACTGAGCACTCCGGTTGTTTTTATGTATTTTGGGGATAAAAGGCAACTTGAAAATGATAAGCAAACTATAATTCACTTCCATGATGATATTACATGCCTTATAATAAAAAAGTTATTTTTAAATAACAGGGCTGATCGGTTCTGCTGGTTTGAGCAGAAAGTAAATGAACATTTGTGTTTTACAAAAACAAAATGAAATTTCTGATCTAGTTTATTCTAAATACATAGGTCCCTTTAAACTTTGGGGTGGGGGTTGCATCTCTATGGAGGTTTAGTGCAACAAGTGCAGCAGATTTCTAATAACTTATACAGTATATACATACATATATAAACTCAAAAAGATTACTTTGTGATTGCTCTTGCAGAAGCACATCCGCTGGAAGCTTTTGTCGAGCAGGAGCAGGATGACCCACAGCAGCAGCGAGGGTAAGAAGAGGTGCATGTAACAGGCCCTTTTCTGCTGGTTCTCAGGTTTACAGGCACAGGCGAAGTCTCTCTCAAACATCAGGTGGTAGCTTACAGTCACAATGATCGACACATAGATCCCCAAGTTTTTATTTAGCTGAGAAAATATTTTCTTCAGAGCATCTTTGAACACCTCCATCTTCAGACTCTGAGTCGAATGTGAGTGTTTCCTGCCCAAGCCAAGTAACAAGTGTGCACAAAGGCGGGTCTGATTTCCGTTTGATTTGTAAACATGTTTACAGTATTATCACCTTTCGTACAGATTTAAGCACTTCGTCATAGCTTAACAGAGAACATGCAAACTCCAATCAGAGAGATCAAGACTTTTATCTGTTAAGATTATTGCGAAAACCATGCACTAATGGTAAGCTATGCAAAAAAAAATATGCAAGATTACAATAATCTGCTCTGTCATTTTGGTCAATGTTTATTGTGCATTGTCCCTCTACACACAACCATACATACTGATGTAAGACACTGGCAGGAAGTCAGGTGTTAAAACCACAATGCAGGTTCCGACCACCCACATACTGTTTATCAAGTTTCAGACTCTTGCTTGCAACGCAATTGAAGGTATAGAGTCATTCACTTATAGGTGCATTTTTTAAATTTGTGCGTTGTTAGAACAATAAGAACAAAATCCCACCTATCTTGCAAAAACATGATTTATTCGGACATCAAACAACATTTCGGCACTAGACCTTTTTTTTTCCTAATGAAGGCCTATAGTGCCAAAATGTTTTTTGATGTTCAAATAAGTCATGCTTTTGCAAGATAAGTCAGTGTGGGGGATTTTGTTTTTCTTGTTTCTTGGGACATATACCCATATTCCTACGCACCTGTCTTAGAGCAACTGATCTGCAAAGTTTTCTCTTACTCTTCTCGTAGTAAGAATAAAAAAAATGAAATTCTTCCACTCAGCTACTTCTACAGTGCAATTCCTTTCAATAAATGATGAAAGAACTACATCTATTGCATAAAATACTTAAAAGTTAATTTTTTAATTCATATTTTAAGTTTTGTCCAATCCCATTTAGGCGAATAAATACATGTTTGGAGTCACATTTACCAAGCTTTGCTCATGTGCACAACAGCTTATTCTATAATAGCAAAATTTGAGTTGATGCATGTTGGTTTTATATCTAAGGGAGCAGACATAAGGAGAACATGCAAACTCCACAAAGAAAGGCCCCAGTTCCCCCAGGATAAAAGCGTAACTTCAGCTGTGAACTTACCCATAAACACCAAAAAGCCTACTCGCCTGGCCTCATAAGTATGTAAATCATTACACTTAAAGGGTCTGAATTGACTTCCTATTTTGACCCAGGCCATTGTCTCATGTGTGAGGTTAAGTCTTGTTATTTCCTCTCATTACTCTGCTGCGATCTCTCACTCGAGCCTTCACTCAGTCTGACGTTTGTGCAAATCGTGTAGTTCAGCATTCCAATGAATTCACCCAGATCTGCTGGACGGACAAACTGCTGCAGATATGAAAATGTAAATCATGCTTTTTCTGGGATTTTTTTTGACAAGCCCAGCACTTTTAACAGTGAATGTAGCCATAGAAAAGTGACTGCTTCTATTTGAATGTTTAGCAAAAGATGAGCTCCATAAAGGTTGCCTGGGATCCAGAACCCACACTTCAGCATAAGCGAAGAGTGGGTCTGGTCGCCACGCCCTCCGCCTGCTTTTCGGACCAAATATACATCGTACCGGGCAATCAGGTTAGCTTATTAGCGTGACGCAGATGAAACAAAGGAGCTGATTGGTCGTCTGTCATTTAGACCAAAATTTAACTTCACTTCGTTTTTTGCTTCGCTCATTGATTCTGCAGAAATGCGCGATGTTTTTCAGTTCCACGTGATATTTTTTTAATGTATTTTTTTTTTCGTCGGGAGCAGCCATGTTGGATTTTACACGGCGGAAGATGCGTGTCTCTGATTGGCTAATTAATCTGTCAATCACGGCTAGAGAACTCCGAAAGAGGGACACGGTGACCAGACGATATATTTTTAATATTTTTCCAGGCAACCATAAAGGTGTTGTTTGAAGAGGGCTTAATATGTTCATATTACATTTTTGGGTATCTATTTTAAAAATTTTTAACATTTGTGCTGCATAAGTTAATAATATATTATATTAATTTGTACTTAAACGTGAGCAATTTTGACAAATATGGATATCTGGGCAATTTTTGCTTATTTCAATTCCAATATCAGACATTCTTAATCAAGTTAAGACAAGCCCTATACAATCACACAGTTGATTAAAAGTCTACAACTTTAAAGGATCCGATCTATATTTGACCCAAACTGAACTCGCAAGACCACCGGCTCTGAGGCTTTCTTGTTAAAGAACTACTCTCAAAGAAAAAATGCAGGTAAACCAGATTTTAACATGTAGTTAAAAAAAAAACTGTTTTGAAAAAATATTTTCAAATCCTTAAACAAATTTTGGTTGACAAAATATAAATGAGTGAATGTGAAAATGAAAATTTGAAAGGTTACAATGTAAATTTTTGTTTGTATTTGATTTTTTTTTTATAGGAATTCTGTATATTTCCCTATTCTAGCTGTACTTAAACAATCTTTAAGAACCACTTATTAGACTCAATATACTATGTATATTTTTTCTTTGCAATCCATTATATCCCAGTTTATAATGAATGAATCATGGTCAAACTGAAATTATGTGTTATATGCCAATTTGCACTTCTTGCATCCACTACCCAACATTACGTTACTTGGTCCTGACTTGACTTATGACAAAAAACATTTTAAGCTCAATCCTTTTAAATGGACTCTCCTCTTAAGAGCTGCTGCCTCAGACTGACATCCTGAAATATTCATGTTGTATTTTTCCAGTCTGCTCTCACTGTGTAGCCTTCGTCTGACCTCACTCTGACTACAACTGAATACAGCGTTTCAGCAGGGTTTGGCTTAGATCTAACGCCAAATTTGGGGTGAATTTGTTAATAATGGATGTCAGTATTTGTAGCTTTCAGTCGTCTGTGTCACTTGTGTTGCTTTGAAGTCGGGTTGTTAGTCTGTGTTGGAGTAAAGAGCCTGATGTTATCTTGCTTTGTTCTGAAATGCTTAATTGGTTTATGTAAATTTAGTAACTGCAGGAAAGGAGGCGACCAAACTGATTTGTAATGATTGTATCTTTATGAGTTAAGAAAACAGTGATGTGTCAGATTATTTCTCAGATACAGCTCTGCATCTATATCACATATCATAACCCTGTGTCAAAGCCTTTTAATTATATAAGATTTTGGAATCACTCAATAGGGGGGTCTTATGTGACTGGCGCTACCCCGGTGATTTCAGGCCTTAAGGCCAGTTTTAGTTTTCCATTGGAGCTTCTGTCTAGAGCTAATCGGGTTCCAGGTGTGTCTAGTCAGTTGCACCAATCACACCCACATCACAGATCAGCTGTGCGTTTTGACGCAATGTGACTTTTTAGCGTTGGAGCACATGAACAGCACGAACATAGTGCTGCCGTTGTTGCAAGCTTTCTGATTGGTTCCCAGAAGCCCTGGGGAGAAAAACAAAAGACAGATGCTCCAATGGCAGCCACAAACTGGCCAGACCACAAATTGACCCTTAGGCAGGGAACAGTGGCCAACTGTCATAGGCTAACCCCTGCCGTACACTGAGTGTGAGTTCGGTGCGAGGTGAGACTCGCTTGACTCCACAAGTGCTTAAAACAATGTGTCCTTGTACCTCGAAGCAGTGCGAGTGGACATTCGAGAGTCGCTCGAGTGTGCGGAAAGAATCCGTAGTGAGTCTGTTTTTGTCGGACGTCGCAGCGGTCTGATGCATTCTCTGAGAATCTACGTGAATCCACACAGCTTTGGGAAATACGGATCATAGTGGACTGCAGCTGGTGTACAAGTCAAACTTGCACACGTCCAGACCAAACTCGTCAATGTACAGAAGGCATTCGAGTTAGACATTCATTCACTCTCTCATTTATTACTTGGGGAATTTTGCAGGATGCTTTATTGACTAAAACATGCACGTTTTTGGAGATGAGAAAAAGCCGGAGTAATACGCCGAATATGAGAGCGTGAGATGTTGACCCGGGAGTCGAACCCACAATCTCTTTGTTGGGATGCCAAAGTAGTACTAACCACTCTGCTAAAGTGCACCCCTCCATAGATCATGATGTCAGCAATGAATCCAAGTAAATTAAGTTGCTGCTTGCTTTGTCAAACTACAATTATGAAGAGGTGAGGCTTCATTATAAACAGGAAATCAACAGTCCAATTTATATTAGTAAACCATTTTTTTTTTACCAGTTTTGCAATTTACAGTGGACAAGATGTAAAATGATGACTACATTTGTTGCCAGGTTAAAACCCGTAGAATGCTGCAATAATCCATGTAAATTTACAAGAAATTCATTACTTTATAATGAAAACACCATGACCATGATCCTTTGCTTCATATTTGCTACGTTTGTTCTCTTTTTTATTTCTTTATGATAAGACTTGCTGTTGGCTTCATCCGTCTCTGGAGAGATTTGGATATAGAGATTATGCAGATGACATCAGTGAGTGGCTAAAATGCATGATTAATGTCAGTGAAACAATTAAATAGGTCAAAGCAGCTACAATCTGATAATAAATAAACTGCAACTACTGCTAAATATTGAGTTTGTGACATGGAAAACATTTTATACCTCTTGCTACTAACAACAACAATGTGCCAACTTTAATTACGTGATGAATGCATTTACCACACTCGTTTTGGATTTTTCCCAGTTGCCAGCCCGCCGCTCCAGTTGTCACAGGGATTTAGCCGAGTTAAGCATCCGACGTCGGCCATGTTGAATCTCCCCGATCCCCGCACAATTCTGCCCGTCGCATTTAGACATATTTGAGCAGCTGTCTCGCTTTCTCCACGGTCCACCGAAGATTTGCTATACCCCAACACACACACTGGCCCATTCGAGACAAGTGTCGGCTGCTGCTTGTTTCTGAGGGCGTGCGGTCCCCCGTTTCACCCCTCTTAGACTCAAGCATGTGTGTCATCCCGCCTTGTCGTCGCACCGCAGCAGACGTCTCTATAGGCCAGTGGGCAGCGGACATGCAATCCTACCGCTATCAGATAACAGCACTTATCTGGAAGAAAGGAGCGATTCAGTGTTTAAACGGGGGGTCAGGAGATGGTAATCGGGGAAAGGAAGAGTTGATTGTTTTCTGTGATCTTGTAGTGAGAAAACACTTTGTTATTGTTAAAGACAAGTCAGGCTGTTCCAAAGTGCTTTTTACAGTGTGGGCCATGGGTGAGTTTCTATTCTAGTCTCACTAAAAGTCAATGGTTTCAATAACAAGCTGTGATGGAAGGTCTAGAATGCGCAGTCTAACTGGAATCTTAACTATGTAGCTAGTTTGATATTATTGCTCCTAATAAAAGTGGGAATTGTGTGAGGTTGGAAAATATAATCGATTCTGAATTGATAAAATGATAGAAGATCACAGCTGAAGATCCTGGAGAGCAGCGCCTGGGTGGCATCGGAATATCGGGAGCACAAGACCGCCATCGAAGCCCGCACTAGAGCCAGCTGAGGCACACCCAACTGGAGAAGGTGCCAGACGGATCCAGTCAAGTCTCGCAAGCTCAGATGGCATCCTTCAAAGACAGCTCGAGAAAGACGACAGTGGGGCTCCACAAGGATGGCGAGGCTTGGACCACAGGGCTTGGACATGTCACTAAAATATCGGGTGTGCATTTCCTGTTCTGTTTATGGATGAATTTTGCGTTTCGGGTCTCGTATATTTAAATGTTTTTTATGGTGTAATCTTTTTATGTATCTTCTTTGCTGCAAAACTCAAACCTCAACTCTGACTTCAACTTCGATCCGTACCACAGTCACCACCGGTCAGCAAGGTCGCCAACAAAACCAGGCGGCAATGGCGGCACTACAGCCACCAATGTAGATGACTGTGCGGGTGAGTGTGATGAAGGTGCCAGGTAAAGGATCTTTTGTAGGACAAGTCAGAACCGTGCCTTTTTCATTAGAAGCCTGAGTTTCTCTGAACAAGAGCAGAAAAGCTTACATTTTTATGCACATCTGATTCAGTGGTGACAGAGCATGCGCACAATTTTATGGCTTAAACTTTGTTGTAAAGCAATTTGAGGCCTTGAATTCTGGAAAAGCACTATATAAATATAAAATTTGCCATGCCCACACTAGCTTTGACTGCACATAAGTGTTACAAAGCCTAAAAGTACACGAAAGCCCATTTAAATTTCCTTCTTCTACTACAGAACAATGTGTTGACTGTTTAATCCCTCATTCGTCTATGATCCATAGTAGAAATTCTTCAAAGCTGTCATCTGGACAGCGTTTTCGAAGATCCAGATGTTTTGACTCTCATCCGAAAGTCATTTTCAATCTTTTTTCAGATTATAAATGACTTTCAAGTGAAACGTCTTGATCTTTGGAAACACTGTCCAGATGACACCTTTGAAGCCTTTCTACTAAAGAACAGTGTGTTGCAAAAAGCTTTACATTTCACTTGGATTGATATAATATAATTCAATTATCATTGTCTCACACCTAGATCTAGTCAAAATATTCATCTGTATATCTTTAAGTTTCTCCTGCCCTCATTTAAAAATAAAACACATTTGCTTACCTTTTTTACTTTTTAAAACTAGCCTGCACCACCCACCTTTCTGTCCCTCTTTGTTCTTCACTTGTAAAGGCATTTCTCACACATCCCAGTCTACAAACCAGCACCGTCCCCTTTTAAGGCCCTTATCTTAAACACGCTTTTAAAACCCGCCTTATCTGCCTCTCCGTTTCACTGCTTCTGTCCCGGGATACTTTGGCGGCGCGACCTCCTCACCTCTGCTGCTTGTCTGGCCCTAAATCTTCCTCTTATGTTTCCCTTCGCCACTTTAAAGCTGTTTTCCTGCTGTTACACGATCCATCATGGCCGCCGCGTTCCCCGTGTGGCAGCAGAAGTTGAGCCGCGTCGGGCCGGGGATGGTGGGTTTTTTTTGTGGGGGTGAGGCGTGGGGGTGGTGATGAGCCCATTCCGTTTGGTTTTCACTGTCAGGGACTTCTTGGCGTCGCGCACCTGACAGTACTGACAGTAGCTCAGGCTTAATGGGGCAACAGAGCAGTGAGCCGAAAAGAGGAGATTCCCATAGAGGAGACACGGGACCTTCTCTGCTTTTAAACACGCTCTCTTTAGCCCACTTACTCTTTCCTCGCTGTGTATTTTGGGAGGTTTTGATTGAAATCTAGCCGTGGTTTGGAAAAGGAGAGACGGTTAATAATGTATGAGTGTTGTAAATGCTCATAGAGGTGCATTAGCAGGGAAGTTTAGTATGTATTGATATGGAGCTTTAGAAGGACAAAAGTGCAAAAAGGGCTTTGACTTTGGCTAGAGTTGAATAAGTAAAATGTTACCAGCAAGGTTTTGGTTTTGCTCAAATTATATTGCAACAACTCTTCAGAATTAGCCATTTGTAAAAGCTGCTGCAATTATTTGTAACTGTGGTGTTGTCGCCAGTGTGTTTTGAACTGCTTGGATCTTTTATTTTGGAGCCCTTGAACATGTTTAACGTGTTGATTTTAAAATCTAATCCCAAAACATGACAACAATTTTTAATTGCCATAATTGGGAATAGATTTGCTTCATCCTTGTCGTACAAACACACATTGTGTTAGTAGCAAAAAGGAGAACTAATTCACTCTGATGTACAAAAATATAAAAATCCTTGAAAGCAGGGACATACCAATGTGTTTCGACCCTTATGGGTACGGCTGTGCATATATCGATATATATCGTATATCGATATATGGACTGGATAAGATATGAATTTGACCATTGTACATATCAAGATACTGTATCATTGGTGAAAAAGATCTCCTAAAACTGATGAAACACAGTTACAGTTACAAAGTCAAGTGACAAAGAGAAGAAGATCAATTCAGTTTTTGTGTTGTTGTTGTTGTTGTTGTTGTAATAGTCAAATTATGAACTTGTATGCATAGAATTTACTTTTACTCAACAAAAGGCACGACCAAAATGAATTTATTCAATGAAAATTTACACTTGTACTTAGTAATTAACAGCCTTAGAAAAAATATTTCACTTAAAAAATGTAATTTCAAAGATATTGGGATGTATATCGTATATCAGGATATGAACAAAATATATCGAGATGTACATTTTTTGTCTATATTGCCCAACCCTACTTATGGGTCTTCGTCAGGGCAAATAAGGCCTTGTTATGCATTGATATGTTCTGCTACACTCCACTCCACTCCATGTGATCTCATAGTATTTAAGGCCACCTAGCCGTTTTTTATCATTGTATGCCCTGAGGAAGACCACTGTGTGGTTGAAACGCGTCGGCATGTCCTGTTGCCTCAATAAAGGACTTTTAAGTCTGTAAGTCAGTGTGCTCGGATACCTTTCCTTCTGTTTCTAAATGTTATTCCTACCGCTGGATCCTGCAGAGCACCTGACTTTTTTACATTTTTACATTTTTGACACATTGATGCACTAACCTTCCTGTCTATATGTTCCTGCTATACTTTTGTACATCAGAGTACCTTCTTTTTTGCTGCTCTGCATTGTTTCTATGGATCCTTGAAGAGCACCTGATTTTACTATCATCTGACCCTGTTAGCACTCACTTAACACAAATTTCCTTTAAATAAAATACTTTTGTACTTAAAATATTTGAATTTCTGCACCAACGGACAGGCAGTTTAATTTGATGTATACACGTAGCAATAATCGACATATATCATTTTTTAAAGCAAAGGTAATACTTCTACAATTCTTTTGCCTCTTCATAAATGTTGTGATAATATTGTATCGCAGCTTTACAGCTTACAACCTGCCTCATAGCAAATGAAATATTATAAGCTATTACACCTGCTGACTGTTTTATGTGATCCATAGGCCTGAAGTATGCTACTATAATATATGCAAATGGGCATGTTGTATACTGTTTGTTATCTTGTGTTTATCTTGTGCTACAGCTTGTAAAGGACATTCTTCCTCACATCTTTTCTTATCAGTTTACTTTATCTTGGTTTCTTTCAACCAAGACTGTTTGAAAATGTCTTGGTGAGCATTGGTTTTGACTGATCCATGTTCCTTATATGAATCTTTACTGGTTAGAAATGCAGATTGAGTGAGAAAGGCTTTGAAGTTCGCTGCTGTGTTTGTGTGAGTGGGTGCGGCAGGAGCCATGTAGTTTTATATTAGCTGTATCAGCGAGCTTGGCACGCTTCTGATTTATCAGAGAAAAGATAAGTCTTTATTCTTTTTCATCAGCACAAACAAACGTAAAGACTGGTTTTAAAATAGACAAAAAGTAATAGTCCTATGTGACTAATAAAACAAAATTTACTGAAATCAAATCACTAGAAGAGGACCTACAAGACACTGTTCTGATAAAAACTATGCACAAACAGACTCACAGAGATCTAAATACATCGTCTATAGGACGGCTTTCTTCTCTAGTACAAAGGTTGGGCTGTACATAACCTTTAGTTTGCATGTTCTCCCTGGGTTTGCGTACGTTTACTTGAAGTGCTTCAGTTTTTCCTCACACTAAAAACAGACTACAATAACCATTATGCATAAGGATTTCCAAACGTTTCAGCCCGGGACCCCAAAATAACTGTGCAACCAACTCGCGACCTCCACATTGTAGGGAGTTTAAAATTATTTGAGAATGTGCACAATTAAGGAAACAAAAATCAGGTATATCACCTTATTTGCAAAAAATATTCCATTGTATGTTTTGCATAAAGTTTGAATTACTCAGGGTATTTGTATTCCCATGGCTTTAACTATAATATATTTTGGTCACCTATCTGATGCATTCTGAGCCTCATAATTTTTTCAGTTTCTACAAATTTTTGAAGCCTCATGCTAAAAACATAAACAAGCACACAAGCACATCATCACTTATAAAAGGACATCTACATTTTCTACCTTTTCCAATGCTCACTATAACATTACAAAGTCAACATGCCGTGCCCTTAGTAAACTTTGGCATCCTTCTCTCTTCTGTCATCTCTTCTCTCTTTTCCAGACTCCACAATCGATCTTTTTGTCTGCGCACACCTCAAATTCCTTCACTGCTCTCTTGACATTTATGTGAAGTGAGAAGAAGGTGGCTCCCTGTCCGTGCCCACAGCTGTAGTCCTGGCACGGCCGCAGTGGGACGTCCCGAAGCGTTGCATGATGGGTAGTTTTGGTTCAGTGGCATCGTCCCATCTGCCGCCTTTCATCCCAGTTACTCACAGATGGAGCGTTTTCACACTGTTCAGCTCTATTATCCGAGCAGTAAAAGACATACTGTAGCAATGCAGCAGTAATAAATCAAGTCAGGGTTTTAGTTCCAGTGTAAATCAGGAAACACAAGTGCACAATATAAAGTACAGTCACTGATTTTCTCAAGATCACCTCTAGGCCTTGTCCACTTGAAAACAAAACGCTAATAATTACATAAACATGGAGCTGGCTCAGTATTTGTGAGTGCCCGCATAAATCATTCAAATTGACTAAAACTGCAGTAGTACAAATAACTGTCCAGAGTGTAGCGCTGTGACAGTTAAGACATTATATTGAGCAGGTGGAAAGACATTATACCAAACTGGCATTTTGAAATCTTCCATTGTGGGACCTGGTCTCAAAAAATGTACTTTTCCGAGTCTTGAAACGCTTGCTTTATATGGATGATGTTAGGCAAAATACTTTTGCTAAAATACTGTGCGGACAGGGTCTCCACACAATAGATATAAATGTTTTAATTCTAAAAATATATCAAAATGCATGACCATGGGAACATATTTTAGTTTGGGGGTGCTAAGATGTG
This sequence comes from Mugilogobius chulae, assembly GCA_038363315.1. Classification (NCBI taxonomy): domain Eukaryota; kingdom Metazoa; phylum Chordata; class Actinopteri; order Gobiiformes; family Gobiidae; genus Mugilogobius; species Mugilogobius chulae. Next base: position 15,475,698 of record CM076399.1, on the reverse strand, counting down.
ACGGGGGTCTGATTTTGGCCTAAACACATGTTATTTCCTGGTGTTTTGAGCCATCAGATCCATATTTTTTATAGCAGGTTTATATGAGTAAAAGTCCGTTTGTTTGTTTTTATAGATAATTTCAATAAGCCTACACATGATGCCTTTTAAGAAACATGCTTCTGATTATCATGTCCAAAATGTTGGACTCCTGCACTTGTCACTTTATCAGCCATGTCATCATCACCTGCAACCTTATTAATCATGTTAATATCATCTTGTACAGATTGCACTATCATTCTGATAAATAATAATGCATCGTATCTCACCTTAAAGTCTTAAAGCAAATGCATGACAAGAGGCAGCTGACAGAGCACACTTCAAAAGCCTCAAGCATATTGTATACATGTAACCTTTTAAAGAGACATGTAACAAGGTAAAAATGTTCTGTAGTTTTGCTTTAAGAAATGATTGATTAATTGAAATTGCGAATTCACTTAAAAATATTCATATAGCTGCTGGTTAATAATAGCAAAAGCTGAGCTGGTTGTAGTATTTGGAGCAGTAACCTGTCAGTTTGAACACACTTTCTAGTCTCGTGTCGGCTTTGATCAGTTTGATGTTGATGTCGTCTCCCAGAGCTGCTGCTGCTTCTTCTGCTGCTGCTGGTGCCTGTGCTGTGCCCTCTTCAAACCCTCTTTCCTCACATCCTCCCTTCCTTTTACGGGAGTTTGTCTGCATTTGTCTGGTAATGATCTGTGGTTTTGTCTGGGGAAGAAAATAAAACAACAACATGCTGCTTTTACATGTGGAAATTTAGCGAAACATTGTCTGGTTTACTTTTGTCGGAAATTCTGGTTGACAAAATTGACCTAAAACCTTGATAGACACTGCAAAAGATTGATCAAAATGTGTTAATAAGGCTGTCACTCACTGTGATTTTAGCAACAAAAAATTCTACTGTTCATCGAGACAAAAAAACACAAAACAGTATTTGTTTATTTATTTTTGGTTGTTTTAAGTATTAAAATAATCCAACAAAATCACATCTAAGCCCATTTAACACTGCCAGTTAAAACAATGGAAGAGCCAGGGTTTCTCTGGAGAACTGGTGTCGGGTCGGGATCTGGTCGAGATTCAGAAACTGCAAGAGCGGATTTTCCATTCGGAGGCTTGTTTCAAATCTACTGTTGTGACCCAGTGAAGTGACAAACGAGACACAAAATTAGGAGTTCAATACATTTTCTATTTGAATTTCTTCTTCTTTTCTTTAAATTCTTCTTGTTATTTGTTTAAAGAGACTATACTCTGTATTTTAAAAACTAACATAAAAACTTAAAAACGAATTCCCTCTAGCACTGGTATCTTATTAATGTATCTATTCAGGTAGAAATTAGTCTGCAATATCCTGTCTACGTCTAATAATGTTCCGTTTGTGTCCAACTTTTTCTGTTGTTGTTTTTAGCATTGTGGCTAACTGTTGTTAGCATACCGACTCACCTCGTCGCTAAAAGCTGTGAAAAAACATTAAAATACATCATGATGAACAATTCTGAAGCTCAGAATGCAGCTAAGTGAGCAAATCATGTAGACTGAAGAAGTTTAAAATTTAATATTTCTGTTTGTTTACATTTTTACGGATGCAAAAATCAGGTATAGTCCCTTTAAGTTTAATAGAAAAAAAAAAAAACACTCCTAAAACTAAAAAGTAACAAATAAACAGGCCAGATGAGTCGGCCAAAAAAAAAAAAAAAGGCTGAAGATACCAGAACAGCCATACAAGGCCGTAGAGGCTGGTGCCAACAGCCCTAACATTAAAACAAAAACCCCAACTAAATCTGTTACAAAAAAAAACAAAAAAACTTAACTTAAAGGTAAACTCAAAAAACAAACGTGTCTGCCAGGTACCCCAAACTGCACCATACAAGGTATACTAAACTAAAATTTACCAAACTGAAACAACTAAAAATAAATGTAAGTACAAAAAAGGCAAAAAAAAGATATAGATATAAAAAATAGGAAAAGCTACAAAAGTAATCTACAAAAACATATCTGGAAAAAATAACAAAAGAAAAAATATTGTTGGAAGTTGAACACAGTTTTGGTATTTTTGGTGTAAGTTATTAGTTATATTTTTTGATATATTTATTTTCTTTGATTTACTGATAAAAGTATGTTTATTTTTGTTATTTTGCTATTTCTTATGATTAACTTGATTATTAGAATATTTGTTAAATTTGGTTTGTTATATATAGAATTACAATTTATTGTTTTGTGTGGGTTATAGTTGTTTCTTATAGAGTATTTTGGCATAGTTAAAGTAATTTTGTCCATTTTCTTTCTTTTTTTTTTTTTGGTGAATCCTGGCTTCTCATTAAAAGCCGCACCATTCAGTTTGGCCTTACATGTGATCCTGTTGTTTTGTCCCATGTCTTTTTGTTGTAATACTCGAGTAAAAGAGTTTTTTTTTAACTGCAAAAGACGGTTCATGAATTGTGTTGATCATTTGGTGGTGAGAGTATGCATTGATTTCATGAATGACAGTTTCATTTTGCTGGCCTGTTCATTGTTTTTCTATAGATGTGAGTAGATAGAGTCACCTGCAGCTGGGACGAGGTGCAGCGTGGGTCGTTCTGGGTCAAAGATGAAAGTCTGGCTTCTCTTCAAACCGGCCTGATTTAAGTTTAGTGACAGATCCGTCTCACTCTGGTCCTGAAAAGAGCCTCAGTCCAGTGCACTGCAGGTGTAGCTCTGCTTTAGACCCTCGAGAAGCTGTTCTTACTAACACAGCTAAGTTCAGACTTTCTAAAAACTTGTAATGCCACAGGGATGAGTGAGGTTTGTCTTGGCTTAGTTGCAGACAGTTATTGACGGGTTTAATGTGATGTGGAGGAAAACATGGTAAGACTAGTGATGGAGTTTTGAACGCAGCTGTGGCTCTGTGGAAAACGTGCATCCAGAGAAAAAAGACCATGTTGTAATTTGGTGTTTTGTTTTGCATTGTGTATAAAATTGTGGCTAATGGATAATGTTGTGTGAGAAATGTTAAACATTTAACAAAAATATATCTGCAAATGTAAAGAAACACAAATGATAAACATACAAACTTATACAAATTTAATAGACATTAAATGTATGTTATGCAACTGTAAGTATAACATGTTGTACATAAAATAAGACCTACAAGTGTCTACTCTCATTTAAAAAAATATATTTTTCTACACGAATCTGTTTTCTTTGTATAGGCATTTGAAATTCCTTGTTTTCATTAGATTTCAGTGTTTGACAAAAAACGTTTGAAATAACGTAATTTTTCTAAATCAAACTTCATGTCCGTGTTATTTTCATCAGTTCAACTTTTTGGTGAAAGAATATGAGCCACTGCAATAATAAATTAATGTCTTTAGGATAAAAAATATGTGGTTTACATGATTAAAACAATGAGGACAAGTGTCTTTAAACCAGCAAAAGCTGTGTTACAGACGAGAAGGCTGCACAGTTTTCTGTTTTCTGATGCAGACTATTTATTTATTTATTGGACAATGTGCAGTTACATTAAAAAGATGGCTGCATCAGAATTAGCAATGCTAATTTCCATCTGTAGTCCTAGACAAACAGTGTACAATGTTCATGGTTACAGTACAAAAGATGCAAAGTGTCCCAGATCAAACTTGCCTTGCAGTCACCGTACATCCAGCGTAAAAGGCTAAGAACCAGGATCCACATAATTGCAGCTTGTGAGATTTGTCAGTTGCACTAAATCAAATTGTGAATTCAAATTTGGAATTATTCAAAAATGTGCACATTATTGAAATTTCAATTTTTACCAAATTGTAGTTTAAACACGTTTTTTTTCTTGAATCTCCTCCAGCGTGCAACACATTTATTTTTGTTTGTTTCTTTTCTTTTCTTTTGCCTGTATTTGTTTATGCATGTTTCCTTTCATATTTGGGCTGACTACACCACTATTGTTTCCATACTCTCAGATGCCCTGTAGTGGTTCGCAGACTCCCTCGATGCCGGAGTAACTGGAGCAGAAAAGATTCTGCATCTGAGTTTGAGTTTAAGTGTGTGTGAAAATACTCCACATGACATCTCCGTCAGCTCCTCTCTGACGGGAAAAGGGGAAATGCAGTTGTTGGATAATTTGACCAGGAATAATTCAGCGCCCTGAGCTTTGTCTAAACTCCACATTCCTGCAGGAGGTGAAGTGGTCGCCATGACGATCTCTTAATGAATGGAAAATGCAATAAAATCTTAACTACAGCTCTTTACCGAGACCCACATTGGCTTTCACTGTTTCTCTGTGCGCTGAGTTAGACTCTCCAAATAAGACCCAATAGCTGTTTTATACATTACAATGACCCACTTTTGGACAAGAAAATCCATTTGTAATGTGATATAATTAGGGTTTTTGTCAAACAGATTTGTGTTTTTGACAATACCAGAAAGTCAATACAAAATAACCTTACTTCGGTTCATTTATTTTGCATTTCTTCCCTATCATTGTTCTTTTCTGTGTCCCTACAGAGATAACATGGATATGTTTGTGATTTGTGAAGTTCCTCTGTTTTAAGTCCAAAACTTAATCAGAGGCATTTTTCATATCAGTTTTAAAATGTTGTTGTTTTTTTTACCTTTATTTCAAATTTCAGCTGACTCAATAAGATGCAGCCTATATTTCTACTGTGTAACTTTCTGGGGATGAAAAATCAAATACATAATCTCATTGAAATGATAAGCTAAAGCAGTGGTTTCTTTGTCAATTTAGCATAATGCAGAGATAGGGCTGCAATAATGAAAAGAAAAAATGAATGATTTGATATTTTTTTACGCATCTTGGTCACATTTATGTTGAACTGACCAGTGGCGTTTTTTGGCATGGGCGAGGTGGGCGGTTGCACAGGGCAGCAGGAGAAGAGCTCACCTGTGTGAGATGCTACAACACAAACACCTTCAGCTGCCCTTGCATCTGCAGACGTCCCTTCATTCTGACCATCTATTGTCTGTTCTGCGCGCCCAGACTCATGTGGATCTGTCCCACTCCCAGCTCCTTATAACTGGCCAGATATCATCTATACAATATATATGACCCGACATGACTGAGAGAGAGCCGCATGTATGTGCATAAAGCGTGCTTTGCTGCGTAACCTGGCTGACCTATAGCCTTGTGGGTGTTTTGAAGTCCACAGTGTCATTCTACTACTCACAATTTTTCAGACACTTTTTATTTCATGAAGATAGCCCTCAGATTCACTGAGTTATGATGTCTTTTCTAAAATGGGACGCTGCGGAACACAACGCTATTTTTGGTATTTAACCAGTCTCAAACTATTTCATAATAATAACAATATCTTGTCTTCTTTTCCTCCCCACAGTCTTGTCCCTCCAAGCCTCCGCCGCCATGCAGTTCACAAAGGAGCCAAAGTCCCAGGATGCATTGCACGGCCGCAGCGCCATGTTGCGTTGCGAGGTGAGCGATCCGGCCGACGTGACCTACAGCTGGACTCATGACGGCGTGAACCTGCAGAACACCGAGCGACGCTTTCAAGAGGGAAGCAACCTCAAGTTCACCTCCATCGACCGCAAACTCGACTCGGGAAACTTCGAGTGTGTGGCGTCCAACATGGCAACCGGAGAGTTCCTGAGGTCCACCAACGCCTCCTTCAATATCAAATGTGAGTCATGTATTCTTTCTTATTCACCTTATTCCATCACTTATATATAAATATTATAGGCTACATCATTTGTTGATTTATGTGTTATGGGTAATGTTTATGGTTACTAACAAATCAGCACTGCGTAATTTCTTTGAATGGCCTGAAAACAGTTTTGTAAAGTGTATTTACTGTAGAAATCAGTTGCTTTTTGCTATGATCAGAAAGAGGATTACATATTGTGTTGGCCAAATGTTCTAAATTAAATAATTATTTTTTGTTTGTTTGTTTTAACTGTATCGTAGTCCAAAACTTTTCATACTGATTTTTTTTATAAAGAATAAAGTAACATATTAAATTTGTTTGAAAAAGGTTCACCTAAAATCTACAATAAGGGTCAACTTTATGGCCAGGACACTTTTGTCACAATACAATATGACACTCAAGGCCAATACGATACATGTATTGTGATTAATATATTGCTGTACACAATATATTGCAATATTAAAAGTTCTATAATAATTTTTTGCTTTCTTAAAATGTAAACAAACCAAAATACTGAATTTTAGACTTTTCACTTCAGTTCACATGTTTTGCTCACTTACCTAATGCATTTTAAGCCTCTGAATTGTTCACCACAATGTTTTAGGAGCGAGATGTGATGGTATGGTAGCAACAGTTAGCCACAATGCTAACAATAATATTAGATGAAGTGTATGGATTTTAGTGAACCAATGGAACACTAATAGACAGAGATAGAATACTTCGGATTAATTTTGACATGAATAGACTATTTAACAAGATATTTATGCTGAGGAGACATTGATTTTAAGTTATTGTATTGTAAAAAATCAGGCTTAGTCTCTTTTAAGACAGGGGTCCAGGGCCTAATGCAGCCCTCTAGATGATTTCATGTGGCCCCTAGGATGATTTCTTTTATTTTTGATAGTGGCCCACCAATCAAATATATTGGTGAGATGTGACTATAAAACTTGTATGATGGCAAGAAAATAGTAAACTGTGTCAATTTGTCCCAAATTTTCCGAGGGAGAACAATTGGACTTATTTACTTTGTGACCTGTGTGTGTAAAATGTAAAACAACACATACAGTATTAGACATATTAGATATCCTGCTACATTAGACTTTACATAGCCTAATATGCTTATGTATATAAAATATAACATAGTGAGCCCTGTATTTTAAAACATGGCCCTCGACAAACACTAACTTTGATTAAATCGCTCCAAGTTTCATTTGAGTTTTAAGATAATAAGAAGTATTGTGATAACTTACAATAACCATAATAAATGAGGGGAAAAAATCTAAATCTATTTGTACTGCAAAACTGTATGCTTATGGTGCAAATTATTAGGAAATACCATGCAATTGCCCAGACTGATTTTAAAGAAATTCAAAGATGAAGTTTAATTAATAGCTGGGATGTGATAGAAAGTTTCTTCCATTGGTGCTGACAGATTATAAAAAAGGTTTGATGTTGACAATACTGCAGACATATGCAAATATAACAGAACCTAAATATGAATTTAAATTTTCACTTTATCAATACCAGATTTCCTATAAGTATTGCAATACAAAGTTTTCCTATGATACAATATTTGTCTCTGCCCCAAAATGTATAAATGTAAAAATATGTAAAAAAAAAAAAAACAAAAAAAAAAAACAGAACTTACTTTTTAACCCGCTACCATCAGAACATAGTTGATAACTTTAAAATAACATAAACTGTATAATTTGCTCATTCTTCACTCTGATTAGAATCGAATTGTTGAAACTGTTTTGCTTTTAGAGGCAGTTAAATGGGGTTAATGAAAAAATCCGTTCATATCCTGAGAGCAAATTAACAGTTGCTAAAGTTTCATTATGTGATCACATCTGTGCATCCAGTTTCTAGATGACAAACTTTCAACAATAGCTGCAGTATTGTGTATCAGCTCCAGGAATGTCTCGTTCTCTCCAAAGGAAACTGGATCTTTGTGCCACCAACCATGTGTTTCTTCTGTCTTTCTGTTGTGTAACACTGTCTATTCCCACACACTTTCAAAGCACCGGTTTGTGTTGGAATCAAACAGTTCACATCATATTGTATCTTTCTTAGTTTTAGATGAAAATACAATAAAATTAGCTAATGCATTCTGAGCTTCAGAATTGTTCATCATAATGAGTTTTAATGTGTTTTTCACAGCTGTTAGCAGAGAGGTGAGTCTGTATACTAACAACGATTGGCCACCATGCTAAAAACAACAACAGACAAAGTTGGCACAAAAGAGACATTATTAGACATAGACAGGACATTGCAGACTAATTTCCATCTGAACAGGTACATTAACAAGAGATCTGTGCTAGGGGGAAGTTGTTTTACGTTACTTTGTTGTAATAAAATCAAGTATAGTCCCTTTAAGATTGTCATAGCAGCACATTTACACTTTCTATGTCATGGCTGCCCAATAAAACTTACATTTTTCAGTTCATGCATGTTTGAGAACCTATAAAGACCTGTTAATGATGATTCCATTACTAAATTAGTTGATGACCATTAATTCAATAATCGGTTATTTGTGATTAATCAATTAACTTGTTGCAGCCCTAGTTTAGTTTGATTTAGTGATGCGCAGCTATCCAACATTTAGCTCCAATATCGGCACAGATTGATGAAATTTTGCTGGTTCGGGTATCGCTCTCATGACATCTGTTCATTTCATCGATATCAGTATAGAAATCTGTATCTTAACTGAAAAAGCTGAATTGATGCATCCGTGGTTTGGTTTATTCTTGCTGCCTTACCTCTTGCTCTTTTTCTAACCTTACTCTTTAACCTAACTAAAACTAAGCTAGCACTAAAGCACAGTGAGCTCTTGAGTCCAGTCTGTGAATATAGCACACAGCTTCTTTAGGGATAATGAACAACATGCTCCAGGCCCTGAGGAAGCAGCCGCTACACTAAAAAGCTTTTGTGTCTGTGGACTGATTTGGAGAAATGAAGAGAAGAAGAGCCTCCATCTTGGAAATGTCATTTAAGGTCATAAGATTTATAAGCCAGTTTTACATTAGAGCAGAGGTGCATGAAACGCTTACGTTGCTTTGTCTCAGTGCATGTTTCCCAGCCAGGGGTACAGGGACCCCAGGGTGTTGGAGAAATGTTAATGTCATCTTAACAAGACCGCCTCCAAATTGATTAATGTTGACATTTCATTGTTGATTTTGTGTATCTGTTTATATGTTTCTACTGTATATCGGCGCCTGCACAAGATGAACTTTTCTTCATTTCATTTATTGTTTTTTATAGGTTTTGCTCATCACCTATACATGGTATGGAGCACAAAACAAAATACAGTCACTAACAAAGTAATACACAGTACATTTTTGTACTTTTCTAGACATATTTGACAGTAAAAAAAAAAAAAGTAATTCATTTATAAAGACAAAGGTCTTCTTTTAGAAAAGCACCTATTCTACACAACATTTTGGTCTTTGTGACTGAAATAGCAATACTATTGTATATTTTGGGACATTCTTCAAATGTAACATAACATAGGAGGATATTTCTTTTGTAAGGACATTACAGTTATTTGTTCAGACAGACATGACATGATATTCGTCACCAACTCCACCTTCACTGCACAGATGACAAATCCTTAGACATCCCTCAATACCGACCAAAGATTTTGGGAATTCTTGTGTTGTTTGTTCTAAAGTTACAAATAAATGGTCTATATCCAGCATTTTCACATAGGAGACACTTCTCAAATTTATATGTAGAAGTCACATGAAGACATGGCCATGAGCTCACTGTGCCAGTGCTGAATATGTTGGTCTACAACATCGGGAGTATGCCATCACTTAGACCACTGACTACAAAACAGATTACAGGGATAAAAAAGTTACATTGAATAGTACTGAAGTCAAATTAAGCATGTTTATTACAATGTCACATTAGCATTCGACTTCATGTTAGCATTTTGACCCAGAGACCTATAAGGGCAGAATGCATTAGGTAAGTGAGCAATAAATGTTGACAAGATGCTGCTAAGTTTTAATTGAATAGTTCTATTTATGTGTTTTTAAAACTGCAAAAATTGAGTGAAGCTTTTTAAGAGCAATTCACATGAGCAGCTCACTGTCTACAGCAGGCAAGCTCTCTCCAAATGCGGACATTTTTGTTGGCCCTCAAACAACAAGCCCAAAAACCAATAATTATCACATTATTAAAATCAGTCTGTGTTTTAAGCAATTATCAAGCATTGTACTGTGTACTAATGTTATGCTAGGTCTGAAATATTTTGTGGCTCATATTAGCATTCTCTAAATGCAAAGATGTTACTGTATGACCACTTCTATGTATCTCAGATCGACTCACCATTTAGTCTGTGTTTCAACATGTGGCCCTTGATGGAAAAAGTTTGGATATCCCTGGTCTACAATGTATTTGAAAGTGCTTTTCACAACTTTCAAAGGCCAGATGAGTGTTGAAAAACACATAAAGATGACACTCAGCAGCATATTGTTGTTAAAGCTGATGCTGACACAGTGATTAACGTGCACTGTCCCAATTCACTAATATACAAAATAAATAAAAAATATTGTCTTGTCCAGGAAAATCTTAAATTTTGCAGATTTATGTGTTACCTTTGCCTTTTTTTTTTTTTTTCCTTTTTTTTTAACTGTGCATTAACCTATTTTGGGTCTAAGATTAATCAAAACCAAAACTTACCAACCTAAAATAAAGCAGTCTCACTTAATCTATTACAGCCTCCTTTTAGTGACCCAAACGACCCAAGACATTCAAGCATGACGTAGTTATATTAAACTCTGTGAAGTGTAGCTACTATGACAATTTGCGGTTTGCTTGTTTAAACCTTGACCTCTAAAAATCAACTCTTTTTGATCCTCGCAGACTCACAAACTCCCATCTTTTCTCCTGGTCTGGACAGAATGGCCTTTATGTGGGCCACTGAACATGATCCGCTCTGTTAATAACTGACACACTGCCACAAATATCAACGGGTTCGACGTGAACGGCCAGTTTGTTAAAAGCTTTTTATTGCGTCCCGGAAAAACTCCAGCCGTTTATTATTCAGATTCCCACACACAGAACATCAGAGGTTTACTGGCAAAAAAAATGAGAAGATCTGTTGAAAGTTAATGGAAGCCTTTGAAAATGTAGTGATATAATACAGCTGTGTACAACCTTTGGGATTTTAAAGATTTAATGGGTACAATAAGACCTCAGATTCTGATTTTCATTTTGATCACTATTAATGTAATTTGTTTAGCTTTCAGTCATTCAAAGCAAAAATTGATCAATGATAGAAAGGAAAATGGTGAATATTACAATATACCACTTTCATCAAAAAAGCAGATAAAAGTATAACATTGCATTAACATTACCAATTAAAGAATGTTTGTCATTAATAGAGAAAATGTGGTAGAATACATTGAAAAGGCTTTGTTTTTATAATGAAGATTGTCTCTCCATAGACCTGACATGTGACCTGACTCCATGCGCTTGTATCTATGGAGATGTTCAAGATGTTGAATGTCATTCATATAAAGCAGTTTAACAAAAACATGTCAATGCAGGTTACAGGTGCTTCACCAGAAAGTTACAAATTGTGCTAAGAACAAACAAAATGGAATAAGATGTGCTGCCTGTTTGTCCAAAATATGGATTTTCAAAAATGTGTGAAAACAAGTGCTTATTGGGTAAAAAATATTGTTGTCTATTGGTGTGAAAATGTAGCAGATAAACCATTCTTTGAATTTAGAATAAAAGGCTATTATTTAAACATATGGCCTTGCAAACTGGCTTACATTTTATGCCTTTGTTTATTGGGAGTAAGCTAAACAAATCCGCTCTAAAGTACAGTTTGCCTTAATATTATTAATTTAGCATGTGTGAATAAATCACAATCTTACAACACATAAAGCACAAATATTGGCAATTAGTTTCAAAATGTTCCATAGAAAACGAATCATAATTCAAAATATTCAGACATTCTACTTACATTTAACTGCAACACATTTTACACTTTAACTGGGGTCACATGAAATGTATTCATGCATACATTTCATGTGACCGTATAGTTAAAGTGTAAATCATGGAACTAATGGGCGTTTCCACTAGCCCTGTTAGTATCAACTCGGCTCTCTGCCCTGTTTCTACTAGACCTTTTTCTCTTGAACCAGGTACTTTTTGGTACCTGCTTGTCCTTGGTTCTAACCAGGCCGAGCAGTTACTAAACAGTTCTGACACTATTGGCCAAACTGCTAGTGGAATCTATGGTTACCACAGTGTTGCTATGGATATTACTTTGTGTAGGCAGTTGCCCTTGAGATAGTACCAAATACTAAAGTGACGCAACCAAACCGAGTAGGGTAGAGCTGAGTAAAGAGTAGGTACTAACAGGGCTAGTGGAAACACCCCATTAGGCTGCGATTGGTAAAGTGCTCTAAACCTGAATGCTATAACGAATAAATGTAAAGCTAGACATAATTGATGCTATTACAGTCTCTTATAAATCCCACATTCCATTCTAAGTGGATGATTCATACTAAACCATGTACATTTGTGTGTCAGTGTGATGGTGTGATGTTGAGTGGCACACCACTGTATCACACCTGTGTTTAGTCCATCTCATACATGCAGTCAGATAATGTGAGTGCTTTTACAGACGACAGCCTCACAGTGGGAGATGTTTAATCTATGACAGACAAAAGCACTTCTGGAAACACTCTTAATGCATCACTTATGTTTAAGATAAATGGTAAAAGTCTGCTTTATTGGCTTTTGGTAAATCTCTTACAATTCTGTGTGCATTCTTAAGTGTTATGTGTGATTTATCAGTATCAATTGATGTTGTCAAGACTATTAGGTTAAATACAAAAGACAATATAAGCGTCAGAACAAAAGAATAATTGTTATAATTTCAGAGGCAAATACATATTGTTTTTATATAAAAATGGCAATGTGCGACATATTGACTTTAAAGAAAATAAACAAAAATAATATATTTTTGTCAAAATCTGTATTGTTATTGAAGTAAAAAATACATTTGTGATTTTGTGAGCCTTATTATAGATCATAAAATTCTAAATATCTGTATCAGCAAACATCAGAGGTCAAATAAACTAGTATTGACTAAAAAAGTGTCCTTTTTTTGAAACAAAATTCTAGTTTCAACCTACAAAAAAATCAAATTTTAGAAGGAAAGTAATAACATTTGTTTATCAACAGGGGCGATGCGCGCTCACCCGACCTGCAGAAAGAGCCGCTGCTCATAGACACAAACAGTAGAAACAAGTCAAAAAATGCTCTGTTGTCAGCTAACTACAAGAGTTTATCTCTGTGCCAAAACAAAAGCTATGCTGCTAAATCAACATCTGTGAAAGAAATTTGACCCTACGAAACGGTGAGAAAATGCAATTTCTGGCTTCAGGAGACAGGCGTCTGTCAGACCAGTTCATATCAGATTTAAACAGTTGCTCTCGTCCCGTTTTGTTGTTTTATTCAAAGAAGTTTCCCCATGTAAGCAGATGGAGCGGGTCTTTCTGCATAACGCATGAGCAGTAGGGTAGAACGTGACGTCGACCTTAAATCCCTCTATAGACAAATGTAGTGTTTTGTCACATTACTATTTTTTTAAATACAGAAATTTTGATTTTATAAAACAGGTCACAAACTTGAGACTGCTTATTTGGATAATAATGGACGGAATATTTCATATTTATAAAGTGAAAAGTGAAGTTGCAATAAGTTAAAACTAAATCATTATCGGCCACAACAAGACGCCAAATGTGGGCTATCGGTTTGGGCTCAAAAAAATCCTGGATTTTCCAAGCTATTTACCTATCAAAGTGTACATGCAAAAAGGATAGGCTTAATATCATACTATGAAGCGTTCCACATAATACACGCATAAAGCTGTTTCTCACCAAAAACAGCTGCTTCAAATCTTCTTTTCCCATTTGTTTGATATTAAACAGTATTTCATTGTCTGAGTCTTTAGAAACACCATCACATGTTGAAATTCAACTTGCACAAGATAAATGATCCATCAGGCTTATCTGGTTGCAAAGACCCAGTGGGAGTTTGAGATTTGAGTTTGGATCCTCTGAGGCTTCTGTAGTTGGAGAAGTGTGAATAATTCTGGACCATAAAAAGTAATAAAAGAAGAAGAAAAGTGGGTCAGTTGTATTAATTTGACATCATTATAAAGAGTCAAACCCAACTGACACAAAGTTTGAATGTGCAATGTTAAACTTGTCATCAGGCAGAGTTTAACTTATGTTTTATATATTCTATTTTTACAAGATAAATGATCCACATGAGCCGTATATTGTTACATACATCCAGTGGGAATTTGAAGTTTGAGTTTTGGACCTCAGGGGCTTCTGTAGTTGGAGAAGCCTGAATCATTTATCAACAAAGAAAGGTTGAGAAATGGGTCCTTCATCATTTATTACATCAATTTCAAAAAATCAGGTCATAATTCAGGAACCAGTTTCCATACTTCAATTAGTTAGTTTTTATTTTTAGATTTACAGTGTTTTAAAGGCTGTATTCTGATTTCCTGAGGATGTAATGATGAATCAACTTAGACTAGTCCACTTTACATCATACTTTTTGTAGAAAACAACAGGAAATGGTAATAACGTTTTAAATCAGACGTATTGTGGTTCTTTCTGCTATGTAGTTTATCATTCTGTAAAATTTTGGATGATTGAAGCTACAATGTTGATCTATACAGCAACCTAATAAAAAACAAATTTACTTAGGCTTTTGCTTTGTAAATGAAATCTGTGTTTTGAAAATTGCATATTTGTATTAATTAAAAAATACACTTGCTTAATTATTAGTATAAGAACAGAGTAAGGTGTGTGGATCAGTGGGACTGACTGCCAGCTGCCACAGAGGCTCGTTCACAGGAAAATAAAGAGGCACTGTAGATACATCTATGAGGAGTTCAATGAAAATTGAAACAACAATAACCTGGTTAAATGCTCTTATACTTTGAATTTAATAGGCCTAATTTAAAGCAAAATATGACCAAACAGTTCCATCAATTATACTTATTGTTGATAATATTTTCTGACTATAATTCTTCTGTGTCCCGTGTCCTCCATTTACAAAAGAAAAAAAAAAGTTTTTTGACTAATCAAAATGTAAACCCAGTCTTGTCTACTACTTTCAACTTCGCAACAGAACATTTTTTGAAATTCCATTGAGTAAATAGTAAAGTTCGATGCAAACATTTACTTTGTTTTATTAAAAATATTGCAGGCAATTAAAGATATGACTCATCCACCAATTAGTTTAAAAAAAAGTGTCGTGGCTAAATCTTTGATGTTTAAAGGCATTTTTTTATTTGACCATTTATCTGACTCAATGGAGTCTATGCTAAAGCAGTAATTTAGACTAAAATTTGATATTGTTCTTATAATCTAAATAAAAAATAAATCAGCTTAGACTCCACCAATCGACTACAGCACTAAAAATCTAAAGACATCCATCCTGTAACATTTCAGCCGAATCGTTTGACTCTGCATCTTTGTGTGGTCCCATGTTATGACAGTCACAACCGTATTGGCCCAACACACATTTAGCGGACGATAAAGCCGCGTTAAACCCCTCCAGCTGGGATCGGCGTGGTGCGTTGGAGTGTGTGCAGCATCGCGTGTCTCACTGTAAATAGGTTGAGTGGGAGGGGCTAAGTGTACAGTAGACCCGCCCCTCCCCCATTTAAACACATTTATTATGCTCTAAAGCTGTTCAGTTACAATGTCTGAGTCTGAACATGAGCACGTGCTGATGTCACACATATTGGATTTCAAAGTGTGTTTTACAGGTTGTGTCATATTAGTTTTATTTTGTATATTCCAGGTTTCTACTGGCTCTTAAAATGAAGAGGAATTTGAAGTTTAATTTAAGGTTTTACTTCTCAATTTTGGCTTCTTTTAAAATGTAAGCAAATAGGAATAATTCATTTTAAGCTTTACATCAAGCTTTTGCTCAATTACCTAATGCATTCTGAGCCTCCAAATTGCAGTTTTTGTGTTGTTTTTTTTCTTCAAACATCCTGAGTACCACCACTTTGTAATCTCAACACCAGAACCAAGAAAAAGAGTGTTTGCACACATGACAGTTATGCGTTTCCCACATCAGGAATTGATTTAATGCACTTACTTGAAAGGAACTTTCTCAGAATAAACAGTCAAATCGATCTTGCCTGATGTGCAAATGCTGCAAAAATGCTCAAAACGAGTCTGGATGATTTACAGACTTAAAAACAGTGCAGAAGATCTCACAGATCTATCTATGACATCACAGATCAGGGGCGTTCAGAATGGTGTTTTGAGGGGAACTGCAGATATCTCACAGACAAAACTTCAGCAGTGTTTTTGATGAGGAAGCAATTTTAAACCAGGAAAAAAACTTGAAAAAAGTTGATTTTGGAATATGTTCTCTTTAAGACGTGCTGGTATGCTAACAGCAGTTAGTGCTAACAAAAGCAGACAAACCTAATAGAGTTTAGCATGTAGTAAGGACTAGGGCTGTGCCATTAATCGAAAAATCGAGAGATCGAGATCGAATCGAAACGAATCGTCAATTATTTGGGGGTGGGTTTTGAATCGAAAGATCGAAAACCGAACTTTTGTCAATAAAAATGTGTAGTTTGGAGCAAAAGTCAATCTTAGAGACAGAATAATGATATAAAGCTTTAAAAAAATATCATAAATGGGACATAATAAAAGTTTTAGTTTCGTTTATCTTCATGATTGGCATTTTTCATTTGTTTTTGAAAAGGTTAAGCTAAATCGAATTGAAAATCGAGATCGAGCGATATGAGAAAAAAAATCGTGATTATATTTTTTCCCAGATCGCCCAGCCCTAGTAAGGACAGTGCAGACAGATTTCATGTGAATAGATTAACAAGATATGGCGCTCCATTGCACTCACAAAAAAATAAATATTTATCTTGTAATTACGAGATAATTTTTATGGCTTTTCCCCCACATTCTGTATATCCACGCTTCGTATAGGCTAAGCTAGTGACTTTATCCACAACACGAGTAGTCTTTTCTGTGCTAGCTTTCTAAGATGTGTTTGTGGATTTTGTTATATTAAATTAAATGCCTGCGGTCTTCACTGCAATGTTTATGGTCTACAAAGTATGAAACGTGCTGTTAACGTGATTGTGGACTCACGCTACAGTTAGCAGGACGGCCAGTGTGTGGAGCTGTTCACCCACCAGAAAGAAGCTAGCGGTAATCGTTTTTTTTTAATAAAACACAATCTTCTTTCTGGAGTTTGAGTACGGAAAACATTTCTTCCTAAAAAAATGTAAATCTCTTAATTCAAAAAAAAAAAAACCTGCGCCAGGAAAATTTTATAGGGGTCCTATTGTGTTTTTTTTTTATATTTAGTAAGAAACTAACATACACAGAGGGTTAGGTAATTTAGGTTAGGTTAGGTTAGGTAACAGTAATTTACCTTTTGTTCATTGTAAAACACAAAGTTGATCTAAAACAACTTAAAATAGAAACAGCTCCAGTGACTTCTTGTTCAAAACTACAGAACTGATAAGCCCCGCCTCTTCATTTTAGAATGTAACTGTAAAAAGCAACAGATTTTCAAAAACTATTTTTTATTGTTGGAAAGTTGATATGGGACAATTTTGGACCATTTATGCTTCACTTTGAGTATTAATCTTTTAAATTATCACAAGTAAATACAGACAAATGGGAGGGGATAGGTGGTAGGTGAGAACGGGGATTTCTGAGCACTTGAGCTGCAGCTGAAGAATAATACAAGATTACTTCAACATGCATGAATCAATTCAAATATAACTTTGAGTAAAGTAGTGATGAAGAAAGGCCATTTTAACAAGGTTAAACACTAAGAAAGTGAATTTGACACAATAGTGTCAAGTTGTTTTTATATACTCTATATTATTTTTATTTTTTGTAAAAAGGTATTGGGGTATCAGGTATTGCGCATTTAAACAGTCTTAAATCTTATGATGTAGGTCTTACATTTTTTACATAGGTCTTGAATTTTTTATTTCATTTTTTTTTTCACCCTTTTGCAACTACTGAAAAAAATCTGAGGAAAACATATAAGGTTCAGAATTGTGGTCACTTCCCAACAAAAAGAAAATAGCATTTTAATACCCGCTGCTTGTTACAAGTGAAAATTATAATAGCAACGCCAGATATTTCTAAGCTGTTTTAGATCCATTTTTGGTTGTACAACGGACAAAAGGCTAGATATGCTGTATGTATTGAGAATTTCTAACTCACTTATCTTCAAAGTTCAGTATTCTAAAGCTCAGCCAAGTTTCAATTTCAATCTTCTGACGAGCTCTTGTCCTTTACACCAGGTTTCATCTTCTCCTCTTTCACCACATTACTCTGGCTCTCAGTGCATCTTATCCCTGGAGTTTTGGTTCCTCCGGTCTGCCGTACCTCTCTCGGCCCGTTGACCTCGATCCTCCACACATGATAAAATCTGACACTGTGTCTATCATCTCCTCGCTCCGTCACGCTCTTCAAATCTCTGCTTGTTTTTTTCTCTCTTTCGCACCATGTCAAATGAACTCAGTACGTATCCATGTGGTGCTGTCAGTCTGCATGTTCATCACAGTGGGGGAAAAGCACTGGTCAAACTGTTCTTTTAACGATAAAAAATGAGCAAAGATTCTTATGATGTTTGGAAAGTAATAGAGGGAAAGATGGAACATATTTTCTGTCTGCAATATATACTTTTTACTGTATCTATGATTTAAAGTGCATATAACAGGTTAGACTATATTTTTAAGGACATATAAATAGTGAACATGGTTATAATTAAGATTTTACTCATCTTTTTGCGTGTTTTCATCTTGTTTGGCTGTTTTGATGGGATATACAGTATAGTTGTCTTTTGTCCAGAAAACTTCACTATGTAGAAATAATTCAACTCTTAGCAACCACTCTGTAAATAATGACTAAATCCATAAACTGCACAAATGTTATGATTTGACAAATGATGATGCCACATAACACTTTAATTTTGTCATAAGACCCCAACTGTGACAGTTGAGTGTAAATTGGCTTTGTGTTTGGCACTTTTTCATGAAATATGTGGAGGAATTCTGTTTTAGAACTAAATTTTTTCAAGTTTTATTTGTCAATTTGCTCATAAACTATGATAGAATTTACAACAAAAACTATCACACCAAACTAATATTCCATTCAAACAGCATAATATTTATCACACGACGTCTGTAAACTTCAAATGACTCCTCGACGTTTGAGTTTTAACAGGCATTCACCCAAAGAGAACAGAGGCCTGTAATTTTCTTGTTACAGACTTTATTCCGGAAATGGCGACAGATGTACCTTGATTTATGACAACAACTTTTTGCTTCATTCATGACTTGAGGATGCATTGCATTTTGGTTGGTTATATCATAAATTAATGTAGCATTACCTGCGCTGCAGCCCTGTAAATGTGACTTTTTGTCACGTTGTGATTATAATCCGTAGATCATAATCACATCCACACGATCAGATGATAAATGAAGTGTCTCCATCCAAACAGCAGCACTCTGTCCAAACTAACCATACATCTATATCCTCAACCTTCTGTTACCACTTCAACACAGTTGTACTTCCAGGTCATAGATTTCATCGCAGTTTGTTTAAGTTTTAGCTTTTTAATTGTAGAAAAACAACCATTTCATTGTGGCAAATAGTAATAATAATTTAGTTCAGAAAATTTGCCGCAAAGTCAATGATGGAATTTACAATTTACAGATGAAAACATAGACTTACACATTCATACGCAAGTAGAATTACAGGAGGTTGTCTGAGTCTGGTGACTCTGTAGATAAATTCGACGATTGGCACGGGACTAGAAACTCGGATGAAGTCCGTAATTTTTGACAAATGACATGAGGTTCCAGGGTAAATATTATGCTGAGCAAATAGGATATAAGTCACAGTAATGTGATAATCTGTCATAAAGGTCAAAAATAGAATGCTAACTTCTGCGTTTATCATTTAGAAAAGTAAAAGTGAGTGGGAAAAGTGGATGGATCAGTGGGGGATTCAGCAGTGAATATACAACTCAGATGATCAGATAATTTTATTTAAACCAAATGAGATATTAAAAAATACCGCTGTACATGTCTGTGTATGCAATATGCCAACAAGCTTTACCAAAACATATAATACATTTCAATCTGGGCTGTTTCAGATTTACATGCCCAACTATGTCACACCATACAATTGTACATTTCTATATAAAAACATTATATTGCTTTTGTTTGACTAAACTAGTGGAGATGTTTCTTAGTTCTAAATGAATGTTTTTATTCACCTATAGAGATTTGTCTGCTTAATTAAATTCATATGGGCTAATCTAGTTTATTCATGTGACCTCATGTGACCTCTGGGAATGTACCATCTCTCTCCTTCTGCACTTTCGACACAAAAACTGCCTTGTGGTGGTGAAATTGCTGTCACCCTTTTCCCATTAAGTGTTCCAGCTGGTTAGGCCGTAACACTTGTCCAGTTTAGTCCCCAATTGACCTACATTTAGCCTCAGCCCGCGCGCACTTCCTCAGGTTTCTGCAGCTGTCCTCTCGCCAAAGCAGAAGGCGCTCCTTCATAACCTATTAGTGACAAATTCCTCCCATAATCCCTTTCAGCGAGGTCTGGGCAGTGCAGGGCAGGCCTGGTGCTTCATTGAGTAATTATAGTGTTAAATTATTATGTTGGAGGCGACGACCGGAAACACATTCAGCCCTGATGAGAACAGATGCTTTTAAGTATTTATGGTCAAAGAGCTGGAATAGTAAAACTTTTTATTATTAAAGGCAATGCATGTGTTTTTTACAATCTTTAAAATGTAAGTAAACAGTAGCAGTGACTTTAAATGATGTGTTCTGTGCCTCATGGTTCTGAGTTTGGCATTTTCACTATTTTCACAGACGAGTGTGAGTAGCTGCTGCAAACCCTTGTAAAAACATACACAAACTAGAGTTGCAATGATTAGTTGACGTAATCGATTACGTTGATTAGGAAAATGTGTTGATGCTTGTGAAGCGCCGCGATTCTTTGTTTTATGAGCTATGCCACTAAATGATGTCCCAAGTGCATCAGTGCGCGTGAGAAACAGACTCTATAAACAACGAAGAAAAGTTTTCAGTCCAGGAGAACAATCTAATGTGAACCGCGGCTGAACAGAAAGTGAAACTAGAATGCGCATATTGTGTTGTAAAAAATGCTCAGTCAAGACGTCAGGCAGCTTTATTCCTCTGTGCATCAACACAGCACACACACACACATGTGCTCATCCACTCAGACTGTCAACGCGCTTGGTGCCACAAACTGAACACATGCTCGTACATCTCCTTGGAATCCTGCGCGCACGGTGGCTGTACACGTGGTTGTCATACTGACATAGCTTTCTATCAGTTGTTCATCAAAAAACTTTGCTTTAGTACTTTTTGTGTATTTGTATTCAGTATTTAAACAATAAAGTAGCTTATTATGAAATGTATGACTTGAGAAGATAATAAGCAATGTTTCTAAGTTAAAATACATTTTGTATTACACTTAACTAAACATCAACACAATAAATTATATTATGTCATATAAAGACGCAAAAAGCCATAAAAAGTTATAATTTAACCAACCAATTAATTGAAAAAGAATCTATATATTAATCGGTAAGAAATAATATCAGCTGTAGCCCTATCACAAACGCACTTCCTGGGTTTTGGGAAAGACAATTTTTCATTGTTTAGATTAGATTAGACATAGCGTTTCTGGTTGATTCTGGTGACTTTAATTTTATCTGTATTTAATTTTCTACTCTACATTCTATTAAGTTTTTTAAATCAGGAAACATTTTTTTCCTCTTCGAATGAGTAAACACCTGGTGTCCTGCGGAGGCCTATAGCAGCACTTTGTTCCACTTAACAGGATAAATCCCAAACCTTTAGCATCTATTTAAGTCACATTAATTATAAACAGTTCTTTGTGAGTTTAGTCACTGTACAGTATATTAAGTCAACTTACACTGATGTATTATTCTTTTTTTCTTGAGAAGTTAGCAATTGTACTTTTACTTGAGTAGTCATTTTGAATAACAAAAATAAAACCATTAGAAATATACAAATTTAATTCTAAAAAATGACAAAATAATTTCAGTCAAAGTTACCTGGTGTCAAACCCATATGTTTTTTATTTACATGGACACAGAGTAATTTGACTGTGAATTGATAACATACGGTTGTCTAAGATCATAGCTCAGCTTCAGTGTGTTAAAGACTCTGAAGTCACATGACCAGTGAAATTCCCACCTGTTCTAAAGGACAAGTTCAAACATGGCCTTTTGAAACTTGACAAGTCACTCACACAATCACACAACACATACACACATGTACATACGGCTGCAGTGTGACTCACTGTTTGATTTGTCTTTATAATGACAGTCTGCAGCCTCTGAGTCAGGATCAGGGCCTCACCTCCTGCTCATGTTTACTATAGTGACATACAGTATATATGACCCTGAATGAGAAGTGAGCTGGGCAAACAGTTTAAAATGGACTACTACATTCATTCATTCATTTTCTACCTGTTCTTGTTCTTGGTTTGGGGTGGTAGGTGACTGGAACCTATCACGCATTGACAGTGGCCAACACTGACAGAGTTAACACATAGAGACAAAGAGAATCAGTTACTCTCATTCATTCACTAAGGAGAATTTACATGATGCCACCTGTACATGCATGTTATTGGAGCCAGAGTAGCCAGAGAGAAACCATGGCAACATGGAAAGAACAACTCCATTGAGACAGATCTTGATGTGGTTCGACTCAAGATTTGAGATTAAAATACAATATGTCATTATGTTTTTGTTCATTAAATAATTACTGTAAGTTGTTGATAATGGGCAAAAAGTTTAGAAAAATATGGAAGAGTTTTTGTTCCAGTTTTAGTCCAAACCTTAGTTATTATTCCTTTACTTACTGCTTTGCTGTTTGTTTCAAATCTAATCCTTGGCTCAGACAGCATCCAATCCAGCTCCAGTCGAGATGGACTCTTTCGTTAAAAGTACAAGAGGCACTCACAAGGCACATTGTGCACAGGGTTCTCCTGGGTCTTCTAAAGTCTAAAAAAGTCCAATAGAAAAGTTTGAATTTAAGGCCTTAAAAAGTCTTAAATTGGCCGTTGTATGACCTTAAAAGGTTTTTGTTAATGAAGCAATTTCTGTCAGATTTCTCAATCTACCTGCATGCAGCCTGCTACTGCGGCACATTCCAAGTAAAGCACAGGGTTCAAGATTGTCAAGTAGACACATTCCAACAAAAAACCATTCATCTTCTGCTTGTTACAGTCACATTTTACACAGAGCTTATCAGTTCTGCGGTTTTGAACAGGAAGTCAATGAGTCATGTTTGTATTTTACAGTGAAAAAAGTGAGTTGCTGATCATTATAGGCAAAAGTCAGTAAATACAGAGAAAAATACACAATTTGCATGTTTAATTTCTTTACTTGATCAGTATTTTTCCTCCTCGTTCGTCCCCTGCCTTGTAAAACCTGTCGACATTTCCCAGTTCACTTAACGCTCAGAGCCACGCATCATTTCACTTTGTTCACAACATCGTCAGCTGAGCCCGCAGACTTTAATGGTGCTGCTGCGACTCGGGGCATCTGGTGTAAAGAGAGAAGCTAATGAGCGCTAGCCTGTGAGCGTGGTAGCCGTAGAGACCGCGTTTCCCATGAGCCTCTGGGGCCTGTTTCCTGTGTAATGCAGCCTGGCAGGTGTTTCTCCAGCCGCCTCCACGTCGACCTCACAGCAAGGCCACGCTCCAGGTTAACTGTGTGAGAAGAAAAAAGGCAGAAATACAAGGGATGATAAGTTGTTGTTGTTGTTGTTGTTGTTGTTGTTGTTGCTGTTGCTGTTGTTGTTGGTGGTGGTGGTGGTGGTGGTGGTGGTGGTGGTGGTGGTGGTGGTGGTGTTGTAGTTGTAGTATTTGTAGTTGTAGTAGTACAGTAATATTTTGAGAATAGATTTTAAGCTGACAGCTCACTTTTGTTTTAAATGCATTGTCTTGTCTTTTTCTTCCCTCGTTAGGTTCTGTTCTTATGGCGTCAAAACAACTGCACTGTGGATTTAAGTTAGCACATAGCTGGCTAGCCCGTGACATGTCTTTAAACTCTTACTATTTGAATTTTTGCACTTTACAATGGGGAATTTACTTCCAGAACCTGGGCGATCTTTCACTGAGCTCCATAGATATGTACTGGTTAAATTAGGACAATTTCAAGAGCCTTTGTTCAAAAACAGGACTTGTGATATATTTTAGTATTTCATTGAAGCCTTTCTAATAGACCCATTCAGAGCCTACACATTTTCACAACTACTGCACAGTTTCTTCATTACTTTCTATGCAAAACGAGTTAGCAGTTTGAAAGACAATTTTGTAAACTTGACAATGATTTCTAACAAGGCTCTGACCTCTGTGTTCCTCATAGGTTTGCACCAGTTGAGTTCTTTAGATTATTCATAACTTGTCAATTCTGCGGGATAATTATAGCTTGCTGCTAAATGCTAATGGCTGATGCTATCGAACACTTAGCATCTGAGCTAGTCCGATGAGTTTTGAAAACTCTGGAGCGTTCTATTGTTTGTATTCTTATAGCCTAGCCGTTAGCATTAGCCCGCAAAATATGCAAGTTATGAAAGATGCAGAGTGTGTCAACTGCAACTTACTGTTGAGTTTAATTTCCATCTGGAGTCCCCCCCAGGACTACAGATGGAAATTAGCTGTAAGCTAGAATCTGGTACAAGCATCTCTGCCATTGTGCTTAATGTATTTGTACATTGTCCTTAATAAACATTATCTTTCTTTACCTTTTAGCTTCACTATTCTGTGTATCAGTTGTATCAGTTTAAGAAACACAATAGCCTATAACATTGCCAATGTTGTTTAAAAAAGCTTCATAAGGCACAAATCAGTCCGTTTTGCTTGTGTTTCTATCCATAAAAGAGCAACTTCTGCCATTGTGTTCAATTGATTTGCCTCATCACGTTT